>JARWLC010000005.1:91517728-92735228 GCA_033318265.1 Phyllotis vaccarum | reverse complement strand
ATTTCTACCTCAGCTGGATATGTCAGACCAAACTGACTCATGTTGGGAGTCCCTACTCTTTATGAGGAATGGATTGGGGAATGGGGTGGGGAAAACCTGGGGGAAGATTGGAAAGGGGAGCAGTGGTGGATATGGGAAAAATTTTAATAAAAATGAATTAAAATAAACCTGTACTTAATAATTCAGCCTGATCTGACATATTACATTGGTAGCATTACTCACTACCAGAGGATTGAAACTTTTCAAGTAAAATGCCCAGAAGCCAGAAGCAAAGTAATGTGCCTTCTTAACTTTAATTTGGATATTCCTGATATATTGATGTTTACATCTCCACCTTTTTTTTTTTGTTTTGTTTTGTTTTGTTTTTCGAGACATGGTTTCTCTGTGTAACCTTGGCTGTCCTGGAACTTGCTCTGTCGACCAGACTGGTCTTGAACTCATAGAGCTCTGCCTGCCTCCCAAGAACTGAGATATTAAACACATGTGCCACCACTGCCTGTCTTCTATCTATCTTCTTACATTTGTGTGTGTGTGTGTGTGTGTGTGTGTGTGTGTGTGTGTGTGTGTGTGTATTCATTTAACTCTTTATTTATATCTTCTGATATAAATTTCTTTTGGGACAGACCGTTTTGATACCTCAGTGTCAAACATTTAGTAAAAATGTGTCAATATTGGTTAATATTTGTGAATGTAAGGCAGAGTTGAGTAAAATCAATAAATTAGACCTATCTGTAGGTAGAGAGAAAGTTTTATTGAGGAATCAAACCACCAAGCTGTCTCTTGGAGGGTGGAAGAACAGCAAAACACAGGAAAACCTTCCCTATTTTAAGAAGAGGGTGGGGCATGGGAGCCAGAATAGCTAAGGAGTGAGAGCACTGAGAGGTGGGGTGGGGGCCAGAACAATCTGGGGGCTAATGGTGGGGCTTTGATCTATTACTGCCTTGTTTGAGTTGACTCCAAACTAGATGCCCATTGCCAGTAATTAGCTATTGGGAGCTGACAAAGTGAATTAATGACTTTACCTGACAAACAGAAACTCTCTTCAGAAGATTTGTGTGTTTGCTAGCCATTGTACTTAACCCAGTCAAAGTGCAGCCTGAGCTTCATGAGCCCAGATTGCCATTTAGGACATTGTTAGTGGCACTTCTGTTTTGGGGGCCAGCTTTGGACCTAAGAATCTGCAAAATGTAAAGACTTAAAATATACTAAACACTGAAATATAAAGTATGGTCCACAAAATATGTAATATTTGAAGGTTTGGCAACTTAGTAATAGTGGCCATTTTTCTTAGATTTCATATTGAAGGCCTTAAAAGCTCTTCACTGGCTAAATGAACTGATAGTATAATGCCACCAGTAGCTACTGCAACACTCATAAGGTTGCATACACCATAGATGCATCTACCAACTTTATGCTTCAGAGAACCCTCAGTACCATATCCTTCTCCAGGTGTCATTTTGCAGACTGGGAGCTATAAAGTAAAAACAAGCCTCTTCTATGCTGTGGTTTTAGAACAAAAGACTAAAATTCTAAAGCAGGCATAGTGCATATACCTATAATACAAAAACTTAGGTAGAGGCAGAAGGTTCAGAATTTTAAGGTCATTCTCTCTGACATTTGAATGAGTCTGAGGTCAATCTAAGAATGAAATTCAAGGCTTACTTCATTAGCAGCTGTTACTGTATCACTCTAACCCTCCTTTGTGCCCTTTATTAGATATACACTCTAAATGTTCCCTCTATGTTATTTCCTTACTGTCTTGGGTTTCTTTTCATGGTGTGTGTGTGAATGTGTGTGTGTGTGTATGTGTGTGTGTGTTTGTATGTATGTATTTACATGAACAAAAACAACTCAAAGGATAAAGGGGCTTATTTCAACTCTGAGTGTAAGTATAATGTCAACTATGGCAGGGAAGTACAGGCAACAGGAGCCTGAAGAAGGCAGGCACATGCCATTCTCAACCAGAAATACAGAGATGAGTACATACTGCTTGCTGTTTAGCTCCTTTTCTAGAACACTTTGTGTTGCCCACACGGGGTCTATCATCCCATTTTTTTGAAAGTAATCAAGATAATTCTGTAGTACGAGGTTTCTGGCCCAGACTTTCAGGCCTAACCTCAAAGTTTAGGTCCGCAGACCCGCAGACCCCCAGTCCCACAGTCCTACGAGACACACAGACACTTTCATTAGTTTTTGGCTGATCAGCCTCAGGCCCAGGCATATCACTTGCTAGCTCTCTACCCTTCATCTAACCCATGTCTCCTGTTCAGCCATGCGGCTCGGTACCTTTCTTTAGAGCAGCATAGCTGTCCTCAGCTTCCTCTGGCCTCTCTCTGGTGCTCTTCTGGCACTCTGCTCTCAGAGTTTTCTTAGTCTGGTAGCCCCGCCTACACTTCCTGCCTGCCTTTGGCCAATCAGCTCTTTTAATTAAGCCAGTGGGTGGCACAATTATTTACCATGAAACAGCACAATTCCCTACATAATTCCCCATTGGCATACCTGGAAGTCCACCTGTGAATATATTGGCATCAGTTATCTTTCTTGACTTGTTAAGTATCTAGAAATCTAGAATCCAGTCAGTTCCTTTCAGAATTATGGCTGGTGAATGTTTGTTGAGTGGGCAAGCAAATAAGCTACATATAAAGATGGCCATTCTTTCCAAGCCACAGAGCCCCCATTCCCTGTCCATATTTTTCAGATGGCAATTGGTTGGTTTTCTTTTTCCTTCACTTAAATTTCATAATGATTATCTCCGTACTTCATCAAAAAACAAGGCACAGTCAAAGTTGGAAGTCATGTTGGACGCCACTTCCTTTCTCCTTCTCATTTCTGACCTTACCTAAAAATTGATTTCTGCTTCACCTCTATCCAGCTGTGGGTATATGACAGATTGTGAATCCCCATGCTTCTGCTTATCACCTATAAACTTCTACTCTCCTTATAAAGAGAGTGTTTTGCCCTTTGAATTTTAATGGTCTTCAGAACATGAGTATGTAAGGCCCCCTCCCCAAGAAGTAGAGTTAGCAACAGCACGTTGTAAGGACAGTAAGCAACTCGCCTAAGACATATTAACAAGACAGTAAAGATTAGCTTCACTGATAAAAGAAAAACTGCAGTTAAGACTAAGACCAGGTGCCTAGGATAAAGACAAAAGAATGTGGTTAATAGCCATGGTCAGGAAACAGCCCCCAACCAAGGATTCAGCTGGGCAGAGGGGGAAGGGAGGGGAAGCAGTTACTTAGCTATGTGATCAGGCCCAGCCGGATCAGGGGAGGAATTCCAGAAAGAGATAAAGAACAAAAGAACAAACAGCAGGCCTGGGGGCGGGTAATAACCAGGTTGTTTGGTCAGGCCGGATGGCAACCTGGGAGCCCTCACCCCTCACCCCTCAACGGGCGATTTCATTCAAACCAGCCAATGGAAACTTTGTAACTTCGCCTTTGCCTCTGTACGCACGATTTTGCTTCCCTAACCCTATAAAAAGGCCCTAAACAGAGGGCTGGGCGCGCCAGCCATCCCAAGTGGCTTGGTAGCCCGCAGGTCCTGCGTTATTCAATAAACCTCGTGCTGTTTGCAGCTGATCTGTGGCTCGGTCCTCCTTGGGTCATGGGGTCTCCTTCCGAGGAAAGGTCCATTTCGGGGGTCCCTAACCCCCGGGGGTCTTTCATTTGGGGGCTCTTCCGGGATTTGAGACCCCCACTCAGGGACCACCGACTCACTGTCAGGAGGTAAGCTGGCCAGCGTTTTGTTCGTTGTCTATGGCTGTGTCTGAACTTGTCTATGGCTGTGTCTGAACTTGTCTGTGGCTGTGTCTGAATGAACTTGTCTGTGGCAGTGTTGTCTGAACTTGTTTTCTGTGAATCTGCGCACGCGTTTGGTTTGGGGTTCGATCGGATCCATTTGTATTTGGCGGGGGCCAGAAGGAGCTGACGAGCTCAGAACTTCTCCCTCGCAGCCCTAGAAGACGTTCTAGAGGCATTTGTAGTCCCGCCGGGCGGGACATTTGGGTCCTTCGGGACATAGAGCTCGCTTTGGAGTGGCAGCCCTTTGGAGCTCAGCCCGTATCAAAAGGATACGTGGTTTTGGTAGGAGAGGGGGAGAATCCGGACCCCCCCAGGTCTCCCTTTGAGTTTTTGCTTTCGGTTTTAGGCCGAAGCCGCGCAGCGCCTTTGTTCTGTGTTTAAATCTAGTCCTTGTTCGTCCTGTGTTTGAGTCTAGTATTTTGTCTCAGTACTGGGCAAACAACCAGCCAGTAGAAGTCAAAAAAAAATGATGATGAGTCACCTTCTGTTCCCCCGAATGGCCACGCAATGGCACCTTTAACCTTGATATTATTTCTCAGGTAGAAGCCAAAGTCTTCAGCCCTGGACCCCATGGACACCCCGATCAGGTGCCCTACATCGTCACCTGGAGGACTCTGGCTTCGGACCCCCCACCTTGGGTCCAGCCCTTTGTTCCCCTTCCTAAACCCCGGGGCCTCTCCTGCTCATTCTGCCCGCACGTGGAGCCCTGCTCCCTGGGAACTCGCCTCCCTGCTTGGGGAGGGCCCAGTTAGGGCCACGGGAGGCTCTAGCCTCAGACCTTCCCAGGGGCCGGGAAGTGACGGGCACTCAGCACGTGGCCCCGCTGATGAGCTTCCCCCCCCCTCGCTCGTTACAGGCACCCCCTGGGGCCACTGAGAGTGAGGCCCGGAGCCGGAGGGAGCCGGAGAGAGCCGGGCCACCTAAGGGCGTTGCCGGCACTCCAGTTAAACTATGTTCTCTTATCAGCCCGCTTGAGAGAACTCTCTTTACCTCTGAAGAAAGGGATCCGAGGAAACTGGCCCCCAGCTCGGACGCCACCCCGACGCAGTTGCCTAACCTAGACATCCCCATTGGGAAGGTAGGAGACACCTATTAACTCTGTCGCCAGGCTCTGATGCACCAATTAATCTGGCCAAGGTAAGAAAAAGAGATGTAAAAGTCTGATAAATTCCCCTCTGAGTTTTTAGTGAGGCTAGTAAGGGTCTATCAGAGATGTACACTGTTTGCTCTAGAATTGGAAGAACAGAGGGGGAGCGAGAAAAGTGTAGAGAGAGCAGGGGGAGCGAGAAAAGTATAGAGAGAGCAGCGGAAGCAAAAATATATATAGAAAAAAAAAACAGAGATTAAAAAAAAATAGAAAAAGAGAGAAAAAAAAAACCGATAGATAAACGAAGGAATAGAGAAAAATCTTGGCTACCTTAGTTGACAGGCAAGGGAGACAGTAGAACTTGGGCCCGCGCCAGAAGCTCAGAGGAATACCGAGCTAATAAAGACTGCCCCAAGAAAAAGAAGCCTGAGACTAGTACAGCCAGCCTTCTGAATCCCCTCCTGAACCTTTAATGTGGAGGGGACCCCAAGTGACTTTGAAACGGACACGGGAATGGTTAGGTTCCCTCTCCAACAAGAAATCATTAGTCCAGGATGTCAGCAGTGCAGACATAGGGCATAGACGACTAAAAGAACAATAGACTTTAGAGAAAAAAATGCAGCACTCTTTCCTAGTGACTCCAGAGTGCCCAGAGAGACTTGCTTACCAAACTGGGGGCAAAGATCACCTTTAACCCCCAGGGGCCCAAGGTAAAATTCACTAACCCTCTAGTCAGCAAGCCTGCTGTAACCAATTCAGGCCTTCCCGGAGGGGAGGCATGAGTAGAAACGGCTAGACCAGGGCTGGCGATCCAGCGGCCCCCTGTGGTGAAACCTTCAGCCACACCCCTGCGGGTCAGATTTGAGCAAGGAAGCCAAAAAAAAAAAAAAAAAAGAGATCAAATCCCACACACAGAGGCTGCTGGAGCAGAGAATCCTGAAACCATGTCAGTAAGAATTGCTGCCCATTAAGAAGCCTGAGACCTGAGGGAAGTCAACAGCCGGGTGGTAAAGACATTCACACTGTCTTAGATTAAAAAGGTGCCTTCTTCTGTCTGCGTCTCCATGAGTCCAGCCAGCCCCTGTTTGCCTTTGAGTGGACAGACCCAAAGAACGGATTCTCAGGACAGCGTACCTGGACTAACTAGACTGCCTCAGGGCTTCAAGAACTCTCCTACCATCTTCGATGAGGCCCTGCATCAAGGTAACTAACTCCGTTGCAGTACTCATTGCTTGCAGCCTCCACAGTGGAACAGTGCTGAGAAAGGACTGAGAAACTGCTTGTTGAACTGGCCAAACTGGGACATCAGGCCTCTGCTAAGAAGGCCCAGATATGCCGACCTGAGGTGACATTCCTGACCCTTCAAGACGGCTCTGGATTCCGGGTTTCGCAGCCGTGGCGGTCCCTCTATGCCCCCTCTATAGATGGAAAAGAACAGCAAGAGACTTTTGACCAGATCAAGAGGACCTTGCTCTCGGCCTCAGCTCCAGCCTTTCTATGGTGTTTCACTCCTGGTGAAAGACACTGATAAAACCTTGCAAATTTTTCCTTGATTTGGACTTTTTGGTGAGAGATAGGGTCCGCGGCCCAGGTAAGTTAGGGGAGTAGCCAAAAAGTTAGGGGACTAGCCAAGATGTTAGAGATTGATTAAAAACTTTATTGTACCCCAAAGTTCAGGACAGGTAGAAACCTTAAGCAAATTAACCCTGGAGACTGGCCACAGAGTTTGGGTGATGCTCCTGCCCTATACCCTTTTCTGAGCTTTTTCTGAGCTCAATACTCCTTCTGCTAATACTTTTTGGATCTGGGAACCATCTCTGGTGTAACCCCCTTGTCTGCTAGGTTGCAGGCCCTGGCTAATATATAACATTCTTTATAAAAGCAGCTCTCAGACCTTTACCAGCCCGAGAGAGACGAGACCCCACATCGCTACCAGGTGGGAGACCTCGTCTACGTCCAGTGACACCAGCATCGGACTTTTGAACCTCGCTAGAAGGGACCCTACCAAGTCCTTCTGACCTCATGGCATTGCTGCTTAGATCCTGATGACTGATGGACTGTACAAAGAACTGGTAATCCCCTCAAGCTCCGTGTGCAGCGACAGTCCCCTAGAGAAGAGCCTTCACCAATCCATTGAGCAGACATGGCAGGTGATATCTGGGACTGAGGACACTTGTCCCACCATCTCCAGTGGACCTGGTGGCCTAGCCTGTACCCGGACCTGTGCCTGCTGGGGGCAGGATTAGAACCTTGAGACATACCCACCATTGACCCTGCCCATCTGCCCCCGTGTGCCCACCAGGGGATCCGAGAGCAGAAGCCCTCACAAGCGTAGTAAGGGCCTCCCATCGAGTTAATTTGCTGTCAAGAAAAGTAGACAGACAAGTAATGGGCCCTGCACAAAAGAGAGCCTGTCACTATCACAGTACTGCTAAGTGCTGGGGTTTTGGTCCCGAGGTCGGCAGGGTTTAGACCAGAGACTAGATAAAGAGTCATCTCTAAGATTAGAGATATTCAGAAAAGAAAATGGGGGAATGTAAGGCCCCCTCCCCAAGAAGTAGAGTTAGCAACAGCACGTTGTAAGGACAGTAAGCAACTCGCCTAAGACATATTAACAAGACAGTAAAGATTAGCTTCACTGATAAAAGAAAAACTGCAGTTAAGACTAAGACCAGGTGCCTAGGATAAAGACAAAAGAATGTGGTTAATAGCCATGGTCAGGAAACAGCCCCCAACCAAGGATTCAGCTGGGCAGAGGGGGAAGGGAGGGGAAGCAGTTACTTAGCTATGTGATCAGGCCCAGCCGGATCAGGGGAGGAATTCCAGAAAGAGATAAAGAACAAAAGAACAAACAGCAGGCCTGGGGGCGGGTAATAACCAGGTTGTTTGGTCAGGCCGGATGGCAACCTGGGAGCCCTCACCCCTCACCCCTCAACGGGCGATTTCATTCAAACCAGCCAATGGAAACTTTGTAACTTCGCCTTTGCCTCTGTACGCACGATTTTGCTTCCCTAACCCTATAAAAAGGCCCTAAACAGAGGGCTGGGCGCGCCAGCCATCCCAAGTGGCTTGGTAGCCCGCAGGTCCTGCGTTATTCAATAAACCTCGTGCTGTTTGCAGCTGATCTGTGGCTCGGTCCTCCTTGGGTCATGGGGTCTCCTTCCGAGGAAAGGTCCATTTCGGGGGTCCCTAACCCCCGGGGGTCTTTCAAGTAGATACCATCAACACATCTTTTTTGGAGTTTTTGAGTTTTCTTTTTTCTTAAAACTGCTGCTATTGGTATGACGTAGTACAGTTCAGGTGAGGTGTCAGCATCAGTGCCCAGTTCTTATGTCACTTTTGAATAGTTAATGGAAGGCACGTCTCCCTGTCTTTTCTGCCTCATCATTGAATCTTCTCCTAGTCCTCCTTGGGCAGTTAGTTGCTTGGGAGAAAAACACAAGTTTTTATGAAAACAAGTAATAATATACAGATGTAGTCTGTACATGTAAGAGTCAATACATTATGATATTAAGAAGGCAATTTATTTATTTGCCTCTGTATGTAAAGCATTTGTTTTGTAACTAGAATGTTGTTATAACTGGTGTAAACTTAAATATCTGTTAAGATAATTCTTACAAAAGCAAAATATTTTTGAGGCTAAGAGTTAAAACTTTCACACTTTAGGATAAAGAATGATGTTTGTACTTTTAAACATTTTCACCTTGCGGTCCCTCTTTGGAAAATTTAAATGATGTTATTTTTAGACTTAGATTATTTACAACTAATAGTGATTTTATTGCTCAAAATCTTCACTAAGTCTCCATTACTTTCCCCAAATCACTTCGTGAAACACTGTTTTCTTGTTATCTCTGTACTATGGATGAAAGAGGGAAGTCTTTGATCGAAACGTTGAACATAAAGCACTCCAAGACTGAAAGTTTATTCATTCATCCACAAAGTATTCAAAACCTAACAGTGTCAGTGAACCTTAATCATTTCTGCCACATAAATCATACATCCTAGTGGCTATCAATTCTTATTGATTTAAAGCACAGATGTTTACAGTAATCTTAGGCTATAGCAGTGCTTATTAGCTTTAATACTTGAAGCCACTGCCTTCCCTTGTGACTCCCAAAGCCCTCACGTCATTGAAACCCCAACTGTTTTAGTTCACCAGCTGGTCAGACATTTCCAGTCTACAATGTGTTTATAGTTGGTGCCCAGGCTTCAGACAAGAGCATAAAATTGAAATTACTGTAAATACTCTAGAATTCTTATTGTAAAAGCAACGTTCATTAAGAATAAAAACCATAACAAGTTAATAGGCAGCTTTACAGATCCTTATAAAAACCCAACAGAATGCAGTAAAGGTAGCAGTGCTGAGCAATGGAGAAAGAGGAGATGTTACCATTAATGGTGGTTGGTGGCATCTTTTTATACAATGAAATGTTGTCTGCAGTTCTGCTTGGAAGACTAATTTGGAACAATTTTTATTTTGCATATCTTATGAGTTAATGGTATCTAGGAGTATAATAACCTGGTGAGAATTTCTCTGCAAATGGCAACAAAATTAGTCTTATTCATGAAACTCATAAATAAACTATAATTCAGCATTTTATGTCAAGGGAAAATAAAACCAGGGTCATGCTGTTTAAGAGGATAAGGGAATTAAACAAAACACTAGGGGATCTGTTGCAGACTTATGATGAAGATACATTCTAACTGGAAGCTTAATTGTGATTTAAATTACAGGTCAAGCTGTGCAATGTGTTTGCTGTTTAGAGGAAGATCTTTGGGGAGACAGAGCCTGTGTGTTAAAGAAGAAGCAGGAAGCAAAGAAAAAAACAGCTTGCAGTTTCTGCTTTTCCTTTGAAATTTCAAGCTGCTCTAAGTCAAATTGCCCTTGTGTTTCTAATGACTGCTCTTGTGAAGTTGCCCTGTTTTACTGTGTTTTTCACCTGACAGTAGCAAAAATGATGGAGACCATCCAGCTGCCAGCACACTAATATGGAAACCACAGATAAGGTACTCTTAGCCTTGCTAGGAACCTGACATTCTATCATTTCAGGTTGACTCACATAAAATGAGCAAGTTCTGCAAATGGAAAGGCCTTTGAAGAGTTATAGCCACTCATTTCAACAAATGGGGAAATTAAGGCTTCTGGTGATTTCCCCAAATTTACTTTTTTATCTCAAGAAACTTTGGGTCTAATGAGGCAGTAAGGCTGTGTACAAATAATTTTAATCGTACGTAACAAAATTGCTTTCTTAGAAAATAAAACTTAAAATAACCCAAGGAAGGGGTTGGAATAGGAAAAGAAGCATCCCAGAGTTACCTCCAGTGTTGCCTTCTTCCTGGGTGATGGTTCTCAGTAACTGGTAACATGACCAGACTATGGATTAAGTCAATGATGGCAGAGCAAAAGTTTGGGAAGGAGTTGAAATGAACTGTTCTGTTTAAAGGACTGAAGTAAAGCTTTTGCTAAAGCTTTGTGACTAACAATGGGACCAATTTGTATAAAAAAGTGAAAATAGAGGGAAATCTGTCTTACATAGCATTGTTTGTAGCAGTGGAAAAAGTATAGGAGGCACAGGATTAGTGTTATATGTGTAAGACCCCAGAAACCACAGAAGACCTAGAATGTTTTTATTCATCCCTTAAGTTATTACCCTGCTCTAGTCTGTCTCTCATTTTGTTTTATTGTTAGCTGAGGAGCAGTCAGCACTACCATCATCTGCTTACAGAGTCTTTTCCTCATACAAAACAAACCTCTAATATGGGATTAATATGGACCACAAGAATGTCCACAAAAAGTTTCCTGGAATGGTTTTCCTAGGTGATAGTTGAGCTATATCTTTATGAGAGATATACATTTTCTACTTGGAGACAGAAATAGCAGTCAAACTTGAATACCATGATAGACAAAACCTGAAGTACTAGTTTTAGTAGGACATGATGTGATGTTAAGTAGCCCATCCTGCTCTGAGAAATGTGTGGGGTTGGGAGATAATCAATGGCTGTTGTGTAAGTATGAACATCTGAGTTAGGATCTTCAGCACCCATGTAGAAAGTTGAGTTTAGTGGCTCGTGTGTGTAACTTTAATGCCAGGGAATGGAGTCAGGTGAATCCCAAGGACTTGGTTGCCAGCCAGTCTAGTAGAAACAGCAAGGCCAAAGTTGAATGAGAGACCTAATCTTAGAATATAAAGCATGTAGGGTGATAGAGAACACTTCCCAATGATAATATGTGTTAATTGTGTGCGCAGTGTTATGTGTGCACATGAGCACATGTACCTATACATACATATGTACACACATTTAAAAAATGATAAAATGGAAAAAGAAGTTTATATTCCTCATGTAATATAGGCTGTGCAGCAGCATCAGACACCCTGTTGGGACAGAATCCTTTAAGTTGAACACGCATTAACTACTGACACCTACCTTCTGAGTTCCTCCTCAGACCCTGCCTTCACTGAGAGATACTGTCCAACTAGGAGTTTTACCTCCTCTATGGTGACCCATATCTGAGACTATTTGATGTAGGCATGCAAGAGCCCTACTTCACACTCGACAACACTCAAGCATCCTCTGAACAGTCCCTATCCCCATCGGGTGAAGCCTTTGATCTGATTACATCACAGTTCAGATTCTCCTGTTGACCAATTGGATCTTCTTCACTCTGGCACAAATGTTTTGGATACCTCTCTCTAAAATCTTTCTGAATAAAATTTTCTCATTAAGTCTTTACCCTGAGGAAATTATCAAAGACAACCCCATATTTAATTTGGGATACAATTTGAACATAATTTAATATAGAGCTTGGAAATCTAAAGAGTGCATGTGATTCAGTCATTAGAAGCATTATATGGTCTCCATGGTAACAATCTGGCATCCCAACTTCTGTGCTGAATTGCTAAAACAATTTAGATTTCTCTGATAAAGAATTATAATAGAGAGAAATTGTGCCTGAGCTGCGATTTGTCTGCTATCAAACTCATCAATCAATACTGGTCACTAAGGGCGTCAGCAAAGCTATTTCAGGAAGTGTTGCAGGGAAAGGGCTGATGACTAAATATCAAGGGCTTCGGAGGTAACAATAATTTGTTTTCTATTTATGCTACATTTCTGTCTGAGGTCATAAGAAGGAGAAGACATTTCTGGCTAAACACTACAGAAGCAGACTAATGAGTTAGTCCCCGATGGTTCTACGAGTCTGCCACAGGGAACAAGAATTCTGGGAGGCTCTTGAACCAGAAATTAAATGCTCCACCCAATGTAACACACATTACTTAACTTATAATTCACTGTCATGAATGACTATTCCTCACATGCAGCTCAGAAATCCAAATCCTATATGTGCCTGGATGGGAGGGAGGGAGCTATTTGGCAGATTGTTAGAAAATAGGAAAATTTAAAAACTGAAAAAAATTGAGAAAAAACTTGGGTAAGCAGGTAGTTTAATTTTCAATTATATAAACAAGATCTTTGATCCATCCCTATCAGTCAAATCATGTTTGTAATTTTAAATTTATTTTAGAAATTTGTGCTATGTGCCTCTTATTTACAAAATACCATACTTTTAGGGCATGACTTTGAAGAATCCCTATACTTTCTGTTTGCAGACACTTGTATGTAGCTGGAGATATGGGCATTCAAAATACATAGGACGGAATACAGAGTGGATGGTAGCGGACAGTGTTCAATGAGAATAATATAGGAAGAGTCAGAAAGCATAGAGGTATACTTCTCACACATATACTTGAAAATGCCCTTTAATCTGAGCTACACAAAAGGAGTAGATTAAAAAAGACAAATATTGCACTACTGTTTTTAAATTTAAATTTTTTAACTTGTTCTTCATTTTCCATTCAAAAAATTTCTACTTTAAATTTTGTGATTAGGATAAATAGTTGTAAACTGAAAACTAATACCATTCTCCTTGAGGTTAGCAGGTTGCTTTTTTGATATTCTGTACAATCAGCTCCTAGCTAATGAGGATTTATGGTGATAATTATAATAAATTGTTCCTTTATGCCTCTTACAACTTGTAAAACAAGTTTACACATACTATTAATGTTATTTTCTCAATACGGTTAGATGTATGATGAGTTCAGTGGGCTTAGAAAATATTCTTATGTAATAGATCAAGAAGTTGAGAATGAGAGAATTAATCTCATTAAATTATTGTTGCAGCTGTTTTATTTCTGTGAACAGTCTACCCTAAAACAATTGCTTAATACAGTAATTCATTTATTTTGCTCACTGGAGATTTGCCATTGACTTAGTCAATCTGTTTTTTTTCTTAACAATGTAGTTTGATTTTATTTTTTCCTCTCCAATTCCTTCTATGTTGTCCCCTTTCTACTGTGGTATTTTTCTCTCTTATAACAAACAAATAAACAAAAACCAACAACCAAACAAACAAAACAAAAATCCTACAATAAAACAAAATGAAAAAAGTACACATAACACACACACACACACACACACACACACACACACATACACACACACTTCTATGCATGAAGCCTATTCAGAGATGTGGTCACTCCATTAGATAAAACAAATTCTCTCTACCCTAGTAGCTGTCAATTTCAACTAGATTCTTGGCTAAGGTTGAGACTTTGTGCCAACTTATTTCTCTCCATTCTCGGATTTTGTCTGTCTTGAACTTGTGAAGGTCTTGTGCATGCTGCCACAGTTCATCTGTGCCTCAGCTCTTTTTTGTCTAAAAATGGCTATTTTCCTGGAATTTTCCACCACCTCTGGCTCTTATCTTTCCACCTCCTCTTCTGCCTAGTTCCCTGAGTCTTGAGGGGAAGAGTGTGATAAAGGCTTCTTATTTAGTGTTGAGTGCTATAAACTCTCTCACTCTCTGCACATTGTCCAGTTGTTGACTTCTATGTTAATTATCATCTACAGTAAGAAAAATCTTTGATCATGGCTGAACAATGCAGTTATTTGGGAGTATAGCAGTATGTTATTAGGAGTCACTTTTGTTGTTATGTTCATTTAGCAAAAGTAGGTAAAAGAACTCTAGGGCCGATGACCCATCTAGTCTTAGGTTCTTGGCCTCATTAACAGTGTCATGTATGAATTACATCTCACAGAGCAGGCAACCTTAAGTCCAGCTTACCTTGAAGGTTTTATTTACATATTTAGTCACTGTTCAAGGACAATGCAAATATCTGGGAGCTAATAACAGAGTTCTTCAGATATGCCTTTCCTTATGGCCCCATTATTTGCTATATTTCTATGGCAGCTACATGAAAGTTAAATTTCTCACACAGTAGCAAAATGCTTTCACAATGAATGTCCCAAGAGAAAACAACAGTAGCCACATGTCTTTTACTCCTAGTCTTAAAGTCATACATCATACTAAAGCCTTTCCTTCTATTTTTTTTTTGTTGTTGTTCACTGAAGCTGTCATAAGCCAGTTGGTTTTATAGACTGAGATGGAGAATCTGCCATTTAGAAATAGTATCAAAAACTTGATTAATAGATTTTCAACCAACCACAAATATATTTATATGGTAAATAACAGAGCTGAAAAATAACATGGGTTGTTGTGAGTTGGGTACTCTAGAGAGCTGGTATTGGGATATATTTTAGTCCATTCACTGTTTATTAAACATTGCTTTTGACATCAACATCTGTGAAGAGAGGAAGGGCAGCAGTACTAAGCACAAGGAAAAGCTGGCTACAAGAAGTCCTAATGATAGGGAACTCCACCAGGACAAATTCCACAGTGTTCTCTGTAGCATCATATTGAATTAAGTCTAGATGCTTACTCTAATTTGATTCTTGATGTAATGATAAAACCCTCTGACAAAAAGCAATTCAGAAGAGGCAAAAGTTTATTTGGCTTATACTTCCAGATCCATCAACATGAGAAGTTAGAGCAAGAACTTAAGCTGGAACTTGAAACAGAAACCATGGAAGAACAAAATTTGGTGAATCACGCTCATGTTGGCAATTTTCCTTATATAGCCTATGACCATGTGCCTAGGGAATGGTACTGCCTAAAGTGGGTGAGCGATCCTACATCGTTTAACAATCAAGATAATTCTGTAGAGATATGCTTACAAGTCAATCTGATCTAGGTAATTTCATATTGGAAGCTTCTTCTCAGATGACTCTAGTATGTGTCAAGTTGACAAAGCTATGATTCTAGAATTTATATTCTTTTGTAAATCGGTCATGGAATGTGATCCAGTGGAAGGAGTATGACCTTAAGAAATGTGACTATAGGGGCTGAAGATACACAGTTGTTGAGTACACTGTTGCTCTTTTAGACAATCAGGGTTTGGTTACTAGCATCCACAAAGGTACTTCACAACTATCTCTATCTTCAGTACCAAGGACTCTAACACTCTCTTCTGAAGTTGACAGGTATGGTGATGCACATATATACATGTAGGCAAAACATTCCTATATACTTTAAAAATTAAATAATTATTTAAAAAATAGCAATTATAGCTGAGTCATTCCTTCAGTATATAGGCATGAGAAGTTTGTCTGCCCATTTGACTCATAACACACACCAATTGAAGTAATATTCTGTAGCAGGCCTTCTTAGACTGCCAGCCCCCAAATGATGACATGAAGACTTATTATTAGTTTTGAATGCTCAGCCTTATGCTTGTCCTGCTAGCTCTTACCACTTAATTTAACCTGTTTCTTTTTATCTACATTTGCCTTGGAGGTTTTTGCCTTTCTTTTATTCTGTGTGTCCTCCTCCCTTCTTCTCCCTGCCTGCCAGCTTCACTCTTTACATAGTTAAACAAATGCAGCATAAACAAATGTCACATATCTTTACATAGCTAAAATAATATTCCACAGAAAATTCTATCTCATGAAAGACCATCACGTTCTAGTTTAAAATCCAGGATCATCCCATTATATCACAATGTTTCCACTAACACTATTCATCTGTAGATATCCAATAAGTTTTAATTTAGCCTGTCTTCACACAACTATCATAATAAGAGTTGGCATACACAATAAAACCAAGCAGTCTCTCTGTGCTAGCCTTTTTACTGCAGAATGCTTTATCAATTTACCCACCCTGCCATCCCATGCTTGTTATAGAGCCTCTGCTATACTCCAACTCA
Organism: Phyllotis vaccarum; assembly: GCA_033318265.1. Classification (NCBI taxonomy): domain Eukaryota; kingdom Metazoa; phylum Chordata; class Mammalia; order Rodentia; family Cricetidae; genus Phyllotis; species Phyllotis vaccarum. The sequence goes on along the minus strand of JARWLC010000005.1, from coordinate 92,719,239 downwards.
TTACAAACTTCAGGTTACTGTGTCCAACTGCCTAATCATTATTTCCATTATCTTGCCAGTATTTCCAAATTTACTTTGCTTAAAACCAAATGCCTGTTTTGGACTTGTGAAATTCTCATGCATTTATATTACATAGCACCACCATTCATCTTTAATTCCTATCTTTCACATCTTGAATGTGGATGCTAGAATTTACATTATTTACTTACTATCTGTTATTTCTGCTTAACTACAAACCTCATGATATTGAGAAGTAACATAACCTTTTAAAACATTATCCACATTATCTCATGTGAAAATTACGAATGTTAAGTCAACTTTATGGGGATCTGTTTCTGCTCTGAAACTCTGTTGCTGGAAGAGTCATAGGTTGAAAGAACAGTTTTGACTAGGATATTGCCTACAATGTTATACAATGTTGAGGTTAGGTTAAAGTTCATGCTTGTATAACATTACTAAGAATACATTTTAAAACTTAATTTGTTTAGCAATTCAACAGACTTTTGGGAGAAAGCTGAAAGAACTAAAGGGAATAATTTTGGATAAATTGTATAGTAGAAGTACCATATTTCTAAGAAGCAGAAAAAAATGAGCTATGCTCCAACCTTCATTACTTTATAGCTATTTTGAGGGATTGCTTTTATTCTCTTATTCTCAATGCCTCACCTATAATAAATGGATCATTTGGGAGTGATGAAGCTATGATCATGCTACTTATGAGAAAAACACAATAGTGTTTGGAAGATCAGCACCAGAGCCATAGACACAAGTAAGCCTATCACTTTGGGGATGTCAGAGATGAGGAGAGGAAGCTAGATCTTGAGCTGTAATGCAGCCAAAATTAAAGGTGTTTTTTCCCCAAACAAGAAAAGCTTTCCAGTACATAGGCTTTCTAAGAGAATTCAGGGCCTAAGATTTACTATGCTTAGCAAGGGGCTGGGAGATATAACTTAATTGGTAAATTACACAAGAATAAAAATCTAAGTTTGAGCCTTAGAACTGACACAAAAGCGATGTGTGGGCCAATGAGATGGATCAATGGTTAAAGTACTTTCCATACATGCCTGAGGAGCATAGATTTGATTCCAGGCTGCACATGAATGATGTTTGGTGATCTGCCTGTAACCCTAGGACATAGGAGACAAAGACAAGAAATCCTTGTAGCAAGCTGCCTATTTAAACTAGCCAAATTGGGGAGTTCTGGGTTCAAGTGAGAGGAGTGACTGAGGAGGGCATCCAAGTGTCTGCCTTCCCATGGGTGCACTCATACCCGCACGTGTACTCATGTACACATGAACATGCGTACACACATACACAGTATATACATGCCAAACAAACAAAGAACAGACATGTGTTTGTAGTTGAAGTCTGGAAAGATAGAGATGGGCAGATCTCTGGGATTGATGGCCAACCTGTCTAGAGTGCTGGGCCAATGCAGACTCCATCAGAATAAAACCAAAATGGTTTATACCCAAGTGAATTCTCTCTCTCTCTCTCTCTCTCTCTCTCTCTCTCTCTCTCTCTCTCTCTCTCTCTCTCTCTCTCTCACACACACACACACACACACACACACACACACACACACACACAGGGAGATAGAGGTTCACAACAGTAATTCTAGCCTACCAAAGAAGATAAGGATTTTCTCTGTGATCTCTGGACTCCTGTAAAAAGCTTTTGAGTAACTCTTACCTGGATATAGTCAGCCTTTAAACAGACCTTTCCTTTGTATGTATGCGGACACAGAGAAGTGCTCATTCTCACATCAACCAAGCACAAAATAAACCCCTTTCTTGCTGTAAAACAAGAGACCATTGTGGTTCCTTCCTGTTCTATCACCATGGTTCACAGTGCTGATGAGACAGGAGAACAAGTGTCATAGTAGCATCCTAGACTAAGTTCTTAGTATGGAGGATGAAAGAATAATGGCAGGCTATAGGTGTTATTCTACCATGACAAAAGGTATGACCTACCTTTTGTTATAAAGAAAATTTATTAAAAACCCAGATATTTTTATTTACAGCCAATAGATTATAGTAAAATATAATAAAGTTAAAGATGTATATTCCTCACAACATGTTTCTTGAAGAGAAACTTTCACATACACACAAAAGAAGACACATTCAAAACCTTATGGCATCATTGCTGAGAAAGTAGACGCACTGAAAGTATTTAAAATGCTCATCAACAGAGAGATACATAAGTTACACATACAGTGTGAGATAATAGATACACTATTAATTCTTAAAGATTAATATAGCACTCACGTAATTATTGATGTTAAATATTAGAAACATAAATATAAATGATAAGCATGTAATTAATTCAATTATTTTTTAAAGCAGAGTGGAAACATGAAAGCTTTTAGAAAGAACTCTATCTTAAATTAAATGAGTATAAAATATAAAATATTTTTATAAAATAGTAATAGAACAAGGAGAATGAAAAATAAAAATATAGCTGAACTTGTGATTTTTATTATAGGAGTCTAAAATCTTGACTCATCTCTGAATTATTGGATGATTTTTGAAGGAGTGACTTGAAAGTCTCAAATGCTCAAGCTTTGCTCCTATTCACCATACATGCAAGCTTGGGTATAGTTTTATGTTTAAAGACTTACAGTGTCTTCTTTTTGAGTGAGAACTCTTCAGTCCAGACTGACCTGAACTCACTCTTTAGAGTTAGCTGGCCTTACACTCACAACAGTCTCCTGCCTTGGCCTGCCGAGTGCTGGGATTGCAGGTGAGGATTACTACGTTTTGCTGAAGGGGCATTTCAGCATTCCATAGGAACATTGTAATCTGTAGTAGACAATTAGGGAGGTGGCATGGTTGTTATTTTAGATGATCATATTCCCTCCCTGTCTCAGGTTCCAAATCTAAATGTTATTATATATAGAAACATGAGAATCTTCAACTTGATTTAATCTACCTATTTTTAAAATACACATTTTGTTTGAAAGTTCCTTGACAAGGAAAAAATGGCTTCTAAAATTGTAAACAAAGTAGCAATATTTGTTTGGTTATTCCAAACACTTATGTGCCTTATTTTAGCAAGTAGAACTCATGGGAATGTATTCTTACCATGTCTGTTGCTGACACACTGAGGCAGTGAAGTTCAAATGTGTCATGTTCCTATAGATTTCTATTATAGCAAAAATTCTTGAAGCATAAGAAATGTGTAGCCACACTGATTCTCTCCCAGCACGCGATGCAGAATTTATATACTCTATTTTCCTACTATAAAGAAAATCTATTGCCCAACATAATGGTACTGCACAAATTACATATTCAGTATGATCAAATATCTCCTCTTAAAATCCCCACTCTTATGTGTCTGAAAATATAAATTAGGAAACTTAGGAGTTCAAGAAAAATAGCTAAGTTGCCATATATTTTAGCATCAGTATTTATTTGGCTGAATATTTTACAGGACATGAATTATATATACTTTTGTGGTAAAATTGCATTTAATTAACTATGTACTTACATCAAAGAATCTTTAAAATCTGTTTTTAGAACACATTCCAAAAATTTTATTATAATATATTCCTTCAGTATTCATTGTAGACCTACTATATAGTCTAGTTTCATGTCAACTTCAGTCATCAGAGAAGAAGGAATCTCAGTTGAGAAAATGATTCCATAAGGTCAGGCTGTAGGTAAGCTTTAGGGTATTTTCTTAATTAGTGGTTGATGTTGAAGTGTCCAGACCATTGTGCCTGGAGCCACCCCTAGTCTTGTAAGAAGGCAAGCTGAGCAACCAGGTGGAGATCAAGCCATTTATAGCAGCATTCTATCATGGCTTCTGTATCAGCTCTTGCTTCCAGGTTCCTGCTCTTGCATTCTGTACTGACTGTCCTGACTTCCTATAATGATGAACAGTAGTGTGGAAGTGTAACACAGATAAACCTTTTCCTCCCCAACTTGCTTTTTGTCATAGTGCTTCATTACAGCAATAGTAACCCCAATAAGACACCTCCTCTGGGCAGGCTTTTGGTAGTAAAAACCATACAAAGGATGCAAGTTTAGCACATACTGAAAATGCACTAAACACAAAGCCATTACTAAGGTCTTTGTAGTCCAATATTCCACCTAATTTTGTAATAAGCTTGAAGAGCACACATTTCTTTATGAGAATTTTGATGCCATAAGACAGGCAAGTTTGGTTTTTACTACTTGAATCTGAGCTGCACATATAATCAGTGTTTCAACAAAAGAATGTATGAGTGAGGCTGTCATCATCATGGTCATTATCATCATCATTTAGTTTAAGCCTGTATTAGGGCACTCTAGGGAAATAGACCCAATGGGGTGAATAATATGAATATGTGAAATTACTAATTTAATAATAATATGAATATATGAATTTACTAATTTAGCTTTGAAATAGTAAAATGATAATAGCAGAATCACACCTGAGAGCTGAGAATTTAGCAGTTTCTTGGTCTAGAGGCTGGGTGCCTCAGTAGTCAGAGTAGTCTCAAATGATGTCTCTCACTGGAGTAGGAGTGGGGGACAAGGACTAACAGCTGCTCAGTTCACAAGGCTATATGGTACCAGAAGAACTGGTTCCTCAGTCAGGATAAAAGCTTGAAAGGCTAGTTCTGATATTAGCATAGAAACAGCAACAACAGCAACAGGCAGATGAGCTCAGGGAAAGAGGGAGGGCAAGAGAGGAAAGAGTGAGATGGTATTCCTTCAGGCATACCTTTTTATCTGGGCTGCTACCACAAGGTGCTGCCCACAACTGGAGTGGGTCTTTTTACATTGATCGAGACAATCAGAACACTTCTTCTGATGAGACTCCCTACTCAGGGAATCTAATTTGTGGCAAATTGACATAAAAACTACCCCAGTAAAACCCTAAGGGGCCTCCCACTTGCTTACTCTTAGCACATGATTGCCTGCTCTGTGAAAAGCAAGCAAGCAAACAAATAAAACCTCACAAAAATCTATACTGGTCAGTGACTGTATAAGAGTCTATGTGATAGATAGCTTGGTTCTTTTATGTAAATCACCCCAGATAACTTTATTTCTACCCAACCACCAAGCACACGAAAGAGCCGCCCTGTCTTAGTTAGGATTTCTATTTCTGCAGTAAAACACCATGGCCAAAAGCAAGGTGGGACATTTTCTCAATTGAGATCTCTTCTTCCAAAGCGACTCTAGCTTGTATAAAGTTGACAAAAGAAGAGCAAGAAAAACCCAAAACCAAAACAAAAGGAAAAGAGCCAGTGACCCCCAAGATTTTCCTGCCCCTCCAGGATTTCCATGCCCCCAAGATTTCCCTGCCCCTTAAGATTTCCATGCTCCCCAATATTTCCTTGGCCCTCAGGATTTCCCTGCCCCCCAGGATTTCCCCGGCCACCTTTTTTTTTTTTTTTTTTTTTTTTAAAAAAAAAAAAACCAAACATATCCTTCTCTCACGAGGCATTACATCGTGACCACAGTTCCCCTTCCTGCGTCCCTCCCACTTCCCCTCACACATCTTCTCTTCACCAGATCCATTGAGATATCAACCAAATTCAAATCAGCCTCTATACCATATGAAATTAAGTAAGACTAGACACAAACCCTCATATCAGGGCTGGATAAGGTGACTCAATAGGAGGAAAAGGGTTCCCAAGAGCAGACAAAAGAGTCTGAGATACCCCCACCCCCATTATTTAGGAGTCCCACAAAAATGCTAAACTAACAACCATATAACATATATACAGAAGACCTATCTCAGACCTGCACAGGCTCCATGATTGTCACTTCAGTCTCTGTGAGCCGCTATGGGTCCTTGATTACCTGGGCTTTTTCTTTTTTTTTATTATTTTTCTGAGTGGTGTCCTCAACCTGTCTAGACCCTGCAATTCCTCCTCTCCCTCTTCAGGCTACCTTCTTAATGGCAAGTATTTATAGTTCTTTAAATGGCCACAGACAAAACCAGAAGAATCATGTAGCTGACCCATAGGTAAATAAATATAACTATGTGTTAAGCCAGTTTGAGTGATTTATTATTTTGGTTTCATTTTACTTTACTTTATTTTTTAAATTTAATGTTTTCCATTTTTTAATTTAAAAAGCTTTTTCTCATGTCTACCACTGTTCTCCCTCCCTTCTCTCCTTCCAGTCCCTCCCAGTCTTCCTCAGCCTTCCCTCATCCCCTCCCCCATCCGTTCCTCCAGGAGGACAAGGAGTCCCAAGGTGGGTCACTTCAGTCTGCCATATCCAGTTGAGGTAGGCCATAGTCCCTCATCCCACTAGTAAGACTGGGTTAGGTGCTCCTCTGTAGGGAATCGATTCTGAGATGTCAGTTCATGCACCAGGAACACACTCTGATCCTACTGCAAGAGGCTTCACAAACTGCCCACGCCATTTGACAGTCGTCTACCTTTGGAGGGTTTAGTTCCTTTCCCTGAAGTTTTCTCACTGGTTGTTTCTGAGTCAGTGATTTCCCAATAGTTTGGGATATCTACTTTATTTTATTTTTAAAAACTTTTTCTTTTTTTTGCAATTGAAATGGCATAATTTTCTTCCATCTAAACCCTCACATATACTCTTCTTTGTCTCTTTCCAGTTCATGGCCTCTTTCTTCATTAATTGCTGTTATGTAAATATATATATGTATGTATTTATGTACATGCATGAAGTAATTTCTGATGCAAAAGTTGTTAAAAAACATGCCAAATATTAGAAAATTAGATGTAATTATAACTAAGTATTGATCACATTTATATGACTCCAAAGACTAAATTCCTCTCATAGGCCACAGAGGTTACAAATATGAAGTACAAATTTAATGTGCTAAGTAAAAACCTAGAACCAGATGACATAGGCCAGAATGTACTTTGCAGGCAGAGTGCTTACCTAGCAAGTATAATACTCTGAGTTTTCTCCTCAGCAAGTTCCCCTCCCCCAGCCAAGCCAACAACTTACCATTATAACTGTTATCTACCATAAATGAATTTGTCTTGAAAGTGATATCTTCATGTACATGATTGTGATTATAAATTATAGCAAAGTTTTAAAACTAATAACAAAGCTGAAGTTGTTCAAGTGTTTTGATTTGTGGCTATTGCCAAAATTATTCATTATTTTTAGGGAACAGGGAGAAAAGTATCACATGCAAAATGCTCATTAGCTTACATATAATGCTGATAAATTGAAATATTAACATTTAGAAGCTAAAAAGTGATTCAGTAAATAACAAGGTTTCAATTTTTAGACTGAAAAATCATTCATTAAGATTTTACTTTGGAAAAGGCAACATGGAAAAATGAGAAAAGTCCATGACATAAGGTCATGGGCAAATACAATAAAGTGTATGGTATGCCTGCAAACAGATAAAACAGATCTTTTTATGAAAAAATGTAAATAATGGACTTGTTATGAGAACATCCTCCCCTCCTCCTCTCTCTTTCTCTCTGTCTCTCTCTGTGTCTCTTTATCTGTCTCTCTTTCTTTTGTTCTTTGCAGTACTGAAAACTGAACCCAGTGCTTCATCATGCTAAGCACAGACACTGCCACTAAAAAGAATTCTAGCCCCAGCCTGCTCTTTATAATTCATTTTATTCTTTGTTGATATAATACTTCTTGTGCTGAAATAGAAAACAGAATGGTAAATTAATATACAGAATTATTACATGCATGTTTTCCTATTTTCCCAATATTAGTATAATTACTCATCTATAGAAATGCTTTATATTCCTTATTGAACATTCAATTAGATGTTTTAGAAACAGTAAACATATCAATGTGAAATTAATTCTGCAAGAATAATTAGCTAGACTGTAGATTGTAGTCTGAATTAGGTAAAATTATAATGAATGATAGAATAATTCCTGGCCAGTTTCTTCCTCAGTACTTCATTTTGCACAGGAAAAAGATACAAATTTTGTAAAGTTAATGATTTCAACATCAGTTAGTTTTTGAAAAATAAAAATACTTTCTTTTAGTAATGTTAGTTATATGGATTTCTTTTAATTATATAATTTATCCATTAAGTTTCATTTATACATTAAGGTATACTTTTCCTCATCTATCCTATTTTTTAAATTAATTTCATGTGAGGACTTTTTGATGGCTAACCCCGATTGGCTTCTTGATTGGGTTGAGAAGCACCTAGGAGATTTGTAAAGCACGCTTCTGGTCATGATGTGGGGGTGTTTATAGGAGGATTTTTCTATTGGAAGGGAAGATCTGCCCTTGGTATGTGAGTGGGGACACCAGGTCTGTTGAGGACCTTGGTAGAAAAACAGGGAAAGAGGAGGAAGTCAGTTAGCGTGGGTGTTGATATTCTCTACTTCCTAGCCACCGGAGACGAGTGTCTGGCCTTCCCCATCATCAGTTACTAAAACCTCTGCAATCATGAATCTAAGTCAGTCTTTTCTTTGCTCAGTGGTTTTGATCAGAGACAAAAAGCTAATGCAAAGCTATGTACTGAACGTTTGAAAGAATAATTTTTATCAACAGGATGCTATTATTTATATTTCTTGCCTTTTTTAAGTAGTCAATTTTAACAGGTACCGTGTTGATTAAAATAATCCAAGAAATAAATTCTTAGAAGGAAAATATTCAGCCATCTACAACAGCATATTACTTGCAAGTTTTACTTTTTAAAATTTTACAAGTGTGCACATAGAAACCAGCAGTCAGCTCCTGGTATTATCTCTTTCCTTTCACTGTGGGTTGAGGGATTCATTTATCCAGTGCCTTTGTTCACTGAGCCATCTCAACAGCCTTGCTTTCACCTGCAGATAATTTTTAGCTTATTAAAACTTTTTTCTTTCCTGGGCAGTGGTGGTGCATGCCTTTAATCCCAGCCCTCAAGAAGCAGAGGGAGGAGGCTCTGTGAGTTTGAGGCCAGCCTAGTCTATAAAGTGAGTTACATGACAGCTAGGGCTACACAGAGAAACAGTCTCAAAAAAGATTATGTATATAAATGTAGCTACATTTATATGTAGATATTGTTGGATTCTGTTTGCAAATATTTTGTGATAACTTTTAATTATGTGTTAAGGAATATCAATTTATAGTTTTGTTCTCTTTTAATGTCTGACTTATAGTTTTGTTGCAAAAATAGTGCTGGCCCCAGATGAGTTTGAGAACGTGTTCTTCTTCTTCACTCACACTCATAAAGGCTTCTGATTTGCTGTCTCTAAGTGCGAGTTTGTTTTGTTTGACTCTAACTCATGGAAATCCCAAGGGCTTATGTATGAATAAGCCTACCATCAGAAACACTTGGCATGTGCCTGTGTGGAACTTAATAGCACTACTCAATCCATAGCTGCTTATGCTTGCTTTTCAACTTCTGAGCCCAATGCACTTCTTAATTTTAATGCTTGTACTGTACAGCGGGTTTAAGGTAAAGTCTTCAGATAAGATCCTAAATACAGGGCCTGTGGATGCCTTCCTATTATTATGGGGAACAATTCATTTTAGTGACATGTTGTAGTTTTTAGGCATTATTATTCAACTGTATTATTTACCATAATTATAAAAATACCTTAAAAGTATATCCACAAATACAGAATCTATTTAATTAGTATTCAAAGGATTCCAAAATATTTTGAATCCATGCAGTTCTAAAGTCAGTTTATCATTTGAATTAGAAGTTTTATTATTGGACATTTTATTTTAAGTCTTTGTCTCATGTACCCTGAGTTAGCCTTGAACTCATTAAAAAAGCTGAGAGCAAGCATAGATGTCTGATCTTTTACCTTTACCTCCATATTACTGGGGTTTCAGGCATGTGCTACCCACCATACCTGGCTTATGAGGTGGTAGGTATGGAACCCAGGGTTTTGCGCATGGTAGGCAGGAAATGAGCCAGTTGAACTGCATCCCAGACTCTTCTTGATGTGTTTTAATAGTGAAAACAATGAATAAAAGGGATATGGAGTCTGCCTACAATTGTGTGTCTAAGAAGTGCCAGCGATTGGGTATGGATCCAGAGTTGTCGGTACATAGTTCAGGCTGTTTTATTAGAACCATATTTCTACTTTGTATAGGGTACAGATAAGCATAAATATAAGGTACAATGACATTTCTCATTCTTGCAGGAGCGTTTATGTTAGCCTAGTTTGAGAAAAACACTTGTTGGTTACATTACACATCGGGACTCTCTATTGTAAGGGCGCACAACCTTTTAATTTACCCTTTATATACATTTGAGTTAACCACACTTAGATCTGCCAGACTAGGAGTTTCTGCTGTGTGCCATGATTCCATAGCTCTTATATTCTGGCCATAGTCACAGATTATTTATGTACTCTGTTACATTTTAGCAAGTAGAGAATTACACTTTTTTTTTTTTATCAGGTCAACACTAAAATCACAGCTATTATTTTCTTTAATTGAAGTACATTCATACTAAATTTATTAATTTTAAGACTTAGTTGAAAGATTTTATCCAAATATTTTTTGTCCTCATTACTATTTTGTAATTCAAAGGTATTTGAGCATGTTACATCATCCTATATGTTTCTTTCCTTTTTTTATTTTTTAGTAATAAAAAGGCACACCTAATTTGACATGATTTCTTTGGCAGCTAATAAGTACACAATGTGCAGTTTAATGATTCTGCAAACTAAATAATGGTTGTAGTGGGTGTGAAAATAGGGATATTTAAATGCATAAGGAAATTTAGCACATATCCCAGTGGCCATGTAAATAGACTTCTGATTCTTTTGTAAATTGCAAATACTTTCTTGTGCAGGAGCATAGTGTAAAATAGTTCTGTATCCATACATAGAGCTCATTATCATACCTCAGAATGCTTGCTGCATGCCTATTATCCACTTAAAGGCTCCATTAAAACACCCACTCTCTCTTAGATGAAGCTAAACTGGTCAAAAACCAAGCCTCATTTGTCACTATTTATCCCCAGAGATTAAAGACAGCTGTACTAGTGAGGTGAATTTAAAATTACATTTCCAGTTATTTTGATAAAAAGCTTTCAAATATGACCCAGTGTCATACCAAATCAGTATTCAAAAACTCATTATCAGCATAAATTCTAGAGTAGACAAACCTAAGAGGAATGTGCATAAAGAGAAATGATTGTGAATAATGAGCATTTAGTGGACTGCACTGTTAACTTACGTCAAGAAATGTAAGTGTTTTGGTCAGTTGTTTACAATTAACATGCAAAGATGTGGAATATGTTCAAAGCTTCACACGAATGTAAAATAATTAATGAGGTAGTGTATTAATGAGAAACATGAACTGAATTACAGCATAGGGCCAACAAGGGTGATGTATTTTGAAATGAAAGTTTTTCTTTTTAGACTTTATTTATTTATTTATTATCTCTTTCTCTCACTCTGTGTGTGTGTGGGGGGGGGGGCTGTGCACAGAGGACAAGAGAGAAATGGTTTTCTCTTTTCTCTGTGTGAGTTCTCAGGATCAAACTTAGGTTTTGGGGTTTGCCAGCAGGCACCCACATGCACTCATTCATTTTGCTCACCAAGCTTTGAGGTTTTAAAAGCCCTGATAAGTTCCTTCCTCTTTATGTCTCCCCATATTTTTACACAGTGCCGTTGACTACTTTTTTGTAATTTCTGTGTTGCCATTAAATGGGCAGATGGTAAAAGAACATAAATTAGAATGAGATTAGTCATGCTTTTGAAACAAAGTACACCACTTGTTATATGCAAATGTAATTGTATTTATTGAGAAAAAAGTATGACTATGTGAACCCATTGTGCTATGTTTTTAGACAAATATGCTTATTAGAATTTCAGTGCATATATTTTGGCATGTTTTTTTTTTCGGAGTGCTGAGAAAGCATTTCTAAAAAGGTGATGCATGTCATAGTTTAACTATTACATTTAAGAGTTTCTTTCTCTACTTAATAGAAGAAGTAATACCTGAATAAAAGCTACCACTTTGCCATCTAATGATATTTTTCAGCCATAGCCCTTCTCTCTCACTCTTGCTTCTATTAAAGACCTTTATTTAAACAAGGGGTTTCATTTTTATCTAGACAGTGGTAGGCTGAGTTAATGATATTAAAGTCTATCTTCTATATTCATGATTTGTGAAGGAATGAGTTTACCTGGACAGGCAGGTCTTTTTTGATTGTATTAGTGACTAAAGAGCAGAAAACAAGGTGGTCTGAATTAGTTAGGGTCCTCTAAAGGAACGGAACAGGTAGAAAGAATAATAAAAGGAAATTTATTAGTTCTTGTCTAGATATCCAACAACATCTGTCTAATAGCAAAAAGGCTGAGAATCCAGTAGTTTTTCAGTCCATGAGTCTGGATGTCTCTGTAGAACCAATCTGGGGCTGGAGTCCCAGAGTCTTACAGGAGAGATGGTCTTTAGACTTTTTTTTTTTGAATCCTCATGATTGAGCAGTAAGAGATTTTAACTTCTGAGCCATTTCTATCCCCTAGTGATCATTTAGTAATCTCGTTCTGGTTTGTTCTTTAAAAAGCATTTGACATAGTTTATTGGACAGTGATCATAGTAAAAATATATCACCAAACTTGCCAAGCACTGAGAATTAAGGATTTAAGTTCTAAGAACCATTTGTTAAACATTTATCAGAAAACTGCTAAATCAGTACAATCCTATTTTAGAGATTCCTTACCTTTCAAAGACATCTCCTTGATCTTGCAACACTGAAGTATCCTAGGGCTATCAGTTCCTAGACAGCTTCTCTCTTTCATCAGTGTTCATTCTCCAGGGAAGACCCAGTATTTTAAATATTGTTTTCCTTGTAACCTCTGAGTTTATAGCTCTCGTGCCAACCTTTCCTCAAACTTCAAATTCTATCTATTCAACTATTATGTGAATATCTCCAATCCAGTATTAGTCTCAGCATTTAAACATATTGTTCCACTTTTTGCTTGTTTCTTTTTTCAAAACAGAGTTTCTCTGTGTAACCCTGGCTGTGTTGAAACTCACTCTGTAGACCAGGTTGGCCTCAAGCTCATATATCTGCATACTTTTTCCTCCCCCTCCCATCCCCTTCTCCTCTGGCTGCTTGTCCGATATTGTAACATTCCTCTAGCCTTCTCTTTCCCTAGACATCAGACTTCAGCCTTAACTGGTCTCACTGTTGTTTCTGTAGATAATGAGAGACTTTCAGTAAGAATCTGTATCCTGGTTATCCATTAGACAAAGTGCTCTGGCCTGGAGAATTTATTCAGCTCTACTGAAATGTCTCCTTGTCAAAAGGGACCATCTTGAACAGCGGAATAGTTTTATTTTTCTTCCACAGTCTTCAGTAAAATATGCTACAACAATATATTTTTTTGTTTAGTGTGACTTCTCATGTTAGTTCCAACATGTTAGACCCACTTTGTTGACTTTTCACTTCAGAGCTCTTAGAACATTTGACACAGTAATTATTTGCTAGGTAGATAGTAAATATAAAAAAAAATTACTTCTTTCCTGGTTTCAAAGCTTTATGAGAATATATCAATAAAATTATATAGCTAATTAAATTACCACAGAGACCTCTGATAGAATCCTCAGAATGAATGTTTGATACTTTTCACCCAACTTTCAAAGGAACGAATTTAACACGTCAAGCCTGAATTCATCATTCTATTCACTGAACTTCCTAACTTTACAGTTTCTGTTAGTGAATAGTCTCCAATCATAGAATTCCAAATAGTTAAGCTTCTTTTCACCTTTTAGTCTCTATTATTGCCATGTCTTATATCAACAGATTCTCAATTTGAGTTTTTACTTCCGTAAGAATATTGTCTTTTTTTCTCCTTATAATCATGACAGTTCTGTAGTCATCATTGTTCAAGTCACTTCTAATCATTTTTTGTCATTAGCCTTTTTCATTCAGTGTGTGTGTGTGTGTGCGCGCATGGTGGGGACGACTGAGCATGTGTATGTGTGTACACACATGTGAGTTGCATGCATATAGAAGCAAAAAGTTAACATAAATGTCCTTCCCCAGGTGATATCCAGCATGTTCTTTTAGTGGGGGTACGTATTCTTTCACTGACCTTGAGCTTGATGTTCAGACTAGGCTGTCTAGCCCGGCAAGACTAAGGGGCAAACCCAAAAGATCCACCTGTCCCCTGTGGTGATATGTTAAATATTTAATAAAACCAGTCTGGAACATCAGAGAAGAGATCTGCCCACAGTCAATCCATCAGGATCAGAGAGTTGTAACTCACACCTTTAATCCAAGCAGATATGACATTGAGGCCAGCTTGGTTTACAGAGGGAGTTTCAGGCTCCCAGGCAGGCAGTGGTGGTGCCAGGCCTTTAATTCCATAACTCCAGAGACAGAGGAGATCTTTCTGTGTTTCTGTGAGTTCAAGGCTGGCTACCAAATAGCAGTAGCCTATGCCTTTAATCTTAACCTGGATGTGTGAAACTACTGGTCGAAGAAGGTATTTAAGGCAGGCATCAGAAGACAGATGAGTGAGGAGTGAGGCTGAGGAAGCTGGAAGATAGTTGGATGAGATTTGACTGTGGTGTTTCCTCTCTTTGATATTTCAGCCTTTCCCTGAAATCTGACTCTGAGTTTCCTTTATTACTACCAGAATTTGGGCAACAGTCCCTACTTCCCCAACACCAGGTTTACAAATATGTGCCACATGCTCAAGCCTGTATTTTATGACGAGAGTTCTAGGGATTGAATTTAGATTCTCTTGCTAGCTGGCAAGCACTTTACGGACAGAGTCCATCTATGTATGTTCTTGACAGCACTATTAACTAGTTAATTACTAAATCATATATTTTATACTCTATTAAGGAGTATTTTCGTTGTATTAGCCATGTAATTGATTGTTATAAATAATCTTTTAAGAGTAAGAGAAACACTATTGCTACCCTGGAACATAAATATGAACAAACTATAACTGTCCAGATAAACCAGGGTACATGGGCTGCTAACGGTGGCACAATCTATTAATTGCACTGCATTAATTGCCTACTTGACAATCATTCCTCCCATTTATAAAAGAGAAGCTGTTTTTCCATTATACATTTCTTCTCAGATGATTTAATAATTTACTTAAATTCTTTAGCTAATGTGGACATCACATTCCTTTAGTCAGTAACAGATTTAAAAAGGAACATAAAGGCCTTTGCCACCAAAGTTGATGACCTCAATGCAATGCCTGGAACCCACATGATGGAAGGTGAGAAAGCACCCCTGCAAAGTGTCCTTTGACCTACACACACACACACACACACACACACACACACACACACACACACACACAGATAGAGAAAGAGACAGAGAGAGACAGAGATACACAGAAAACAAATAAATGTTAAAATATTTTAATTATTCTTTAAAATTCAATATCTCATTGTTGAATTAACATAAATAAGAAACTGGAAATATATTTGTTGCTGGATATACTTTCCTTGCTAAAATACCTGCATTTAAATAGGTAGAGTGGCTCACCCTGGTCTGGCATTATGCTGAAACCTCTGTGACGATCATCCTCAGAATAATCACTCATAGTAAATATTACCATTTACAGTTTAATTAGACACCCAGCCTATATTTCCCTTAGAAATATAGAAATCAGAAATAAAGTCATGCTCACTAATACCAATATCAAGACTGAGCCAGACTTTGAAGGCAGGAAACTGGATAGCTAAGCCCAGGTTGCTTTTACTTACTACATAGGTACCTGTCTTAGAGTTTCATTACTGTGAATAGATGCCTTGACCATGACCATGGCAACTCTGATATTGGAAATCGTTTAACTGGGGCTGGCTTACAGTTCAAAGGTTTAGTCCATTATCATCATGTTGGGAAACATGACAGCAGGCAGGCAGACATGATGCTAGAGACATGGCTTAGAGTTCTACATCAGGATCATCAAGCAGCAGGAAGAGAGACTGTGCCTCTGGGCCTGACTTGAGTTTCTGAAGCCTCAAAGCCCACCCCTTGTGACACACTTTCTCCAACAAGGTTATACCTCCAAGTGTCCCACTCCCTATGAGTCCATGGGGAACGTTTTCATTCAACCTACCATATTCACTCTCTGACCCTCACAGGCTTGTAGACATAAAATGCATTTACTTCGACTCCAAAGTCCCCATGGTCTTTAGCAGTCTCAACTATCTTTAAAAGTCCTAAGTTTCTTTTGTGACTCATGTTAACCTTTTAAATGTAACCCCTGTAGGTTCAAAATAAAAAAGCAGATCACATACTTCCAACATAAAATGGCACAGGATGCAGATTATCATTCTAATAGGGAGGAAAAAAAACATACTGAGGAAATACTGTACCAAAGCAAGACTAAAGCACCAGCTGGACAAACTCCAAACTGCATTCCCATGCCTGATGTCAAAGTGCTCTTTAGATCTCCAACTCTTTTCAGCTTTACTGATTGTAACACAGTCTCTCTGTTGGGCTTTTCTCAGAAGGTATCCCACAGCTCTGGCAGCTCCAAGACAACCCAGGTTTTACCGTTACAGCTTCATGCAATGGCCTCAGCAGCTTTCCTTAGTCATGGAGGAAGATCACATAACCACTTTCTTGTATCCTTGGTTCTAAAGCCAGACCCACGTAGCCAAAACTACCAAGTTCTGCTGCTTACTGGGGCTGGAAAATAATTCCTTTGTTCAAATATATTTTTACCATGGTTTCCTTAACTTCCTAAACTTGGCTGTCCTGGAACTCTCCTTGTAGACCAGGCCGGCCTTGAACTGTGACATCTGCCACCTTTGCCTTCCCAGTGCTGGGATTTAAGGCATGCACCACCACACTCAGCCCTAAGCTTTTCTTTAATTTTTTTTTTTTCACAAATTGGAAGCTTATCTGGAAAGAATCTTGCCTTGAGGTTATCAGTCCTTTTTTATTTTTAAATTTTTCCCCATTTTTTTTTTTAATCTGTCTCCTTGAACAGAGAATTTAGCTCCATTAAACTTCTTGGTGCCTTCTTTCTCCTCAAACCATACATTTTGTATTTTTCCTTTCTCAACTTGACTTTCATTATAGATCTGCATATGTCTGGCCACTAAGCCACACAGCACAGTCAATGCTAGGCTGTTTTGAAATCTCTTTTGATGAAATTGTTAATCCATGTTCTTCAATTTAGCCTTAGGCATAGTTTCTGGACAAGGGACCAGAAAGCAATCACATTTATTCAACAAAACAGAACAAAAACAGTTTCTAGGCTACATACTAAAAGTCTTCTCCCCTGAAACCTTTTGAACCAGGCTCCCACAGTTTGAAAAACCCTCAGCATCATCTTCAATGCTCTTAAAAGTACATCCCATCGATCTCTACTTAAAACATTCAATTGCTTTTTTATACAAAGTCCCAAAGTCCGCATTCCATCAAATAAAAGCATGCTGACGACTATCAGAGCAATACTCAAATCCCTGGTATCAACTTCTGTCTTAATTAGGGTTTCTATTACTGTGCTAAAAGACACAATGGCCCAAGCAATTCTTATAAAGGAAAACATTTAATTGGTCCCAGCTTACGGTTCAGAGGTTTAGTCATTATAGTCATGGCAGGAAGCTTGGTAGTGGGTAGTCAGACATAGTGCTGGAGAAAGAGCCCAGAGTTATATGTACAAACTCTCAGGTAGCAGGAAGAAAGAGTGACACTGGGCCTGTCTTGATAACTTGAAGCATCTAAATCCACCTCTAGTGACCCACTCCAATGATACCACTCTTATGAGTCTACAGGGGACATTTTCAATTGCACCACCACAGGCAGCCTTTATGAGTTGCATAGACATCTTATTTTGAATTAAGAATTAAAAGTTACTTGTAGCAATTCAAAATGTTTAAAATATTAATTAAGAAATCCCAAGTTAACAGATGAGGTAAATACTTTTGGAATGTTTAAATGCACTTGATCACTGAGCCTATGAGCTACTTGGTAGCCAGCTGTATGTTTAATGAGGCTTAAGATTCTAGAAAGAGGAGAAAATATGAACAGAATTAAGGTTTCCAGCTTGGCACCCAATAGCTTCTGGGTTGCATGTGAGTCATGCAGACATGATTCAGGTCCCCGTGGAAGGAAGGGTGTGGGAGATTATGTTGTTCCATTGTAAATAATTGTCCCTGCCTGTGAGTTTAATAAAAAGTGCTGATTTGCCAAAGGCAGATAGGAAGTGTGGGCAGGGCTACCAGACTAAGAAAACTCTGAGAACAGGAAACACAGAGCAGAATGCCAGAGAGAAGCCGGAAGAAGCAGAGGACAACTATGCTGCTCTGAGAAAAGGTACTGAGCCTCATGGCTGAACAGGATAAGAGTCATGGGTTAGATTAAAGGTAAAGAGTTAGCAAGTTATATGCTTGGGCTTTAGACCGATCAGCTTAAAATTAAGGTAAGCGTCTGTGTGTCTCTGTGGGTCTGTGGGTCTGCAGGCCTAAACCTTGAGGCTAGGCCTGAAAGTCAGGGCCAGAAACCTCCTACTATAAATGGCAGCCCAACGTGGGGCATATACATGATATATACCCACATAAAGCCACAGAAAGCTTAAAAAATGGACTAGAGCCCAAAGCAGCTTCTGAGTTGTGTCTTTGAATTGTGTCTCTCATGTGAGCCATGGTCCAGAGACGCCCTGGTGAGGCATGTGGGCTTGAGCTACAATGGTGGGCTTTTGGAGCACAGCTTAAGGTGTAAAATGGCTTGTTCCTGAAGTCTCACAGGACCCTCAATATAAGCAAAAAGTTGTAAATGTTGTATTTAAGGTTTCTATTCATAAGGACATAAAGGGAACAGAATCAAAGATGGCTTTCCAGTGTCGATTTTTTCTTGGATCAGCTCTGTTGCTGGAGGCAAGCAGAGGCTTGGCTTTTTGAAGAGAAGATTCCTGATTCAGTCTTAGAGGCAAAACACTTGTGGTTTTTAAAGAGGCCCTGCTGCCTAATACTTAAATGGAGTTAATGAGCAGCAGATGGCAAAGCTTTACTTGGTAATTATATGGACCCTAAACTTCCCAGACTACCTGGGCTAAAAAGATAAATTCTATGAAATTAGACTAGGAGCTGGGCGGAGCCTTCCATCCATCCTACCAACCTTTAATCCTTAGCCAAGGACCTTGGCAGATTAAAGGTGTGTTCAGAAACTGAAAGAAATAGAAGAATCTGGGTGGAGTCAATCACCCTAGCCAAGCAAAGGTGTGGTCAGATACAGAAAAAGTTAGGAAATAAATATACAGTAAAGACAGTTTGTTTTTTTTGTTTTTTGTTTTTTTTTTTAAAAAAAAGTCTAGGTGGTTTAGAGTGTGTTGAAAATATATATACATACGCTTAAAGAAAGAAAAAAAAGGTAGAGAAAGCCCTTAAAAAAGAAATAGAGTAAAATAAATAAATAAATAAAAACCAAGCCATGTAAAGATGGAAAATACAAAGAATATCTGGATAAACCCTGAGGGTAGGCCTGAGAGTTAGGGCCAGAAACCTCATACCAGAGAAGGGCAGTAAACCCACATTCTGCTAGTGCTCTGTGTCTTTGCTATTGAACTTGATATTCAGCATCATACATTTAGTACATTTTCAAGGACCATTTTCCTCAGGAAATCATCTATATTTATAGTATTAATATACTCTGGCAGCCACAATAATCTCACATTTTTCTGGTGTCATCTGTTCTCAAGGGCCTCCTAGTTTTTGTGCTGAGATGTGATTTCTCTTATATTTTTGAACTTGCCTCTTTGGACTGAGAGAGGCTCTGTCAAAGGGCTGATTCTGCTTTGTGGCTCCTACCTCCTCCACAGTCCCCAATGTCAAAACTAGATTCAGAATGCTGCTCTCCTGAGGATTGCTGTGTGTTTTAGTGTGTCACAAGATCCCATTACAGAATGCACAAAGCAAGTATAAATCTGCAGCCCATAAAGAAGGACTCAGGCTTTTGACATCAGCAGTCATAAGACTGTTTTGCATTATATAGTCTTAAAAGTGAGATTAGATTTTTGAGTGACTACTGTTAATTAATCTAAGATCTTGTGTGATCCAACAGACATACAATAGATAAGAAAGGTTAGTGTGATAGCTTTCAAAGTCTGCTTCTGACATTTAAATTTGCACTTATTGGAGCTTTTACAGATTACAGCACTTTGTTACAAGTTTTTAATTGTGTTGAAAGTTTACCTTTGTGCTAATGATAACGAAATGGTTTATTAGGAGAATTAATAGAGCAAAACCAGTGAGCAAACTCAATGTTTAAAGTTTATGACTAAGAGAAGAAATTACTTGTAGGCAACCTCATGTACTTTAGAGGTATCATTTGCATATAAATACCTTAGATGATAGGCTAATTACAATTGTTTTATTTATTCATTGAGACCATTTCCCCCCAAGCATTTTTTGAAACTGGAATTTTCATATTCTATCTTCAAGTTTCCTTGCAAGTAAAATAGTACTGTTTTTAAAAACACTATATCCAATACTTTAGATTCATCTCCAAGTATCTTTCTGTCAGAAGAAAAAGGTTTGTCAGTTCTGTCTCCATCAGCCATTAAGCAGCAGTATCAGATTAAAATGCTACAGTCCAACTATGAGCATCCATCACAAGAAATGCCAGGCTTCTTTAGAAAGATGTTTGAAAAGAAACAGCACTGTGTAAGCTGGTAATTGCAGAGCCCAATCAAGGGCTGTATCACAGTGGCTGTGCTTCTGACTTCAGGGAAAGCAAAGCTTTATAGGAACACCATGCTTTCAGACCATTGAAAAAGAAAAGCAATCCTGTTAATGAACGTTCACCAGTGATGTTATAATCATTACTTCTCCACACTGCAAATGCTAATGTCTCATCTTTTTCATAAGAAATGGTAGCAATAGCCAATAACTGTTATTTTTGTGAGCTCTTTCTACCTCCCATCATGTTTCTGCCTCCAATTTAAGCAGAAACCATCCATATTTATCTGCCTCACATGACACACCGTTTGAAGAAACAGCTTGAATGTATCTCTACTGTTTCTCTTAGGTATCCTGTGGTCTCCTAGATATTTGTTAACTCTATGATGTAACTATGTAGCACAACCCTTTGGTGTATGGATTTAAGGAATGTATCTTCTACTTCAAATAGTCATTTGCAGATATTTTCTATTGTCACAATATTTTTATCCTACAGAGAAAATTATTGCAAATTCAAGACAGGTGGGAAACTGAAAGCTGTTGTGAGAATAATGATAGACTAGGAGCCGGAAATGGAACTCTAGGATAGGAGCATGCTGGAAAGGTTTAAAGAATGAAAATATCAGATGATATAGAGGTTTGATTATGCTAAATTCAGACAGTTGAGTCATGCAGTTCAGGCACATATGCTTGGCTTAATCTTGCATTTGCATTATTTCCTTTACTACAAGATCTCTAGTAGTAAACCCTGGTTCTGATCCTCTAGGAACAAGATGTATTGTTGCATGCAGGATGTGGGGGGAGTAACACTGACTCCTCATATGTTCCTTTAAACCATTCTCTTATTTTCACTTATCTCATGGGCTGAATTCCATAAGAACCTCTATATCATCTGATATTTTCATTCTTTAAACCTTTCCAGCATGCTCTGAAGAAGAAAACAAACAATCAAAAAAAGATTATGTCTCAGAGCCCTTCCTTCTCCTCTACAAACTCTTAGATGTGATCTTTCTTCTTCTCAATCTGATATTCCACTACCATGTCCATGTTCATGTGTTATAGTGTAGAAGTTCTTGACTCTGGTTGGACTGGTATGGGCCAGCTTGGACTGGTTTGGAAACACGCACACAAACACACTCACATTTAAGCATTCATGAGCACACATGTATAAAGATAAACACACCCAAAACCCCAAATCTAAAAGGAACCTAAATTACAAATACCTAATGGCAGAGACAAAGACAAATAAGAAAAGAAGGCAAAACGTCCATTCTGAACACCCATTTATATAAATCTGGCTTCTCAAAAGCAAGTGATCTGGAAGCCACCAGACACCCCAGGTCTGTTTCTCCATTTGTACACTTAAAGGTGCAAGTTCACGTTTAAGTGAAATGTGGTTTTTCACATAACAGCATCCAGGGCCAATGCAGAAAATATAACATTCTTATAAAGTGGAGTGAATGTGTGTGTGTGTTTCTGGAAGTGTCTTGTAGTGAAGCTGCCTCTGCCTAGTGCTGCCAAACATTGTATGTCATCATCCTCTGTTCTGTTTTATAGGACTTCAGGGAAAAAAAAATATTTTCCAAGCTTTGCTATGCAGTTACTCATGTCCCTAGCTTGTCCTAGCATCCCTACAGAAACCAGTCAAAGTAGATAAGATCTTACAGTCAAAGGCCAAAATATCTGGTCTCATTCTGGGTTGCTCTAGGAGCTAAGTGATGGAGGGTAAGACAGGTCTCTTCTCTAGGCTGTAGTTTCCCTTGTGTTAAACACAGGGGACAATATTATTTGTTGAAAGGGTTTCTGTGGTACTTCATTAAATTATTACACAAAATGTTTGTAAATACTTAGTACATGCATATATTTGCACATTTCAAGATGGCTAATAGCCAAAGAGCTCACAGAGACAGTGCTTCCTTGTGTTTGCATTCTAGTTCCTAGTGCCTGGCTGGAATAGGATAGGTATTCCTTTAGAAGTTATTAATGAATAAATTAATGAATGAATGAGTAAAAGGAAGATTTTAGAGGGCTGGATGAAGTAAAACTAATCACATTATAAAGGCTGAAGAGCCTCTGCTGGTCCAGGGAAAGCAGAGGAGTGAATGTTAGGTCAAGCAAAGCCCCACTCAGCCCACCTTTCACAGGCAGGAGCTTCTGTCAGCAGAGACCCCATCAGAGACAATGTTGCAGGAATAAATTAAACTCAGGGATAGATCTCTGAAAAAGTCGGAGATATTAGAGAGAATAAGCACCACAGTCAGATCTTACCCAGCTGTCTTCCAGCTTCCTCAGCCTGGCTTCTCTTGGCTTTTTCTCATTTCTGTCTTTCTATGCCTGCCTTAAATACTCTATTTGCTCAGTTAAGGCATGGCCCCACCACTGCCTGCCTGCCTTGGAGCCTGGAACTCCTTCTGTAAACTAAAATGACCTTGAACTCAGTTTGGATTCAAGACATAGGTTACCACTCCTGGGATACTCCCTGTGCTGGGATTAAAGGTGTGAATCACCACTCTCTAATTCTCCTAGACTGACTGTGGTTAGATCCCTCTTATATCTCTGAAACTTCTGGAGCTTTTATTAATCCCCAGAGAGACCCCCCCCCATCAAGACTGATATGTTTTTACACCTTCATAAGTCTCTCTGCAGATGCAACAATCCAAATCAGACCATATCAGGAAAAGCCCAGGCTTAATGAGTACTCCATTTCCGGATGATTTTCCAGCTCCAGAGAGAGGAGACAGAAAAACCACGTGTTTGTTTTTTGGAGGGCAGTTTAAATATCCTATGGTAATGGTCTCAAAAATTCCCCGGGGAGGAGCTGTGTTTGGTAGGACTATCTGAGGGGCAGGGTGTGGCGGTAAATTTTATTTAAAATATATTAATATAAGATAAACATTTATTGGTAAATAAATTAATAGAAAAATATGACTTGAAGTTATTAATAGAATAATTATTAGTCATTATTTTAATTTAGTTGTAATGATGACGTTTGGTTAGCATATGTCTTAGTAGTGTTTAATGTTTTATCAGTAATATGGTGGATGTAGGGACTCTCAGCAGCATGAGGCTATTTATAGGCCCTTTGTGGTCTTAAAAAGTCTTAGTAGGTGCATATAGGCTGAATATGGACTTTAGGAAAGGCAGCATCCCACAAGATTAAGATAGGATGCTTAAGACAGGTTTTGCACCCACTGGGTAGTGTGGCTGTGGCCCGCGGATTTGGCGCAGGCGCAGTGTTTAGAAGTTTGTTTATAGACAGTTTTGTTGTGGCACAATAGAGCGAACTTTAAGTGTCTGTTGGTGTGTTCTTTTTTAGTAAGACTGGACTGTTTAAGGACTTGTGGCGTGCCTCATCTGTTGATGGTCTTGGCTTAGTGTTGTGGGCTAGGCGGCCAGGGTATGGGATTGGAGAATCAGTGGGAGAGTCTTGGGCTGTAGCCTGGGTGGGATCCAGGAGACCCACCTCTCTGGCAGAGCTATGAGCCGGATCACTGAGAAGGGAGGGAGAGCCAGGAAGTCAGTGATAGTTGTCCAGGTATGCGATCTTTATTGTAGTTTGGGATCTTTAGTTTAGTTGGTGCGGATCTGTGGTCTCTGAAAGCTGAACACACTGTCTGTTTTTTGTTTTTTGACAGTGTTTAAAATATAAATGGACCCCCAATCTCTTATGCTGGTAGGCACAGCCTGACCCCATGTTGGGTGCTAGATGTGGCAGTAAATTTTATTTGTAATATATTAATATATGATAAATATTTATTGGTAAATAAATTAACATTTATGATCACAGGCTATAATTTAGGAATATCTTTGAACAATTGGATGGACGAGCAATGGACGTTGATCTAGTCTCTCTAGAAGGCAGGAATAAATGGGACTTTTTAAGATCTTAGTAGTTTTTTTTTTTTTTTTTTGAATGGGGCTGGCCACTCCTCCTTCAGGAGCCCAAGACCCTAGATAAGTGTCTTCCGACCTTATCAATTGACACCTAAATCCCACCACAGCAGGGGCTGGGCAGAGAGAGGTAGGGCTTCCACTAGATCATTCCAGACTTTTTGGGTATATGGATGCCAGGGTACCAGGAGCTGAGGTGACCTCACACTGAGCAAGAGGTGAGTGGAGGAGCATCTAGTTAAAGGCCATCATGGAGACCTTGTGCATCTGTTTCTTGAGGGAGCACAGAAGGAAAATAGCTGGGAAAAAATAGATCATTAATATCTGTCCTAGCTGTATTGACAAAGGGGGATGCAGAAGGCAGAAGAGCAGATAGGCCCTTCATTGGGACATCTTAGAAAACCCGAGAGTGGAGAGTTCCAGCTGCTAGACAAACCATGTATCTGGAATAGGTGCCTGCTTGAGCCTGGAGAGAGGGTACCAGAATGGATATTCCAGGAGCTTAGCAGCCGAAGGGGTAGTGGGAATCACAGGGTACTGTCTATTGGGGCTCAAGAAACTTAGGAGTTAGCTGTTTAGGGAATACTCTGTCACTGGGTGGAGTGGGGCAAACTCAGGGGGAGTGGGGCAAACTCAGGGGGCGTGGGGCAAACTCAGGGGACGTGGGGTCCTTTGGTGTGGGGGCAGGGAGATAGCTGTCAGCATGTTAACAGAGAAGAAGAAGGGACATTAAAAGGGATAGGTAGGGGAGGTACCATGCCAGCAGAGGAGTTTGGACAAGGAGGTGATGATTGAGGAAGAAGGGCCTTCTATAGAGGAGCTCAGAAGGGCTCAGGCCTGTAGGAGAACATGTGGTGGCCCAGAGTCAGGTGAGGCCAAAGGGGAGAAGAGAGAGCTGGGATAATCTGAGGTCAATGGAGAGCTTGGTGAGCTGTTGTTTGGTGAGTCCATTGGCCCTTTCAAGTTTTCTCCAGAATTATTGGCAATATAAGAAATGTGTCCAGAAGACATTGAGAGCTTCTGACAGGATGCTCTGGAAGTGAAGGTTGGCCCACTGTCAGTTTGAAAGGTCTCTGGCAGGTCAAATCTAGGGATTATGTGATCCAGGAGTACTTGGACCACCACATCTGCTGTTTCCCTGGAGGTGGGAAGGCTTCAATCATCCTGTAAAGATGTCAACCATAGTTAGGAGGTAACCAAGGCTTTTAATGTGTGAGCATGTGAGTAAAGTTAAGCTACCAATCCTTGCCCAGTTGATGTCTCTCCAAACCGGTGCAGAGACTGAAATACCTGGAGGGCCCCCTGTGGATTGGCCCTGGCACGGGTCTGGCAGGAGCAGCGAGCCAGTAAAATAGAAGCTCCGAGATAGGTGGGGTCAAAAAGAGGCCCTAAGAAATGAAACAAAGCTATGTGAAGGTTTGGGAGGTGTCTGGAATGATGAGGTAGGATGGAATGATTATTTAACTATCCATCCTTTGTCTGTGGGGCCCCCTTTTTCAGGAGTTCATCCCTCTCCTCTGGTTGATAACAGGGCTGATAGGAGGGTGTCAAAACCAAAATATGTTTTGTTGATCCAGAGGAACTGGAGGTCAGTCTGCAGGCTACTGAGCCAGCCTTAGCATTGTCTAAGGCCACTGGGTCCTTTACTGGTGTTCCTACCAGTGGATTATGGTTACTTCTGTAAGGAGCCGAAAGGCCTCCAAGACCTTGGCTATAAGGGGTCCACTATAAGAGTGAGGAAACCTCTTTCATTATAAAGGGCACACAAAATGGGAATGGACTGTTAAAGAAGCATATTTAGAGTTCTATGAATGTTAGCCCATTGGAGTGCTCTAGTCAAGGTGATTAATTTGGCCTTTTGTGAAGAGGTTCCCATTGGCAGGTGGGTGACTTCAATTGTTTTAGTGGAAGTGACCACTGCAGATGCTGTCTGGTGGTTTTCTCATCTGTTGATAGGAGAACTTCCATCAACAAACAAGGTGAGTTGTGGGAGTGGTTGGTCTAGGAGACCAGGCTGGATTGAGCCTAAGACCTCCATAGCCTTTTAGCAGGACTGGAAGGCCAGGTAATTTGAGGATTTTCTAGAAACAGCAAATAAAAGGCTTAGACTTGTGAGAGCCCAAGGAGGGAGAGAGAAGAATGCCTCAGGGGGTCTGAGAGGTGGTGGGTGGAGGATGCAGTGATTGGCTAAAACAGGGAGATCTTGAGAGCCTGCTTTATGAGTTCAGTCACTGCTGATAGGGCCTTCAAGCATGATTGCCATCCACAGATAGTGGAGTCCAGTTGTTTTGACAGAAATGTGATGGCCCACTTCAAAGGCCCAACTAGAACTTCAGTGGCCACTTCCAACCATTCTTCTTTTAAAGTAATAAGGTTTCAAGAGGGGTCTAGAAGAATCAGGGTTGGAGCCATTAGAAGGCATCTCACAGTAAAAAGAAGTGGTGCTGGATAGTGACCCGGTGGATGAGGGACCCCTTGGTAATCTCTCTGGCTGCTTAATGGCAAAGAATCCCATTAGGCCCCAAAGTGAGAGAATCTGGTCTGTGGTGGTCAGGGGATGTAAATCCTGTAGGGCTTAGAGCCTGTCAGAGGCAAGGGCTTAGACCCTGGGTTGAGTTGAACAACCAAATATGCCACAGTGGGAGAGTATAGCTGATCCTTAGGTGAAGAAACACTGAAGAAGCTGAGGTATTTCAGGAGCAAAGAGCTAGCCTCTTGGGACAGAGGAAAAGTGGGACTACAGGCAAGATCATCAACAAACTGGAGGAATGTGCTAGAACCAGAGTTAAAGGTAGAGAGATAGCAAGCCAGGGCTTGGCCAAAGGAGTGGGGCCTGTCCCAAAGACCCTGTGGGAGAATGGTTCATGTAAGCTGTGTGGGGGATCTGGATGACCATGTGTTAGGGTCCTTCCAGGTGAAAGCAAAGAGAAAGTATAAGTCAGGGTGTAAAGGTACAGTACAGAAGGCAGCTTTCAGGTCCAGAACAGTAAAGTGGGAGGTGGCTGGAGGGATATTAGACAGAAGATTGTATGAGTTGCTAACCACTTGTATGTGTTTGAATAATAATAAGGCAGAGGTCTTAAACTAAATGGTAAACACCCAATGGCTTATGCACAGAAAATATGGGGGTGTTGCAGGGTGAGTCAATAGGAATTAAGTCTATGTGATAAAAGGTAGGTGATAATAGGCTTAAGGTCTCAGCAATGGGTTTTAGAAATAGGAAACTGGGTGTGGAAGGGAAGGAAGAAGGGTCCTTAAGGTGAATCAAAACTGTTTACCTTACATGTTGACTCTTGGGCGGCTGGGTTGGGAGTCTGGCATGGCTGTGTCTTAGGGAGGACAACACGAAAATTGAAGGAGGCCCTGGGACTCTAAGGCAATGACTTGGAAAGGACACTTACCCAGTCGAAAGCCGATCTTAGTCAGTTATGTGGGAGAAGAGTGTTTTCCCACCACGTGGCCCCCGGGCCAGTGGGAGAAGATCA
Source organism: Phyllotis vaccarum (assembly GCA_033318265.1). Taxonomy (NCBI): domain Eukaryota; kingdom Metazoa; phylum Chordata; class Mammalia; order Rodentia; family Cricetidae; genus Phyllotis; species Phyllotis vaccarum. Next base: position 92,691,335 of record JARWLC010000005.1, on the reverse strand, counting down.
GGCCCCTTGGTGGGATCTCCAGATGATAGGTTTCACATCTTGATAGCCTCTCTGCAGATGCAACAATCCAAATTCGACCAAATTAGAAAAGGCCCAGGTTTAATAAATACTGTGTTCATGGATGATTTTTTGTCCCCCCTCCCAGAGAGGCGATGGGAAAGAGAGACCAAAAATCCCCCACGTGTTTGTTTTTGGGGTACAGTTTAAATATCCTATAAGAGTGGTCTTGAACATTTCTAGGGGAGAAGCTGTGTTTGGAGGGACTTTCTTTTTGGGCAGAAAGAGGTAGGGCTTCCACCAGAACAAAGATAAACCACCCACATCTGCACTGTGAATGACCTGTGTTCACAAGCAGCCCTGTGCTGGAGGAGTGAGACCCATTCTCAGGAGTGAGGTGTAGAGAGCTGCAGAGCAGCGCCTTAAAGATGGAGCTGGCTTCCGCCTCCCACCTTCCCGATGATGAGTGCTCTCTGGGGTAAACAACTCCTTATTTGGCTAAGGCTGAGCGCTTGGTTTGCTTCCTCATATGTGGACCTATTGGCAAGGCCCACATGGTGCTTGGTGATTGGTTATCCTGAAGGCATATAGCTGGGCGGGGTTTCCCCCAGGGAGGGAGAAACAGGGAAACAGAAGAGAAGATCCATGTACAAGGTCCTGAATAAATCGCTGGAAGAAGAGCCTGGTGTCGTGTCTTCCTTGCAGGTGAGGTAGAAGCGACAGTGAGGGAGGTGTGGAAGAGTCTATCTAAGGTAAAGTGAGAAATGGTACAGGGTGGTCAAAAAGACCTTTGGAGGAGATGGCCTCCATTGTGTGGGACTCTGAGCTTCTGTACAGTTTGTTGTCCACTTTTTTCTTTCTGCAGCAACACACACCATGAAACAAAAGTTTCTTTGACCCAGAACTAGGCCACCTGAATTCACACTCTACTCGTCTCATATGCATGTCAGATTTATCATCCGTTTATTTCTTGTTTCTGCCTTTTGACAATTTGTTTTCTTTTGACAAATCAGAAAATAAAGAAATTTGTTTGGACTTTCAGGATTCTATGAAGACCAGTGGCTGATGGCCAGACCCTCAAGAAAAGCAGGCACCCTCCATACTGGTTCACACACTTCATCGTTCTTTGTTCTGACTTGTTTTATGTTAACTTGACTAGAGTCACTGGTGAGAAGGAAGCCTCCACTGAGAAAAATGCCTCTATAAGACTGGGTAAGCCTTTAGTGCATTTTCATAATGAATTATTGATGGGGAGGACCTAGTCTATTGTGGGTGGGGCCACTCCTGGGCTAGTATAGTAGTCCTGAGTTTTATAGGAAAACAGGATGAGCAAGCAGCACCCCTCCATGGCTTATGTATCCACTCCTGCCTCCAGATTCCTGCTGTGTTTTTTTTTTCTGTCCTGGCTTCCTTTGATGATGCACAGTTATATGGAAATGTAAACCAAATAAACTCTTTTCTCCCTAAGCTGCTCATGGTGTTTCATCACTGCACTAGAAACTCCAAGACATTCATAAAAATTAAAATCCAGCCTCTTCTCCCAGGCTATAGATTTGTGAGCTCCAACTGTTCAAAACAAATCCATGATACTTACTTGGATCACTAAGCAAAGCAGCATCTTCTGACACTTCATCAATCATGGAATTGTATGAAGACTTTCTGATGCTATAACTTCCTTTCCTATGCAATGTACTGGCTCTGTCCACCCCAAATGATGCTTCACAGCCTGACATCTCATATTTCACATGCATTCAGAATGTCCAAAGGTAAACTGCATTTATCTGGCAAATTTAAGTTCTAAGTAATACATGGAAAAAACACTCTCCTACGCACTTAAGACACATCTCATCTTAACATTAAGTACATGAAAGTAGGTACAATTAATACTATTTTTTTCAAATGAAGAGGTTTAATCTAAGAAAAAAGCAAATTGAATTGTATATGTTTTGTACTGATGTAATTAAAGGTTTTTAATGTACTTTTAAGGGACTCCTCTCTAATACTATTTTTGATAAATACTTGAAGAGATAGTTAGAAATTTTTAAACATAACGGTCTGTACTCACATCCTGTCACTAACATCACTCAGTGGCATTATAGGCAAACATTCCAGTATATCTAAAAATGGTAAATCTTTGAACACTTACAATAAGACAATAAAAGACTGTTTTCCAAATAAATCTCTACATTGTTTTTTATCCTCACCAGAATCAGGTGTGTTATTCTTTAAAATTCTTACGGATGTGTCAAGAGCATGAGCCTGGGAAAGTGCTTATTGCACAGTGTGAAGACCTGTGCTTCGGTCCTCAGTGCCATGTCAAACCAGGATATGACAGTGCACACGTGTGATCCCAGAAGTTGGAGGGCAGAGACAGGGAAACCCTATGAGATTGCTGGTGAGCCATTCTAATCAATCAGTGAGCTCCACTAATGAGAGAGTCTATCAAAAATAACTAACTAAATCAATCAATCAATCAATAATAGGTGGAAAGTAAATAGGGCACGACACCCAATGTCTGCCTTTGATCTCTGTAGTGATTTGCACATGTGTATGAAAGCATGAAACCCACGATAGAGTAAACTTTTTTTCTTGGCACTAATAAGAAAAAAAAAAAAGTCTATGTAGCTTGTAAACTTACCAAGTCATCTTCTCATTATGCAGATAATGTTGAGTAGCTAGCAGTTATGAGTATGTTGTTTTTATACTTGAACCTCTTTGAGGCTGGGGGTTTTCTCTTGTCAGTCTTTCTATTCTTGGACAAAATCAAGCTCAGTTGAGAGCAGAGATCAAGAAACTAAAGTAAAATAATTTTTCTATATTTTTTTGTCTTTTGTTTTTGAAATGCCACTGGCTTCAGTGAGCATAAGTTATGCGCAAGAAGATTTTTTTAGACACTGAAATCATAAAGAACACTGCAAGAATGATGGTTAAATAACTACAGGGTACATATTTGTGTTTTCAGTTATAAATTGGATATATTTGACTAAATTGATTCTGTTTTCACTGGACCACTTGTCTAAGTGACAGGGCTCATAATCATTCTCATTAGAAACCAATTTAGAAAGGTAATTTTCCAATTAGCATGTATACACCAATGTAGTATGTATTCCTATGATAAAATAATTATAATAGCTGTTGACAACTTTCGGAAGAAAACAAAGAATTTTGTTAGTGGTAAGACCTAATACAAAATATGATGAGTTAAAGTAGAAAAACTGACAAGTACAATTTTACCCACAACAACAATTTGTTACTCATGATGAAATTGAGAAATAAGCAGAAGGAAAGTTGTGAAATTTGTAGTGAAAGCCTGTAGGGTAAAATTAATTTCTTTATAACACAGTTTAAAGGCAAACAAAAGGAAATTGCTTGTGCCAGATGGGATAGGAAAGGCATTGTGAATAAAAATGGGTCTCTTTTTTCTGCTTACAAATATTTGAATTAAGATGATACCAGTGTGTCTGGCTAATGGAAAAACAGTATTGATGGTTACATCACTTTTAAAGGTTTTATCATTCTTTTTTAAATGGACTTTGTCAACACAGCAAAAATACTTTAAACAATATATTAATTTTGGCACTTACTATTATAGCACACTTTATTCTCTGTGAATTACTGCTTCAGGCAAAACAGGAAGGATACAGTGGGGTGCTGGGCTCTTCCTCAGGCCTACTACGTTACCTCTGCAGCAGGAGCTTGCACTACTCACCACATGCCAAAGGCAAAACTTCACTAGTGAGTGGACCTTAGGATTACCCAGCCTTCTATCAGCTAAATTTCATGCTACTCAGTGAGGTACTGAAATCGAGCATGTTTTACAAGCCATAAATCACATGCATCTAAACTTTGATTTTGTGGTTTAATTGTTTTGGAAATGGCCTGAAAAGTACCTCCAATTTTGCCCTATATTTTATCTGAATCATTGTTTCACAGATGCTGGCTTTCTTCTTGTAAGCTCAGGCATTTTTATGCAGATTTGAAGGTCAGTCATTGAGGCTGTGGCTGATGGTACTCTCTACTGCTCTGAGCACCTACGACATCATTTAGTACTTACCACACCACTACTTATCTTTATATACACTTGTCTTTTCCACTTGGCTGTAGTGTAAACTCTCAAATATTAGCACTAATACTAAAAGCATTGCTAGTAATAGCCAATGCTTATTGTTTACAGTATGCCCTGCACTATGCTAAGCATGTTAAATGGACTATCAAGTGTAATAAGCAGAAAATCACATCATATTTTCCAGTTGGCTCACATAATGCATCTGTACTATAATGAATATTAGCCCTTCGTATCTACCAGCTATTATTATCATCCAAAAATGAGAAAATAAAAGTATAAATATGAATTTGCATACAAGTATATACCCTCCTATTTCCTCCAATGAGCTGATGCCTCTGAGTGAATATGAGGTCACTCAGCATCAGTTCCCATATGTCTCTCCTGACATGATGATTAAGCAGTGTAAAAGATAAGTACAGACATTTGGGGTATTGCATAGACTGTGAGTGCAGACTATAGTTATTACTAAACAAAAGAAAGAATTTTAGTGTTGGAGGAAAACTGCTTATATCAGACTTATTAAGGAGAGTATGTAGTCATGCCCAGTGTAGAAATCTACAAGAAAACTGGGTACTGTTTGCCTCTAGGAATTTTTTTCCATACTCGTTGAGTTATTAAGGAAATGAGAAATAAACGGATCCACGTAAAGTAAGAAGGTAGGGACTTTGAAAGAATGAGCAGTGTGGGGAATGTGTGAAAGAGTTACTGGCATGGCATAGTAGAAAAGGTTCACAATACCAACTTACCCACCACTGAACAAGTGTGTCTACTTACAGGCAGAGAAAACAGACCATAACCTCCACTTTCAGGCCAAATTCACTTGGTTATACTTGGCCAGTACTAAAGGCTGATATTCAGTTAATATGTACAAACAGAGCTGCACTTATTGTTAAAACAATGAAATGGGTCCATGCAATTTGTTAAATAACCATAACCCAAGGCTCTTTTGTGTTCAGTCATTTAGCTGCAGTATACTCTGATCTTCCCAGTGACTAAAGGAGGCTTTCTAATCCAGCCTCGAGGGAACCTCCAAGTCTCAAACTGAACACTTTTGCTTGTGTGCTTGACAGGGTCAAATCTGCCAACACACCAAGTAGAAGACCCACAGCTGTTTACTCCATCACCCCTTCCACATGGCTTTGTATTTCTTCCCCCCAACCAATTTCTCCCATCTTGTTGTTGTAGTTCCTGCCCCCTCTCAGGTGTGCTTTCACCTGAGGACACCAAGAGCATGGGGCAGAAATGCTCTCTGTGTCCACACATTTAACTCCCCCTTATTTTTCCTGTTTGACAGCCCTATTTGAAACAAGAATCTCAACCTAAAATTCAGACCCTGTCTAGTCACAATTCTTCAGGAATCTTGTTACAGAAATGGCTTTCTACTACTACTTTATACTATGCAGAATGAGACATACTTTAGTTCTGCATGTAAAAATGAGGAAATCCTCTTTTTACTACGTGGTCTTCAATAGGTGTCTCACTTTGCTTTATTCTTACGCATTTCTGTTATACCTAGTTCAGTTCCATTATGATGCTTAAAATACTTACACTTGGTTATGTGGTATAGTTAAATATTAAATTTGATTTCTTCATGAGATTTGTGTACAGCATGGGCAATGTATGCTTTTGGTAACTTTTTTTTTTCAAGTTAGGGTTTCTTTGTGTAGTCTTAACTGTCTTGAAACTTACTGTGTAGACCAGGCTGGCCTTGAACTCAGAATTCAGAGATCTGCCTGCTTCTGCCTCCTGAGTGCTGGTATTAAAGACTTGCACTACCACTGCCTGGCTCTTGTTAACTCTTACAATCCCTAGCACATCCCATATGTCTTGGTGATTATCTGTATTTAGTAGTAGTTTGTGAATAAATTAATTGCCATATTCAGCAATAGCATAGAAATGAATATAGACTTAGTTTTTTAAGTGTTTAGATATAAGTCCCTCTCTTCACCCCATGGCTATTTGTGGTTCAAATCAAAGACTCTTACAATAGTTTTAATTTACTTATTTAAAAATTTTAATAATGTGTGTGTGTGTGTGTGTGTGTGTGTGTGTGTGTGTGTGAGAGAGAGAGAGAGAGAGAGAGAGACAGAGAGACAGAGAGACAGAGAGACAGAGAGACAGAGAGAGAGACAGAGACAGAGAGCAGGTATGTGGTTTTAGTGTAGGTGTCCAAAAAGGCCAGAGATGAAGTTGAATGGCCTGGATCTGGAGTTGTGAGGCAGCTGACAAGAGTTCTGGGAACCAAACTGCAGTTCTATAAAAGAGCACTATGCATGCCTAACCACTGAGCCATCTCTCTTTTCCTCAGAAGTTTTTTCTTTTTGATGCCAGAATTCAGAAGTTTAAACTGAAGTCATTAGAAACTGATAATCACTAATAATACTTCATTAAAATAGATGTTTGTTTCAAAGATAGCATTTTTACTTATTCACTCAACATTTGTGTGTTTGTTTCCTAAATCCACACAAAGGGCTATAGAGAAAAGAGAAATATAATATGCAATTCATGTTCTTATGATCTTATTATTTGTTTGAAAAGGCTAGAGATGTATCATTCCTTGAAAATTTCAGTAGTTACATATCATTCTCTGGAAAGAGCCAGCCAGTGTAACAAACTTTATATAATGTGCCTCTGTGAATAATGTGTGTGTGTGTGTGTGTGTGTGTGTGTGTGTGTGTGTGTGTGTGTGTGTGTGACAATCAAAGATGTGAGAATGACCAGGGGGAAAACCAAGTCCAAGTCATGTACATGCTTGCAGTTTCATAATCCTAGAATATATTGGAATTCACAGAATGATTTTTTTGTTAGAAAGTCACCCTGGAAACCGTACCAACCATAGAGAAGAAAAGTCATGGGTAAAATGGTTGACAGAAGGCAAATAGATGAGGTATGAGTATTCATATAACATTGCTATGGGATGTCACTACATAGAGGCTATATTTTTGGGTTATTTAATGACTGCAGTCAAATGGAATGGAGTGAGTATGCTATAGAAATATAGTACACCTTCTGAGAGTCTTGTTTCAGAAGTTTGAAAAAAGATGGTATCATTTACCAAGAAGAAGAAACATCTATCAAGTATGAAAATTATGGCAAAGGATCAATCATTCTGCTTATACATACTAAATTAAAGTGTCAGTAGAAAAGCCAATAGTAGCTATATATGAGACAGTTCTAATAAAAAAAATCACAGAGATACATAAATAGGGGCACAATAAAAAAAATTCCTATCAAGTTGAATAAGGTAAAAAAAATACACATTTGAAAGTTGGCATAGGGCAGTATTTAGTATCTAAAATTTAGATTTTAGTACATATCTTGAGAACAGAAAAATGAAGACAATTATGGATAACTCCACTAATGAGGTTAGGGCCTATGAGATGGCTCTGAGGATAAGGGTGCTTGCTACTAGGCCTGATTACCTGAGTTGGGTCTCTTGGACACATATGGTAGAAGAACAAAACTAACTCCCAGAAACAGGCATAAATAAATAAATAATGCATGAATTAATTAACTTACAATTTTATTTTGTGTGACTGGGATGGCTTACCGTATTAAAAGTTCTAGACCAGGATGGGTTGGCTATATGACTGGGGTGAGGCAGTTTGTTGTAAATGTACAGAGGGATAGAGCCACTCATTGTATGGCTAGGACATAAAGAAAGAGAAGGGATCCAAGATCTCACAAAAAGCTTTAAGGGTACATCCCCTAAAGGCCTTCCGCTGCCACTGACTGCTTATGGTTTATATCCTAGTAATGCACCAGTCCTGTAACAAATGCCTAGGGAACACTCAAGATCAAACTGTAATGCTATTCCTTTTCAGACGACACATGTTTCTGGAAAAGGTAAAGGATGTCAGCTCACCTCATCTTGACATATATCACCATTATAGATTATTGGATATTTCACTTTGTCTCCAGTCTTCTTCTGGCCACCAGAGAATGGTGGTGTAGTTCGCTGGATTTCCTAAATAGCATTTTGAGGCTATAAAGAGTCATGCCACAGCCTCACTGCTTAGTTAGGGTTATTGTTCCTGCGATGAAACAGCATGACCAAAAGCAACTTAGGGAGGAAAGGGTTTATTTGACTTATACTTCCATATGGTAGTCGTCGAGAAGGAATCCAGGACGGGAACTCAAACAGGGCAAGAACCTGGAGGCAGGAACTCTTCAGTGAGGGTCAGGATCAAGTCTCCCAAGGCAGGGGATATTGAGGCCAGCTCTCTTGCATGGAGCTGGCCAACTTTCCTGCTACAAAACAATGGTCAGAACCAGATCTCCCAGGGACAGTGAAGTATGGGGCCTGCTCAACATGCCCCTCAGATTTCAATAGGACCACAGGCACAGACATGGTCCTCAGCAGCAGTCCAAGCCTGGATATCACCATAGCCCCATGTGGCAGCATAGACTACTCTGATTTGCATGGCCCTAGGTGGCAGCATGGCCTTTGGGTTCCAATATGGCTCCAGGTGGTGGCCCAGACTCCAGGCATCTGCATATCCTTTGGTGGTAACAGGAGTCACAGACATCCACACAGGCCCCAGTTGCAGTGGGGATATGGACCCTCAATGGCATGGCTCTCAACTGCAGCCTGGGTTCAAACATCATCACGTCCTCAGATGGCAGTGCAGACCACTCAAATCAGCCTATAGCTTCTTCAGTTGTGCCTCTCTCCACAAAACATTAAATGTTCTCTCCCATATCTGCACCATATATTTCCTTATCATAATAGTGTCAGCCTGTGCGGTACCTCAAGGGGCCAGGCAGGCCTGTGAGTGTCTTCAGCCACCCCAGACTGCAAGGCACTCTGGAGGTATATTCTTAATTGAGTTTCCTCTTCTCTGGCGACTCTGGCTTGTGTCATGTTGACATAAAACGATCAAGGACTACCTTTGTTATTAAAAGGCATGTCATTTTCAGAAGTTAACCATGTATTTTATATTATATAAATGCAAATCAAATAATTTTACAGTTTTCTGCAATAGATCTAATAGCTTCTGTTCTTGTTAGTTTTGTCAAATAGACACAGCTTAGACTCATGTAAGAGGAAAGCTTGACTTGTAGGATTTCCTAGGTCAGATTGACTTGTGGACAATACTGTGACAGCTTGTCTTGATCACTGGCACAGGGAGGGTCAAACCACTGTGTGTAGCATCATCTCTAGACAGGTGTCCAGATATGGGAGATTATGTCCCACTCACTGGTTTAATACAAAGTGCTGATTGGCCAAAGGCAGGCATGAAGTGTGGGCGGGGCTACCAGACTTAAGAGAACTGTGAGAACCGGAATCACAGAGCAGAACGCCAGAGAGAAGTCAGAAGAAGCAGAGGACAACTATGCTGCTCTAAGAAAAGGTACCTAGCCACATGGCTGAACAGGATGAGTCATAGGTTAGATGAAGGGTAGAGACTTAGCAAGTGATATGCCTGGGCCTTAGGTCAATCAGCCTAAAACTATCGTATGTATCTGTGTGTCTCTGCGGGTCTGCAGGTCTGTGGGTCCTAAACCTTGAGGTTAGGCCCGAAAGTCTGGGCCAGAAACCACCTACTACATCCAGAGCTGTGGAAGTAAGCCACATTGTGAGTAAGCCAGCAAGTGGTGAGTATCCATGGTTTCTGATTGTGGATCTTGCCTGGAGCTTATCCTCAATGAGGGACCAGGGCCTGCAAGTGTAAACCCAATACATTCCTTCTTAAAGTTGCTTTTGGTCAAAAGGTTTGCTCACAGCAGCAGATATCAAATCACAACAACCTCATTTTCTAAAAGTCTAATAGAAGCATAGGAATTAAGACAGTATTTTAAAATAATTTTATATAGTGTTCTTAAATATTACACATGACACTTTATATTTACTAAAATAGTACATAAAATTCAGATGCCATAGCTTATTTCATTAATAGATTTTCCACTCTAGATGAAAATGTGGGAATAATAAAATGCTAAGGATCTGAAGAGGTGAAGTCAATTTAAAAATGAATACTGCTCACATGTAATGATATGCACATTTTTAAAGATCTTAACCCAAATTCCAACTTAACTTGGAGTCAAATTTATATTCATCAGGCTCACTTGCATTTATGCTTTGGCATGAGAAAACCAAAGGGAGAATGAACCTGTTGTGTGTCTTTTCCTTGGGAGACAAGAATGAACTTCTGTTTATGCATGGTATCACTGATGATAGACAATTGAGTTGGTTCTAAAGTCTATACTGGTGAACCAATGAGTTCATTGGAATTATTCACAGGAGTGTGGGTCTGAAAGACAACTGCATCAGCAATAAGCCCTGCTCAGCCCATTTCAGCATGGATATTAGCATCACAAAAGATGTATCGCTGGAGTTCCAGCTTGCAGGTATCATCCACAGGAGAATCTCTTCTTCAACAACTGTTTACTGCTCTGTATTTAGAGATGGGGCTTGTAACTTTCATGAGCTTCCTGGGTCCTGTATGTTTCTTGACTTTCTGAGATTTTGTGTATCCTTCCCTCTCTAGAAGAGAATGTCTCAGTGTGGAAAAAAAATAGCTACATTACAGAATTTGGGGGAAGTTTCACTAATAAAAGAAGGCAGGCCTTTTCTTTGAATATGATCTTGGTTTAAGAGAGCACATGAACAGCTGTGTTGGGGGTTAGTGCTTTCCAGGCTCATGTGCAGGGCAACATAACCAATGAGTCACTGTCACGAAAGTTATGAGGCTCTCATGCTGGAAGTATTCTGACTGATTGTACAAGAGAAAATCAACATCTATATTATTCAAGTTAATGCTTTTTTTTTTCTGAGCTTGGTCTGTTCTCTTTGGGAAGACTTGTTTCTATATGATGAAGATGTTCTTTATTTGGTAAGCACGAGACTCCTTTCCCCTTCTTAGCTTCTTAATTGGTCTTTGATATTTGTTTTTAACCACCTCTTAATTTTAATTTATTTTCCCTCTCTCTCCCTTCCTCTCTTCACTTCCCTCCCCTTCTTTGCCTTAAAAGGAAATAATAAGAATACATGCTTATTTATGTTGAATTGTTCTATCACAGTGCGAGTTTTAAAATATAGCTATTGTGTTTCTGCTCTTATTTTCAAAGCCAGAGGAAAATAATCATGTGCACTTCTTTTGAAGAGAAAATACAAAATCACCCATCCTATGAATTTTTTTTTTCTTGGCTCTGATATTCTAATGATAGTTTTGCCCTCTAGGGAATCTGTATTCCATGATTGATCAATGTCTTCATGCTGGTTAAGGTCACATTAGGGTATATTTATGCCTGAAGAAGTTTCAACAGTTGAATTGTTTAAGTTTGTGATTTAACACCTTCTACCTTAAAGGTTTGCTTTGGAGGGGGGAACTTGAAATGTGTGTCATGGCATGAGGGTAATCTGTTAAAAACAAATATGAAGTTTTCACACGTGGGAGTTAGCCTTTCATTTTCAGAAATTCCTTGATCTCTGGTCATATCTCACTAACTTCAATAAAAAATAACAGGCAAAAATTATGCTCCTTATAATTTCAACTATATTAACTTGTAATTTTATGATATTCAAAATGTAATAAACCAGAGTACTTAATATCCTTCCCCACTGAACACTTAGCCACTATTTTAAAACAAGCCTATATTTCTATTTTTGCATTTTAATAAAAGATGACTTTAGCCACACAGTCAAGTGATGTGCTGAACTTAATTGTAGAGAAACCTCTTTATATAAACAAGTTTTATACTCTGTATAACTAGAAGAATTTTTCAATTATAAATTTGGTATGGATTCTCATTTAAAATCTCTTGAAGATGTAAATGAAACTCTTGATATCTTTAGGAAAGATTAAAAACACTTTGTGATTCAACCTTCTGGGCTCATCTTAAAGTGGTTATGGATATTAGTATGTAACGACTGTGGTTATAACTGGCAAATCTTTTTAGTTGTACAAAAATAAGGTTTTATTCTGTAAAGTAGCTTTGGATTTTACCATATGCCCTTGCACGTGTGGATGCACCACTAATTATCCAATCATTAGGCCTAGCTATTATGCTGCTTTTTCCCTGGTGCTCTGCATTTCAGGTCACATTAACCTTACTTACTCTGTAAAATGGGGGTTAATGAAAAAAAGCCCATAAAGCACTATTATTTACTATTCTAAAATTTCATAAAGTACAGGTCACTCACTATAAAGTGCAGAGTAAGCTCTTGGGGGATTAATCCCCCTACCCAGTCTATATATTAGCAAAGATATTGTTTGTTACCTGGTATCTAGGACTTGGTTAGCTACATCCCCCAAATGTTTTCTGTAGAAAAAGGTACATGTGAACCCACTCAGTAAATATTTAGAGTCTATATAAATTTATCTTCTTTCTGCATTCTTTGTATAATTAGGACTCATTAAGTCTAACTCTTAACTCCATGGTTTTCATTTATTTAAATAAATTACAATGGTGACAACAATGGGAAATTCAGAAAGATTTTGGTAATTTCAATGCTCAAATGAACCAAGAATAGAATGTAAAAAAAAAAAAAAAAAAAAAAAAAAAAAAAAAAAAAAAAAAAAAAAAAAAACCACAACACAACAAGAAAAATGTAACTCTCCCATGAGAGAGAAAATTGTTAGGATACACTCTAGTTGTCAATCAAATTCTCAATTAAACAAACAAAATTAATATAACTGAAATCTGTGTGGTGAGGAATTTCTAGATCCCGATGGGCCTCACATCTCTTTAAATGCTCCATGGCTAGGAGTGAAGAAGTAGTAAAATGAGAAGACACAGAGATGTGTGGCCTGTGTCCTTGATTTTCATTCTCCTTACATACAGACATATGTATATCATTATCTCTGCAATGTATATTTTTGCTTCAGGTATGAAGCTCAATGATCTATATCCTGTCAACTGCCTTAGAAGTCTTATGTCAAAAATAGTAATATAAAACCTTATCATTCTTTCTATCCTATGGCCATTATCCTTAGTCTTTCTAGCAAATTAAATAACACAATCCATACTAGGTATGGTGACATATACCCTAGTCCCAGTACTCGGGGACAGAGGCACGCAGATCTCTTTATTTTGAGGCCATCCTGGTCTACACAGTGAGTTTCATGCCAGACAGTGTTACACAGTGATACTCCTCTCCATCCCCTTTTCTCTCCATATATATGTATCTGGCTCATCTTCTTCATCCTTCTCTCCATCCTTATCTTTTTCTCTGCTTCCTAGCTGACATGTTGTGACCAGTTTTGTTTCTTCACACACTTCTTAATATGTGTCAGAACAGCCCACAAGCAATGGTGTCAGCCAATTGTAGTTTAAAAGCCTCAAACTGAGCAAAACCTATTTTTTTACTCCTTTGTTTTTATCAGTTATTCATCACACAGATGGATGAACCAATGGACACATTTTTTTTCAGTCTTGCTCATTATACTCCCACCTTCTGTGTATGTTCCCTCACACAAATTATTGACAGTCTTTCCTCCCTTGATACATCTACAACTGGTTTTTCTCTTCTTAGCCTCTATCCTCAAGAGATAATCTCCTTTACTATTTATTAAATATTATTATATGATTTTTTTTCAAAACAATGTTTCTCTGTGTAGCCTTGGCTGTCCTGAACTCCCTCTGTAAATCAGGCTGGCCTTGAACTCATAGAAATCTACCTGCCTCTGCCTCCCTAGTGCTGGGATTAAAGGCATTTGATACCACCTCAATTATTGTTATTTATTATTTGTTTATTTATTTTGAGAAAAGGTTTTTCCATGTAGCCCTTGCTGTTCGGGAACTTAACTCTGTAGACAAGGCTGGCCTCAGACTCAGAGATGTACCTGCCTCTGTCTCCTGAGAATAAGGATGTTCACCACTACACCCAGCTCCCTTCACTCTTTAAATCCTAGTTAGCATGTTTCTTTAGAGACTATTCTGTTACCTTTCCTCTGCATAGTCTTTAGTTTCCTTGAAAAGGTTCAAATATTTCTGAGTCTGCATCATGAACTTAAAGAATCTTTACTGGCTTACTTCTGAATTTACCAATTCCACAATATCTTCATATCTTTACTTATCATTTTCCTGCTTGGATATAGGTAGTACCCTCAACTACTTTACCTCACATTTCCCTTTTCCTAAGTAAATGAAGTAACCTAAGCACTGAATTAGTTTGGTAAATTTATTGTAACTTCATTCGGGGATGTTCTTTTAATATATGTAAAAATCCTTTGTGATGTTAATGGGTCTCCTTTATGCATTCATTAACAGCATAGGTAGCTCAGGTATTTGCTCTTCTCCAGACTTATATTTCTTAGGCTGAGGCAACTGGAAAACTTTAAAAAAAATTATCGCCAGCCTCACATGACTGTGAGTGGGTATGTGTAGCTCTATCATCATAATCCAATTGACACAAATGTATTTTGCCATTGTTTATAATGAACACATCATTAAAAGGAGTCTCCCTCTAAAAATTACAAAAAATGAAAAAGAAAATTTAGAGAGGTCTATTTATTACATTTCTCATTATTTGGATAAAATATTTGATAAGAAGCAACTTAGGTAAGGGTTTCATTGGGCTCCTGTTTTGCAAGAATAAACTCCATCATAATAGGGAAGACATGAATGTGATAGTGGAATGTGTTCACAGCTGTACAGATGAGGTGAGGAAGGAGAGAGGGAGAGAGGGAGAGAGTGAGAGCACAAGCTGGTGCTCACTTCTTTTCTCCTCTTCTTCATTTATTTTATCCAATCTCGAGCTTCTTGGTTTAGTGCTCCCTAAACACAGACTGCATATGTCACATACTTCCTGTGATTAGAGTGAAATCATCAAAGCACAATAAAATCTCTTGAGACTCTAGAGAATAATTAAAGCTTTTTAGCACATTAATTTCTCATTGCTGTTTCTTACACTGACCTTATCGCTGACATAAAAGAACCAGCCACAAAATCTATAATCATGAAGCAATAACAACAATAATAACAGCAATAAAACCAATGTAGCAGCACTGTTGCTGTGGACAGCTATAGTAGTAACTTAAAAATATAGGTGCTGGTGGGAGTGATTTCTTTTTCCAGGTCACACAGTAAGACATACTCAATTATTGTGTCATGTGGCAGAAAACTTTTGGTAAGTTTCCATCAGTTTCTGATGTATGCAGCAGGGGTGCTAACAGTGTGGCCATGCCCTTTCCTGGTTGTAAGTATCATACTTTTAGAGGCCGTGGTCTAATCATCTGTTACTTCATTGAACTAGTCTGATTCGGTATTGATTGCATTCTCAACTTTCCTGTGCTCACTAGCTCACTACACTTTTCTGTCAGTTGGAGATGATTGCCTCCATTTCTGTTCCTTTCCTTTGGAAATGTATCTCTTTCAAATGCTGCCTGAACCAATTTCTTAGCATGTGGAGGCAGGGTAAAGGTATGCTCTCATGAAAAGAGATCATCTATAGCACAATTTCTTTGGCCCAAACAAAAACCTCTGGATTTATAGATTTTAGATGGAAAAACCAATACATAAAATTTTCTACAGAAAAAAAAATGATATTTGAAGCCATGAAGAAAATTCACTTGCTACTATAATCCAGCCATACATTACATAACTCTTTATTTGACTTCTTACCTTCTATACTACAGTAGGAAAAATAATTATAACAGTTTTATTATAAATGCGTGTTCACTAAAATGGAAAATGTTGAATTGTAGAAGACCCAGTGTCTCTAATTTTTTTATCCAATCAATAGTTTCTCCATTCTTCCTTTATTCTTAGAAACCCCTATTTTTCAAAAATGGTATAGGGAATTTGACTAGATCCGTGGGCCTCAATATTATCACGGAGAATAGCTTCATTATAGCAGATTTTGCCTTTTATATTCTTTTTAAAAGATTTATTTATTTGTGTCTTTATATGTTTGTGTATGAATGAGTAGACAAGCACACTAATATGTGTACCTGTATATGTGGATGCCAGAAGAGTGTGCCAAGTGTCTTTCTTATACTACCCTTTGTCTATTCATTTTAGGCAAGGTTTCTTCCTGAACCCAGGACTCATATTTTCTCAGCTAAGCTGGAAGTCAGCACAGCTGAACAAACCTCCTATATCCATACCACTTGTTATTTACTATATGGGTGTTGGTATCTAACTTGTGTTCTCTTGATTACACAGCAAGCATTCTTAACTGATGAGCAATCATGAGGACTGGGCTATATACTAAGATCTATTAAAAAGAGGACATGTAGGGGGATTATGTTGTTTCATTGTAAATAATTGTCCCACCCACTGGTTTAACAAAAAGCACTGATTGGCCAAAGGCAGACAGTAAGCGTGGGTAGTGCTACCAGACTAAGAAAACTCTGGGAACAGGCAGAACAGAGCAGAATGCCAGAGAGAAGCCAGAAGAAGCAGAGGACAACTATGCTGCTCTGAGAAAAGGTACTGAGCCTCATGGCTGAACAGGATAAGAGTCATGGGTTAGATTAAGGGTAAAGAGTTAGCAAGTTATGTGCCTGGGCCTTAGGCCAATCAGCCTAAAACAATTGTAAACATCTGTGTGTCTCTGCGGGTCTGTGGGTCTGTGGGTCTAAACCTTGAGGCTAAGCCTGAAAGTCTAGGCCAGAAACCTCATACTACAAGGACATGCATTAAAATCATGTTTGTTTAGGTAGACAAATGTTTACTTCTGACTTCATGAAAGGAGATTTTGAAGTACTGAAAGGGTATGAAAATTATACTATCTTACAATGAATACTTGTATTTAACTCATGCCAGATGTTCAGAAATCAGTTTATATAAAATTGTGAAAATAAAAAACACATGAGTATGAATCAAAATAAGAAAAACAGAACAAGAGTCTATAGAGAGAGTTAACTTCCTGAGTATTGGAAAAAGGAGATAAATAAGTTTAATTAAAAG
Organism: Phyllotis vaccarum; assembly: GCA_033318265.1. NCBI lineage: Eukaryota > Metazoa > Chordata > Mammalia > Rodentia > Cricetidae > Phyllotis > Phyllotis vaccarum. The sequence goes on along the minus strand of JARWLC010000005.1, from coordinate 92,674,414 downwards.
CATATTAATGTGCAAAGACAAAATAGATGGAAAAGTGGAGTATGATTTCAAATTAAGTAGGTCCTTTAAATTTTGTTTTGCATTTGTATGCATATATAAAGTGCATATTAATTACTCTCTACTTTATTTCCTTCCATCCCTATGGACCATCCCTTAACACCTTCTGTCACCATTCCCTCCCAGTTTCCTTCCCTTATTCACCTCTTTTGATTTTATTGTTACCCATTTTAGTTTTATAGGATCTGTGTGGTCATTGGGTTGGGACTAGCCAATTGAAGGCTAGTAGCATTTGTTACAATGAGGTTTCCTCATCCCATCTGGCAAGTCCTAGACCCACTGAGCAGCAGTCCCAGACCGCTTAGCTGCCCTCTGCTGCTTAGATCCCCCAAAATGACTCAGATGCTTATAGTAATCTCATGCTGTTTGGCCTATGGTTCAGGCACATTACTAGCTAGCTCTTTCATCTTAACTCAACTCATTTTCATTAATCTGCTTGCCATGTGGCCTGTGGCTTATCTGTGTTCCTTACATGTTTCTTCTTTGGATGTCTGGCTCGATCTGTCTTGACTCCACCCTTCTTTTCCTACCTATTCTGATTCCCCACCTACTTCTTCTATGGTTCTCACCAAGGGCCAAAATAGCTCCTTTATTTAAAGATTGATATTCACATCATACAGAAAGACATTTCCACAAGGGTTACTAGTAATTACACAACTGACAGAAGTCACTGTTCCTCAGTAGTCCAGCAGTGTGGTTCTGGGCCTCTTGGGTTTTCTTCGTCCTTACAGGAGTATTGAAGACCCATTGATGTGCAAACCCGTTTAGGCATCCATCATCCATAGGTACTGCAAGCTCAAGTTCACAGTGGCTATATCATGTGCAGCCATCCTCTGCATCTTCTGGCTTTTACATCTCTACTCCTCCCACCTTCTGTACCCTTCCCTGAGTCATAGAGGAGATGGTATAAATATGTGGTTTAGGGATAAGCACTTACCCATCTCATACTCTCAGTACCTGAACACTCTGAAGCTTTTTATTCATCACCAATCACTGGAGATGCCCACTTCTCAGATTAAGGCCGAGAGTAACATTTTAAAATGTATTATGATATAGGAAAGGGTGAGAGTAGGAAGCAACATTTTACTTTGAAATCCTTTCATAGATTTATGTCTTACTTTGGGTTAGTGTTACTACAATGAACCAACATGACCAAAAGCAGGTTGAGGAAGAAAGGGTTTATTAGGCTTCTATATCCATAGTTCGTCATTGAAGGGAGCCAGGACAAGGAACCTGAACATAGGAGCTGATGCAGAGGCCATGGAGGGGTGCTGTTTATTGATTTGATCCTCATGGCTTTCTCAGCCTGCTTTCTTATACAACCTAGGACTGCCAGCCCAAGGATGGTCCCATCCCCAATAGGCTGGGCCCTCTCACATCAATCACTAACTAGTAAAATACTCTACAGGCTTGCTTACAGCCCAATCTTAGAGAGGCATTTTCTTGGTTGGGGTTCCCTCCTCTCAAATGGCCCTAGCCTGTGTCAAGATGACATAAATTTAGCCTGCAAGTCATACTTAAAGGAAAGTATAAAGCATATTCTCTGACAGACAATGGAAATGGTTTATAACAGTAAGCAGTAATGAACAGAATATAGAGAAGCTGTGTGTATTTATTAGAGAAAGATTGAGACAGAGCATCAACTGCTGTACTCAAAGCAAGTCAGTAACTTTAATGAGAACTTTATGCCTATGCTGCCATAGGACAATAATGATATTAATATTAATATTTTTGAAACAATTAACATTAATGAGATATATAGAGAGATAATTTTATATTTTCACATTTACTGTTAATTTAATGTTTAAGTTTTCAAAAGGAATTTCAACCTTGTCTGTTAAATACTTGAATAAACACAAGCAAATAGAAGTGTGTATACTGGTGCTTAGATTGTCACTGGGGGTGAATTTTTACTGGTACTGTGATTTTATAAAATATCCAACACCTCTCATTAGAATTTAAATGCAAGACAATGGAAGCCTCTTAAACTATTTGGTAGTTATAATGTTACAACACTAAAAAATTACTTACTTATACTAGAACATGTACAAAGGATGGAACTCATTTAGGATTCAGATAATTACAAATAGATATTTTTTTAACCTCTGTGCCTCTCTAGAGTTTAAGTTCTCAGTACATGGTCCCTATGCCAACAGTGCCAATATCACTGAAAACTTTTTAGCCACATGTCACCTGCCCTTATGCCGTGAACAGCAAATGAGAAGCTGGGCATGAACACCAGCAGTGTGCATTTCTGATCAAAAGTAAAGAGTAGGACCCCCTGCCTAAATGGTATATTTGTCAGTCACACAGGATTTAAAACAAATGTTAATTCTGGGCAGCTGATATAACTTTCATATCTATTCTATATTCACTAAATACACATTGTATGCTTGGTAGTTAAAACAACCAGAAATACTAGACACAGCAGGACTGACACACATATGAATTCACAGAGATTTTGGCAGCATGCTGCAGGACCTGAATAAGTCTAAGCCAGATGGAGATCCTGGTACTAAGGGGAGCACAAGCCCCCATCTCTAGCCTAGATGTGCTCTTCAATTGATAACATAACTGCTCATAAAAGAAGTCTTAAAAGTCTTAAAAGAATCACACTTAAAGGCAGGCCCCATCCCCAAGGATATATGGCCAAGAAAATCCAACCCAGTAGTATTTTTGAAGGTTTCTTGGTCTTATAAAGCTTTGTCTGGGATTTTTTCCCCTTATAGGTCTTTTGCTTATATATTATGAATTCCAATTTTGTGTTTTTAAGGTCTCCTTCCCTCTCCCTTCCCCTCTCTGTTTCTCCCTCTTCCTCCTCCCTCTCTTGTTCCTTTTATTTTGCTCTGGTTTTCTGTATGTTCTGTCTCATTTAGGTTTATTTGTTTTTATCTTATATTTTCTTTCCTTTTTAAATCCCTGTTCGTTTTTTAATGAGAGAGAGAAATAAAAGGTGTGGATTTGAGTGGAAGGAGAGGTGGGGAGTATCTGGGAAAAAATGGGGAGGAAAGCCATAATCAAAATATAATGTTTGGAAAATATTTATTTAAAAAACTCAAAATACTCTTAAATGTTAAAACATTCTCTGTGTTTTGGAAAGACCAGTCTCAATTCTTTTGTTTCCATCAGTAAGAATACAACATACAAAGAATGATAAGTTAGTAAAATTTATTAAGTGAAGCTAGATATACTCAACATAGACATAGGAGCTCATTGCATGGGAAGAGTCACCCACCCTATATGTATGTTGCATAATTTTCTCTAAGTCCTACTCTCTCTTCTAAATGATGGGGATCTCCCTCAAACTCTGCAATACTTATCTGGAGTAAGTACAAATAAGAGGTTCTTTGATTATTTATAGGGCTGCTAAAGGTCTTCTGAATAATCTCATGAATACCTGTTTCCTGTCTATCTGCTAACTCTTAGCAACACTATTATGCTTTTATCCTGGCTGAGAAGCACTGGTTTATATAATGACTGGAGTTGCCCTTTATGGTTTTGTAATGTTCATGGAGACAGTAGGAACTTAGGAACAATAGAATTTATAGACAAACTAATAACTTGGTGTTTAGTGAGATTAAAACTGTTTTTTTCAAGTACATATTTGGCAACACCTTTGTAATTGTAAACTGTTGATGACCCAACAGAAATGGAAGGAGTAAAGGGAAGCAGGAATAAACTGTTACTCTAAATGCCCTAGGCAATGGCTCCCTTTGCTTCAGACCTCTCCTAAAGTCACCAGATGACTCATTTCCATTATTGCTTAGAAATGATGGCACACAGCATGCATTTGTATGATGGATTTGCAAACCAAAGGGATGGCCAGCCTTATGGCCTCCTCAGACCCATGTAATATAAGAGCTTGAGAGAGTTCTTTAGTGAGACTGATGACAAACACTGCCTCAAAGATGCAACTCAGATTTGGCACGCATGGAGTTTCTTTTATCAGCAGGAACTTAAGATAACAGCTAAAAATGCACTCTACAAAACAGCCAACAGTGGTACATACAGAGAATCAAAACAGACTGCTAGAGGCTGTTTATTGCAACAGGATATATACTTATTAGACTTTCGAAGTGAGATGTTAATGAAGGACCAAATTGATAGAACTGACAAACAATGGGGACAAATGGCATTTTGAGTAAAACAACTTGCTGGTAATTTGTTTTTGTACATCCCTATCCCTTTCAGTTCATTTCCTCTGTTCTAAAACTGACAGAAGAAAAAGAATAATTCAAGTGAAATATGGACTTGGCCTTTTGCCTTTCATGCTAATCAAAAATGGCTGATAAGAACAGTCCTTTAAAGATAATTGTTGGTGTGACAAGTCTCTAATTGATCAATTGACCTCTTGATAGGTTCCCATAGAGAAACCTAATTGCCAGCAAACATGTTCTGAATTTCTATTGCATATTTCAAAAACTTTCATTTTTATGAATATCCAGTAAATGTTATGGTTGAAATCAGTGTCAATTTTCTTTCTTTTTTTTTTTTTTTAAGAGTTTGTCAGACTTAACATTTCCTATTTAATATGTAAGCTCTTCAATTAACCAAGAAACTTGTTCTGAGAGTTCTGTCTAGAATCAAGGCTCTTTTCATTTCTTATGCATTCAGTAAACATAATCTAATTTATGATTAGAATTATGGGAGTGGTTGGTGATACATAGAAAACTAAGACTCAGAAACATAAGAAATGCAGTGATACACTGTAGGACAGTGAAATCCATGTATAGAGTGGGGTGATGCACAATGGCGATGATGCTGATTCATTCTGACTGATAAAGAAAGAAGCCTTCTCATCAGAGAAGAACTGACTTTTATATATAGGAGATGACCGAATGTACTAGACCCAGACAATGAAGATGTAAATATTCTCAAACTGAGAAGGAGCAGCTCATGGCTTTACAGAGAATAGTGTATCTTCACAATTTATAACATCACTAGATTAATGGATTCTGGGTTTTGTTTTTCACTTTGTAAGTGAGTATTTTTGAAATGATTATTAAGTAATTGATAAAAAAAAATCACAATGTTTTATCTTACCTGAGTATTTTTCTCTGTTGAAATGTTGAGGGCATTTTTGTCTTCAAAACAACTATTGTGTACAACTTTCTAAAGTTCTATTTACAATTATCTCACCTTTGAAAGTGAGGAAAATACATGAGATGTGAGTCTGTGCAAGAGAAATTTCTTACAGAATGTTGTGGGCTGTCATTACATATTAAAGAAGAAAATAATATAGAACATGTATTGTTTTAAGGACTTTACAGGGACTCAGTTAATTTCTTCCCACCATGTGATTTCAGAGCTAAGCAAGTCCTGTATTATAACTCTAAACATATTTGATTTTCCACAACTAATTTATTTTCACACTGTATGCTTCTTGATTAGGAAGTTCATAGGCTTTGGATAGCTAAAGGAGATTTGATGTTAGGTTTATAATGACATTTAGTCTTTGTCTTAGGCTACAGTTTCACTTAATTGTTGAGATAATTAATTAGAGCAATAAAGGAAAAAAAATCAATATAGTTGTTTTCAGCCACTCAGAGTTGTCCTAATAATTGATACTTTTCTTTTTTCCCCTCTCAGTTCTTCCTATGACTATGCCTCATTGTTGAAGGAATTTTGGGGATAAGGATAGGTAGTTATCAAGATATCAAGAGAAGGTTATCGGATGCACAAGCAAGTATCTGTTGAAAGTCAGAGTCCTGGGCAAATCTCTTCATCTAGAATCTGTCTATGGTCCTTGCACACATCAAGCCTACTCTTGGGTTACTATGGTGCTTTTGAGAGACATCTTATTTTAGCCAGGTTTCTTTAAAGTCATAAGACATTGGAATGAATCTCTCCTCCCATCTCATATACGTGTGTGTGTGTGTGTGTGTGTGTGTGTGTGTGTGTGTGTGTGTGTGTGTGTGTGTGCGCGTGCACACACGTGTGTGTGCATGTGAATTTGTTGTAATGACTTACAGGCTGCAGTCCAACAAGGGTTATTTGTAAATAGAAAGTCCAAGAATTTAGAGTTACCCCATTTTTCAAGGCTGGGTGTCTCAGCTGGTCTTCTGTATATGCTGGAGTCCCCAAAAAGTAGGTTCCAGTGTCTGAAGAAATGGATGTGCTGACAAAGTGATGGCAAGATGGCAAAAAATGAACACAGCCCATTTCAGCAGAATGTGTAGCCCAGATTAATGGTGTGTCTTCTATTCTCAAAGTCTGGATTAAGGGTATGTGTCTTCCAGTCTCAAGATCTATATCAAATACATGTTGTCTCCCTGCCTCAGGTCCAGATCAAAAGTGAGTCCTCTATTTCTGGATTGTAATTCCTTTCAGATGTAGTCAAGTTGTCAGTCAAGTGGATCTCTTTCCTCAGTTAACTTCCTTATTTCTCTTATTGAACGAAATCTAGTATGAGACGCCATTCCTGGCTCAGTAGTGCATGGTTTGAATCCTAGTTAACTGAGCAGGTATTTGTGCCATTGTTGTTGTTATTTGGATTGTAATTTCAAACCCCACTGAATATAGAAAAGGATAAATTGTGAGGCAGACTTACACACACCTCAGTCCAATCTTCTGTGTGCTAGTCACCTCAACCCCATTTTTCCTGACAATTGTTATTTTTATGGATTATAATTTCTTAAAAGTGGTTACCATTTTCCCCAGTGAGAGGTCAAACTTGGAAAAAAAAAAAAGAAAGAAACAAACAAAAAGTATGAAAAGTCCCCTGTCCTTGTATAAGCATAGCCTCTTTCCACCGCGGGACTAAGTTTTTAGTACTTCAGGGAGATGCTGTTCTGCTCCATTGTCCCACATGCCATTGTAATCTTGGCTTCCAGAAAATGTCTTTTCATTTTTATTACATATTTTATTAAATTTTTTAAACATACCCACTACTGTTCCCCCTCCCTTTCCTCTATGTAGCCCTCTGCAGCTTCCTTCCACCACATTCCCCTCATCTGTTTCACGGAGAGGGTAAGATCTCCCAGGGTGAATCAATGCAGTGTGGCATAGCCAGTTGAGTGAGGATCAAGCCCCTCCCCCCAGTATCAAGGCTGAACAAGATGTTCTTCTGTAGGGAATGGGCTCCAAGAGGCCAGTGCATTTGCATTTTATTTTCTGTAAGACCTTTGTCTCCAACAAACCTAGTACCACTAGATTAGGATCATACGAACTTGGGCATGTACTCATTTCAACCTGTGATGAATCTAAATTTCAAAAAAATGTTGCTTTTTCTGGTTCTGGGTTGGTGTGATTATTTGAAAGACACTATTCAGCTCACCACAGTTTATGAAACAGAAGAAAGTCAGAATATGCATTGAAAGAGGGAATCTACATATAATGTGCTCCATACATCATCTGCCCCAACATCTTGGCCTTTTGTTGTTCGTTTTGCCAACTTGCCTCTAGCTAGAGCTATCTGAGTATGAACCACAGGTGAGAAAATGCCCATTGAAGATCAGGTGGTAGGAAAGCCAGTAGGGCATTTTCTCAATTACTAATCAACGAGGGAGGGCCCAGCCCATTGTGGAGGATGTTATCTCTGGACAGGTGGTCCTGAGGACTACAAGAAACCAGACTGAGCAAGCCAAAGGAACAAAACAGTCTGTAGCACTCTTCCATGGCTTCTGCTTCAGTTCTTGCCGCGAGCTCCTATTTTCACTTCCTTTATTGATAGAATGTGACATGGGAGGTAAGCTGTAATAAACCCTTACCTCTTATAGTTGCTTTTGTTCACTGAATTTTTATCACAGCAATTAAAACCTTGATTAAGATATTCAGAGTTCAACGTGTACATTTATAAACAACAGAATTCAAAATACCATTCAAATATCTATTGATTCAATACAGGTACATTTTTAGCCTCTTAAGAATTGCAAACATCAACAATAAATATATGAAAAGTGATTAAATGGAGCAAAATGGGATCATGGTTCATATGTTTGTAAGCATACAAACTGCCTCTGCTTTAACTGGTATTTGTGAATGATTTTTTTTTTTTTTAACCATTCACTTTTGTATGCTCCTCTATGGAAAAGGCCATGCCTCATTAATCTTTGTCTAGAACAAAATTTTCCATGCTTAACATGCTTAAACTGTGACTTCAACATTTGTATTATTAAGTCCAGAATACACTAGAGCATATACCATAGAACCATAAATTAATGTTACATAGAAAGGGAAGACATCGATCACAAATAGACTCACCTCAAATAGTCACAATTAAAATGTTTATTTCCAAGTTCTTCCTACATAAAGCAGAAAGATAAGATAAGCATTGAAACCCATGGAAACTATAAAAAAAGGTTGCGCCTTCTTTTCTTTAGTCTTTATCTATATGGCGCTTACATCTTAAGATGATTTTGGCAGATAATTCTCGAGAATAATTGATGGAGTCATAGGAGAAACTGCTTTTCTAGATATAAATAGGTTGACACAGAGAACCAGAGTTCCAGAGTAGTATGAGTGCAAACAGGGAAGAAATAAGCAAAAATAGAACACTGTCCTTGGCTGCTTTTATTGGGTAGTTTATTAATTGAAACAGTTTCATATGCCAACACATATAAGGCTGGGGACAGAAAAAATGGTGATATTAACTAATGATATCCTGGTTTCTCCTGTGGATTATATTCTAGTTGATGAAACAAGTATTATACTTTGACAAATTTATAGTTTGTAATAAATATCAGCAATGATGTTTTAATAAATCTTGAATGAAAAACATCCTATATACATCTTATGAAAACTATAGGAAAATATTTTGGTTTTTATAAGCATTATTTGATGAATTTCAAATGATTTTTGATTTGTAACACTATGTACAAACCATTCTAAAATTATAATTATTACTTTATAGTTATTACTAATTTGTATAGATGAATATGATAATACATGTTTGAAATTCTTAAACAATTACTAACAGATATCACATTTCATGAAAAGGTGCACTATTACACAAGCTTAATCTAATAAAGAACTGAATTATTGCAGAATAGCCACAGTTTTTCCCAAGTAACAAAGAAGTTTAGGTAATCATTTAATGTATGAAGATGAATAAGCATTCAACCTAGGATGACTAGCCATTAAGGCAGCCATTAAACATATGATAACTACCTTGATGAGAAAAGCATGCTGCTCTTCATTGCACCATGATCCAGCTAACTTTAGCCAACCTAAGCTATGCAAAAAACATTGTCAATGACGATGTTTTCTGCTCATGTGAAGGAGCGGCGGGTTTCTATATTTATTTCCATAGAAGCATCTATTCACCTACACACATATATCATGTTATTAGTACCTCATGTTTTTAATGAAACAAAAGCACTTTAGAGAAGCATTATTCAACTGACCATTAGTGATTGCATGGTTTTCCAGATTGTTGAAAAGATCGTGTGATGTGGACTAATAAGACTTGGGTGAGTTAGAGGATATGCTTTCTAATTTGTAGCCCAGTATTTTCTCCTTGAGGAGCTTTAGGGAAGACACTTATATTTCCAAGAACCCGAATATCTTAATTTAGGAAGTCAGAATTTAGTGAGGATTAAACTTAGGTATAAGTAATATGTAGGAAAAGCAGGAAACTTGAAGCTTGGAATATTAGAGGCAGGCAGTCAGCCTTGGTAAAAATGACGTTTTAATATAATGAACATAAATAGTCTCCAGAATAAAACACTGAGTCAGCCCAAAGTAGGAAGTGGTAACTCACTATTCTACTGGGTATTTTAAAGAATGTCTCCTGAAGCCTTAACTTCAAAATAAAGTCATAACAAAAGACCCCATAGTGGTGAAATGGGAAAACTAGTGGAGTAGAAGTCAATAAGTGACTTAGCTCCAGAAAGGTATTTCCTATTTGAGTGACAAGGGGGGGCCATGGAAATCTTACATGTGACTTTATAAACTTCTACTGTTTTCAAGTCTGTGTTTACTTCATTCCAGCCTTCCCTTCGTTGGCTTTAAAGCGGTTCAATAAAGCAAGCAATCAAGTCAACAGGCAATCTTCTCACTTGTCTTCCATTCACTTCTGGAGAGTTACCCTCCGTTCCACTCTAAAGAACTATCTAGTCAACTCTTCCATCTACTCTGTGGCCAGGTTTCTCACAGTCCTCTCTGGGTTTAGCTTAAAGTCTCTTTTTCATAGAAAAGGTTTTCTCTCTGCCATTTTAACTTGAACTGCAGCTATGACCTCTGGTCATAGCCTTTGCTTCTTCATAGTATTTTTCATAGTTAATACATTTAAATTCCATCTCTTCAGTTATATGTAATCCTCATGACGGCAAAAGTCACATGTTCTTTATCATTGCTCTATCTTTGAGGCCAATCCTGCACAGAACCTGGGGAATTTTCTTCCTTTCTTTTTTTTAAATTGAAAACAGATTCTTTTCTCATACAATATATCCATACCATAGTTTTCCTTCCTTCCAGCTCTCCTAACTCCCCCAACCTTCTCTCTCCCCTAGATTTACTTCCCCTACATTTCCTCTTCACAAAAGAGCAGGCTTCCCAGATGTGACAGCCAAACCCAAACAGGAATAAATGTGGTAAAATAAGACAGGGCAAACCCCCTCATATCAAGGCAACTCAATGAGAGGAAAGAGTCCCAAGAACAAGCAAAAGACTCAGAGATACACCAGCTCCCCTTGTTAGGAATCAGACAAGACTAACAGCCATAACGTACTCAGAGGGCGTGGTGCAGAGCTAGGCAGGTCCTGTGCTTGCCGCTTCAGTTTCTGTGAGTCCTGATTTGTTGATTCAATGGACCATTTTCTCCTGGTGTCCTCAATCTCCTCTCACTCTTATAATCTTTCTTTCTTCTCTTCCATAATGTCTCCTGAAGCCTTAACTTCAAAATAAAGTCATAACAAAAGACCCCGTATGGCAGACAGATGAATAGAAATGGGTTGATTTAAGATGTAAGAGCTAGCTAGCAATGTGCCTGAGCCATAGGCCAAACAGCATAAAGTTAATATAAGCATCTGAGCAGCAGCAGCGGGTGGCTAATGGGTCTGGTGCACAGGTCTGTGGGTCTGGGCCTCTGGCCGCCCGGGACCAAGAAACCCCACTGCAACAGGAAGGTGCTCAGATGATGACTGGATGAGGCACAGATCCAAGAGTACAGCAGAATATTATTAGGAAAAATTTTATTTTTTTGTTGTCTTGATAACTGTTCTTGGTTCCACCCTAGGTCTCTGGGCTAAAATAAATAAATTGAAGCCCATCATGGTGTCTTAGCCCATCAACCCATCACTCTATACTCTAGCTAGTTGACTGAGTTGGAAGCCAGACTAGGAGGCACAGTGAAACCCTGTCTTAAAAAGAAAAGATAAACAAAGCTGCAAATGTATTGATTCATTTTTTTCAAAAATAATAGACAATTATTGAGAATTATTGCAACCTATATAGATTAGTACATATTATACATATAACAAGTTTTTAAGCAAAATTAGTTCCTATCACTAATAAATCAGTGTGCCTCAATATAAAAATATTTAAGAAGATACTTTATAAATATATCTCTAAATGATTATAATTAAAACATAAAATATTGCGGATAATGTGCTATGTAAAAGCTTTACCTCCATGAGGTATACTGTAAGATGTGCAAATGATGTCATTCTTTCAACTGTGGTTCTGACTGACTTTGTTACAGTCAAAAGAAGGGATTCCACCAATAAAAAAGCAGGAGTTAAACTGGAGAGGATGGGCTTAACAGGTGTGGCAGTACTAAGGTTATTTGCATTTAGGAAACAGATGGCTTTCTAGCTCAACAACACAAAACCATCAATTGTTTATGAAAGAAATGAATTCTGGAGATTAGAAAGTCAGACCATTTACTTTTGAGGGGAAATTATTGGCAATGTTTTCAGTAATTTGGCTTGTCATTTCCAACATCTGTTGCCTTTGCTGTTCTACCACTTAGCTCCTGATGACAAATTGATCAAGTTCAATGTTAGGGCATGATAATTAATAGATATTTTCATGAGAAAAAAATCAGTTCTTATCAAGTACAGGGCAATGATATCTCGTGCATCCTCTCCTTGTAGTGAGCTCTCTGTCTTGTCTACTTTTATATAACCTTACTTCTGAAGGACTTTTAACCTTCTCCACCCTTTCCAGAAAAAGACCTTAGTGGTAATGCCCTATTTATAAAAACAACCTCAAAAGAAACACTTGTGTTACATATGACGGTCTGATGCATTAAGATTGTCAATCTCAGTCATATCTGTAATGAAACTGAAAAAAAAAGAAACCACAATAAAAAAAAAAATACAAACGACTTGGCTCTGCCTTCTGCTTGGTCCATCTGTTGTTATTTTTTCCCTACTGGCAAAATGTTAGACAATATTTCAGCTTAACATCTCATAGGCAGTTACGCAACAGAAAAAATGCACTAGATCAATGTCCTACTTATTTATTTATTTTAACTGTTTTCTGCTTTATTTGTCCTTCCTTTTAGTTAACAGCAAGGCTAAGTTAATCATCATGTTTTGATGCTTTGGTAAAATCTTCCTTGCTTATCTAACTGACTCATTCATACTATGTAATGAATAAACTGAAATTCTGCTCTGTAGACAAAGAAAGAAACTGGTGTGTGTGTGTGTGTGTGTGTGTGTGTGTGTGTGTGTGTGTACGTGTGTGGTTTGTTTTAGGAGGAATAATAGGGTCAGGGATCCAAAAAGGACACATGCCAGCTACTGAACTAAGGTTTTAAAATAATTAATTCTATCTGAACCAGATTTCAAGGGAAGTGAGTTTAAAGTTTTCTATTCAAGAAAAACAACATTGAAAATAAAATGTATATTCTAGAAAAGGTGAAAAAAGAAGCTGTTACTCTCTATTTCTTTATTAATTTTATTTGTTCATTCATTAAACACATAATATCACACCAAGCTTTGGGTAAAAATGTGGTTACATGCATTTTAATAAGCAGTTTTCCAAGACTATTATCAGTAATCTGTATGATGTGATCACAGTCTGTTCAGTACTTGCAGTATATACAGTGATTCCTGGGAACCACAAAGAAGGAGATTGTGAGGGATCAGAATTAATTCTTTTATATTGTGTGCTCTGATATTTTGCTGCAGGCATGGTATCCATAGTTTGAATGAACACTGAGTACAGATTTCTGTAAGAATGCAACTTTGCTAGATCAGTAAATCCTCCAATACCTGGCCAGCCATTCTCTGATCTGAAGAGCATTATCTTATCAAATGTATTGGGTACTTTGCAAGGACCACTGTGAAATTCTGCTGTGGGGAATTGTTTTGAATTTGGACTCTGTTTTCTGAGGTTTTTTTTTTTTTTTTTTTTTTTTTTTTTTTTTTTTTTTTTTTTTTTTTTTTTTTTTTTTTTTTTTTTTTTTTTTTTTTTTTTTCCCATGTGTTGACCCTTTCAGCTTCTTCTAGGTGTTGCTGCATGTGTTGTGTCTTGTTCTGAAACTGAGCTGGAATACTCATGCCCACCTTCCACTTCCATGATTTATTTCTCCAAATACCAGTGTAAAAAAGGAAAAGAAAAAAGTGCTAAAAGAAATATTTTTCTCTTTTTATCCATCCCAAGCAAAATTTGAAATGCCTGTCAGCACTTACCAATTGATTCTCAGACTGTTGCTCATCTGCTTTTCAGACTGAGTCCCTGTTTTACTCAGAACAAGAATAACAGAAATATAAAGCACTTAGTATGACCTAAACCATATTAAATGCTGAGTCGGTTTTTAAAATACAAACAAACAGAGAATTAGTCTCTGCATTTTAGTGCAATCCTATTTAGAAATTTATGCACAACCATAAAAGTATCAAGCAGTAATGAGAATTGTGGGATTTAAATAGTAAATAGAACCAGGGAGGTTTTTGTTTACATTCATAAGAATGACTGTTTCTGTTAGAGCACAGGATCCTGAGAGGAAATGCTTAGATGAATTTATAGACAAGATTGGTGTCTTAGGTGGGCTTACAAAAGATTGATTTAGATACAAGGTATAAGAGGAAACTGGGAGGCTCAGAAATATGATGAGTAAAGTGAAAGCACTCTTAGGATCCCAAGGCATCTGTAGAAGGCACTGAGTACTCTGTGTGGGTAGAATATTAGATAGGAAACAGGATTACAGGGGAAGTACATTGGGGTAGGAAGGGGGTAAAGGTTCTGATTTCCAAACTGAGGTACTTGGATTTTTACCATGTCCAATAATAAGTGATCATTAAACAAGGATCTGACACACGGTTGTGTTTTAACAAATAAGGAGGCTATTGGCTTAAGGCTTTCACTGGACCTAGAACTCATAAGTAAGCAAACTGAAAGTGAACTTGAAGCCATTTCTTATAGCTGACTTGACATAAAAATAAAATAAAACTAAAGCAAAACCAAGGCAAAAGGAGGCTTAGCTTCTTACACACAGCCAAGAAGCTGGTTGGTTCTCGACTCTTTTATAGGCTTTCACACACAGACCTGGGTACTTAGCTTCATCCAATGGGAGAAGGTCTTTGTCTTGCTGTTGTATTCAGCAGAACAGAAAAGCTTGTCACTCATACTCCTGGAGTGTATGTAGCCCACACCTGCCTTTAAGTCTGCTGATTTATGAATTACCATTTATTCAAATAAACTCCTTTATGAGTAGTTGTTAAGATGAAACTCTGGAGGTATATTGGAAATGAAGTAGGAAGAGAATAAAAATACATCTGCATGCTCTTGAAATAATCTTGGGGACAGACCGGAAGGGTCTAAATTAAAGATGAAAGTGGAATCAAGAAAGGAAATATTTTCAGGGATCTTAGAACTTGAGTAAGAGAAAGAATGAGAGAAATGTCATTGCAATTTTATCATTTCCTACATAAGATATCAGTCTGGAAAGACACTAAGAGTGAATAAAGATGAGTGCAATAGTTTTTAAAACTTCAGATAAATAGTTTTATATGTTTGAGGAGAGACCTCTCAAATACGTTCATGCCATAATTACTGGAAGCTGTGAATGTATTAATTGCGTGGTAAAATAGTTACAAGTGGCTGCCTGAGGTCATTTGGCCCTTTTGGATGGAAATCATGAGTAGGCAAGGGACAGCTTCCATTGTGTTGGTAGTGCCCTGAACTGCGGTGCCAGATGGATGTAGGTTGGACTCACAGACCCAGAGGCTTATTGCTATAGGTTGTGAGAGGTAGAGGCTTAAGGCTCTCCAAGCTCTAAAAGCCAGAGGCTTATAGATCTCTTGGCACTCGGGGCAGAGACTTTTTGTTGTGGACTTTTAATGCCTGCAGCCAGCAGCTAGCTGCCAGTGTTATAATTCTGGATCACTGTGTGCTGAGACTCTTAGCTTGTAACCTTTGGTCATTACCAGGAACTATTCCAGCACATGGAGCTTAGAGGTCTCATCCTTCATTCTTTATAGCCCCTCTCCCCCTGTCCTCTCAGCTCTCTGCAGCTTCTGTTCCCAGCTTCTCCCTGGAGCCCTTCAGTTCCCCTCCCTCTGCTTCTAGGTGGGTCTGGGGCTAAAAGTCCCAGGAGTTCTTTTGTTCTTTGAGCAGCAACATCAACCCACTCTAACTATAATAAGACCACAAGTGGTTAAAATAATTCTTGAGACGTCTATATTGGACGCATACCTTGCAAAACCCAGGGGTAATGCATAGGAAAGAAATCTCCCAGGCTTATTTACTGAAACTGAAAATGGGCTGCTTGTACAGCTAGAATTGGGTTTGGTAAACTTGTGCTCAGATTATTCTCCATACACCACAGGGAGAGAGCATGAGACTTCCAGTCCATCAATCCCAAGAATCATATTGCACTAAGCACAGTTGTTGCTTCTGAGTTAATGGGAGGTGCTTTTTCTCCAGTCCTCAGTGACAGTAGCTGCAGGGTGGGCAATGTCAT
The DNA here is from genome assembly GCA_033318265.1 of Phyllotis vaccarum. Classification (NCBI taxonomy): domain Eukaryota; kingdom Metazoa; phylum Chordata; class Mammalia; order Rodentia; family Cricetidae; genus Phyllotis; species Phyllotis vaccarum. Next base: position 92,658,504 of record JARWLC010000005.1, on the reverse strand, counting down.
CTAGAGTTCACTGAAGCTACCTTGCCTAGAATAGACTCTTCCAAGGACCCTTGTATTTCCCCAAGAGGACCCTTCTAATGCCAGTGCAGCTTACTTGGAATGGTCACAAGAGGTGCAAGGCCCCGTGAAATCAGCAGTACTTCCAGCAGCAGGAGAAGTAGCCACTTGCTGATAAATGCTCCCCAAAGTTACTGTGGATTGTTTGAAAAGACATAGAGAGCCTCTTGGCAACTACTCTCTGTTCAAGGCATCTGGGCATAAGGGGAGAATCTTTCAGCTGTTATAAAGAGTTAAATGTCCTGTTTCCATGAGTTTTGATCATCTACAGGAACAGTGCTTACAATACATACGCAGTAAATTATCCTGACACATATTTAACAATGCCTTACTACTAACTACATGTCTTTAAGAACACCTCAATGGGGATTTCACAGTTATGATGAGATTAAGGAATCTGTGATGGAGTGATTATATTGGATTACTCAGGTGGGTTCAATGCAATAATCATGAGTAAGAAAACAAAAGACTCAAAAGTAAATAGGACATGTCATAGATCTGTGCTTTGACAATAGAAGCAAAGAATGCAGGCAGGGTGGCTATCAAGATGAGAGAAGGGACATGTATGATTTGATTTTCTTGTTGCTGTAACAAAATGCCCCATAAGAAACAACATAAGGAGGTGCTTATTTTGTTTACAATTCAAGGACAGATGTTTTTAGGGGCTGAGAGTTCCACTCCCAGCTACTACCTAGAGTTGGTTCCTCAGACAAATTGCTTCCCAGAATCAGGGAAAGGAAGATTTCTATAATAACTTCACACATTGGCAAATGTTCTTCATTCTATATGCTCGTTCTTAACTCCTACTCTTTTTCTTTGTCTGGAATTCCCAAACATATCTCCATAATTAACTACTTATTAGCAATTAAAGAAGATCACAAGGTCATTTTTTCAGGAACACAGGCATTCTTTGTAGGTACAATAATAGTCACACTTAACAAAAACTTATCTGCTAACTTTCAGCCACCCACTGCTACAGTTATAAAGGTTCCAGCTGTCTCCTAAAGGGGCCACTACAAAGCTAACAAAGGGAGGAAACTAAACCATTGAGAGGTCTTAGGAAAAGGCAAAGAATACATGTACTATTTTATATTTCTTAAGTTCAACTAATAATATCCAGATATGATTGGTAAACTGACAGCCTTTTCCTATTAATCACCTGAATCTTAGGACCTAAACATAAACAGTTAGTTCTACTGAGTCTAAACTCTTGCATCAAAAATTGGTGTTAAAGTTGTAAAGAAAGCATTGATTGCTTTTTTTTTGAGTCAGAGCACGGAAGTACCAGTTCTGGTAAAGGTCAGTGGGGGAAGCTTAGGGCAATATAAATTGTTATTAATTTCTTGAAGGAGTATAATATGAATAAGACCAAACACTTAAAATACTGCCCTAATTAGTCATGAATCTTTGAAGCACTTAGATACAACAAGGACAGGCACCTATAATTCCACTATAGGAAAGTTTCACTTGTGATCTACCTGCAAAGATATTTTGTCTGGCTGAATTGCCCTATCACTAAGGCAAGGATAGAGAACAGACCTCTAAGTGTTTACAGTCTACATAGAACAAAATATCTAGTTATGAAACATATTTTAGTATGTTTCTATTCATCAAAAATTATACAGCTAAATGAGAAGTTATCTTTCTGACCATCCACAGATATATGTGCCCATAAGATGGAATGTATTGAAGAGATAAATGCACAGAAAGTAGAGGGAACACCCAAAACTGTACTAAGGAAAGAAATTGTGACATATGAGAAACACTACAGACAGCAACAACCCATCATAATAGTCTGTGACTCCATGGCCTTGCTGTGGGACTTCCCATCAGAGGGTCATTTGTCTTGTAGGTCAACCCACTGAACACTAGTAGTCACCTACAGCATACTCCCACTGCCTCTGGTAAAGCCATTTCTACCACCCGTTTTCTACATACTTTAGTCAATCATTTGGGTGGAGAACAAGAGAGCAGAGGCCAGACACTGCTGGTCACATTGCAATGGCCTTCAGAAAACAGATACCAGGAAGCAGGACTGAGCTATGAAATCTTAAGGCTAGCCTACAGTGATCCATGTCTGCCAGTAAGTTTCCACCTCCTAAAAGTTCAGACTAAGATCTCTCCAAACACTACACCAGTAGGGTACTAGTGTGAAAACTTGCAAGTCTACCAGAGAACATTTTACATCCAAACCACAATAGTAGGGCAAACCACAATAGTAGGGAAATAGTGTTTGCTTGTTTGTTTTTCTCTTAGAGTTTCAGACATCTTGATTTTTTTATTTTTAAAGATACAGGTCAGGGCCATAGAGATGACTCAGTAGATAAATGCCGCAAAGTCTGAGGATCTGGGACCCACATGCCAGGAGAGACTCAGACTCAGATTCTGTAAATTGTCTTCTGATATACATACACATGTGCAACACACCACACCACACCACACACACACACACACACATGCATATATACCTACATACATGCACATACACACACACACACACACACACACACACACACACACACAACATGCACAATGTAATACATTTTGAAAAAAATAGTTGAAACTTCTAACCTCCAGAGCTAGATGTAATGCAGTAACTTTGTGATATTTCTACAAACAGGATTTTGTTGCAGAATCATCTATGTGTTCATGTCTATACATTTTAAGTGAGAAAATGTAAACATTGATTTTGTATATGTGTGTGACAGCAATTTATAGGATTAAGATTTACTTATTTCTCAGATAACTTTGTACAGGAGGAAATTCTGTATAAAGTCCCACATTTTAAAAGCTGATGAAGCATTCTCCCAAAGCTCTTTGTGCTTGCTCTTCAACAGGGTTCGTAGCTCTCACCAAGCTTGTTCCCCAGATCCATCAGCCTGATGGAAAGTCAAAATCCTATTGCTAGCAATACCTGCCAACCCTGTTTATGCGACATTTGACCTGCTGAGCTCTGCTGCTTGTTTATATATCTTTCTCCACAGCCATTTTTTCTTACATTCTTTCTGGACTTCCTCCTCTTGAAGTGTCCTTGCATTACTGGATCTGTGTGAACATGATCAATCCAGGTGTCTACGTCAAAAGGTCAATTGCTTGGCCATAAAATGAAATAATAATTCAAAGTTCCATGGCTCAGGGACTGTGGATTGATATTGGCCTTCTTGATGAACATCAGTAACAAGATGAAGGGTCCAGAATAAAAACCAGGGTCACCTAATCACTGAACAGCCTACAAGGCTTCCTATCATCTCCTGCCCCTCTTGCTTGTGGCTTTATGTCTAGTTGGAGGAGACATGTGAGTGGGAAGAAAATGGAGGAAGGAAACAATTCCTGCAAGAAGGTCCTGAGTCTAATCAGTGCTTGAAAGACTCCATCACAATGACAGCTATTTGAAATATAGAACATTAGAATTTAAAACCTAAAATTAGGGGAGCTTGTCCCTTTAAGCCAGACACTAGAGAAGTGGAGATAAGAGGATTACCATGAGTTTGAAGGTATCTTAGGCTACACAATGAGTACCAGGACCACCTTGGCAGCAGTGTGAGAATACGTCTCAAAAATAAAAAAAGAAGCATCAATCTTCTTAAGGTTCCTATGTCTTGAGTTGAAATTCTCTTGTAGATGGGTGAAAAATGAATGTACCATTTTCATCTTCTTTCATTCTAGCCTCTAACCACTTGAAGACACAAGGAGGCATCTGTTGTAGTTTTAAAGAATAGAATTTTATATATTCACTCTATTTCAAGTTAATGCCATATTGAAAGAATATACCCTAAAGAATCTGAACATTTGATATGGACATCTAAAGCGACCTAGGTAATGTGTGGAATGCTTGGTGTGTGCCTGTCTTACCACTCTCCTACTGGAGACTTACATCTAAGCTGTTGGTGCTGCTGTCTTCATTTTCTGGACTGTTAATTAAAATGCAGAAGTTTAATGAGATTTGCATATTGCCAAGCTTAACACAGCTAAACTGAGATTAGAATTTCAGACACAATACTTGTTTCTCCATTGTGCACATTCCTCAACAGGGAATTCTTTCACAAGTTACGAGTTGGGGACTTTTTTCCAACGTGTCCTGAAGAGTGTGGTTCAGAAATCAGACCTTCCAGTGAGATGTTCTGGGTGTGCATAGAATGTAGTTACCAGCTGTCTGTGTGACTTTAGGTGAGTTATTGCTCCTTCTCTTTGAGTGCCATTATCACTGGTAACAGCAGAAAGTGAAAAGCCATGTGTTTAAGTTTGGGGTTTTAGTTTTGCAATTAATTAGCTGGGTGGTAAGATGAAAATCACTTACCCTGACTAGGCTTTAATTTTGATTTTTTTTCCTGTATAAAATGACATGACTAAAATACAAAACTTGTTCCTTTTAGGTCTGTGATTATATTATATTAAAGGTTTCAATTTCAATAATTACAGCTTCTCCCGGGAAGCTAATGGGGCCAATCCTAACAGTTCTTTAATACAGACTCAATCTTCTTCCAACAATGAACTACTATCCTGGCAAGCCTGGGCTTCAGCCAGATATATTTACAGCGCATCCTTTAGCTTGAAATAGAAATTTATTGCTCAGCCATCTGTTACAATTAAGACAGGGTTTGAAAATGTTTCTGTGTGTGTGACTAATCATGTTTTAGAGCCCTATGGGTGCCTTACAAATTACATGCATTCCCTTCTGGGCATCACTAAAAATCTGGGCTCTGCTTACAAAATATATCCTCCTCCCCCGATTGTCTCTTTTCTAGAGAAACTTGCTCATAGCTTACATGGGGTAGACTGTGCAATCGTGCTTTAAGATTGGCCTCTGGTGAATGACTTCTTTGGACTCAAGTAATGCTTAGATGTTGTAACACAAATGTGTATAATTCACTAGAACATGACTTGGTGTTTGTCATAAAAGATTAAGTTATGAAGGTGTAGTTCCTGGATATGGTCTTTTGCTTCTTACCTAAGAGTATAGTGTTAGGATATTATACTGTTTCTTCCTGTACCTGAGTCCCACCCATGTGGACTGTGCACAGTAGGAAAGCATTGCATAGGGAGATTCTGAAAGTGTCTCAGAATTTTATTTCCCTTTGTTCTTATCCTTCTTGACCTCTGTGCTCCATCCTATATAGTACTCAAGAAGGTCAAACATTTTTAAATCAATTTTTCCATAATATTCAAATTTCTTCACATTCAAGACTCTTTTAGTTATATTCATGGGAAGAAAACACTTCAGTAAGCTGCTTTTTGTATCTTTCTCTCTTTCTTTTTTAAGAAACAATGTTTAAGATGTAGTTTCCATTTTTTAAGTAGTTGTTTTGAGTAGTAAGTTGTTTTAAGTAGACAAGTAGTATTTTTTTTTTAAAAATCCGTTTTGGAAGTAATTTTTTGAACTACTTTTTAAAAAAGAACATAATGACAACTTTTCCATGCTCAACCAAAGATTTCTGCATGGAGATGAAAATTTTAGGTTATAGCTCAGGGCTTTATAATCTCTACCCTACCCCAACATTTTAAAGTAATCTTAGCCTTTGTTTATTTATAAAGCTAATTATTTTTGTAGCATCAAGCAGGTAGCGACTCATTATAACCTTCCTGTGAAGAGAGAAGTGGATGGGGTGGAGGTTATGTTAAGATGATTAAAATAATCAACATAAAAACTGCTTTATGGCTATAATCATTGATGGGGCAGGGTTGAGTTACAGGACAGGGCAGTTTCTCCAAAAAAGTTGTTATTTTCTTTTTCTTCAGTAGAAGCAACTGCTTTTCAGCAGCTGCTTGTAAGAGTTACACTTACACTTGTATTTCTCCAATATTTATAGGCCATACAAGTGTAATAACATAATACTTATTTTCTAAATCTGCTCATTAACTGATCTAGGTAACGAGCTCTTGTTTTTAAGATCACCACATGAAACCTTCATGATACACATGAAGGTCACATTGTCTCATAGCTATGTTAACTTACTTGGTTTAACAATGAAACCTTTACATTTTCATCCTGCATCCTATTTTATTCACTAGACGACTGGGTGTTAACTTTTTTTTTTTAACTATCAATAGTATAACTTTATTTTTCTTTAAGGCAGTATGCTTTTTTATTCAATAATTTTTGAGTGAGTCTGACTTTTCTTTAAAATCTGCAGGCTGTTTTGAATTCCAATAGCTGTGTTTTTTTTCTTTGAAATAATCTTTACTTGCCTATTTGATGTGATTCGTAATTAAGTGTTTTTTCAAGATTTTTGAAGATATTGCAAAATTTCACTTGTCTACCACAGCCAACAAGGAAGAACCCTCTGTAAGGGTACTTACTTGTAGATGAGATTTCTCCCTTCTTTCTTGATGTACCAGCACAGTAAAATAACCTAGAAGATTTCAATGCACTTCATCACTAATGATATGCAAATTAATCACCAGCTTGAATGTAAACTCTTTTTCATGGTACATCCTGTCTTTAAAGATGGCTCTTGGACCATCAGACTTGATCATGAAGTACATACGTAAGTAAATCATAAAAGGGGAGAAATATAAATAATACAATAAGACTATTACAATGAAAAGGGTTATATTCATAATGTGATTTAATTCAAACTTATGAAATATATTTTTGAACTACAAATAAGTATTATTTATAACTTCAAATCAGTAATAGGTCAGCTAAGTTGCAGCATCAAAGATTTCCTTTTCCATCTTGATAACATCTCTTTGGTTGTATAATCCATCAAATAAGTTATTTTTTTCTCTCCTAGGAAATCATTGAGAGGGATGTGGAGCCAAGACTGTGGGAAAAAATAAAAGACTGAGTATGTACTAGAGTAGATCCATGTGTGAAAACAGAACTAGCTGGTGGAAGCAGGAAGCAGTAGCATTCAGCAAGGTGTTCAGGACTGCACTGAAGAGATGAGCATATCTTCTCTAATGCAAATAGTGCTAGCTCTCCTCTGCAGGTGGTTGGAGAGATGAACATGATTTGGCCTTGTTGATAGTAATGGACATAATAAGATCCCAAAGCCACGGCAGAAGATTGTAATGCTCAGTTGATTCACAAGGTCAGAGGAGAATTTAAAGAAGCTGGGGAAAGACTGATAGAACATAATAGTCCTAATGGTAATACAGAGGAGAGTGAGCATGTTGCTAATGCACAGGAGATGAGTCACCTTCATTTAAAGACACAGTCTTTAGTCAAAGCTCTCTCTAAAGTTTTCAGACCCAGGAAACTTTGCAGGGATAATCAGGTCACCAGGAGAACAAAATTTGTCATACTCAAATTTTTAATGTTTTTTTCTTGAATATTTACTCAAAAACACTTATAGTCATTTGTTTACTCTCCTGTATTTCAGGAAATAGATAATATCCATTTGGAAGCTTATTAAGTGTAGGCGTTGAGTTCAATTTGATATCTCACATTTCTATGATTGTCTAGGATAGATGCCTATAGAACAAGGTAAAACATGGATTCCTAGCCAAATTTGGGCTTATTAGAGGATTAAGCTCTGTGAGTTCACCCACAGATCCTGTTAATAGTTAGGACTGGTGTATTTGGATGTGGCATTTAAGGTAAGTGTGGACACCTGTAAAATGATTTCTTTTCCCATTAGAGTAGAAAGACTCAAACAATACAACCTCGAAGAGGAAGAATTAGATCTAAGAATCATGAGTGTGGACAGTTGGTTTAGACCCTTACATCAATCAACGCCTTAGCTTCTATCTATACTTTACAGAAGAGAAAGGGAAGAAGCTCAGGCTGGTTTGCTGATGTGGAAACTTGATTTATGTGTTAGGCCTAAAATGGACTATGGCTTCAATACAGTCATATTCAAAAGGAGCATTGAAATACAACTGTGAGAAAAATATTCCCAAATGAGGAAAGGGCCAAGTGATCACCTGTGTCGCTTGTGTGAAGAAGAGTGGCTTTAATTTAGGTAAGAATTCTTGCAAATGTGTGAGCGATAACAAATGGTCAAGGAGGGCTAGTGAATATGTCAATGAATGGGCCTCCAGTGCAAAATGAGATGCTGAGTCAGAGAAAAATCCTATAGAAGGCTGTTGATCTGCCTGAGCGCTTTTTAGAACGTGCTTGCTGAACTGTGTCTGTGGCTTGACAAACTCAGCAATTCTGGCTTAGTTGAGTTACTTCCAAAAGATGACTCTAGGTCACCTTATCGCTGAAGCTACCAAGTGAGACAAGCAGAGAATGGATGTGGAGAGTGATTGGTAGATGCAGGTGCAAATTTCAGTGCTTTGTCCTCATAATCTTCTTGTTTCTCCTTGGGTGGCGGGGGGCTAGCCTCCTACTAAAGGATCTGTGGCTCAAATACTTATGGAAAAATGGATTTAGGTGAAGGATGAGGTAGTCATAGACGTGAGCTGACCAGATCTCCATGCAGGAATCCCACACTGCTGATCACCTAGAAGCACATTGCACTGCACTACCTGAGCTGAGGTTATACTTTTCCTTGAGAAATCTTAGAAGAACAAACATGTCAGGGTAATCTGGTCTAGAGATTTCTGTCAGGAAAGTTCTCCTTTGGAGGTTATCTTTGTGACCAAACCTTGATGGCCTGATGCTGTGCTGGCTTGAAATTTCCTCTCCATGACTGATCAGTCTGTCCTCCATAAACTTAATCTCACACAAAGTTTCAAGAGAAGAGCATAGCATAGACTAATTCATAACTTAAATATCATGTGATACCTAGTTCAGTTCCCTTCTTTCCATCTACCATTCTCCATGAACAGTTTTTACCACTCCTGTACCTATTGCATTCTAGTCTTCTGAACTGCTATCAAAATAATCTATGAAGATCTGTTTACCATATTCTAAACATTTTCTAAGTACTGTCTCCAAAATTTCTCTTGAAAGCTCATTCCAACTACATCTGATCCATATGGTGGAGAAAATACAACAGTGAACCTACACGGAAAATTTATTTTAGTCTTCATCACTGTGACAGAATACTTGTGTAAAACAGCTTAGAGAGGGAAAGTTTTATTTGTCTTCATGGTTCAGAGATTTAGGTCCAGGATTAGCTGGGTTTTTGCTTCAAGCTTATGGTGAGGTAGAATACCACACACTGGAGCATAAGGTACAGAGGGGCTCTCACCTCACAGCAGACAAGAAACAAAAAGGCAAAGAGCTAGAATCCAGGAACCAGAGATACACTTTCAAAGATATATCTGTAGTGACTGATCTCTCCAAATATGCTTCATCTCTTCTTAGCTCACTTTGCTGTGAAGTAACACATTAATGAAGTTATAATCTTCATAATTCAAATATTTTTCAATAATTATACTCAATAGGGACAAAAATTTTAACATAGGATGCTTTTGAGAGGTACTTTATATTCAAACCTCTGTAGAGATGAAAACACTGGTGTCATCAGCCTGTTTTCTTCTTCCAGTTATAATAATATACTTACTAACTGTTGTTGGCTTCTCCAATGATAAAGAACTAATATATACCCACATAAGTGAAGGTCATCCTTGTGGACTCTGCAATTCAGGGCTAAAAGGCTTTTAATGACATCATGGATTAGCTGCTAATTTAGTGTGCTCTACTGTAAATGCTGCCATTCCGTGAACCACATAGATTCACAAACCATGTTTTACTTACACTGTTGGAGACAGTGTCAAGAATCCTTTCATAACGCTTCGCTTTGTAGAGCTCTCTAGATTTCCAAAGAACCCCCTCGGAGCAATTCTGTTCTAGAAGATACTTGACTATTTTTCCTATTCTCATTGTTCTGCCCATGAATTTCTCTTCTGTATAACTCGTTCTTTCTCTTCCTTCCTTCTCTCTTTCATACTATTCAACATTAAATGGTTCCTGACAGGATAAAAATTCTCCCTTCAAGTCAGTCTACTATATTTGATACTTTGCTTTTGTTTTAGAGTGGTCTGGAGAAGAGAAAATGATACACAGTTTTATTAAGGTCAAGGAAATGATAAACTGACATAAGATTAATATGGGATATGACTCATCGTTATTTATTGTAATAATAAACTCGAGATCCTAGAAACATTCATATAGTCCCAAACTAAGACATTAAATTTAAAATTAAACTTTCCTTTATAATTGCAGCAAACAAACCCCTGGTTCAATATTTTTGCCTTTTTGACATTGATGTGATATAAGTTTTATTATTGATTTTATCACTCTGGCATTTCCCCCTCCCCAATGGAAAAGTGATATTTTATCCTACAAAATAGACCCTGATTTTTTTCTGATTCTTTCACAGTTCCTTTTTCTATGTTTAACTGTGGATTTAATACAAAATATGGCTCTTAAATATATCACTTAAACATATATATATATATATCACATAATATATGATGTTATCTTTGTGTGTGTTTGTGTGGTTCTTGCTGATGCATTTATCGTGAAAGCCATATTAAGACATTTGGTGTTCTGCTCTCTCCATTATTTTTCATCTAATTCCTTTAGACATGGCATCCTTCTGATACTATGCCGACAGAGAGCAAGCTTTAATGATCCTCTTGCTTCCCCATCTCTACAGTGATGGAGTTGCCAGCATGAGTGCTACGAATAAATCTCACATCCTCATGTTGTACAAGAAATGTTCCTAGTCACTGAATCGTCTTACCAACCTGTGTATTCTGTTTTTACATCATTGGGAGTTTAAGCTTTGACCCTCGTAGTGACTTAGCAAGTATCTCTGTTGTAGATTGAGAGAAAACAAGCAAGTCAGCCTTGCAAGTGAGATAGTGTAGGTAAGATAATAACTGGATTCCAGAAGAAAGTCTTATAATTAGGTTAGGCTGTTCACAACTGTCTTTAACAAGTCTGTGCTTCTCAAGTACTTTACTTAGGTGTCAGAATGATGATCTTACCATCAAATACTCAAGGTAGAGAGCATTATGGAAAATTACCCATTATCCTTATATCCATTGATTTAGTCTGTCAGATGATTAGAGTTGTTTCACAAAAGTGCATTTCCCATTAAATGTAATGATCCCTTTCAAGTGTCAGCTAAATTTTTTTTTACTTCTTTTTGGTGAAAAGAGATCAAAACAGCATTATGTATTTTATGGATTTTTTAAGCTGTTCATGCTTGAATTTCTAAATTTTTAGAAGATGACCTGGAGACTGTTTTCAACTAAGAAAACTCTTTCTATGATGCATTCTTTTCAGAAATGCTCGCACTCCTATAAGATGGGAGGCAGGCTCATAAATGTTATATGAATATAATATATATGTATGTTACCTTCATTTATGAATATAACCTCTGCTTTCAGTACTTGCTTCTTCTATAAGATGTCACAGGCTTGTATAAGCAATATACAGACCTCCTTAAAATGTTATTGCTTCCTTCTCTTGTGGAGTCAAATCCTGAGGAAAACAGAAATATCAAGCCTTCTCAAACCTAAAACTTGTTAGAAGTTTCTCTTCTGAGGATGAGGTTTCCTGGGGAATGCTCAGTCCCCAGGAAACTAGACATTATTCTTTCCTCCAATTTTTGTAAGAAAATCTTAGTTGTTCACATAAACCATTTTAATCCCCATCTTTAGATCCCATGAACAGACCTTGTCTATATTCAAACTGAAATAACTAGGTTGCAACGGAATTCTTCACATAAGAAAACATATCTAAGTATAGTGTCTCAAGAGCTGTTTATTTTTGCTTACATCCTTCTTCTCCTATGCTGCACACATGCACCATAAAGTTGTCTAAATAAATGTAAAAGCTAAGGATCTGGAGCAGTGAGGCAAGATATCCAGATGTGCTTGAGGCTGGGCACCAGGGCAGACACAGACACTGAAAACTGGAGGGGTATTTCTAACATATTTAGATCTCTTGCCATGCTAGTTGGTAGCCCTCATGCATAACATTTGAAGCATGCTCCTTGGCACATTGCTTAGATTAAAACAACATTGTTTTGTATTTCAAAAAAAAATGATCTTACGTGTTATAATCATGAATATGATACCAGTTTCTAATCTTTTAAAATACACATTGATGTTTAATAACTTAATGCTGTTGAATATTACATTATATAATATATTTGAAACTTTTAATATTATAAATTGTTATAAACTCTAAGAATTTATCAGAGAGAAATCAGTAGGGCTCAAATGTCATCACTTCAAACTTTTTCTAAAATCTTCCTAAGGAGCAATGAATTGATTTGCTGACTGAAGTAAAGATCCTTACTGACAGGACTATGTCTGGGTCCTAATTGACAGGAATGTAGGTTGATGTATAGAAAATAGAGGATCATACATTCTACTTCTCTTTCACTCTTTACATCTATGTGTCTAGGGCCATACCATCCTGAGAGCAGTAAGTCTGGTCCTACACCAGAGGCTTTGTATGGTAAAATCTGGTGAGTACTAGATGGGAGACTTGTTAGGAAAATGCTCCTGACAGAGGTTACCTCAGCTTACTCAACTGTGCTCCATGTTCTGTCAGTAACTGAACATGTAAATGGAGACCCTTCCTCACCTACCATGATGGGCATTCAGATTCAGAGGAATGGAGTGATTGCTAAGCTTTTCAAGGTCTACTCTTTCAACCAAAAGTACTACTCAGAAATTCCCACATTCAGAATAATCAAAGTAATGTAGATATTAATAAAACCTGCTCATTACTTCTCAGTGTGATTTTTTTTTCTTTGTATTTATCCTTTTGCAAAGCATGCCTGAAGGAAAAATGAGTGTCAGGATTTCAGCATCGATATCATGTGCCAAACTCCGACAGTAGGAGAGAAGGGAAACAATCAATCGCTCTTGTGCTCCTGGAAACCACCTTCTGGTGGGCTGATAAATGTTTAAATAAACAGCTATGTCATGATGAAGGCAGGAGTAAGGGTGTGCGCATTGTTTTGCTGCAAGCAGGTCTAGAAGTGTCAGGAAAGATTCCAGAACACGATGATTTCTGAGCTGAGCCTTAAAGAGTAAGTAAAAACTCGACACAGGAAAATCTTAGACATTGTTCTGGGAATTGGACAGGATAAGCTAATGTAGGTGGCTCCTGAGAAGAAAAGTCCTGTTTTAAACTGTTGGAACATAAGGAGCAACGTGGGGGAGTAATGAGAAATGAGAGAAGGTGGCTGTGCAGGGTGCAGAGTTTGTACCCTGGTAGGAACTTGTGCTTTGTCCTGCAGTTGAAAGGCACTTCTGGAAAAACAAAGTTTTTAAAGCAAATACCCTGCACTTCTGTTTCTAAAGACAGACTTTTGCAGCACTGTATTTGGTAAATTTGAAGATAATGGGACTGGAAACTACAAACAATGATCTTTCTGCAGCAATTTAGATCAGAAATACAATTCGACAATAGCATTATATATAATTTCAAAGCCAGAACTCATTCTCTCCCAATTTATGTACATATTTTGCATATATGCAGATGCTTTGAAAGTACAGGCTGACTTCTTTGGGCACTGAATCAGGAAAGCTGGGTGTGTTCCAGGCTGGCTGCAGTGATTCTTACATAAATTTGCAAACACTGCAGAAAAGTATTTCTAACTTTTTTAGTCATCACATCACTCACTAGAAAATCACTTATGTTTATGTATTTGAACTATTTTCAATAGCAAATTGCTAGGCTAGAAAATATCATGGCAGTTTAGACAAAAATTCGGTCTAACATTTTACAATGTAATTACATTTTTTTTTGTGGTGATAAATACTGGTTTCCTTTCTTCTGATTGAGAAAATAATTTAAAATCTTCAGGTATATGGCAGCACAAGCTCTATTTCTAATAGGTTTCTTAAAAGTGAATTCTTCAATTACATGATTAATAGCTGTGATCACCATTCATCTAAAGAAACATTGTGCTTGACTACACTTTCAGCATGATCTAATCATGACTTGTGACTGGATCTTTGTCCTCACTAAATACAATTTATGATGTTTACTCAGATGTATTCTGGTGTGTAGGAAAAGTCACAGAATGTCCCAAGGCAGATGAAAAAGTCAGGCTGCTGCTGTCTTCAAAGTGTCCCTCTTGGGCAACCTGATGTTTCTTGAGGTGAAACATTTCTTGTTTGCTAGTAAGCAGTAGCTTCATTCTACCTTGCTACTTTTCTGTGTGTGATTGCATTATAGTCACTAAGAGAAAAATTGACCTTGATTTCACAATGGAGAGCACAAATGCTACTTCTTCAGAAGAAATTAACAGTAAGTACCAACATCAAGAATAGTCTAATAGAGCCACAGGAATGGTAGTCTACCATAGACTCCCTCACAGCTGCGATACATTTCATAATGTTACCTCAGATAAATATATGGTCTCCATATTTATTACAAACTAATAAAATCTACTGGCAAAGTTTTAAATTTAGCATCTTCTTTTACTCTATTTATATTGTGTGTGTGTGCATGTGTGAGTGTGCAAGTGTGTTTATTGTGTGTGTGCATGTGTGTGTATGTGCATGTGTATATGTGCGTGTATGTATGTGTACATGTGTGTGCATACACACGCACCACTTGTGGAGGTCAGAGTATAACTTTCAGGAGTCAGTGCTCCTTTTTTACTACAGGTGGTCTACGGATCAAACTCAGGTTTCCAGGGCTCTGGAAAACGCCTATATTCTCTTAAGCCATCTACCCCAGCCCTATAGTTTGCTTCTTAAAATTAATTTTTGAAAATCACACTTTTTTTTTTTAATTTTGCAGACTTTGACTTCTGGTGGAAGCATTATTTTCTGTGTAGGTTAGTTCCAATTAAACATTTTTAAATGTAAGGATCTACTGTCTAATTTGATTTAAGGCCTATTGCACAGGATAAAATGTATGCTTGATACTGTAAATATTACCAAGAATTCATGATTGGTGAGTGGCTTAAACAATATTCTTTTGCTGTAAGAGAACCATAACCACAACTCTTAAAAGAGAAAGCATTTAATTGCTCACAATTTCAAAAGTTTAGTCCATTATCATTGTGGAAGGCAGCATGGGGGGGTGGGGTGGGGAGTATGGTTACAGGTGTGGTAGGCATGGTGCTGGAGAAGTAGTTGAAAGATACATTGTGATCTGCAGAGAGGGAGAGGGAGAGGGAGAGGGGGAGAGAGGGGGAGGGAGGGAGGGAGGGAGGGAGGGAGGGAGAGAGACTGGACTGGACTTGGTATGGGCTTTTGAAACCTCAAAGCACACCCCTAATGACATACTCAACAAGGCCAATACTCAACACTCCTAATCTTTTAAATTGTATTAGAGAATTCTACTCCCTGGTGACTAAACATTCAACTATATAAGCCTATGAAGACCATTCTTATGTAAATCATCACAGGAAACTTATAGGTCCTAGAAATAAACCTATTATTATTGTTGTACTAATAAACATAGTATCAAACTGCCTTCTAAATTCCTCTTTTTACCCATAGATGAGTGCAGCTTTCTTGCCTCATCAGAGAAGTCTCTTTGTACAGTGGCTGATGGTTAACTCAGAAACTCACAACTGACCAAAAGGCAGAGAATGCTTGTCAGTGGAATGGTTAGCCACAAGTGGGACATCTGTATCACACATCCCTCAGAGCTCTGGGACATCTGTAGAAGAGGAAGCAGAAAGACTGAATGTCAGAGGTTAGGGAGGACTGTGGGGAAACATCTTTTGGACATGGCATAATTGCCACACTAAAGAACTCACATCAGTGTGGCTACCTGTACAAGATCATGCTAGTCAACATTCTCATGTAAAGTAGAGAGAAGATCCCAACTTCCTCTCCAGTTAGGGAGCTATCATTGGCAGTTGATGGTTTCTGGAGGAGGGAGAGAAAGTTTTTCTAAGGATATGGCTCTTCGTGGGTCAATCATAACACAGTAGATGGTTTCAAACACACTAGCACAACTTGGAAATGGTGGATAATGAGAAGAAAAAAACATATAAAAATGAGAGAGGGTAGAATGGTCTGAATAAGTCTGTAAGAAGTTTGTAGGAGCATAGGGGGCTAAATGTGATCAATCAAATTTTCAATAAAATATATTAAAATAAAGTAGTCTCTCCATCAGTCTGTCTCTATCACTTCTGAAATAGAGTCTTATGTAGCCTAAGGTAGCCTCAAACTCATTATGTAACTGAGGCTGGCCTTGAACTTCTATTCCTTTTGCCTCTGCCTCTCAGGTTACAGATGTGCACAACCATTCATAGATTAAAAGAGGTTAAGTGGGGTATGTGAAATAGTGAATTTTTTTCTGTATTTTCATGAAAATAAATCACTGTACTTTGCTTATGCACCATTCATTGGCACCTTTCTCCCTCCTGTTCATTCCTTTCTTTCCCCAGATAGTTATTCTGTTTCCATGTGCCATGTACACACACCCACCCCTAGATCTTTATATGAAAGAAAAACATGTATTTGTCTACTCCCTATTACTCCTGCTTCTCTTCTGCCTACCCTTATTCTCTTCTAAAGTAACCCTACTCCTACATTCTTGTTCTATGCATTCCTATCTGTCTGTCTGCTATTTATCATTTCTCAGTTCCCCATATGAGAAAAAATAAGTTATTTTTCTCTTTGAGTCTGACTTATTTTTTCCCAAATACAATCTCCAGCTCCATCCATTTCCTTATAATGCCATAATTTTGTTCACATTTATGGATGAATAAAATTCCATTGCATATATACACCACATTTTATTTATTCATTCATCTATTGATGAGTATCTAGGCTTATTTCAAGGGGTTATTTTCATACTTAGATGAGATAAATTTCTCAAAATGTCTTGCCTGCCAAATAGTGGAATTCTATAGTTACTACTTTGTGTTCTTTGCTGTCACTTTCTGACACACAATTTTTTTTTATTTTGTCTATCACGTGATACTTTTCCTCAATTTTCTTTGTTATTATTTTCTTGGTATGTAAGAATATACAAGAATATTACAAGATGTGACATGAGATACTGTGCCGGGCAGTTTTATGTCAACCTGACACAAGCCAAAGTTATCTGACAAGGGGAATCTCAGTTCCCCGCAGTTCCTGCCCATTGTAGGTGGTGCCATCTCTAGGCAGGTGGTCCTGAGTTTGCTCGGTTTTTTTCCTGTTACTTTACAGCATCATCCATTGCTCTGAGACTTGAAAATAGTAATGCCATTTTAATGTATTCAGTTAGCACCCATGATGTAATTGAAAATATTATACTGAAGTAGGAAGACAATTCCTTCAAGAAAAAGAACTCAGGAAGAGCAGAGGATAGAATGGTCTGAGGATGAGTTCAGGACTGTTAATGGATCATTCACTATGTCCTATTGTCCCCGTCTACATGGAAAGACTGAAGTGAGTGTGCAGATCCTCACTGGAATCTATCTGCTCTCCATTATTCTTCCTGTAAGGTAGTTAGAGACAAAGAGAGTGAAATGACCTATTCTCTCTCAAATTTTGGAGAATATGTTGGCGATTCACTGCTCAAGCACTCTATCTTTTCTTTCCTTTGTGAGTGGGCTATTTTCAGGGAATATCTGTTACTTTTTTTCTCTTTTAGATGTTAGCTGCTCATGGATGAGGTTTTCCCCATTTATTGTTCATTGTGAGTCTTTTTCATTCAGGAGTTAAGCATAAAGTATCTTGTTGTCTTAGAAAGCAAGCTATCTTATCAAGTCACAGTTTTCTTAGTAATAATATCAGTAATTTGATTTTTTTTTTTTTTTTTTTTGCTGATTTCCAGTCTCGGTTTGATTGATTCAAATACTAAGTGGGCAAACACTTACTTCCGTTCTTACCAATGTCCTAAGGTATGACAACCATGTCAGTCTTTCTTAATAAGTCTGTTTCCAGACTTATTAAGATTCCTCCTGTCTTGCCATGATATAGAATTGTAAATGGCATTATGGCTATTCCCAAGACTTAAATCCTTAAAATCATTTCATCACTCCCTTTCTGTTCTTCAGGTAGGATCACAGATGAACTCTAATAAGCAATGCCAAACATGGGAAACAACGTAAGAATGAGGATGGCTGTAGAGACAGAAGAAGCCCTTGATGAGTAAAGTCCTGGGTAATTGTACATTATTTGTCATGGGCACAGGCATCTCAAGGACTCTAAGACACTGGAATGATGGGAAATTGACAAAGCCATTACCCATTTGGGCCAGGCTGAAGAAGAATGACAAAGTTTTATTCTGGAGTCTAAACATGAGTATTTATGGATGACTGGAGAGTGCATATAAAGACTAGCAATTTCAACTTCTTCCTCTAGGATGCAGTCTGAGGAGCTCATTTATAGAGATCTTCTACCAAGACTAGATAACCTCTCCCTCTGTTCTGTACTTCATAAACATGTTGAGGTTGTGGGTTACAGAGATAACTGACTCCATGTGATTCCCGCATCACTGTATGCATATCTGTGTCTGTCCTTTCTTTATCAGCTCTTAGGTTCCAGAATTCATTAGATAATACTACAGAAACAGAAGCATTTGTATAAACTTTTAATAAATGTCTTTCCAATATGCTTTTTAAAAATCAGAGTAAGAATCAGTACACAGATATTGCCAGTACAATAAGCCAAAAGGCAAATTGTAACTGCTATGTAAGTATAGGGCAGTATAAAGAGAACATATACAGTACACTAAAACTATAATAGCCCAATTAAATAATTATTGTTTGTAATAAAATGTTATTAAAAGTAATATTTGTAAGTGCCCTATGAATTGGTAACTATTATTGGTACCTGGAATAAACACTGATGGTGTTAAGAATTAGAGTGAGGAATGAAGAAAAATTGCAGAAACACAAAGAAAGAGCTAAGATCTCATTGTTTCTATATAATTGTATTTTTTTATTCTACATCATATTCCTAGCTTCTTACCTACTTTGTCTGTCTCACTACATGAAGAACATACAGTCATAGAGACAATAAAGACCCTCTCCTTACAGGTGGGCATGCATTGATTGTCTTCAACACAGAGATTTAGAGTAAGTACAGACAAATTAAGGAGTCTTTCTGCAGCTATGAAATGAAGAACTTCCTGTGGCTTCTATGCTTTGATGAGACATTAATTTTGCATTCCAAATTCAAATTGAAGAGAGGTATAGCCAGTGTAGGGTTCAGGATGTCATCAAGGGAACATAACTGTCACCAGGCAGGCTTCACAAAGCACCATGCCAGAGTGGAGGGTATGGCCATCACTGTTTCTGAAACTTGAAATATATATTATTTTGGTGCAAAACAATCACAGAAACGAATTTTATCAAAATGATGCATGGTATAAAAATTTAAAATGTCATAAAATGCAACATATTAATTTAAAAACAAAATGAGTTTTAAATGTAAATTTTACTTTTTAAGCTTTAAGACATTATCCCATTAATTTGCATACAAATAGATTTTATTTTGGTATTTTCACAATGCTTAACAATTTTCACAATCCGCTCTTCTTCCCCATCTCTGCCACATAAACCATTCTTCCCCCAAGTCCCACTCTTTCAGCTTCCTTGCCACATGTGTTCTACTGTCCCCCACAGCCCTTCCTTAAGGTCTCTTTCCCTCATGTTGTGAGACTCTTTCTAGTTTCATGACATCTGTCTACATTAAACCTCAAAGAAACCCATATATAATAAATAAACTGGGGTCTGCATATTATAGAGATCACACAGCAATGAACATGAATGAGCAGGTATCTCTTTAATAGGTTGTGGGGTGCATCATACAGTAGCATACAGTAGCCCTATTTTTATTTTGATGTTTAGAGTGTGTGCTGCTCACACAAGCAGGCAAGTCAAAAATGTGAAGAATGCTTGATGGGGAAGAACAATGACCTCAACCTCCTCCTTCCATTATCCATCATTTCAACTTCTTGAATAAACTCCTGATACGTACCGTTTTCCTTCTTGGTCTATTTTTAGAGTGAAGTAAGAGTGATCTTATTTATAACATGAGAAATTGTATAGTTTTTCTACCATATAAAACTGTAATAACTTGACACAGGGGGCAGAAAAACCTAACCCTTTGTGCTGCCTGAAAAGAAATCTCTGCATATTATGAGCAGCATTTATCCAGAGGGAATATTTTATCTGAGATGCCCGAGTTTTACATCCATACTTTCTGATATAGAAACACTACTATTGAAATTCCTGGTGAAAATTATTTTTACTGTAATTCTGCAAATGTCCAGATGGCATTCCCTCTTCATCACAAAAAATGCTTTGTATTTCTTTTTAACAATGTAGTTTTATTTTCTAGCAGGACTACCTGTTTGGAAACCATTTATCTCCAAATAGGCATTGGCACTATCTGTTAATGACAGATCAGCTGATGGGGATTTGGAGGAGTTAGGGGACCTGTGTGTACATGTTTACCCACTGGATGTATAGTAAACTCTTAATATCAATGTAAAGTAAAGTCAGAACAAATTCCCTATTCATTCATGGATTTTAATTTTAGATAAAATAGAATCAGAAAGTAAAAATATCAGACCCAAGATGCACATAGAAAATTATTTATAAAATAAGGCAATACCAAAAAAATGTGGTAAGGAATGACATGGAAACCTTGGACTCTATGGATGCAAAAAGACAAAAATCAAAAACAAAAATAAAAATCACTAGTAAGAAAATCAACAGCAGCATCACCACCACACAATCAATACCACCACCATACCACACTACCACCACACCACTGTCACCTCACCCACAATCACACAGTCACCACTACCACCCCCACCCCATCCCCTCCATCACCACTACCACCACCATCACCCCAATACCACCCTCTACCACCATACCACCACTATACCACAGTACCACACCACTATCACCTCACCCACAATCACACAGTCACCATGACCACCACCACCCCATCCCCTCCACCACCACTACCACCACCATCACCACAATACCACCCTCTACCATCATACCACCACCATACCACACTACCACCACACCACTATCACCTCCCCACAATCACACAGTCACCACTACCACCACCACCTCATCCCCTCCACCACTACTACCACCACCATCACCCAATACCACCCTCTACCACCATACCACCACTATACCACACTACCACCACACCACATCACCAGTACACCATTACTGCCCCACAACCACACCATCACTATCACAACATCCTATCACACCACCTCCCACCAACACCGCAATCACCAGCACCATCATTCCCAGCACGCCACCCCGTACCATACCATCACCACCCCAAAACCCCACCATCATACTACCACAACCACCACACCATCACCCCCATTAGCACCCACCACCACACCATCATTCCCACCATTATCACCCCACCTCCCCACCTCTCACCCCCACCACATGATCACCCTCATCATTATCACCTCCTCACCCCACCCCTCCACCCATAACCACCACTGCCACTAAGAAGCACTGAATTAACACTTGGAAAGTTATCCATGGCTTAAAGTTGGCTGTTATACTTCATTTGTGAAATATAGCAAGGAAGCTGGGTTCCATTTATCTAAATATTTATATTTAAATTTATGGGGCAGAATCTGATTTTTTTTTCTTTTTCTTTTTCTTTTTTTTTTTTTTTTTTTTTTTGCCTAATAGATCTCAGATGTTTGTACTGGTCTTGCTAATAAAGGCCAGGGCACTTTACGTGATGAACTAAAGCATTCAGAACAGATCATTTCAGGATTTTTTGAAACCTGATTTGTGAGCAGTAAGAGGAGCCAGACACCAATGTGATGATTGCTTCATGGAAAATGAAGTATGACAATGTGTATTTAGCATGAAAACATTGTTGAACAGTTCTACTCTCTAGCTTTGATTCCCAGAAAATCTATTTGGAATGATTTTATCTCCTCAAACAACTAAAACTAAAACCAAGGGAACAAACACTCATGTGAAGGATGTGGAAAAAATCCTATGTAAGTTTAGTCTGTAATAAGATTTACCTCAGTGGTCACATTTGGAATTTATGAAATCATACAGCCCAGTAGAAAAATAAATAACAAATGCTGGTAGTACTCACTTTAATTTTAACTCTTTAGATGAGATCAATTTTTTTTTCTTTATTCTTTGTGTCTTTCACATTATATATCTCCATCCCACTCACTTCTCTGTCCCTTCATATTCACCTCTGCCTGTTAAAATAAAATTTTAGAGGAAAAAAGAAAGAAAAAAAAGAGAAGGAAAAAATAAGTCTCATTATGGAAACTGTAGTGTGATACAATGAGTCACGTAGTAAACCCTTCTATCCATATATCTTTACTTGCAAGTGTTAATAGCTGAGAGTCACTGGTTTGGAGGCCTCTGATTTCTACTACAGTGTCAATGCTGGGCCCTCACTAAAACTCCTCTTGGTTATCCTGCTGTTGCCTTGTGTTATGGAGATCCTGGTCCCTTCACACACTTGAGCAGATCGCAGATGGGATGGATGCTTAGATGAGCCAATACATAACCCTGGTTCTGGGCCTGGGTAGTTGTCTGCTTGGTTCAGCCTGCTGGCTCTTACTTGTCCTCTCTACCACATGAGCTCAATCCTTGCATTGTCGGCTGTGGCAAAGGGAGGGGCCAGTTCTGCTTTCAAGTCCTCAGGGTTGGATTCCCCACACCTACACTTTCAGGATCAGCTAGAATGTGTTTCCAGGGCTGGCTAGGGAATGTGTTGCAGCTGGTGGGGGATAGCGGCAACTGTCACACTCTTATGATCTCAGGGCCAGTTCTCCACCTAGCAGCTATCATTTTTAATAGCTTTGGAGTGATAAGTATAAATGGGGCCAAAAGCATACAAATCTTATTCTTTTCTCTGTGTTTATTACCTCTACACTATTAGTAAATTATTTTTACACACACACACACACACACACACAGACATGTACATGAGTACACTCTTAGTTAATATATAGGATTTTGAAATTAACTGTGTTCAATATTCTATTCATAGAAACAAGCTTACAATGCAGGTACTAACAATATTCATACTTTGTAGGTGAGGAAACTGAATTTATAACTGTTATATATCTTCTCTGATAGGATGCACCAACAAATTGAATGGACTATAGGGAGATTATGTTGTTCCATTGTAAATAATTATCCCACCCATTGGTTTAATAAAAAGTGCTGATTGGCCAAAGGCAGACAGGAAATATGGGCAGGGCTACTAGACTAAGAATAGTCTAGGAACAGGAAGAACAGATTGGAAAGCCTGAGAGAAGCCAGAAGAAACAGAGGACAACTATGCTGCTCTGAGAAAAGGTACTGAGCCACATGGCTGAACAGAATAAGAGTCATGGGTTAGATTAAGGGTAAAGAGTTAGCAAGTTATATGCCTGGGCCCTAGGCTGATCAGCCTAAAACTATTGTAAGCATCTGGGTGTCTCTGTGGGTCTGTGGGTCTGTGGGTCTAAACTTTGAGGCTAGGTCTGAAAGTCCGGGCCAGAAACTTTGTACTACAATGGACAGAATTTCAAATTAGGTCTGTTTGTTATTAAAAACCTGAGATTATAATCCCATGTATTACATACTCAAAGTTTTAACATAAGAGTAAATAAAACTACTCTCAGGTCAACAATCATATATAAATACACACAAACATTGTGGCTACAATTTTCATGTGAATAGTCAGTTGTATAAGAAACAATAGTTTCCTTTTTGTTTAAATAACAAGAAATTTAAGTCCTCATTCATCTTTGCTTTGGGAGATTTGTTTTGGTTCTCTATTTGGGCTCAAGTACTGTGGTGTGACAGTAGAATGAGTGACTCCTGTGCTGTTCCAGGAGACCGGAACATTTGCTTCAGGCTTTCTGCTCCATCCCTACTGGTTTCTACCGAGAAGCCTTATAGTATTTTCAGAAGCATTGCTTCTGGTCCAGTTGACCTAATAGATGAGGGACAGAAATCTGTTCTGGGACAATTCTACACCCCCCCCTTTCATTCATTTCACTTGTACTAAATACCCTTGAAGTATGAAATCTCTTCCTAGAAGCTGAGAAAAATATACAGTCACCATATTTTCTGATCTCTCCTAAGGTCTACTCTGTCTTGATGTGCATTGAAGGGATGTAATAAGTCATAATACAAAAATGTTTTTTTTCCCTTTAGGAATATTTTTCAAATTTTATATGTGAATGATTATTATTTTTGTCCCTTGATATTCAAGATGATTTTTCTAGATCGCACAATGGATTTCAGAATTGATAGGTGATGCTTAAGATATCAAATGGCATCACATTTGAGTTCTGTTTAGTCACATCCTCTGTAATGCTTATACCTTTAGATTATCACACTACCTACCAAACATGACCATCATGCAAGCGGTTATACTATGTATGGAATAATTACACAAAAAAGTCTGTTCTTGTTTGGAACATGGGTTTTTAACACATAGTTTTGATCTGAGGTTACTCAATATACAGCTGTATGAATGGATGTTGAAAGGCTGACAATGTTTTGTTTTATAGCCTACACATTCCTCGAATGACTCTGAGCATACAGCGCTGTTCTTTTAGAGTTGTAATTTTAAAATAATCCAAGCATATTTTGGAAGCTGAAAGCAAAACATGTGTGATTTGTCTTATCCATTAAGCTGTAGCAGTCTCTTTAGAGGCTTCATAGGTACCCACAGAGCAATTTTTTATTTCCTAGAGGGGGCAATGTTTCTTGATATCTCAGTCTCCCTCACTGTGGATATATGGAGAACTATAAATGTCTACTTTAGTGACTCCCATCTTGGAAAAAAGTCTGAGGTCTTTTTGAAATTTCTACTTTTTTTTGTCCCAAATAAGAAGGAAGTGATCATGCCTTTGATCTCATATCTAGGTCATTACTCAGTTAATTAAATTATTAGTTAATTAAGCATAATAATAGCTTTGAAGATGAAAAGATGCTGATTCTTCTCAGCTCAAAAGTACTCTACGGAGTTAGTAGCAAACAAGCTCAGAGGTTCTGGTGACGGAGAAACAAAGGCAATTGCAACTTTCAGAGTACTGCCCTAAGAGCTACAATAGTGCTTTACCTAAGGAAAGCTTTCATGAGTGGTCAGTGAATTAATAAGTGGATGCTCTTATTTTTTGGCTTTTATTAGTGAATTTTCCCCCAACATAATATTTTTATTGATTATTTGGGCTTTCATACAGTGCACCCTGATTACCATTGACCCATTCCTCCAAGGTCTACCCTCCAACTCTGGTTTCCCCCTATCCACCACCACCAAAGAAAACCACTGGGAGTTTGACCATGCTCCAGTGAGTATATGGACAACACAAATTAGATCAGGTATCTTTAAAATACGTTGTAAGTTAAGCCTTGATATTTAATTTTTTTTTTTTTTTGTATCACGAGGAAAAGGGAACTAATCCTAATTTTGCCAAAAGTTTTAATATTTAGTAAAGGGGCTGGTGTTTTAATATTTAGTAAAGGGGCTGGTGTTTTAATATTTAGTAAAGGGACTGGTGTTTTAATATTTAGTAAAGGGCTGGTGTTTTTAATTTAGTGAAAAAGTCATTCAATTTAATACTTAACTTCTAGATTTACTGAGACGGTGCTTAATATTAGAAAAACTGTTTTGGTTCATTACATTTTTAAAGAAGGTCTAAAGTTTAATCAGTGAGAATTCACTCAAGCTTCTAGCTGCAGAAACAGGCTATTTTTAAGTAATGTGACAACTTGAAAGTTTTAAAGCTCTTCTTCTCACAGTTTTTCATGAGTGCCTGTGAAGTTTTGCATTTTTCTAATGAGATGATGCTTATAAATAGAAGTTCATAAGCTCTATAAGACACGTCTCAGAAACAAACTTTCAAATCTAAGTTTAGTTTTTATTTAGTATTTTAGAGATTATTTTGAAAAGGAGCACCAAAGCTTGTTTGTTAAGAGTTTTCAGATTAGCTAGTCTTTCTGTGCTATTTTATAATCATTCTTAAGTTAGTATCATGAGCAATGAAATGATGAAAAAGTCCAATATCATGTTAATATTGTTTATATCAGTAATTCTCAACCTTTCTAATGCTATGATCCTTTATAATATATTCCTTCATGTTGTGATCATCCTTAACCATAGCATTTCCATTGTTACCTCATAACTGTGATTTTCTACTGTTATGAATTGTAATGTAAATATTTATAGAGATAGAGGTTGCCAAAGGGTCCATAACCCACAAATTGAGAATCACTAGTTTAAATATAATGTGGTTTTACATGATCGACAAGGGAATCTTGAATGGTTCTCTGAAAAACAAAATGTTCAAGGAAAGGAAGAGAAAATATAGAAACAGAAAAAGTGTCCAAATCACCATTGCACAGATAAGCCTAGCAAAGCTGAGCCCAGGAGGTGACAGTCCCATTGAAACACTCCACCAAACAGGAATTAGCACTAAACAGAACAGTGAACAGTTAAAGGTCACTTAAAATGGCTGTGCTGTGTTGGTGAGAGTAAAACAAAAAATTTCTTCCTGAAATTGAAAGTTGGCATAGCTCGTCTGGAAAAGAGGGGCAAATGTGTCAACCAAACAGTAGTGTCGCTCATGGTTTAGAGTCATCAGTTCTGCCTTTGGAGGGTGTAAATCCAGACAAAAATTAAATCAGCAGATGTGAGCCTAGAGTCTTTCTGTAGCCATCATTAGGATTTGAAGATGTAAATGCTCATTGGTGCCCAAATACAGCAGAGGAAGCAAACATCCGGAGGGGTTAAGTATGTTTACAGAGGTCCAGAAGTTATCAGTTCTTTTGGGTCTCAACAGTATACATATGGTTTATCTTTAAAAGTAGAAAAATTTGGCTGAATTATGGATTTATTTTAGGCTCTGGACCTACAAAGACAATTAAAGCCAGTATTTACTGAGCATTTCCTGTGCCCAAACTTTTTCATGTGTGGGTTATGTGACCTGATATGAGCAAACCCTTTGATGTCCTGTGTTTTTCAACAAGAAGGCAGACAAGTTCTCCAAATGTCAGCAGACTGAACAATTGTTTTCTTCTTTTGTGTGTGTGTATGTAAGCAATTTTTAGTTACTGATAATATTTTAATAAGTGTAGATGAAATGAAGTGCAAACACACAAATAAAATTTTCATATAAGACCCATTAAATGACTGTGGTTAAAAAATGAGAAAGTCAAATTTACATTATTTTTATAATTCATAGAAACTATACTTAGGAAAGATAATTAAAGGTACAATAGGATATTTAAACTACTCTTGATGACTGGGAGTAGATTAAAATCCTTTTAAAAAGTTACTATCAGCAAGGAATTCCCAACTGAGTAAACTTAGCATCAGGGAACATTTATGGTATAAAGTAAAAAGGAGAGAGTAGGCAAATTCCTGTGGAAATATCAACTTAAATAATAAACTTCCAATAAACTTAAATAACTCTATAATACTAGGCAGAAGAAATGTTACAAGAATTTATGTGTAATACCACAAATTTTATTTAAATGTATGAGCAGTTTTGATTTGCTATTTGAAATATTAAACAGTTTAAGAAGAATCTGTCTTTTGGAAAAAAATAATTGCAGTTACACCAGAATGACACCTTACAACCATCTGTATGCCCTGTTCAAGGGGGGATGACCTATTCTGACCTTTGTGGATATCAGGAATTCATATATGCATACATGTTGATACAATAGTCATAAATATAAATAAAAATAAATCATTTCATTAAAAATGAGATAAATTACATTTTTAAAAAATCTAGTGGAACATTGATCTTATGTTTTCCAGCATATTGATTATTCTGTTATCAGAACTGGTTTGTACCAAAGAAGTAATTGTGGAATAGGCATTTACCACAAACTTCTGAACAGTCAGAATGACTGGGTTGTACATCCATAACAGGACTGCTGTAGATGAGATGATGAAATCTATCCAGTAAATAACCACAAAGGAAACCACTAGCAGCAAGATGGTCTGGACTGTCCTTTTCTCAGGGGTGCTTTCTGGTGGCTGATGTTGTGAAGGTATTTGCATTGCCTCTGAAGTCTGCACAAGATCATCACCATGTATGCACATGTGCTAAGCATAACTCCAACAAGAAACACATCTCTGGAGTTTGTCACTGTTGAAATCAGTGCCCTGATGATGTAGTTCCTGAGGAAGAGTGGGAAATACTTGGTGACTTTTATCTGGTTGGTCTCACTCATGTTGGTAAAAGCACCAACATAGAAGATTCAGTTGCTTCTGAATAACAAATTGAAAAACCAAATGAATAAGAAAGCATAAATTGTGTACTTTTGTAGTTTATATTTAAATTTTGCCAACCATTGTTGTAAAAAGTTTCTGGCCAGGACTTTATGGCATTACCTTGTTGTCCGGACTTTCCAGTCTAAACTCGTGCCCAGACTTTCAGACCCACAGTCCCATAGTTCCTCTGAAACATGCAGACACATTAATTTTATGCTGATTGGCCTATGGCCCAGGCATATAACTTGCTAACTCTTTACCCTTAAACCAACCCATGACTCTTATTCTGTTCAGCCATGTGGCTTAGTACCTTTCTCAGAGCAGCACAGTTGTCCTCTGCTTCTTCTGGCTTCTCAGTGGCATTTCTGCTCTGTTCTTGTTCCTAGAGTTTTCTTAGTCTGGTAGCCCTGCCCACACTTCCTGTCTGCCTTTGGCCAGTCAGCATTTTTATTAAACTAGTAGGTGGGGCAATTATTTACAATGTGACATAATCCCCCTACAAACAATGATGTACTGGGACTGATAGCGACAACCTGGAACACACTCAGGAGGCAGGTAATGAAGATGGAGAGACCTCTCATCATCCTGCTTATATTAAAAATTGTCTTCCATTTAAAGTCATTCTCTATGTTCAGAGACTCACATATGTCTGAAAGCCAAATATCTCCTCCAGTGAGAACCAGCACTAAGTGGATGAAGGTCAGTTGACAGGAGGTTGGGTCCAGGGGCTTAGATCTATGACGTAGGATTATGAAAGCATAGAAATAAAGAAGAAACATATTGGCAAGGACTCCAAGTCCAGACTGAAAATAAAGAACGCTCTTTAAAGAGGACATGTGTGGAAAGTATATTCATCTTAACATCATAATGGAAGTATATTTCATATACCTAGAAAAAGTATACATCAAACTTGTGATTCACTTGTCATTATGTGTATAACATCATTCTGTTTTACCTACTTATTCTTGATTAACCTGTCTCTTTAACTTTTAATGTTTCTGACTAGATATCACAGCCTACATTTCTATATTATTCTCCATATATATATATATATGCATACACATATATAACATACTAGAAATAATAAAGGCATTTACACTTGTATCTTATACAAAATAAACACTAGGTACCCGGATTGGACCTAGGTGCCATGCCTTAGAAATCCAATCCTATTGAATTACATTGCCTCATAGTTAACACCCAGAACAGGAGTGAACATGGAATATCAATAACGTTTTACAACTGAATAAGACTTATGTTTACGAGGAAAATAGTCACAAAGTAAAACCAAAAGTTTGAGGTAAGTCAGTATCATGTTTCATAACTTTAATATGCTCTATTTTGTAACTACACATATTTTGACTTCTTATTCTATGAAATCATCCCACTATTTTAATCAGAAAAATGTCTATTTCAATTCATATGTTCCTTTATCTACAAAGTCTTATATCCCCAGAATCTGGAAATAAAGACATAGATACAATTTGAATCCATTATTGTACTTTCCTGAACAATTGTATAACTGTTATTTATGGCTATACATACCAGTTTGGATCCCATACCACCACCTTTTGGAAAACTGCATTAAAGGTTTAAAAAACTAACACCCACCTATCAAGACAAACACTGTTTTTTCTTTTTGGGGAGGAGGTGGTAAACAATTGATAGCATGATTCCTTATGTTTTTAAACTTTTTTAACCATACATGTCTTTCTGTCTCTCTCCACCTTACCAACCTTCCACCATTATCACATTTTTCTGATCAGATCACTGTATCCTGCTGCTCCCCTGTACCTTCCTCTGTATTTACTTCCATCCTCTCTCTTTCTAAGGAACTCTCCTTTTTTCTTGCCCTGATGACATCACGTGTGCCCTGCTATTCTCTTTTTTTTGCTATCTATGACCTCGGGTATCCAGGCCATGATCTTATTTTGCTTTCCTGGTATCTGTAGCTACTACAGGGTAAACACTCATATCTAAAGATGTGGAGCTAGGAACCTCCAACAAGAGAACATGTGGCACAAAGACAAACACAAACTTGCATAAAATGATCAGAGAGTGTTCCTGTTTGCGAATTTCTGTTTGAAAAGTGATTCCTTACTAAGCAGTGGAAAACAAGGTTCCCAGTGTTTTCATAGGTCATCAGCATTGAGACAGTTTTTACAGTTTCACTCAATAATCTTACCTTTGGTGCTTATGTTAGTTATTTGTCCTGGCTTACAGAATTAAATTTTTATTGAATTAATTTAACTCAATACTTTGTGATAAAGAAATAGAAACCTACTATACTGACTCAGATTCTTATGAGAAAAAGAAACAGCCTAAATACATAAATGAGTGTATGCATGTTTGTATAAAAATAATGCAGAAGTTAGTGTCTGAACCCACCCTTTAACATCCCCATGAATAGGACACCATAATTCACATATTTTATATTTACATTATTTTTGCTCTTAAAAAGCTTGACCAAGTATAGTCACAGATTTATCCTAATTGCCAGAGCCGAACATCAGATTCTCCCACCAACGTATGTCTACAGTAGCTGCATGGTAATACTCTGTGGGTTTTTGTTTGTTTGTTTTGTTTTCATTCTTTAAAAAAAATTTAACTTTTAATTTATAGAAAACTCTGTTTTATCCATGTACCAAGGGGTATCCATGCTACCCCTCCCTACCCTCTTCCCAATCCCTCCCAGATAGCCTTCAGCCTCCCTCCTCCCTATCCAATAGGCCAAGAAGTCCCAAGGTGGGTCAGTTCAGTTTGGTGCATCCACTCCAGGTAAGTCTGATTTTCTCATCCCAAAGTCAAGGCTGGGCTAGATGTTCCTCTGCATGAAATGGACTTCAAGGTGCCAGCCCACACTCAGGAACACAGTCTGATCCCACCCCTCAAAGTTCCACATACTGCCCATGCCAATTGACAGTTGCCTACCTTTGGAGGGCCTAGTTCATTTTCCTCATGGTTCCCCAGTGGTTGTTGTTGATTCAGTGAGCTCCCCAGAGGTTCAGGCAGCCATCTCTGTGGGAATTTTCCTCGTAATCCCTATCTTCTTGCTCATAGAGACTCTCCTCCCCACTGTCAGTTAGACCAGGAGCTCAGCCATGAATCTCTTCCTTCATCTCTATTTATTGTTAAATGTAGGTTCTGTGTTTACACTTAGGGTGGTTATTCATTTGATCCTAGGGGAAAGTCCTGTTTAGGAACCCCCTCCTCTATTGGAGACCTAGCCATGGATATCCTATGAGTTCTTGAAGTTTCCCTAGCACCCAGTCTCTTTCCAACCCCACATTGGCTTCCTCTATCAAGTTTTCCATCTTTTTCTATCTCCCTCTTTGTTGCTTCTCTCACTCAACCATCTCCTTCTCTCATGATTTGTTCTCACCTCTTGGTTGTAACCTGTTATGATCCCAGTTTTCTAAGGACATCTTCTCTATTTTCTCTTCCTAGGGAAATCTCTGGATCTCTCTTAAGTTCCTTCTGGTCCTAAGCTGTTCAGAGGTTGTGGTTTGCAGCTTGGGTATTCTTTGCTTTTTGTCTAAAGTGTGAGTGTCTAAAGAGTGAGTATATCCTGTGCCTATTTTTCTGAGCTTCTGATACTGTTGCACAAATAATGAGACTCAGGGATAGATCTCTGAAGAAGCTGGAGATATTAGAGAAAATAAACACCACAGTCAGATCTTACCCTGCTGTCTTCTGGCTTCCTCAGCCTGGCTTCTCTTGGCTTCCTCTCCACCCTTTCTATGCCTGCCTTAAGCCTTAAATAAATACTGTCTTGGCAAGTTAAGGCGTGGCCCCACCACTGCCTGCCTGGGAGCCTGGAATTCCTTCTATAATCTAAAATGACCTTCACTTCTTTGGGATTAAGGACATAGGTCACCACTCCCAGGATACTCCCTGTGTTTGGATTAAAGGTGTGAATCACCACTTTTTGATTCTCCTAGACTGACTGTGGTTAGATCTCCAAAACTTCTGGAGCTTTTATTAAATCCTCACATGATACCTTTCTCGGGAGATTATTTTCCAAATTCATCCATTTGCCTAAAAATTTTAGGATGTCATTTTTTTCTGCTGAGTAGTACTCCATTGTGTAGATGAACCACAGGTTTTAATCCATTCTTCAGTTGTGAGAGGCATCTAGGTTATTTCCAGGCTTTTGCTATTGTGAATAATGCTTTTATGAACATAGTTGGGCTATTGCCTTTGGAATATGAATGTGCATCCTTTGGGTATATGCCCAATAGTGGTATTGCTGGATCCATGGGCAGATTGATTCTCAGTTTTCTGAGGAATCACCGTACTGCATTCCATAGTGGCTGTACAAGTTTACACTCTCACCAACAATTGAGGACTATTCTCCCTTGCTCTGCATCCTCTCCAGCCTAGGCTGTCATCTGTGTTTTTGATCTTAGCCATTCTGACAGGTGAAAGATGGTATCTCAAAGTTGTTTTGACTTGCATTTCTCTGATGCCTAAAGATGTTAGGCAATTTTTTTAAGTGCCTTTTTGTCTTACAGAAGCTTCTCAGTTTCAGGAAGTCCCACTTATTGATTGTTGCTCTTAGTGTCTGTGCTACTGGTGTTGTATTTAGAAAGTGGTCACCTTTGCCAATGCGTTGAAGTACCCTTTTTTTTTTTTTTTTTACCCACTTTCTTTTCTATCATGTCTAGTGTAGCTGGGTTTATGTTGAAGTCTCTGACCCACTTGGATTTGAGTTTTTGAAGGATGATAGGTGTATATCTATTTGCATTTTTCTGCTTACTACCATCCAGTTATGCCAACACCATTTGTTGAAGATACTATCTTTTTTCCATTGAATATTTTTGGCCTCTTTGTCAAAAATCAGATATTCAGAGGTGTGCGGGTTAATACCGGGGTCTTCAATTTGATTCAATTGATCCACAAGTCTGTTTTTATGCCAGTACCAGGCCATTTTTATTACTGCAGCTCTATAGTATAGCTTGAAATCAGGGATGGTAATTCCTCCTAACGTTCTTTTATTGAGCAGGATTGTTTTGGCATTCCTGGGTTTCCTGTTATTGAAGTTGAGTATTGTTCTCTCCAGGTCTGTAAAAAAATATGGTGGGATTTTGATGGGAATTGCATCTATAGATTGCTTTTCATAAAATTGCATTTTTATTATGTTGATCCTGCCTACCCAGGAGCATGGGAGATCTTTGCATTTTCTAGTATTCTCTTCAATTTCTTTCTTCAGTGACTTAAAGCTTTTGTAAAACAAGTCTGCTACTTCTTTGGTTAGAGTTATGCCAAGACATTTAATGCTATTCACAGCTATTAAAATGGGTGATGTTTTCCTTATTCCTTTTTTAGCCATTAATCCTTAGTATATAGGAGAGCTGTTAATTTTTTGAGTTAATCTTGCTGTTAATTTTTTGAGTTAATCTTGTACCCTGCTACATTGCTGAAGGTGTTTATCAGCTGTAGGAGTTCCCTGGTAGAATTCTGGGGGTCACTTATGACCATATCATCTGCAAATAGAAATAGTTTGATTTCTTCCTTTCCAATTTGTATCCCCTTAATCTCCTTTTGTTCTCTTATTGCTTTGACTAGAACTTCGAGAACTATATTGAATAGATAAGGAGAGAGAGGACAGCTTGTCTTGTTCCCGATTTTAGTGGGATTGCTTTGAGGTTTTTTTTAGAGAGGACAGCTTTGTCTTGTTACCAATTTTAGTGGGATTGCTTTGAGGTTTTTTTTTTTCCATTTAGTTTGATGTTGGCTATCGGCTTACTGTATATTGCCTTTATTACATTTAGGTATTCTCCCTGTATTCCTGATCTCCCCAGGACTTTTATCATAAAGGAGTGTTGGATTTTGTGAAAGGCATTTTCAGCATCTAAACAGATGATCATGTGTTTTATTTTTTTTTTCCTTTCAGTTTGTTTATATGATGGATGCCATTCACAACTTTTCATATGTTGAACCCTCCCTGCATCTCAGGTGGATGTTTGAAGTCTACCTGTTCATGGTGGATGATTTTTTTGATATGTTGTTGAATTCAGTTTGCCAGAATTTTATTGAGTATTTTTGCATCAATGTTTAGGAGGGAGATTTGTCTGTAATTCTCTTTCTTTGTTGCATCTTTGAGTGGCTTGAGAATCACGGTGATTGTGGCCTCATAAAAAGAGTTAGGCAATGCTCCTTTAGTTTCTACTGTATGGCATAGTTTGAGGAGTATTGGTATTAGTTCTTCTTTGAATGTCTGGTAGAATTCTTCACTGAAACTGTCTGGTCCTGGGCTATTTTTACTTGGGAGACTTTTACTAACAACTTCAATTTCCTTTGAGGTTATAGGTCTGTTTAGATCATTTATCTGATCTTGATTTAATTTTAGTAAGTGGTACCTCTCCAGAAAGCTGTCCATTTAAGTTTTCCATTTTAGTGGAGAATAGATTTTCAAAGTATGACCTGATAATTCTCTGGATTTCCTAGGTTCCTAATGTTATGTCCCCCTTTTAATTTCTGATTCTGTTAATTTGTCACTCTCTCTCTCACTCTGCTCTGTAGTTTGTTTTGATAAATTTGTTGACTTTCTCAAACAAACAAATCTTTGATTCACTGATTCTTTGTATTTGTTCTCCTTGTTTCTAATGCATTGATTTCCACACTAAGTTTGATTATTTCCTGCTGTCTACTCCTTCTAAGTGAGTTTGCTTCTAATTGTTCTAAAGCCTTCAGCTTTGCTGTTAAGTCTCTTATGTGAGATTTCTCTAGGTTTCACATATAGACATCTAATGCTATGAGTTTTCCTCTTAGCACTGCTTTTATTGTGTCCCATAAGTTTGAGTGTGTTGGATTCATTTTCATTAAGTTCTAGAAAGTCTTTTATTTCTTTCTTAACTTCTTTCTTGACCCAGAGGTTTTCAATTTAGAGATGTTCAGTTTCCATGAGTTTGTAAGTTTTCCGTCATTTTTGTTGGTGTTGAAGTCTGGCTTTAGACCATGGTGATGGTCTGATATGATAGAAGAGGTTATTCCCATTTTTTTGTATCTATTGATATTTATTTTATGACTGAGTATGTGTTCAATTTTAGAGAAAGATCCACGAGGTGCTGAGAAATATGTATATTCCTTTGTGTTTGGGTGGAAGGTTCTGTATAT
The DNA here is from genome assembly GCA_033318265.1 of Phyllotis vaccarum. NCBI lineage: Eukaryota > Metazoa > Chordata > Mammalia > Rodentia > Cricetidae > Phyllotis > Phyllotis vaccarum. The sequence continues at coordinate 92,623,296 of JARWLC010000005.1, read as the reverse complement.
ATCTATTAAGTTCATTTGGGTCTAACATCTGTTAGAGCCCTTCCTTATTTCTCTGTTTAATTTCTATCTGGTTGACCTAGCCAAGGGTGCAAGTGGGCTATTGAAGTCTCCTGCTGTTGCTGTATGCGGTTTGATGTGATGTTTAATTTAGTAGCATTTCTTTTACGTATGTAGGTGCCCTTGTGTTTAGGGCATATGTAGGATTGAGTCTTCATCTTGGTGTATTTTTCCTTAGATAAATTAGTAATGTCCATCCTGGTGTCTCTTAATTGATTTTAGTTTAAAGTCTGTTTTGTTAGATATTAGGATGGGGGATGGAAATTTGGCTTGGTAGTTAAGAGCACTGGATGTTCTTCCAGAGGACCCAGGTTCAATTCCCAGCACCCACATAGTAGCTGAAAACTATCTGTAACCCCAATTCCAGGGGTTCCAATATGCACATGATATACAGACACACATGTAAGCAGAATACCCATTCACATAAAATAAAAATAAAGGTTAAAGGTTAAACACAAAAAAGATAGTAGGATCGCTACACCATCTTGTTTTTAGGACCATTTGATTGGAAAGTCTTTCCCCAACCCTTTACTCTGAGCCTGTGTCTGTCTTTGAAGTTGAGGTGTGTTTCTTGTATGCAGTACAAGGATGGCTCCTGGTTTTTTTTGTATCCATTGTGTTAGGGTGTGTCTTTTTATTGGCGAATTGAGTTCATTGATATTAAGGGATATTAATGGACAATGATTGTTATTTCCTGTTATTTTTGGTGGTAGCATATGTGTATTGCCCTTCTTTGGGTTCTTCTTCTGTGGGATTATTGATTGTTTGTGGTTTCATGTGTGCATCTGGTTTCTTTAGGTTGGAGTTTTCCCTCTAGAGCTTTCTATCAAGCCAGATTTGTAGATAAGTATTGTTCAAATGTGGTTTTATCCTGAAATATCTTGTTTATTCCATTTATGGTAATTGATAGTTTTGATGGGTATAGTATTCTGGGTTGGCAGCCATGCTCTTTTAGTGTCTGTATAACATCTGACCAGTATCTTCTTGCTTTCATTGTTTCCATTGAATAGTCGGGTGTTATTCTGATTGGTCTACCTTTATAGGTAATTTGGCCCTTTTCCTTTGCAGTTCTTAGTATCTTTTCTTTGTTCTGTAGATTTAGTGGCTGGATTATTATGTGGGAAGAAGATTTTTTTTTTTTTTTTTTTTGTGGGGGAGTGATGTGGGAATGCCTTTCTGTACGCTATGAATCTCAATCTTTAAATAAAGGAGCTGTTTTGGGGCATGACAGGCACCATAGAAGAAGTAGGAGGAGAAATCAGCCTAGGTAGGAGAAGCAGGGCGGAGTCAGGCACATCGAGCAAGCCGCCCAAGGATCAACATGTAAGGAGCACAGGTGAGCCACGAGCCACGTGGCCAACAGATTAATAGAAATGGGTTGATTTAAGATATAAGAGCTAGCTAGCAATGTGCCTGAGCCATAGGCCAAACAGCATAAAGTTAATATAAACATCTGAGTCATTTCTGGGGATCTGAGCAGCGGGCGGCTAAGAGGTCTGGCACAGCAGGGTCTGGGTCTGTGGCTGCCCAGGACCCAGAAACCCCACTACTACAGGGAAAATCTAGTCTCTTTGGTGTTCTGTAAGTTTCTTGTATCTTTATAGGCATTTCCTTTTTTTGGTTGGGTAAGTTTTCGTCTATGATTTTGTTGAATATATTTTCTTTGCCTTTGAGCTGGTATTCTTCTCCTATTCAATTCCAATTATTCTTAAGTTTGGTCTTCTCATGGGGTCCCAGATTTCCTGCACTTTTTGTGTTATGACTTTTTTTGGTTTTAGTGTTTTCTTTAATTGATGTATCTATTTCCACTATTGAATGTTGCATTCCAGATTCTCTCCTTCAGCTCTTATATTCTGTTGGTTATGCTTGCATCTGTAGTTCTGGTTCATTTCTTCAGGTTTTGTATTTCCAGTTTTGCCTTGGTTTGTGCCTTCTTTATTGCTTCTATTTCAATTTTTAATTCCCAGAGTGTTTCGTTCACCTGGTTTGTTTGTTTGTTTGTTTGTTTTTTTTTTTTTTTGGTTTTCTTTATTTTCTTTCAGGGATTTGTTGATCTCTTGCAATTTTTTGTTTGTATTTCCTTCTCTTTTCTTAATGGAGTTTTTTATATTCTCCCTTAAAGCTTCTATTATCTTCATAAAGTTGTTGTTTTTAAGATTGCTTCTTTTTTTCCTTTTCAGTGTTGTACTCTGTACTCAGATCTCGATATTTTAGAACCACCAGCTTCTTCTGGTGATGTCTTGTTGTTCTTTACATTGTTATATTTATTCTTTCACTGGCAGCTGCCCCTTGCTTCCTTGATTCACTTAGTCATCTCTTGGTCGACTCTTAGTTAATTTTGGACCTGGGAGCTGTGTGTCTCCAGTCATTATAGGGGTCATTCTTAGTGGGCTTTTAGTTGGCTCTTAGTCCACTTTTAGTCAGGTATGGACCAGGAAGCTTCAGTTTCTTCAGTTATTGGTGTGTGATGATACAGATTGCAATTTGGTTGGGGTTTTTGCCAGTGGGATGTCCCTCCAGCTGTGTTTTGCTTTGGATTGCACTTCGACAGGGGGTCGCTCTCCCAACATCTTTAGTTTAGGGCAGATCTGAGTGTGGTTGGGGTGCAGGGAGCTGTGTTCCCAGCCAAGGTTCAGTGACCATGGTCTCTGCTAGGCCTGAGGGTCAGGGTGCCACTCACATCTTATTCAGCTGTGGACCAGAAGGCTTTGGGCTCTGATCCATTGCTTTCAGGAGTTGCAGTTTTTGTCTACTCAATTGGACCCTCCAAGTATGAGAGTTGTCCTTAAAAGGGTCACAGAAGAATTACAAGGAAGCAGTGTAGTTAGATTTAGAATACATGACTAACATACCACGGGGACATAGAGGAGGACACCATCATTAATATTACTGTGATTTGTTTCTCCTAGTGATGTCAGGGTCTATAAAAGGGTTTCAATAATATCTCTATCTCTAAGATTCATTTCTTTTGGTGTTTTCAGCTTCAGATAATAACCGTATCTGGGGAGAAGGTTCAGTGGGTGAGTGCTTATGGTGTAAGAATGAAGGTATGAGTTTGATTCTTAGAACTCCTATCAAAATCTTATACGATACTGTGTTTATATCCCCAGCACTTGAAAGGCAGAAACAAGCAGATCTCTGGGATTTTCTGTCCAGGATAATAGAAATACCAAGCAGGTTCAGTAAGAGACCCTATCTTACTTAAATGGAGTAGAGAGATAGAAACCGAGGATGACATCCAAGGCTGACCTGTCCTCTGGCTGCTATATAAATGATCATACGTTTGTATGTTTTCTATACAAAATTGCATGTGTAAATACACACACACACACACACACACACACACACACACACACACACACACACACACATACACTTAACTTTTTGGAAAGAATTTGGAGTTGGGTGCATATATTTTTACTTGTTGATTTGCTAAAAATTCTATATGTTTTGGGCTCCCCTTATTGAATAAGTCAAAAGAATATTCTTAGAAAAACACTGCATTATATAGTGCATTAAAATGTTAACAAGGCATGACTTACTCTCAATGACTAAATATTTTGTCTTTCTTGTATCTTTCTAAAGTTTTACTTTCATAACTGAAAAAAAAACGTAATAGTATATTATCAAATATTTAAACATTTGAACATTAGTGGGAAACAACAACATCCTGTGTGTTAATTCATAGCCTTGGAATATATTTTATACACATGTTTGGGTAAAGGACACAGGCCACCATGTGTACTTTTAGAGTTTCTCTAAATTCTTGTCCTGGAGAAACATAGGAGTTGCCATGTAGGTCTCTCCTAGAAACACTCAGTCAAACTTAAGAGGGCTGTGGCCAGAGTGGCTCTGAAACCAGAACTGAAGCATTTGCTTGTCAAACCAAATAAAAAAAAATATGCAAAATTGTCTTTAAAGCACATGACATTGTGATACAAACATAAGATGTATTTGGTAAGGCTGAAAACTATGAAAAAGGTATCTCATTATTGGAAAATCATTGAATAAATGCCATTCCAATCATTTCTACTCTTGCCATGGGTCACAGTTTAAGCACAGAGAGTTTGTAGTTAGATGCCCTCTTGAAAGAAAAGTTTGAATAATTTCTAGTTTGATGTTACAAAGAGCAAACATCATTTGAACAATTCCTCATGCTAAGTGCTTAAATACATTATTCCTTTGACCCTCAAAAGGATTTTTTTGTCTTCACTAACATGGGAGTGGAAGTCAAGAAAAAAACATAATTTGTGAATTGTACAGTCAACAATTAAATTGAAGGAGGAAGTAGATTAATTTATTTACTAGATGACCCTTTGCATTTCAGATATAAATAAATAGGCATTTTGATAGAATTTTATAATATCTCCATGTCTTCTATGTTCCAGTACCTTCTACTTCCACTCACCTTGTCACTAAGAATTCTCTTGATGCCTTATACAATGAACTTTAAATTTGATAATCAATATATTTTGTAGTTATCATCTAAATACTATGAGACAATTGGAGAAACTTAAATACACCAAATAGCACAGAGAAGAAACAAGAGTTAACATTCTCTGGTGTGGCTAAAACAGCAAAAACCCACAGTTAATATATCCATTTTCCTTTCCTTTTATATCATATTACAAACAGCTCCATATGATTTTGCAAATTATTTTCCCCAAATATGCACAAATCCAAATGTGGCTACTGTAATTTATAAGAAAATAGCCTTGTTCTGTCTCTATTGAGCCTCTTCTTTTGTTAGATCAATTTTTAGAGTGAACTTGTTGTTCCCAGCTATACACCTTCCATGCTACATTGTCAATATTATCAACTTGCCATACATAATAGGCACCCTGGTGCATGTCCCAACCCATGGGACTTCAACAGGGTCCTGTTCACTTGTTAGGAGGGAATGAGAGGGACAGGAGATGCAAAGAAGGACCACAAGACTTAAAGTTCTGTTCAAGTGGCCAATCTATTTTTTCCAGGCTGCTTATATATGCTTTTGCAGGACTTTAGGTGCAAGGAGAAGGGAAGGTTAGTGAGGGGGCTTAAAGTAGTAACTTGGCTTGTGGTTAGGTACTTAGGAGCCAAGAATGTGTTGGGTAAAAAAGCCATTATGTTCTCATGTGGTTTTTCTGAGAATAGTCTTAATCTAAAAAATGCTGTTTTAATCTAAAGAATAAAGAAGTAATCTAAAAAATGGAGAAGGAGAGAATTCTGATCTTTAGTTGACCCTTGGCTAATGACCCGGCTCCTGTCATTTTCTCATTTATTTAAACTGAAGGATGGGTAAAGCTCAGTGAACTTGAGGACGTTAACCCCAGAGGGGAAGCAGAGATCCCAACTCCTTTTCTTATCTTATTTGGCTGCTACAGAAGGTGGTTTATGCTGCTCAGGCTGAAGCTGATCACAGCCTGTACCATCGGGGCCAGCTGGCATGTTTTGCAATGGAGAGAATTGATGCATACCAAACCTCTATGCTCTTGGGTGTGCTTCTCAAGAGACCCAAAGGCAGAATACTTGGTCCTCTCTCTGCAGTTCTGGCTGCACCTCTTTGAAAGGGTGTGTGTGTGCCGGTTTGGGTTAAGACACATTCCTCATAGGGAGCCCATTGTTTCCAGGCTCTTCGGAGCCTTAGTCTGACAGTTCAAGGCTATGGTAGTGGACCCGAATAGGTTTAGATGCCAGGGAGTCAATCTGCTGTTTAATAAAGCCAGTCAGTTTGTCAACAATCCATGGACCAAATGAAATCAAAAGTAAGAATCCTAAAGGGGTTCCCAGGATGGAGGGGAGCAAGGTGGTCAGCTAGAGAGAAGTGGAGAACCAGGTTTTAAACCATTCAATTTCTTTTTCTCTTTCCCCTTTTCTTTCCTCTAAGCCTTCCCTAAACTTGGTCATGCTACCCCTCGAAATTCCTGTATTGTCTGTATAAAAACAACACTCTTCCTTACCGGCAGCACAAGTCCCCTTGTTGTAAAAAAAAAAAAAGTAGGTCTAGGCCTTGTCTGTTCTGTAAGACTACTTCAGAGTGGGATACCAGGGAATTCTCTAAAGCAGAGATACTTTTTAAAATTCTGAATATCCTCATCAATGGTGGAGCAAAGCTCAGAGTAATAATGGTTAGTAAGGACCAAAGAAGCAACTCCTGTCCCAGCATCTGCAATCCCTAAGCCAAGCAAAATTGCCAAGGTAATTGGTAGAGATATGTTCCCTACTAGAATGGGGAAGGAGATCAGGTGATTCATCCCACAAGCCAGCAAATTGTTCCTGCGTATAGTAGGTAAGGCAGGGTATAATCTAGATCATAATGCAGAACTTTGGAACCGACTGAACCAGGGAGGTATATATACAAGTAGTTAAGCCATCTAAACAGGCCTACCAAGTATCTTCAGTTGGAAGCAAATAGGTTGAAGAGGTGGTATTAATATAATGGATTTCATTGCAGAGGTGGCCGTATTCTAGGAGGGCTTCCTGTCCCTGGTCTATGAGGCAGACACCTCTGCCAGTAACTTGAGCCAAGGAGATTTTATATATGGGGCCTTGAGTCCATCTGTATGAGGCAGTTACTAACCTCAGTGTAGTTGCTTAAAACAGCAATTCCTTCCTAAAAGGAGGCAAAGAATGATAACAGAGCCAACAAGAATCACAAAGGGCAGATTGACTGCTATTCAGCGTGAAAAAGGTCTGAATAATAAGGGTGAGGATAAAATTTCTAGTGGAGACAGGTTTGTAAAAGTCAAGTGGGTTAGTCTCAGCAGGTGGCATAACAGGTTTTGGACCTTGGGAGATGGAGGTGGGGGGCTTTCTGGTGGGTATTTTCACAGGAGGAATTAGGGCATTTGGTACATTTGGAACAGAGCTATCATAGTTCAGGGGAGTTTTCAGCAATTTTATGGTAAAAACTATGCCAGTGTCTGTTCCAGATTGATATAGACGCAGGCCCCAGGTAAGACCTTGCTGCCAACTGGAGGAGAATAATTGTTTGCCATGGTCAGTGAATTGAATTTTTAAGGGTGTGCACCATCCTTTTGTGGCTTGGTTGGTGTTTCTACAGGAGGGGAATCCATCCAAAGGATTCTGTAAATGACCATAGCTGTAATAGCTATGAGTAATAAAGTCCCAGGAGGAGGAGGGGTGCCAAGGCACATTTCCTGTGGTCTCACAGCCCCACTGGTGGAAGAAATAATCAGAGAGAGAGCCCCATTTATAGAAATCTCTCCTAGGTCTGTGACCTCCGGGGCAGACATAGAACAAGTGGGTGGCCAGCAAGGATTGTGCAACAGAATTGGCACACCTGGGGTCTTTGGGCTTCTGTGATAAATGAACATACGGGAGGGTCCACCACCAATAACAGGGGAATCACTGAGCCCATTTTTCAGGAGCAACTCTTTGGGGGGAGGTAATATATCCTGAACTCCCCAAGGGGCCTCGGCCCCTAAAGCGAGTTTACATAAGTCAGGATAAAGGTCTGGCCACCATTCTTGGTGGGTGACTTTAGATGCAGACCAAATTATGCCCCCTTTCCCCATGATGATCTGCCAGGTATTACTGAGGGGCTAATGGGGGTTAAGAGGGTGTTGGATCTTTGTTGTCTCGAGGGATGACATCAGGAGGAGCAGGCTCAGGCATCTCAGCATTCTCATCAGCTGGAGTAGCAGCATCTGTTGAAAGACAGGGATCATCCTCAGGGGGAGCTGACTTGCCCCTGGGTGCAGGTAAGCAGTTTATTTGCCTGACCAATCGCTCTGGCAGCCATCTTTGGGCAGATTGGGCTTGATCCAAGATGTAAGCTGAACCCCGTCCCCAAATGACCACAGGATCTGGTCCCTTCCATGTCCCTGCAAGGGGGTCATGCCGCATAGTCAGTGGGTGACTAGTGCCGGGGGGGGGGGGTGCCAGTGTCTGTCTGTAGCTGATCGATCATTAGCATCCAGGGTAAGGAAATTCAGGACAAAGAGGGTATGATTCAAATGATCTGGGGGGGGGCAAAAGGGAGAACAGAGGACTTGAGGTGAGTGAGTCATGTTTTCAGGGTCTGATGAGCTCTTTCTACCATGCCTTGGCTCTGGCTCTGCAGGTTATAAGGGATGCCAGTAACATGGCAAATTTGGAGGGCTTCACAAAACTGCTTAAATTTGGAGCTGGTATATTCAGGGATGTTATCTGTTTTAAGTTTGATAGCCTTTCCTAATATGGAGAAGGCTTAAATGAGGTAGGAAATAACATCCTTGGTAGCCTCTCGTTGGGGAGAAGCAAAAATAAATCTGCTAAAGGTGTCTACTGAGACATGGAGGTACTTCTGCCTTCCGAACTCTGCAAAGTGAGTAACGTCGTCCATTTGCCATATTTGATTGGGAAGGAGGCCATGAGAATTTACTCCAAAATGCTGTACAGGGTGTGAAGTCACACAAGAAGAGCATTCTTTTACTATTTTGTGGGCCTGTTGGCGAGTAATCTTGCAAAGCAAGTGAAGGATCTGGGCATTCAGATGAGGCAATTTATGGAGCTCCCAGACTTTTTGTATGGACCCAGTTAATACAGGAAAAACAGAGCAGGTGGCAGTGCCTGTTTGGGCATTTCCTTCTGAGAATGGTCCTGGAAGATCAGTATGAACCCTAATATGGTCCAGAATAAAAGGGCTTTTGATGGGTCAAAATCAATTGCTGAATTTGGGCAAACGGGGGGCTGCATTCGAGACAGGCCTTATGGTGGGGGAAATTTCTAATATAGGAATGGAATGAGCAATATAGGCACTATCTGTGTATATGTTAAGGGGTCTATCAGGAAATTCAACAAAAACCTGCAAAATTGCAAACAACTCAACAAGCTGAGTTGACAGGTAGGGGATTTTAAAGGTGGTAGGGTGTGTCCCTCAGCTACAAAAGCAGCAACACAGAGGTCCAGTCCTGTGCTGCCTGGTGTTGCTCATTGGACTGAAGTGACTGGGAGGAAGGGCTCAGGTGGGGACTGGAGTCCTCCTGAGCCTGGGGCTGGACAAAAAATATCATTTCTGGGTTCATCTGGGGAGGGTATGGGGTCAGGGGCTGGCCCCGCAGGAAGTTTTCCGGCAAGCATGGGAGAAGAGGCTGGCCAAGGGCATTTGTCTTGGATCTACATTCACTTGCCCAATGGTGCCCTCTGCTGCATCTTGGACAGAGAGTAGCTGGCAGGGATCCAGTATTTGGCACCACACCCTAGATGTTTGGTGCTACACCTTGGGCTGAGGCCCTTCCTTGTCCAGTCAGGGGGCATTCTCTAGCAAAGTATCCTGGTTGTTTACATAAGTAGCAGGTGCATGGCCCTGCAGCGGGGTTTTGGGTCATTCTTAGTGTGGCTTCTATTGCTAATTCCATGCATGTGCAGTCCTAACACCAGAACAAAGCCTTATATAATCAAACAGGTCAGCCTTATTTTTATGGGACTGGAGGAAGTCCTGGCAAGCTGGATTAGCACTCTCAAGCACAGGGTGCTTAAGAAAGGTACTTTCATTTTCGCCTGGCCCAAGAAGCTTCTCTGTAACGAGGCTAAGCCTTGAGATAAAATCACTATAAGGTTCATCAGGTCCTCATCTGATCTTTGCCAAACACGTAGTGGCTGAGCCTTTCTGGGGTAAGCGTTTCCAGGCGCACAACCCAGCATTCTGGATCTGTGCCAGGACTCCAGGAGCAAACCGTGCCTGTGTTTCATTCTTGTCAAATGGTGGGCTGCACAGGAGTTTTTTCAAAGACCATTTCTTTGAAGATTTCTATGCATTCTTTTGAGCAACCTCCCTGCAATTTTTCATAAAGTTTTCCTTCCATAACACATATTTCCTGCTGCTGAGCGTGGTTCTGGTAAAAAAAATAGCAGTCATTAGGAGTGAGCCAACACTCTCTTTGGTTATCTAACAAAGCCATGTTATAAGCGGCAGTGGGACCATATATTGGGCACAGGCAGATTTAAGCTTCTCAAGAAATCTAAGATTTAATCTCTTGTAAAGTTGTCCCCCTGTTCCAGGGTCATCCCCCACCTCTTCTTCTCCTTCCTCTTCCTCCACCCCTTCCCCTTCCTCCTCATCTTCCCCTGCTTCCGTTTCATTGTTCCTAGATGATGTGGGCTGGGAGGATCTACCTGTCTGACTCCATGTTACTGGGAAGGCAAGGACCAGTCAGGACTGAGTTTTTGGTTTTGCTTTCTGGATTGAGTCTGCTGTTCCTTGTAGGGTGAAGCTGTGGAGCTCTGTATCTAGGGACCACAGTTCTTTAAGGAGCTGAATGTGCTAATGCATATCCTGCAGGGAGTGATGGAGGGAAGACAAGTCCAGCACAGGGGGTGTTATTTTGGATAGGGTATTTGGCATCTCCAGAGCAGGACCACAGAAAGGAGCATAAGGCGGTGGTTGGACAAAGGGTGGTAATTGTTTTTTATTATATATTAAAGAGGGCTGCTCTATATTAGAAGTTGGATGCTGGCTCCCAAGGGGGGGGCAGTTGGGGTTATGATAGCAAGCTGCCTCCTCCTCCAAATCTACTTCCTTGGCCTGGGTCAGCTGTTCATCATCATCAAAACAGAGGGAGGGGTAGATTTATGACTGGTTAGAATTGTTCTGCTTGTCATTTTTGCTGGACAGAGTTTTTGTGGAAGGCTGACTGTCTGGTATATTGATAGTCACAGAGGGGCGGTCTGAGGGGGGCTGGGAAGGTTGCTGCATAGCCTGTTCTCCCTGACTTATAACCTCAAGCATATCTGGGGCGTGTTTGTGGACTCTCAAAATGTCATTAATTAAATTCCAGTAGGAGAGGTTGTTATGGGGACCTTTTCAGGTCCAAAAATCCTATAATAATCATTAAGACAGTCTCCTACTCTTTTCCAGCGGTGGTTCTCATCTATCGTCCCTTCTTGGGGGAACCAAGGACATGTATCTCCTATATGCTCAATTTTTTTTTTTCAAATCTTTTCGCTTAACCCGTGTTCCTCACATCTTGAGGACCTCTTTGAGATGTGAAATGTACAAGTCTTGTGACAATATTGCCTTTCCAATGGCTTGTCACCTCTCCTGTACACCATCTATTTCTCAGGTGGGTGGTCCTGAGGTGATCATGAACTTCACTTTGCTGCCAAGTTTTTCTGGAAAATGATGTTTCTGATCAATAGCTGGAAGTGGGGCCCCACATTGGGTGCCAGTTGTTTCCACCCACAGGACTTCAATGGGGTCCTAGTCACCTGTAAAGATGGAATGAGAAGGACAGGAGACGCGAAGAAGGACCACAAGACTTAAAGTTCTGTTCAAGTGGCCAATCTATTTTTTCCAGGCTACTTATATATGCTTTTTGCAGGGCTTCAGGTGCAAGGAGAAGGGAGGGTTAGTGAGGGGGCTTAAAGCTGTAACTTGGCTTGTGGTTAGGTACTTATGAGCCAAGAATGTGCTGGGTAAAAAGGTCAGTATGTTCTCGTGTGGTTTTTCTGAGAATAGTCTTAATCTAAAAAATGTCTTAATCTAAAGAATAAAGAAGTAATCTAAAAAATGGAGGAGAGAATTCTGATCTTAAGTTGACCCTTGACTGGCTCCTGTCAGGTGCAATTATATTAAGATTGTTTAAGGGATAATTAACTGCCTTCTGATTGAATTTGAGACATAACCCACTTAAAGGGAATATGTGCCTGGTACAATAAACCTTGCCAAAACCTATGACTGGGGAGGTCAGGCTCTAGTGGGGAATATCCTTAAGAATTGTTTGTTAAATAGATCTGTAGTTAAACTGTCTTCTAAATATATACATTAACATCCAAGGGCTAACACCACTTTCACTTGGGTTAGAGAGGCAGTGCATGATTATTATCAAAATTCTTATAATCAGTCAAAATTCTGAGAACAAGAGAATACTGAATGCACAGCCCTAAATGAGACTGATGTGTCATCTTTTCCATGGCCCAAGGTATATAGGAGAAAGCTTTTCAGAGGCAGAAGGCAAATATGAATGATTTCTTCTGGGTATGATACAGCTTTTGCAATCATGAGCTCACAGCATCTGTGGTCACTTGCATTTAAAAATCAGTGAAAGTGAAAGGAGGACTAGTTGAGAATAATGAGGAGGAGGAGAAGGAAGAGGAAGAGGAGGAGAAGGAGGAAGAGGAGAAGGAGGAGGAGGAAGAAGAGGAGGAGAAGGAGGAAGAGGAGGAGGAGGAAGAGGAGGAGGAGGAAAACAATGTCAATAAGAGTGGAAAGGGGATATTCTGGGAAGGGTAATGAGATGATATGATCATAATATATGCACATATTAAACTGTTAAAAATTCAAGGCAAAAATTAAAAACATTCTCATCATCATCAAAAAAAAAGAAACAACTTGTGGTAAATTCAAAGAGAAAACAGAAATTTCAAGAGAAAATTTGTTGAACTCTATTATCTCAGGAAATTGAATACAAGTTGGCTTCAATACATATAACACATACACCTACAACTCTGCAGTTTGATCACCTGTAGGTTTCTGTGATGGTTTTTATCTGCTGCAAAGAGAGGACTGAACACTACCCTTATCTATGTTGTTAGGGATTCTGCTGCTCTAGTAATTAGAGATGTGGAGCCCAGTCCCAATGGATATATCTACATACCATTTCAACAGCTAAGGCTCAAGTGTCATTGCAGAAAAGAGATGGAAAGATTGTAAGAGCCAGAGGAACAGGAATTTTGCTATAATATTGTATCTCCAAGTAACATCAGAAGCTACAGCCATAAAATCCCAATAACATAACTGCCCAAATGTGAGCTGAACAATGCTGACACCCATGAACATGTCTGTAGTGTATTTATGATGTTACATTGTAAATAATTGTCCTGCCTATGAGTTTAATAAAATGTGCTGATTGGCCAAAGGCAAGCAGGAAGTATAGGTGGGGCCACCAGACTAAAAAAAATCTGGGAACAGGAAGAACAGAGCAGAAATGCCACAGAGACTCCAGAGTTGCCAGACAAGCCAGAAGATGCAGAGGACAACTATGCTGCTCAGAGAAAAGGTACCGAGCCCCATGACTGAACAGGGTAAGAATCATGGATTAGTTTAAGGGAAAGAGTTAGCAACTGATATGCCTGGGCCTTGGGCTGATCAGCTTAAAATTAATGTAAACGTCTGTGTGTCTCTGTGTGTCTGTGGGTCTGTGGGTCTAAACCTTGAGGCTAGGCCTGAAAGTCCAGTCCAGAAACCTCTTACTATACATGTCAAGCCAGATGGCAGGAAGCCTGATCCATACACAAAGAAATATAGGCAACTGACGAAAGCTGTGAGTGGGAGAGGTGGTTTTCCAGAGAGAAGAGTACACCAGTAGATTTATTCAGTGTGAAATGGTCAGCACTGAAACATACATAGAGGTAACATTATATAGATGGAACATGTCAGATTTAGGAGTATATATGTATATGCATATATGCATGAATAACAATTAGTGAAAAAAAGAGAAATATTTGAGATAGTGGGATATGTACCTTGGAGGGTTTGAAGGAAAGAAGCAAAAGTGAGAAATTGTAATTGTATTCTAATATCAAAAGAAAGGAAGAAAGAAAGAAGGAAAGAAAGAAGGAAGGAAAGAAAACCTACCCAACCCCAAGCTCCAAACAGTCAAGAACTTTTAAATACACTTTATTTGAAGTGAATTTATGAGATAGTGGCATTTACTTTACAGGATAATCATGAGAAGCAAATATAATTGGATACAGGTAAAATTCACCTTTGTGAACTGTTCAGACTCTTGGATGGATAAAAATAGAGTTCATCACTCTGCTCCATCAGGCTCTTAGGGGGACTTTTAAGTTTTAGAGTTTACTCCCTTATAGCTGTGGTTCTTGGATGGGTGTGAGTAAATTTCACCACTTTGTATAGCTGAGGCTGTTGGATGGGTGTGGGTAGAGTTTTCCACTCTGTATAGCTGAGGCTGTTGGATGGGTGTGGGTAGAATTTTCCACTCTGTATAGCTGAGGCTGTTGGATGGGTGTAGGTAGAGGTCATCACTCTGTATAGCTGAGGGTCTTGGATGGGTGTGGGTAGAGATTCCCACTCTGCTTTGTCAGGCTCTTAAGTGAATGCAGGTTTTAAAGTTTACTTCATTCATAGCTGAGGCTCTTCGTAGGAAGTATATGGAGATCCTGACTCTGGATAATCCAGTGTCTTGGTTTTTCTGATAACCTTTTTCAGAAAAAAATAAATCTCTTATAAACTTGTTTTTAGAACATACACATGCCCTATCCTATCAAGTATGTTTTACATAATTCTATAATGAAGAAGTCTTATTTCTATAGTGTTCAAACCAAAATAAACACTGTTCAAGGTAAGGTGGGTGGAAAAGTGCTAATTTTGAGGGAATGTGGCCACAAGGGAGAAGTAGAGGAACTTTCTCAAGAAACAACCTTGTCTTAATTTCTCCTTTTTTTCCCTACAGCTCTTTCACCATTTTATTCAGAATCTCAAACCTCTCTCACAGGCTTCCTGATTCTAAATTTACCCACATAGGTTCTATACATGGAAATTTTTTTGAAGTTAGTCACCTTTAGTACCAGACTGATGTCTGTATGGTTAGACAAGCAGAGCTTTGCTCACAGTAACAGTCGAGCATCCCAGGTCTTCTCTTCAGGATTCTAAAGCAGTATTTGCTCACTCCTGCAGTGTCTTACTGTATTTATGACTGAGAAATACTTATTAGAGGTGACAGGAAAATTTCTGGGTATAAGAGTTAGTATATCACTAATCAACTAAAGAGTTCCATTTAGATCTTGCTATCTCAGAAAATTACTTATCTAGATGACATATTCTAAGTTTATAGGATTCCTTTGGAGTAATGCCCATTATTAATCCAATCTCATAAGCCAGAGCTCTTCTAGAACACATCTCTTTTTGATTAGGATTGTTTTAAGTTCATGTTGAAGTTATTTAGTTTTTTTGTGTGTACGTTCATTCATGTACAAGTGTACATGTGTACAAACAGAAGACAGGGTCAACGTCTGGTGGTGTTGCTCATAACTTTTTCACTTTGTACTTTATTTCTTGAGATAAGGTTTCTCAGTGAGAACTAGGGCTCCCTGATTTGGCTATGTTTGATGGCCAGCAAGTTCTTAGAATCCAACTGTCTCTGCCACTTAAGTGCTAGGACTTCATGTTCACACTATCATGCTTTGCTTTTTATGTAGTTGCTGGAGATTGAACTTAGGTCCTTGTGCTTGTATAACAGGCACATTCCTTAGACCCTGGGTTATATAGTTGTAATTGACTATTTTTAAGGATACTTATTATTCAGTAAATATGTAAGGGCTGAGGAGATAACACAGTGGGCAAAAAGTGACTGTCACATAAACACAAAGACCTAAATTGGAATCCCCAGAACCCACATTTATCTGAATGTAACAGAATATGCATGCAGTCTCAGTGGTACTATGGTAAGATGGAAAGAAGAAGCACAAAAATCTTGAGGAGCACATGGACCAGTTAGCCTGGTATGCACAGAGAAAAAAACAAGAGAGTCTGTCTTCAACAAGATGGAAGGTGAGAACCAACATCTAGGTTGCTCTCCTATTTCCATATACATGCTGTTGCATGCGCATGGGGCACTTCAGAAAACATGCTTGTAAACACACACACACACACACACACACACACACACACACACAGAGAGAGAGAGAGAGAGAGAGAGAGAGAGAGAACAACAAAAACATGTATTTTGGACTATGCATATTATACCTTCTGTGCTTTCTAGGAACTGATGATTACACCAGATGAGGCAAGAATACTCAGGAACTTCTGGTATAACAGAAGTTTGTTTATAAACAGTTTGTTTACTAGTAGTATATTGATCTGAAAGAATTTATTGATATTCAAAAAGAATTTGTTCCCATTTACTAGTCTGAAGCTCAAAAAAAGTGTAAGACTATATGGATTAGGAACCTATTCAGAGATAAAACCTCGAGACAACACACACACACACACACACACACACACACACACACACACACACACACACACGCACGCACGCACACACACACATATATATATAGGTGCATGGGAGGAGATAGAGAAATGAGATGATAGGACCTCAGAGCATGGCCAAGTGAGAGCTGCAGCTCATGGCACCCCCACGGGGCATCTTGTTAGGAAGGTTTACTGAGTTTGGAAAGTAGAAGGCAACATAATCCAATAAATGTCCTAGCTTCCTATCTCTCTTACAGCCTCCTTCTGATGCAATCATTGTCAGAACCAAACAGACCGGAAGTCTAAGGGACAGGTATATGGCATACATCCATCTGTTTTAACATTACGGTCCCTGTTCATGTGAAAGTAGTTAATTAAAAAGAAAAAACAAACAAACAGGAATTTCTCAATATTGACAAATATTTCTCAGCTTACCCTGCATTCCAGATGTACTTCTAGCAGTTGGAAAATATCTGCACCTTTCTGAAATTTATTATCTTTTATTGAGGATATTTTTACAAAAAGAGTACCATGACAGACATGCTTGATAAGGGACATTCTGAAATATTTTCCAGATGTAATAATGGCTAACCTTATATGTGCAAAAAGGTAAAAACAAGGGGGGCAGGGATTGAATAAGAGAAACGAGAATTTTAGGGAGGGCCTAACTATAGAAAGAAAGTTGGCCTTTTTGTGGAACTGCAGACAGCTCATTATGGCAGTGTGAAGTTGACAGGCCTGAGGTGACAATTGAAGGAGAGAGGTAACAGTGGCAGAGCAAAGGGCCCAGAGGTCACAGCAGGGAGCAAGGCCTTTGGGTAATTGGGAAACACAGATCTCACTCTGCTTCTACAAAACTCCTGTCAGAAATGTTTGTGAGTTTCCTAAGAAAGAAGGCTGCTGAAGGGAAAGCCCAAGTTTCTACAGTGTACTCACAATTCTGAGTTCTGTGAGGCATGGTTGCTATGTGACTCCATTAAATGTCACCAGGTCTGAAACAACTACCTACATTTAAAAATCATCCAGATGTTGCATTGGTGCTTTTTGTGACTATTGGAGGTATCTTTAATTTTGAATCAGTCAACTCTTATGGCAGGGCAAAGGAGAGTTATTCAGCCTGAGGTCCTGACTAACTCAGGGGATGTCAATGCATGGCATATCTAAATAGTGTCTTTTGCCTAGATCTCCCACTTTATAAATCCCTAGCCTCGTAGCTAGAATCAATCTGTCTACAATTAACCTTGGCATCTAATAAAGGCTAGTTTTTATTACATACGCACCTCTTGTAATTTCTCTGAAACTCACTTTCCTTTTCTGTGAAATCTTGAGAATTATAATTTCTCTTCTGAAACTTCACTATAGGTCCTTTGAAGAGGAAGTGAGACAATTAATTTAATGATAATCTACCATGTTGCTGGGACTGTCATGGTCTGTCTTTAGCAGGAAGGTTGATAGTCTCCCGCTAGCCTGAAGTGCCATACAATTCATGGCACTAGCAACCCAGTAAAGGCAAGCAACTTAGCAAATCTCCTGTTGGTATTACACAGTGATTCCCCTCAGTGCCCTTCACTGTACATTTTCTGTGACATTTTGAGCTTTGGTGTTTGTTGTTGGAATTGAGAAACAAAGCAGTTAAGAAAAGGACAATCCTGGCTGTCTTGGGTACTGTTCTATTGCTGTGGAGGACATCATGATCAAGACAGTTTATAAAAGAAAGCCTCTATTTGGGGGCTTGCCTACAGTTTCAGAGGGTGAGTCCATAATCATCATGGTAGAAACATGGCAGAAGGCATGGAGATAAGACACTGCACCAGTATCTAGGAGCTCACATCTGATCCAGAAGCAGAGAGTATAAGAGTCTGGGCTTGCCATGGGCTTTCATTCAGCAACACAACATACCTCCTTCAACAAGGCCACACCTACTTATTCTTCCCTAGACATTTCTACCAACTAGGGAACAAAGTGCTTAAACATAGGAGCCTATGAGAACTATTCTAATTTAAACTAGCACACTGCTTTCCAGATTCTAAGTGAGCATCACCTTTATTTCTTGTTCCCTGACAAGCCCTACTTCAATATCTTGAAGTGTATGCTCACATTTCCACAGAGTAAAGCTGAGGAGAATCATTCCATTCCCACACACTCTGAACAGGTTGGTTTGAACACTGAGTTCGTTTTCTACTCAGCTGCTTAAGCTGAGTGAGCCACCAACTTGATCGAGTATCAGGAGCACTGTGTAGCTTAAAACCTAGACTAGAAGTGACCAAGGTATACTTTGTCCTGATGCCATTCAGGGGTATTAGCACATAAGAAAAAAATCTTACTCCATCTTCCAGTTGTAGTCAAAATAAGTAATATACCAGTGAAGGACTGGTGTTAGGGCTGGGAGGAGTTACAGAAAAGGCAAAAACATGAGCATGCTCAAAACAAGAAAACTGAGGTCCCAGTCATGAGTATTCTTGGGAAGCCACAGAGAAATAAGCAGAGTGAGGAAGAAGAAAGTCCCACCTAGGCAGTGGGGTGTCTATGACTCTTTGGACCCTTTTCCTCTTACTGTGTTGCCTGGTCCAGATTTGAAATGAGGGTGCCTACTCTTACTGTATCTTGTTATGCTGTGTTCAGTGGATATCCATGGGAGAACTTGTTTTTCAAGAGATATGGGGGAAGAGTAGATCTGGGGAAGAGGAGGTAGAGGGAGGCTTGAAGGAGGAGAGGAAGAGGAAACTGTGGTCAGGATGTATTGAGAACAAAAAAGTAAAAAAATACAATAAAAAAGGAAGGAAGGAAAACAAATAAATAACGAGAGAGAGAGAGAGAGAGAGAGAGAGAGAGAGAGAGAGAGAGAGAGAGAGAGAGAGAGAGAGAGGGAGGGAGGGAGGGAGGGAGGGAGGGAGGGAGGGAGGGAGGGAGGGAGAGAGGGAGGGAGAGAGGGAGAGGGAGGGAGGGGGAGGGGGAGAGAGAGGGAGAGAGAGGGGGGGGCAGGCCTTACCTAGCCTCCATTAGTTCCCTGGAAATTGATAGATCAACAAGCTGACTCTTATGTGACTGGAGGTAGGACTGGTGCTTGAATTTTGGTTCCATGTGGGTGAGCAACCAAATTTAATTCTTTCCATACTCACTTTTTTCTCACGATAAATAATTAATAATGTTTTGTGGTGTGTGTAGGGTCATATATATGTATACATGTGTTTGTGTGGGTGCATATGGAGAACAGAGGGCAACTTTAGATGTTATTTGTTAAGTGCTATCCTTTTTCATTTGGAGTCCTAGTGGAGCCTGAAACTCAGCAAGTTGGTCAGGCTTGTTAGCAAGCCCCAGACATGTACCCACTTTTGTTCCCACGGCAGTGCAGAGATTTATGTGTACAGTACTTAGATTCTAGAGATTGTACTCAGGTCTTCATACTTTGAGAGATAAATACTTACTGACTACCCTCTTCCCAACCCTGTATCACTGTTTGTCCTAGGTAGGGTTTCTATTTCCATGAAGAGACACCATGACCATGGCAACACTTATACAAGAAAAACATTTAATTGAGGTGGCTTACAGTTCAGAGGTTTAGTCCATTATCATCATGGTGGGGAATATGGCAAGATGCAGAGAAGTAGCTGCTACACGTAGATACATAGTAGACTGTCTTAATTGGTGTGGCTTGAGGATATATAAGGCCTCAAAGCCTGATGTGGGAATGTCTTTCTGTATGCTGTGAATATCAATATATGTGATGCATATAGAAGTTGATATGTATACTTATATACCATGTAAATGTTATTTCTATATAATATATACCAATAGCATGACTCATTGAAAAATCATTTGGATTTCATAAAATCCTTTGAGGAGACTAATATAAAAATAATGCTGTGGCATTTTCAAAGAAAATAGCCCCCCAAATAAGTGGCACTATTAGAAAGTGTGGCCTTGTTGGAGTAGGTGTGGTCTTGTCTTCTTGGAAGAAGACTTCTATAGGTATATTTTATCCCTGCTTAAAGGTAACGTGCTAGTAAGCTAATTATATCTTTTTCATGGAGATAGAGTCAGACCTTGCTGATTGTTAGTAGCAATATTACAGGATATTTGTCAACCTTTCATGACCTAGGGCTGTGCAACAGCTGATTTGATCCCTCTTCCTTTTTAATTTTAATCAATAAAATATTTTACCCAAATCAAATTATTCAAATCATGATATAGCACATTCTAGTTCCAGTTTCATGGTGTAACTTAGCAGGTGTAAAAGGAATGGTGTGTAGTATGTACCAAGTCTGCAAGAATCAACTGTCCAAGAGTTCCATGACAAACCAGCATAAGGGGAAGATAGGCTGATAATGAAAATGGAGGAGATTGATAGAAATGCCTTATTTCCCTGCATAATTTGAGGTTATTATTTCAACTCCATGGAGAATGTCTCTGGACCACATCAGCACTGAGGTCCTTCAGCTTTGTTTAGACTATTAAACACCCCACTGGGGTGTAGGTGAAGTTTACTTAGAAGGCACCAGTGCAGGATAGATATTTATTAAAATATAAACCAACACTCACGGTACAGGTAACAGTTTATAGTAGCACCTGAACAGGGACTAGAGTCTGGAATGGTGGACGAGCAACGGACGATGGATTCCAATCCTGTCTCTCCAACAACCAGGAACCAGGAAACAGCCTCGTGTCCCAGAAACCCCCTCTCAATGGGGTTGGCTACACATCCTCCAGGTTGGCCACATCCCCTCCAGGAGCTCGGGACCCTGGAAAAGCGTCTTAGGACCCCATCAGCTGACACCTGAATCCCACTACACTGGGGTATAGGTAAAAATTGACAGACACTTTCTGTGGTTGTTGCCTGTCTTATGCTGTGACCAAGTATTTGGAGACAGTCAGCTTTTGAGAGGAAGTATTTATTGAGGGTATAGTTGGAAGGGATTCAGCTCATCGGGGCAAGAGAAGCTTTGAGGACAGACACCCAAGGCAGCTGCCTGGTCATATTGTCACACCTGTAATCATTAAGCAGAGTAGAATACAAGTGGACCAGGGCTGTCAAACCCAATGCCCTACTTCCATTGACCCACTTCCTCCAATAAGGCTCAACCTCCCAATGGTTCTACAGCGTTACAAAGCATTTCCATTAAAGATATTCATATCTGATTCATAACACCCTCTATGTCTTCAAGTCATTGATGTCTTTTTATGTACACCTAAATGTCATTGCTATATGCTTCCTAATTATAACTTCTCCAAGAATTGCCTTTCTATCTTAAATCAGTGCCCTCTTGGCTGTGGCTGGCTTTTATCACATCTTTGCTTTGCTTGCTTTATGGTAACATTCAATCTGAAGTGGATTTTAGGGCCATTGTATGAGTGCAAAGAAACATAAACTCTAAGGTTAATGTTTAAATGTTATGAAACGATCTGTGTTTATAAACATTTGCATGTTTGTGTTATGAATTTCATGTTCAAGGCACTTTTAAAATTTATTATTTATGGATACATAAAACATAACAATTATATTAGTTACGAGAAACATGAGTGTTTTGATGCATTTGACCACATGATGTGGATGATACATTGTATGATCTTCTCTCACATGCATTGATCTTCATAGCCAAACCATTTAAAATTTTCCTTTTACGACAAATTTTATCGGTGTGAGTGTTTGCCTGTGTGCGTGTATATGTGCCGCTTTTGTGTCTGGTGTCACTGGAGGTCAAGAGTATGACAGATCCTCTTGAGACTGGAGACTCCAGTTTGAGCCACTATGTTGGGAACTGAACCCAAGTCCTTCGCAAGAGCAGCAAGTACTTTTAACCACTGGCACATCTCTTCACCTTTTCAAAACATTCTTTATGCCACAATTATTCGCAATTTAAAGCATATAGAACACTATTGCTCTACTCAATTTCTTGCGCAATAGTGTTTCAGCCATTCTTGTGTGTATGTCACTGGAAGTTAGCAGTCAGTATTTTGGTGCTTATGTGGGACTTCTTATAGGTAAGAGTAACATCAAGATCAGCACGGTGAACAGAGCATAATCGCACCCCCCCCAATGCCCCCCCATGCAGATGGGTCTCATGTGATGCACTCAAAGCCTGAACTCAATAGAAAGTCAGCCATCTGAAAGTGCAGAGACATTTTCCTTCAAGCATCAATATTAGCTTCATTCTGCCTTTGAGCTTGAACTGAAACACGAGTTCTTTCTGAATTTGCACCAGTGAGCCTTTGAACTACACTCTCAGTTCTTCTGATTCTGATTCTTCTGAGGCTTTTCAACTCGTTGGTTCATCCTGTGGATACTGGGATTTGTTAGGCTCCATAATTGTGAGTTAATTCTTTATAATAAAGCTTCTATCTTTATATGTCTCTATATACACATATGTGTATGTGTATATACATATGTATGTATATTCAGAATACATATAATACATATAATTTCTCTATATATGTAATATGAAGGTATACATTAAACACACACATATTAATACAAATGTAATACACTATTTCTGTGTAAATGTATATAATCACATGTATAAAAAATAAAATGTAAGTATATATATTTTTACTATCTTTTGTTTTGTCAGGGTAATCTTCTTTAATGTACTTAATCTTCCAAGGATAATCAATAGTCAAATCATTATAATATATGTTTTTAAACAATTGCAAAATGTAATGGGTTTACCTCAGTCTCTTAATAGATCAATTCTATGTTCAGAATGTATCAGTGAGTGAAATCCCTAAGGCACCATCTTCCCACCACTCTCTTTTTATTGGAATGGATTTGGCCTTCTCTGTAGCACAGTGATTTCCTAATGCACTTCTAAATATGAAATTCTCTTTCAGAATGATGAGCTTGAAGCTCATTTTGAAGGCAGTGTCACACAATTTTTCATTTGCTTGTTTGATTGTTCTTTTTACTGTTTCGCCACTTTTAGCTCTAAAACTTCTGACAATTTTCCTCAAAATTTGCATGCTTAGCTTTTAAATGTGGCTTAAAGTGAAGGTTGCAAAGAGTAATTGTTTACCCTTTCCTTCTGCAAAGCAGATACTGAAATGTAGAAGAATTTGCATCACCCAATAATAAAGCCAGCACTTTAAATAAACATCTAAATACACACTGGGTTTTTTTATACCCATGGCTGCTGCTTAGTACTGTCACTAATTGTGAGTGAGCAGAGCTATTGTCCTTGCTTCCAGTTTTGTGTGCAGAGCCTCAGGCACTAGGCGAAAATGCCAAAACTTCTCTGCTACAGATAAAATGTTTCTCCTCTCTGAGCTTTCCTGATAACATCATGAGATTGGCTATTGGCTTTTTTTGCACAGGTATTCAGTAAAAGCTTCTAAGAATATAAAATTTGTTTTTTATTCCAAATTCTCTGTAAAATGCTCATCTTCCCAAATTACCACATGCATAGTCTGTGTCTTCACTTCTGCATCAGCTCAAGAGTCCCCAGTGGGGGTGCACCCTGCTGAGAAGTCTAGCTTACTTCCTTCTCCATCTGCTTCTCCCTGCAAAGAGTTTTTCAAATTACAATCAAAGTGACTGTCTTCTTCCTTTCATACAACGCTTATGCCTCTCCATCTTAAAGTCTTCTGAACCTTCCCCTTCTTCCCTTGTAAGTCAAACTCTAAAGTGCGCTCCGCCACACTGGTTCTTGACTGTACAGGTCAGCGATTATCACCATTTATTTCCTCATTCCATTCGGTAGTTTTCTCAAACATCAAACTTTTCGTATTCCTATCTTTTGATTAGCCTTGCTAGAGTTCTTTGTTGTTTTTCTCCGTTTTGGACACTTCCCAGTTTACGAAGCTCAAGTCAGATGGTCCTCTCTCTCCTTCAAACAGAGATGGACAAGCCCAATCTTGATGTCTTTGTTACAGCACTTGCCTTGTAATGGGACGTCTCTCTCTCTCTCTCTCTCTCTCTCTCTCTCTCTCTCTCTCTCTCTCTCTCTCTCTCTCTCTCTCAGTATAATAGTTTTATATACTGACTTTTCACCTCTTCTGTCCACTGCTCCTGTCTTTAATGTAGTGTTTTGCATATGACTGGGGTAAATGAGTGTTTAGTATAGTGGAGAACGTCCAGTCAAATTTCAACCAAGAGTCAACATTATGAGGGTGATATCATACCTTGCCCCAAACTTTAATTCTTAACTATTTATTTTCCACACTATTATTTCCTCCATCTCTTCCCAGCTACCTAGGTAGGACCACATGGCATGTAGCTCCTTAGAGCTTTTACAACAGGACTCTGGGAATCTCCTGACATACACATACTTTCCCCAAGAGCCTTGTGATTCTTCTCACACTTCACTGTCATGATTGTCTCCCCAGCTGTCTGTGCTCATCTGAAGGGCAGTGAGCTTGTCTCATTTCTAGGGCTTATTTTAGTTTAGCATATTGTACAGTCAATGAATTAAATAACGATTTTGTTTTATAGAATGCTTTGTCTTGAAAACTCAGAATTATAGATATTGAGTTTCTAAGTACTAAATTGTTGTGAAGATAAACCAAAGCAGAAATCAGAATTTCTGAATCACATTAAAAGAAAGTCTTTCCAATTACTTAACAGTAATCTCACTCCCCATTTTAAAAGATGTAGTAGACCATCAATAACTATTTAAGCAGGCCTATTATTCCACTTAATAGAAGGACCATTTAACGTGACAGAGAAGCTTAGATACATCTGCCTCTAAACAAGAACCTATTAGAGACCTTTTCTGTACTGTGGCTGTATCTCCTATGGTTGATAATTTTATGGTCTTTTTAAAAGTTTACATGAGGTTACAATACAAAAATAAATGCACACATATTATAAATGAACAATTTAACGTGTAGCCATAAATACATCTTTGTAACTGCTATGTAGGTCATGAAAAATGTTACCAGCATCCTAAATACTCTTACTATTACAGCTCCAATGCCTCTATTTCTTCAATTTTATTTTTCAGCACTGCCCAAAAGCTGTGGAATTATAAAAGCTGTTTGAAGAATGTGCCATCATCCTTGAAAATAAGGCTCTTTCAGTGTAGCAGAGACCTTTTTCCCGCTGGTGCAAGACAGCACATTCAGGTTAGGAACGTAAGTAGCTTATTATGAAAACCCAAGACAGGGAAACTTACACCTTTGAGCCAAAGTGGAATGAATAGAAGTCATCAAAAACAGAAAATGAGAATGTTTAAACAATATTTTCTGGAGTTAGAACAGGGAGAAAAGTATTGTGGTCAAAAGAAGCTATCAGCAGTGTGAAGGAGAAAGGGTGGTTACTTGAGAAAAGGCTGGCTGTCTAATGTAACATGATGGTGGCAAAAGACTTTACCTTCAGATGAATGTCTCCCAGGGTCACTTATTAGTCTGTCCATAGACTGCACTGTGATTTCCAGATTCATGCTCTGTTGGGATTTGAGAATGCAGCTGGCATCCACTGGTTATTCACAGATCTTAACAATTAATTTCAGTGTGCAGACAGGATGGCAAATGACTAAAACAGAAGGTAGCACACCTTAGATAATATGGTGAAGTACAGACATGTGTTGGATCATGGCATGCCACAGAAGATTTTGAATGCTAAGCTATGCATTTGGGAACTGTGCTCATTTGTATTCTGCAGCGTGGTATTTTCTGAACTTACCTATTCACAAGCCAGTTTTCTTGGCCCAGTATCAAATCTTCGAGATAATGGAAGGGCACTAGAGAATACCTTTCCTTCCTTTCTTCATTTCCCCCTTCCCCCTTCTTTCTTGCTTTGTAGTAATTTGAAAGCCAGCCTGCCTCGCTCCCTCTCCTTCCTTCCTTCTTCCCACCATTCCTTCCCTTTATGCTCTCCTTTTTCTTCCTACTTCATTATCTTACATCTTATCTCGCTGCTTTTCTTTAGTTTCTTTATACAAAGAATTCAGGTGGTTTTCATTATTACTCATGTAGGGGATTATTATTAGTTTTAGCTCACTGGAGCACTTTTAAATTCTATTATAGAGTTTGATCTGCTCTACAGGTCATTGTGGTAGAAATTAACTAGTTGAAAAAAGGAAAATATTTGAATGAGAGAGAGAAGAATGCTTGTTCTATAATTTGAGAGCTACGTGATCAGGAGAGACTTTGGCTTATTTCTTAATGCTGTGAGAGAGTATTCAACATAATTGTTCTGAAATGTGTTACACGAAAAAAATTAAATTATTATTTCACCAATTTATAAGGCGTGTACAGGAAGAATGTTTTAAAAGGTAAGATAGAAGTGACTTGATGAAAAATTAGAAACTGGGATTCAGAAAGAAAGCTGAACATTAATTGGAGGTTTCTACTGTGAATGGATTGGAAGCCACACAAATGTCAGACATTTGCATTAAGAAATGGATCTAGGTCTTAGAATATCAAAGATGATTTTACCTTCCTACATATTATTTTCTTTTGCTTCATTCTCTATTTGTATCCAGAACCATACTCTTCTCCTTCATGACACCATTAATATATGAAGTAGAGATAGCCAGGCTAGAAGAAGTGATGGCTGCCTGAAGTGGCTACACTAGCTACTGAACAATCCTTATTGTACAGTGCAACTTGGTACTTGAGTTTGGAATAGAATGGTGAAACTATAATTGAATTTCATCTTCAAACAACCAGAGTAATAAAAAAAAGAAATGAGTGGAATTTCATAGCAGTTCAATTTGAGAACCCTTGTAGCTGCTCAATTTGAGAACTCCACATAACAATTACCTGTGTATTAACAGATCATAGGTGAGCCTCGATTTTTCACCTCAGTGAACATTTTTTTTTTCCTAGCAATAAAACAAGCAGTACTTTCTTTCCTTATTAAGGTAAAACTGCCACTGGGCTTCATTTAATAAAAATTAACTGTGAATAACTTAGAGAGTCAAATTATCTACTATGACATGACTTGGTGTGAAAATCTAGGCAGCTGCAAGACTCCTTGAAGTTAATTCAAGCTGAGCTCAGTAGAAAAATCCTAATTGCCTCCTAGAACCTATGGTCCTGTTTTCAGTTCTTTGTGTCATTGGGATCACAGTTTATTTGAGCAAATGCTCTTGAAGGGCATTATTTGTGGGAATGGACCCAAAATGAGGTCATGCTTTTTATATGTGGATTTGCTTCCAGCTTTCACAAGTAAATGTATCCTTGCAAATTGGCTGGAGAAATCACAGCTGGATTTAGGAGAATCTACATTTTATACTCAGAAGGAGGCAGGATCATTGGATTCTGCCTCCCACAGAGAACAAACTTCCTTGCTTTGTCATTTCTGACAGTTGGTCAGCATCGACTTAGAGTAGCTCCATGATTAGGTTTCATTATCTTCCAAGCCAGCATATTGGTTCATGGCATAAAATTTTAGACGCTGGAGTCAAATTCTGGGTGATTTAATAGTCTATCTGGGTTGAAGTTTCTCAGGCTTATATGATTTATATTCCCTGGATTTCTGAACTAGCAAGTCTGAGCATGAACCTGAGAATCTGCATCTTGGCTCATATAGCTGGTGGTTGTTGCTTTCATGCTTGGAGACACTTTCACAAGACTTCTCATACATGAATGTGCAGGTGAATTAGGTGAATCACCTAATGAACACATTAAAAAACACAATAATTGAAAGTGTGTGAGATAGGATCTGCTATTCTGTATTGTGGGTTCCCATATCATGCTAATGTTACTTGTCTGTGAACTGTATTTTGGATAGTAAGACTCTTGAATAATAGCATAGCTCACGTTTAGAGATCCCTTAAGATATCATGGATGATAACAATCTTTCATTAGCCTCTAGTTATGTATCTCTTCAAGCTGAATATCCCTGATTACTTTACTAATTTCTTAAACAATGTGAACATTCTACCTTGACACAACCTTTATCATCTTGATTTCTGATGAATTTGTCTTAACTTGCTAATTTTTCTCATGGACTATAATGCACACAATTGCACAAATATTAAAATTTGTATTAAAATCTTGCTCTAATAATGCAATCCAATTTTAATAATCTTTAGATTGTAGGAAATTCTGACCTACTAACAAAGCTAAATCTTCCTTGTTTAAACTACAGATGAGTATGATCATCTGGAAGCCAATTCAATTTAATTTTGGTAAGTATACATTAAACTTTATGACTTATCCTTGTTAAATTTCCCATTTCAATTTTTCTTTGAGAAAAGATTAATCCCAGTTATTTCCTTATTATTTAATTATCTCAGATTTTTTCAGCCTTCTATGTTATTTCTTTATTCATTTTTGAGTGGATATCCATTATTTATTTTTGAAAATTAAATACAGACCTCTGTGGAATTGAATGCCATATAAAAAGTTTCTAATTTGCAGAGTTGAGATGAGATCTTTGAAAACTAGTTTTTTTCCTAAAAATTATTTTATATAGCATTTTTTTTGTTGTTTTTTTAAAATCAGGACCTTATTGGCATTTTAGTTAGAGTGAGTACTGGTTGTTAGATACTATCTCATGTTATTTAGGATTCCTACAATCTTCTCTGAGTTCAAAGAACATACTTCTGGGGAGCAGAACTTTTCCTGACAAAGAACTAATACAGTCTAAAATTTTCTTTCTCCCTAGAGTACATCAGGAGAGGATTGAATTTATACTTTGGTGAAAGAGTTTCCTCTGTATTAAACTACAGCTATTGCCTATTTAAGAACCAAGGACACTTCTTTAACATATTTTAGCCATCTCAACAGAAAACTGAGAGCATCTGAGTCAGTAATTTAACTTCCTATTCAGGGATTTTTTTTTTTTTTAAACCAGTAAGATAACTCAATAAAAATAAATATTCCATTTTTTCTTCTAGAACACTTAGGGGTCTAATTTATCTTTGTGAATAATTTGAAATGTTTATTTATCTGGATACATAACTTGCTTATTTGGGTAATAATTTATCAAAGTTCTCATCGTGGTGGTAAAGCAATCCTAAACTACATATTGTACAATTTTCCAAATCTTAATTCTTACTTAATTATCACAGTAAAAGATGTGCTTTTAATCCTTTTGTACTAAACTTCCCTTAACTTTCTCCCTTTGAGATGCTGTGAGACTATCAGGGTCTTGCTCTCTGTTTCAGCTAGTTTAATGAGTCGATATCTGGTGGATTAATAGTTTCTTTCATAGTCTTTATAAGGAACCTAGTTTTGCTTACTAATAAAGGCTTTAAAATTGCTTTTGCACTTATTCAAGAAAAGGAAAAAAAAGAGGAATGGATAAAGATTATAGAGATAGTTGGTTCCTTTCTCCTAGTGGAAAGAGGTTTTTCAGGTGGTACCGAGTGGGTCTCGGTTATGACCTCCACTTACCGCGTCCGGTTTCTTTGTGGTCCGAGTTTTGTCCCAGGCGAGGAGCATCAAGATTAATTAAGTCTACACTCAGGAGTCGTTTAGGTTCCATCATTCAGGCTCTCCATACACTGAGAGACCTGAGCTTTATTCAGTACATGTTATCTCTTAGACCTGTCTGTCCCTTAGCCATGCTTCTGTCTTGCCACTGCATCTCGCCTAGCTTTTTCCCCTCTAGCTTCCCGCCATGCTGGATTCCTTCTGCCCCTTCCACACACACTGACTCTAATCCATGCTTGTCCCCAGCTTCTGCTCTTCTGCCTGCTCTGCCTGTGTGTCTCTCCTCCTGTCTCCTTTGTCTCCCGCTATCACCTTAACTCTCTTTCACACCCTGCCCCCTCATCCGGGCACACCCAAGGTCATAGAGGATCCCAAGAGACTAGCACTCAGCAGGTGGCAGCGATAAGGAGATTTGTAGTTCCTTTTTCCCCCTGTAAACAAGGTTTTAGTCCTTAGGGGAAGAGGATGGGCCATAAGGCCCAGAATGGCACTTATTCGGGAGACAACAAGGTGGCCCCCAGAGCTTGTCCCCATTAACAGAAGAAGATAATGACAGAGCAATAAGGAAGGTTGCGCTCCACAGAACACAGAGCACAGGAGAGATGAGGCCGAGTGGCAGGAGAGAGCATCACAGTTTGAGTTTTTGTTTTCACCAAATCATAGCCCCAGATATGTTTGCCTGGCAAGGAATAGTCAATCTATTTGTCTCAAAAATACAGATGAATGGAATATATATAGTTTCTTGTTTAACCAGAAATGTGAGATGGTATTATTTTAAGTCGGCATTTTTACTTATTAATAAAGATTTTAGGAAAAGAGAGGCGACAGCTGGAGGAGAAAACAAAAGAGAAAAAGAGGCAAGAAGAGGAAAACAGGAAAGACCAAAGCCATGAAGGAGTGAGGAGACAAGCTAACAGATGGTTCTGTTTATTATGGGACAGGTTCTGACTCATTGCTGACTTAAGTCAACATGGTTTTGGACAGACAAGGAGAAGAAAGATATTAAAACAACCAGAGTTAGGGGGTGGACATAAGGGTGCAACAAATCACCTCATGCATTCTTCAGCAGCAAACTGCTTTTATGCCGAGATGATTCCACCTTCCAAGTCTCTGATGAGCAACTTTGACCAGGGTGGGACTTCTAACACCTGACATATAACAGCTTGGACAGATGTTCACTAATGCATCAATAATTAATTGTCATCCTTCAGGGCTTTTTAAAAATCAACATTTTCTTTAGTTTCTATATCAATGTTAACAAAAGTCCTATTCTATACTATTGATATGCAACTAATAACTTTAAAAGTCCAGAAAGTTCTAGTGTTTCTGTACCTTTCCATATAATGAGGATACCTTAGGGATTATTACCAACAGAAATGAACAAATGCAACACACTACATAAATAGACACAAGGGCATAAGTCACCTGGACATCCCAACAGGGGCATTAAAGGCCTTTGGAAAAGTCTAACATCCTTTTGGATAAAAGCCCAGGAGAAGCCAGAATAAAAGGAACATGCCAAAACATAATAACGACTATGTTACAGAATTACAGCTAAATGGGGAAAAAAAAAAAAAACTTGAAAGCATTTCTTCTAAAATGAGACACATGATAGGACACTGTAGTACAATAGACCAATTGAAAGCTTACGTATGGCCACAGGCAAGAGGAAGAAACAAAGGAGAGAGAAGTAGAAATGAAAGGAGTCAGGTGACCCCTATTTGCAGACAGCATAATTCTGTCATTTTAAAAGCCCCCGGGGTTCCACCAGGAAACCCTTAGAATCGATAAACACCTTCAGCAAAGTGCCAAGTTAGAAAATCAGCATACCAAAGTCAATAAATTCTGATCTAGTGATTAAAAAGTTACCAAGAAGGTTGGAAAGATGACTCGGAGATTAAGAGCACTTGTTACACTTTCAGATGGCCTATGTTTGGTTCCCACTACTCATGTAGCTCACAACTGTCTGTAATTCCAGTTCCAGGGGATCCAACCATCTCTTCTGACCCCTGCAGGCACCAAGCACATACATGGTGCACAGACATACATGCAGGCAAAACACTCATGCAAATGAAATAAAAAATTTAAGTACATAAAAAAGAACACACCAAAAAGATTTCAGCAGAAAACTCTATTTACAATATTAAAATTTTTTTTTTTTTAGGAATAACCTTAACCAAGTAGGTAGATGAAAAACTTGAAGAACAGACTGGAGAGACTTCCCATGAAATGTGTTGTCCGAATTAATGAAAGAATGGTTGTATTCTTGGAAATAATCTGTATTTTTTTTTTTTTAGTTATGACAATTACAAGTTGAATCTTCCTTAAATAAGAAGTAATTTAGTTTGCCCCCCCCTTTCCTCTCTTTCTTTTTCTGAACACAGGACAGTCAGATTTTTTTTTTTTTTTTTTTTTTTTTTTTTGTTACTCATTGAGAATTTATTCTCCTACTTTTCCCAGGACATTTTATTGTAGATTACAGTATTCTTTTTTATAGAATTCAGAGAAAATTTTGGTATTGTCTATGGCATAAATTGTCTTTTTACTTAATCTTTTTATTTTATTTTTTATATTTTAGTATGGAGCACATACTGATGATCAGTAACAAACTCAGTAGAAAACCAGCTTGTTAACACAAGAAAACCCTGTCTGACATATTCATAAAAGCATAATCCCCAGACTAATGTCTCATTGTAAATGCGTTTTATGGTAAATGAGTCTTTATAAAGCAACCAAGAGTATCTAAGCTACCTGCTTCATATATGTTATTGATGTTGGGAGCTTTTCTAAGGAATGGAAAGACAAACTGGTTAGAAGTAGAACCCATTTGTGTGGGTTTAAGTCCTCAATCAGGGAATAAGGTACAACCATGGTAGGAAGGAAGGAAGACATGGGCTTTTATGTCAAGGAAGCACTAGGAACATGTGGCAGGCTCAAATTCATGTTAAGGAGATATCAATTTCCAAAAACTTTAGCTCTAAGTAGGGTAGGCAGTTTGTGTGCTGTTGTCAATTTGAGAAGAACAGAGGGGACACTAGTGATGAGTCTGACCAATGACCTGGAGCTGAGGCCAGAAACCCTGTACTCCAAGGACAATCACAGGGAGGTCACTCTAGCCAACCCAACAGAGATCATGTACAGAATTAGCATAGATAAGAAGTTTCAGTGGGATACTCTTATAAATATTTGGAGGTTTGAACACCTTTAGAAACTCATTCATCAACCATGACAGGCATGAACTATATCCAAATACAACTTGCCAGCAAGAGAACTATTTTGGAGGCATCTAATTCTCGTAGGAGTTAGCCTTTAGCCTAACTGTGGGTATACATAGATTAATCCTCATGTTGGATGATGAGATAAGCCATAACTAACAATAGAAGTGGCTGAGGATTTAGAATCTAGGACACAGAGATAATAATGATCAGTTTCTTTCTAGATTGTTCTAAAGAGTCTCTCCTTGTTGTTTATTGGTTCTGGACTTGAGACTCATTTGCCATAATAAAACATTTTATGTTTGTTATTTGTTATCTTGTTAGAAAGCACATAGAACATATTTGCATTAATTAAATTTTTTCAAAATGAGGTGAATAGTTATCAGTTTTCATAGATGAAGCAAAGGTACACAGGAGATGAAAATTTCCTTTGAATCCTAGTTATATTCTCTTCTTGTACATTCTTCGGAAATCGTTGATGATATTGAGTAATTTAATGATAATAAGTCAAGCAACCTTAAACAAGGGTTCTACCTTGTTATAAATCAACACACCAAAGAAAGCCGGGTTCAGAGACTATTACAAACCTAACATACAGCACTGCAAGACATAGTGGATTGCATACTGATCATAAATACAATATATGATGTAATTGTTATTTTGTGAGTTAGCTCTGTCCTCTTAGGTGAAAGAGTAGTCACAGTTGTGTTTCCTTAAATCATTAGAGTAGCTTCTGCTATTGTGTTTCCACAACAGCAATGGGCTTTCATCTGGTACCACCATGTAGCAGACCATAGGAGCATCTCTTCTGTGTTCTGTTTAATGTCTGAACATTAAGATTTTATGAATGAATGCAAATAGATAGCAAGTACCCAGGCAGGCCCCAGTTGCAATTGTTCAGCAGTGTTAGCTCTGCTTCAGTTTTCTGAAAACACATCTTCCATCTGGCAGCTGGCTTTATTTTCAGGGATTTTTTTTTTTCTTTTTAAATTTTCTTTCTCTGAATAAAGAGAACCAATAGGCAATGTCATTTTTACCCTTTGTTACTGTGGCCAAGTGACTACCCTATCAACATCTTCTTAATAGGTATTCCTGGTCAGTTTTCTTGAACTCTAGATAAAATATGTATGTATATTTGCATATTACTTGTTAATACAATCTATAACCTATAACATCTGTGAAAAAAAATCTTTATTTAGACTGTATTTTGACATTTTTTCCCTCATTGATGGTATGGTCACTTCCTGCTTCTCCTGCCCTTCTCCCAAGCAGAGGCATTCTTGACTCAGTGATACCATGCATCATTAGGTGAAGGCAGCCATGTCTATAGACCTGCATCTTATTTTCTCCTAGGAGACTCAGTACACAGTGTCCCGTGGATGAGCTTTCAGCCTGCTTATGTTGGTACTTCAGAATCTCCTGTCCTTGATCACATATATTGATTTACTTACAGATGGGTTTCTGTTTTAGAATTCCATTTACATAAAAACTAGTCTGCTCTTTTATATTATTTAGACCACTCCACTTTATTCATGAGAACTTTTCCAGAAGAAAAGTCCTCTGTGAGTATCTGCTAAAAAGGCTCTTTTGAAAGACAGTGGCTTAAAAGGAAATTAGATGGTTTACTAACAGTAAGATTGAACTGTGTGAAGAAGCTTCAGTTCTTGATCACATTCTGTGTTTTTTAATTATTTATTATTGAGATAGTAATATAATATTATAATTACCCCTTTACCCTCTAATCCCTCTTTAAAAAAGTCCCTTCTTTCTCTTTTTAAATTAATGGTCTCTTTTTTCATTAATTGTTGTTACATGCATATATCCATACATATAAATGGATATATACATATATATTCTTAAATACAGTATACTCGGTTTGTATGCTACTTGTATGTATGTTTTCAGGGATGGCCATTTGGTATTAGATAACCAGTTGGAGACTATTTCTCCCACTCTCAGAATTCCTTAGTTGCCTCTAGTTCTTTGTGTAGAATTAAAGCCTCATGGGCTTTAACTACTTTAGTGTTACTTTAAGTATCTTAATTAATGATATCTGCAGCAAACACCCCTTCTGTTCGGAAAACACAGAAAAATGTATCACTTTAGTATTTTATATAAAAGTAACTAAAGAATGACATCCTGTGACAGGAGATTTGCCTCCCATAACTCCAGAACAAACTCCGATTCACAAAGGAACAAAAGGTGAAGATATTTCCATAGCAAAATAACCTACTGCCCAGTCAGGTTAGCTGAATTTAATTCATGATACCTGAATTGTCCTAAATGTTCTGTTTGTTACATCATCCCTAAAATGTCTCAATTCAAAGCAAATCAACAACTCACTGTCTTTTGTTAGGAAAAAAGAAAGCTGAAGAATCAACTGTTGTAGTCTATGAATTCAATGGGCAGGCTTTGTAATCAAGCTTATTTTTGTATAATTAACTCTGTAATTAATAAGGAGTCTCAAGCTTTGTATATGATGCCACCTTTAAGCTTCTGTCTAGCATGTTACTCAAAATTCTAGCTAGCAGATAAGAAGAATCTACAAATAAACCTCTCTCTATTGAGTATATGAAAAGATCCATGGTATATAGGAAACATAAATCTGGACTGATAAATACTGGAATCATTATAAATTAAAGAAGTAAATAAGATGTTGGTCTGGGAGATAAAAAAAATTTGAAAATGTAGAAGCACTATAATACATTGCAAATATTTTTCACCCTTAACAGGTTGTTTTGTAATTTTTAAGAAGTGTTAGAAAAAGTGATTTTGATTAGAAGTTGAATCAACCTGGGTTCATAAGGTCCACATATTATTACAAATCTCATTTTAATTAAAGAGTTATTTTTTCTGTTATAAGTGTTGTAGATCAATTTTTTTCTTACAGAAAGTAAAAGAAATATCACCACTTATAGTAAAGAAAATTCATTCTTTATTTCAATGAATATTAAGACAGAATTTTTCTCTTTGTGTTTTTTTTTGGGGGGGTGAGTATACAAGTGGGTATATTTGTAAACGCTGGTATAATATGGAAATGTGATTTAGCCTTAATTAGTTTTATTTAACCACATTCTAAAATACTTTTCTATAATGTTCAACAACTTTCAAAAGCAAAAAATAGATGATATTGTAGCTTTTTATATGGTTATATTGGTTTATAACGTGTCTTGTTATGGGTTTGGTGCAAGTATTTAGTAGATAGGCTTTACAACATATAGGGTTGCTGTTATATGCATGCCCTATATTAGCATTTACTATCTCACTTCGCTTATACAAACATGGATCATACATACTCTTTTTTTTTTAATTTGATACTATGAGAAGCAAGATTCAAAAAATTAAATATGTTAAGGGCTGCCAAAATACCTTACTTATCTTCAAGTAGATATGCTGGTGGCATACCTATTGGAAAATCCATTGGGGGTAACTGCTTGCAGGGGAGTCTTTATTGTAGAATTGATTTCAGTAGTATATTTTTAATTTGTATTAACTTGCTTACAGAAAACACAGATTTTATATATCCCTAGACTGTGTCAGTTATGTTATAAAAATATCCATGTGAAAAATTGTTTTGTTTTGTTTTGTTTTTTTTTTTATAAGTAACCTGGCTATATGTTATTTTAGGAGCAAAATAGGACTCAAGAACTAAGTGAGCCTCTTAAATTCTCCTCATTGCAATCACTTGCATAATTGAGTTTGTTATTTCTGAATCAATTAAGATCTTTGATTCACTTGACTCTGACACAACAATTTTATTTTTTGTTTATTATCAAATTTGTCTATAGACTTTTTTATACTTAAGGTTTGTTGGGAGACAGTTCTCCAGGACTCGTGTTTAATATATATTTTATAAACTGATTCTCTTAATAACTTTGTTTAAGATAATTTTCACATGTTGTACAGCAAATAATGTCACAGAATTGAGACTATGTAGAACACAAGAGCAATGGCCAACAGCATTCACTATCAACCATAAAATAATTTGGTTCAAGCTTCTGTCTTTCAGTTTAACTTGACTCGTGTATATATCATGTGACTCGTTCTGGAAATGATGGCTTGACAAGTTGTCACAAGAAACTAGAGATAACGTTGTTATAGGCATTCCATATGTTATCTTAATCTTCATAAATATACTGTGCATTGTTTAGTTTGCAAGCATGCTAAAAGTCAGAATATACCACACCTCTTGACAGAATCAAATTTCTTTTTAAAATAGCAGCGTCAATTTACAGTATCACCAAATCACCTCTCACCATACCAGAGGCCAGCTTTGTTAATTCATGATTTAACAAAGATGGTATCTTTAATACATTTCTTTCTATCGTTACTAAAAAAGACTGGCATAGTATTGTGACTGCATCCAAGGAGATGGTTAACTACCATAGTAAAGGGACAGGTCTAATATTTTTATCTATTTCTACAGGCCTAAGCAAGTGCCCAGAAGCTATTAGGTACTCAGATAATTAATGGAGAAGATAGGTGTGCCTTAGTAGTTATGCTTTTTTCATATTGACACAAGCTACAGTTTTTTATGAAAGGGAAGCTTCAGTTGAGAAAATGCTGCCATAACATTGTCTATAGGGTACTTTCTTCGTTAATGATTGATGTAGAGGGCCTCATCCCACTGGGAATGATGCCACTCCTGGACAGGTGGAGCTGGCTGTATAAAAAGAGAAAAATGAAGGAGCTATGGGAAACAAGACAGTAAGCAACATTTCCCCATGGCATCTGCTTCAGTTTCTACCTTCAGGTTCCTGCTCTGCTTGGGTTCTTGCCCTGGCTTCCCTCAGTGATGCAAAGTAACACAGGACATGTATGCAAAATAGAACATTGTTTTTCCAAGTTGGATTTGGTCAATGTTTTATCACAACAATTAAAAGCAAACTAATAAATGGTGGCACACCTTTCTTCTCTGGTTATAATGTGTCAGTCTCTTGATTAACTCTTCCTTTGTGGTTTGGTTTTCTTGAGAACATCTTCCAAATGTTCGTTGAAAGTTATTTTCCATTTTAAATTGGGTACTTTCTGCAATATTTCTTTCTTTATCAGTCAAATTATGTCTTTGTCTCTTACTGTGCAAAAAGGCACCATATCATTTGTAAGTCCATCCTGATAGCCCTAATAACCTTTCCCTAAAACCTAACAGACATCCATCTTTAACTGAACACTCCCATCTTCTCATCTAGCATCTACCTTTCTATTATTAGCTTTGTTG
This sequence comes from Phyllotis vaccarum, assembly GCA_033318265.1. Taxonomy (NCBI): domain Eukaryota; kingdom Metazoa; phylum Chordata; class Mammalia; order Rodentia; family Cricetidae; genus Phyllotis; species Phyllotis vaccarum. The sequence continues at coordinate 92,585,570 of JARWLC010000005.1, read as the reverse complement.
CCTTTTGTTTCTTCTTCTGGACCAGTTTAGTTTCTTGGCCTTTACACAAACAAATATTGTTTACATCATGGTTTTAAATTTTTATTAAACCAAAATATAGTTAATTTTTTCATATTGCAGTGACTCATTTGAACTTCCCATTTATATAAATCAGATTGTCTGGTGTCTTTAAATCTCATAATACAAAAAATAAATTCTATGAATTTCTTAAAATTATATATACATACACATATAACTATAAATTTAAAATCCATGTGCTTATATCTTATAACGAATCTGGGGCAACAAATTAGCCACTATAAGTTAGGAGTCTTAAAAATACATTATTTAAATGTAGTAAAAAACACAAAGCATTTTGTTCATTTCAAAATTATTTCTAAAAGTACAGTTCTCAAAACTCTTTAAACACCAATGTAGTATGAGGTTTCTGGTCCGGACTTTCGGGCCTAACCTCAATGTCTAGGCCCACAGACCCACAGACCCGCAGAGACACACAGATGCTTTCAATAGTTTTAGGTTGATTGACCTAAGGCCCAGGCATATCACTTGCTAGCTCTCTACCCTTCATCTAACCCATGATTCTTCCTGTTCAGCCATGCAGCATGGAACCTTTTCTTAGAGCAGCATAGTTGTCCTCTGCTTCTTCCAACTTCTCTCTGGCATTCTCTCTGGCATTCTGCTTTGTGCTTCCTGTTCTCAGAGTTATTCTTAGTCTGGTAGCCCCACCCACACTTCCTGCCTGCCTTTGGCCAATCAGCACTTTTTATTAAACCAGTGGATGGGACAATTATTTACAATGAAGCAGCACAATACCCCTATACCCCAACATTAAGATAAGTAAACAATTTAAAAGCAATGTTTAGAGAATTCTTAGGTAACATTGAAATCAAATATGTAAATATATTTAGCAAAATGGCGTGTTTTGTACAAACTACTTTGAAATGATATCAATGGAATGATATCAAGGAATATAAATCTATTTTGACTTTTAAAGACTTAGCAATATGTATATTTAAGCAGATTTACTTCTCTGTAATACTGAAAGAGCGAAAGTTGCATAGTAAAGTATTTTCCCCAATATTAGTTGTTACAATGTGGTTTCTTGGTCCCAGGTGCCAGAGGCCCAGACACACAGACCTACAACCCCAAACCCCTTAGCCACCCACTGCTCCTGCTCAGGCCCCAGAAATGACTCAGATATTTATATTAACTTCATGCTGTTTGGCCTATGACTCAGGCACACTGCTAGCTAGCTCTTACATCTTAAATCAACCCATTTCTATTAATCTGTCTGCCACATGGCCCATGGCTCACCTGTGTTTCTTACATGTTGCTCCTTTGGGCTTCTGGCTCCTTCTCTCTCTGACTCCGCCCTGCTCCTCCTACTTATTCTGATTCCTCCTCCTACTTTTTCTATGGTGCCTGTCTTGGGCCAAAACAGCTTCTTTATTTAAAGATTGCTACTCACAGCATACAGAAAGACATTTCCACATCACCTCCCCCTTTCTGTCTAATAAAAATGAAAGCTTCAATTTTATCAAAGCAAAATTACATATAACAAAACAGCTATCAAGCAAGAATTACAGTTACAACATATAGTCCATTTGTATTTAGCAAACCTAAAGAAAATACTCTTATCAACCTTATCCTTATGAATCTAGAGTTTCATATATACCTTAAAATAACCAACAAAAACTATACCTATTATTATCTAATCTTTCACTACATCAAAGACTACAGAAGGATATATTTACCTAAGTAAACCGGAAGTGCAAGCAACTTCCAAAATTCAGAAATGACAGAGATGACACCTATCTGCCTGGACAGTCACCCAAAGTTCCTTTATAAAGTTGGGGCATCCATCTTCAGCCTATAGGCCCAGAGTCTCTTTTCATTTCAGTGAAGCAGGAAATCTACTCTGCCCATTCTAGTACAGTTCATCAGTTGCTTCCCCGTGAATCCTGAAGAATGTCTGACAGTTTTTTATGTAAATTTAGCAGGAACCTGAATGACCATCTTGGCTTGTTCTGCCAAAGTTCAGAGGTCACCTTTCTATGGAACCTGCATGTCCAGTTTAAACAGCATATTGTCAAGCAGTCAATATATGAACAGTTTCATGTCCAGTGGCTAACCAATACCACAAAGAAGCTAATCTCCATATGGAGTTTCTTCGATGCCCATTTTTCTCTTGAAATAAATTGATGCTGCCAGGAGCAGACCTGTCTCACTGTCCAGTAAAGTCTAAGTTCTTAAAACATTTTAAATGCCATATTCTGTAGGTCTTAGAAGTATTTGAAGATTACCTACCTAATTGAAATGTATCTTTGTATACCTAAAAATCTAACATGCACGTCTTAATTATACTTTACAATTTTAAATCAGTTACATAAGCATCATATCCCAAACAAGAGTAGAACACATACAGCATAATAGAATTGACCTTAAATGTGTATCAGTAAACCAAAGTCCATGCCAACGTAAAACATTTTGAGAATAACAGCTGATTTCCTGATCTAAGTAAATTCAATAATCGAATTTTTTAAAAAATTATTCATATACCATAACCCCTTTTTCTTCTTACAAAGAGATTAATTATGACCATTAACCAGTTATAATGAAAACAAACATTTAGAAACAATATTTGGGGAATTTGGGCATAGTTTTCCATTACTACTTCCTGCTGATTAAGGGGCGTTGAAAATCTCATGGGTTCTTGAGACTGGATCATAGTCTGCATCTCTGAAGCTGATGTGGCCATCTCTTCCTATCAGAGGTTTTTTTTCAGGGCGTCTTGATTGATGAAACCATATTTGCCTGGAAACAATCCACAGGTTCTCATCTTCTGTGGAAACAAAAGCAGTACTCTTCCAAAGCAATAAATCCTTAGACACAAATTTCAAAATTAAAATACCTTTAAAATATGTATTCTTATTTAACTTAGTAGCCTTTGCATTTGCAATCTATTGTCTTTCTGCAGTTAGCTCATTAACAGTTAAAAATTAAAAGAAAACACAATAACAACCAAAATCCAGATTTTGTGTCTATTTTCCATCTTTATATGGCTTATTATATTTTTATTATTCTAGTTATCTTTTTAAAGACTTTATCTTCTTTCTTTTCTCTCTGAAGCCTATGTACCTTTTACACACATTGTAACCCATTTACAGGTTTTTCTTTTCATCTGAATCTGTTTTATTGTGAATCCTTAATCATCTTCTAACCATAAGAGCTTTTAAAATACTCACACTCTCTTAAAGAACCACATAGATTTTGCAAAGTTGAATCAGTAAATACTCTTAAAAGGATCATGTCTGTTTGTGGCCAGCAAACAGAACAGACCTAGGAAAATGCTGCTACTAAGTATCTGTCTTTGCTTCCTTTTTGCTCAAAATAAGCAGAAACATTAAACCAATAACATGCTATTGAGTCTTCTGTGAGATTTCAGGAACTGGCTTTATTGCAGCTTACACTGCCTGCCGCCAGTCCGCCTGCACCATTTTGAATGTGGCTGGATGCCATGCTTTCTTTGTACAATGACCTGCTTCATACACACAATTTGGAAGCTTCTTTGGCTCAGACTCTGTGCTAAAACCCTTTTTAAAACTTTCTCAGGCTTTAAGTGGATATTTGCCCACCCAGGTATGCCATCTGTTACTATGTGGTTTCTTGGTCGGGGGTGGGGGTGGGGGGGCAGAGGCCCAGACTCACAGACCCTGCAGCCCCAGACCTCTTAGCTTTCCGCTGTTCAGGCCCCCAGAAATGATTTAGATGCTTATATTAAGTTCATGCTGTTTGGCCTATGGCTCAGGCACATTGCTAGCTAGCTCTTACATCTTAAATCAACCCATTTCTATTAATCTGTCTGCCACATGGCCCATGGCTTACCTGTGTTTCTTACACGTTGCTCCTTCGGGCTTCTGGGTCCTTCTCTCTCTGACTCCACCCTGCTCCTCCTACCTATTCTGATTCCTCCTCCTACTCTTTCTATGGTGCCTGTCATGGGCCAAAACAGCTCCTTTATTTAAAGATTGCTATTCACAGCATACAGAAAGACATTCCCACATCATTTAGTCATGGTACTGTCTATTGTAGCAGGTTACACTGCATTTGGTGGAATAATAGTTCTTATTCTCATTAGTACCACTTCCAAACTCAAAATCTAAGATTCAGTCAAACCAACTAGGTGAAATTTATTCTTGTCTTCTTGGAAGCTCAGACTAATTGGGCCTGGGGAAATATCTCGTCAAAAATAAAGTCCTGATGCAGAGCTCTAGTGTTTATGTAAAAAGTTGGGCACGGAAGTCTTCTTCTGGAACTCCAGTTGCAAGGAGGCTTAGAAAAGTAGCACTCTGTGGTTCGTTGGCCATACAGTTCAACTGAATAGTGAGCTGCAGTTCACTGAAAGCCTCGATCTCAAAACAAAACAAGAAAAAGTGTGTAGTGACTAAAGGACATACTTGACATTGACCTTTGGACTCCACATTTATGTGCATGTAGTCTTGTACACACAAATAAATCTTCACATACATGTTCTCCTACACACTTGTGCACTTCCATATTCATGCACTCTTGCACATACTTCTGCAAACATTTACAGTGAAATGGATATTTCCATATACCATGTGCACGTAATACACAAAAGTAGTTAAAATAAACTTATTGTAAAGTGCATGCATTTAGTGTATAAGAGAACCTCATTAGACATCATTAGTGTGTGATTGGAGATCATTGCATAAGCTTTAATTAAATTTAAATAAAAGAGATTTTTAGTTTCTTTGTGTGCTATTTCCTACCATTAGAGGTACATACAAGTATGTGTGTGTGTGTGTGTGTGTGTGTTTGTGTGTGTGTATCCCTTCAAATGTAAAATACAAAATGACTTCTTTGAAGTCATTCTAATGTGTAGATAATTTCCAAAAATAGTGTAACCCAGAGTTGCAACAAAGGAATAAACACCTGGCTTTTATCTATTATCCGTCCATTTACTATTTTGGGATATTTGATCACACTATAAAGCGCAAGATTATGCTAATAAAATCAATCTTGCATCAGGAGGTGGAGTTAACAAATAGTTGACAGGAATAGAGAACCATAAAGAATATAGAGACGCCAGGAAGATGGATGAAGAGAAGCATAGGAAGTAGTATGGAGGAACTTGCTTGGGGTTTCATGTGTGTTTTTTGTTTGTTTGTTTGTTTGTTTGTTTTTGGTTTAGGATTGGGGGAGAGATGCTTTCTGACCAAAAAGTAAAGTCAGCTGGTTGCTTCTTGGCCTCTCTGGGCTAATAGGTTTTCGCCTCCAATATCTACCCTGAGTCTTTATTAGTAGATAGAATAATAGTTAATTAAAAATACATTTGGCGGTAGGAACATGTGATGCCTGCATCACCTGAGTGAGTTTCATTGAGCAAGGACCTAGAGATTGAGAGAAACACAAAGACACGGATCACTCTTGAACCAAGAATGCCATTTATTGGAACTCAGGGAAAGCCTTATATACCAGGGGGTTGGGGTGGTGGTGGTGGTTACCTTTTTGACCTTGAGTAACCTCTGTAGCTCACAAGCAACACCTGGGCAGAGTCAATTTCTTTGTTCTCTGCTAACTTCCTGATTTCTTAATCACAACACCTGCTTGGGCAATGTTTCGATAACGGAAATGTATCAATTGGTTCCAGTAAAAAGTACAGGCCACTAAACATTGCTAAGCCATAGGGGCTTCAGGCCAACTTCCACAGATCCCCTTTCCTTTATACAAAAAGGACATCCAGACTAGGCCTGTTTTAGATGGTACAAGGAACTCAAATATTGCATCAGAGAATTATGCAGCATAGGATACAACCTCCTGTCTTAGGCTGATTACAATTCCCCCATACTTTACCCATCACTGGCTCACTAGCCCATTTTAAATCCACATCTCACTGGGTGCTCAATCATGGGCCATAGCACCAAGCACATATTTTTGGTGGCCATTATTGACTTGGGTTTGTCACTGGCTCTGTCTTAGGAGGATGATAAGAAGTGATGCTCCTCTCAGCATTGATCCTGCCTACTTTCTAATCATCTCTGTGTCCTGATTGGCATTCTGGTTTCTTCCATTGCAATGTTTTTTTTCTAGACAGGTGCTGTGTATTGATGTGTGAATGTCTTTCTGTATGCTGTAAATACCAATCTTTAAGTAAAGAAGCTGTTTTGGCCCATGACAGGCACCATAGAAAAAGTAGGAGGGGAAATCACAACATAGGTAGGAGAAGCAGGATGGAGTCAGGAACAGATCGACCCAGCTGCCAAAGAAGAAACATGTAAGGAACACAGGTGAGCTGTAAGGGTGGAGAAACTCGCTGCGTAAAGGATGACTCCAAGAGATGTTCTCTTGTGCAATAAGCAATGGGATTGCATTCACCAAGCACGTGTGGGGCTCACTGAACATGCAGGAACAGAGAGCCCAGAGCTGAAGTTGAACAAAGCTTGTATAGGGTGTTTGGACAAGAGAGTTCAGGTATAGGTCATGGAGGTTGCTCCGTGCAGAAATGCAGGAGGCAAATAATGTATATCTTGCAGTCTTTCTGAGAACTGGGTGGACCACACATTTAAAGCCCCTACTTGGTTTTCAGAAGGAGGGTGATTCATCAGTTATGCAGATTTTAACAAATTTTTTTCCTAACATTTCCCACTTCCTCTTGTGCAAATCTCTAATCTTAGAGATCTTCTTGGCTATTTAAGACATAATATTGTTGCCTAATAAGCATTAGTTTGACATTTTTAATTTGCTCTTGTAGAAAGCTTATTACTCTATTTATAACACATGGTCCCATAGTTGTTACTAAAAGCACCACAATCAATGGCCCAGCTAAAGCAGACAGCAGCGTAGTGAGCCAAGGAGACCTAGCGAGCCAAGATTCAAACCATCCTTATTGCGCTTCTGGCTCTTTCTATCTCTCACGGAGGCGCTCTCTGAGTTTGGTCATAGATTCTTTAACTACTCCTGAATGGTCTGCATAAAAACAACATTCTTCCTTTAAGGCCGCACACAGGGCTCCCTCTTTCATGAACAGTAAGTCTAGCCCACGTCTGTTTTGGAGTACCATCTCTGACAAGGAGGTTAAAGAGTCCTGCAGGGCTGTCACTGAGGTTTCTATGGCTTTTAAGTCTTGGTCAATGGCCTCCTGCAGCAGAGCTACCTGTTGTGATCCCTGTACTATCACCACAGCCTCAGTGCCTATTCCAGCTGCAACACCTATTCCCATAAGTATAGCTAAGGTTAACGATACAGGTTCCCTTTGGAATCTAGTTTTGCCCTCTATCTTATTTTTGAATTTTTCGCCTTGATGATATGGGGAAACAATTTCACCATAACCCAAAAATGGGCTGAGTTATTAAATACATGGCTAAAAACACAAGGGCAAGCCTGGTATTGCATGCCCATCATGTCCCTTGAGATGGGACCAGGTATCTACTGTCTGTTGTAGAATTTACAGAGAGGATTTGTGAACACAGGGCCTGATTGACTGGATCTGGTGGGGTTCCTAGGCATGTTCCTTGCCCAGAAACTTCAGGGAGAGTAAGCTGGTGATACTCGCCCCAATCACAGAAGGAAAGTGGTTACATTATAAGTCTCATTAACTGCTATTTCTTCATAATATGGTGGGGAGGCTGTCAGACAAAGCCAGAAAGATTGGTTTAAAGCACTCTGGGTATGGTTAAGAACTGAATATGCTCCTAAAATAAGGTTGTACAAGTTATCCATAATAGGAGCTTGGGTAACCAGGATGGGTGTTGTTTGACTGGGGCCTCCTGCTTGGCTGGAGGGAGTCAGAGTGGCTCCTGTGTTCTGAGGAGGGGGCTGAGGTTGGGGATTTTCTGACTTAAGTACAGGGTTTGGCCCTATTGCAATGGCTGATTTTACAACCTGCTCCTGTAATCTCAGAGTAAACAGTGTATCTGGGTCACTACCAATTCTACACATCGTACCTGTACAATATAATCTTAGGCCCCAGCTCTTACCTAATTCCCATCCAGAGGCTTTCTTACCTAAATCAGTAAAGCGTATGTTACCTTGTTCTTGCGCTTTGGTGAGCATAATCAAATCTAAAGGCCCACTAGCTGTCCACTGGTTCCCTGTATAGGAGGTCTCACACCCCCATCTGGCAGAGAAATAGCTTCCTATCCCCCCCACACTTGGCAGGTTGTTTTCCTTCAGGACATATATATATAAGTTACCATAGTTATGGTGGCTCTTATAGAGGCTCCTTGAACAGCTGGTCTGGATCACTTCAGCTATTTTGCACAGATCAAAGATTAAGTCGGGAAACCAGGGTATTCTAGGTCCAGTCTGAGAGGCCAGAACGAGGGTTGTTCCTGTTTCTGGGTTGGAAATTGTCCAGGCACGAACAAGTGGCATGTGGGGATTACCTTCCCCCAGAGGGAGGAGGGCTCCTAGCCACATGGTGAACCCATAACTTAAGAGGATTATCAGTCTTTACAAGCTTCTATTGAGACTCCAGGGGTGAAGATACTGGCCTGAGGTGAGATACATGGATCCGGGATGTGATGCCATCAACCTTGACTGTGGTAGCGGTGGTTAGGAGCACCTGATATGGTCCTTTACACCTGGGTTCGAGGGTCTGTACCTGGTGGCGAAGGACATAGATGAAGTCTCCCACCTGATATCGATGGGAAGTTCCTCTGCCCCCTGACTGATAGCAGGTGGAGAGTTGTCACCACAAAAACTCTGGGCTTTTTCTAGGGCCTGCAGCCTGTCAAGCAAAGGGGTATGAAAGGAATCATCAGTATCTAAAATAGGGGACAGATCTCTCACTGGAGGTGGTGTCCCACATAAAATTTCATAGGGGGTTAGGTTGCATATAAGAGAGGAGGGGGTATTCCTGGCTCTAAATAGAGCATAAGGTAGGAGCATGGTCCAATCTTCTAAGCCAGTTTCTATAGCCAGTTTTGTTAGAGTCTCCTTTATTATTCTATTCATTCTCTCTACCTGTCCTGAACTCTAGGGTCTGTTTGCACAATGTAACTTCCAATTGCTCCCCAGTATTCTGGCCACACCCTGACTTACCTGGGCCACGAACGCTGGTCCGTTGTCAGGCCCTATTACCTTTTGTAGACCAAATTGAAGAAAAATTTCTTCCATGATTTCCTTGACAACACCTTGGGCAGTTTCTCTTTTGGTGGGGAAGGCCTCTACCCATCCTGAAAAGGTGTCTACAAAAGCTAGCGAATACTTAAGTCTGTACCTTGCAGATTTTACTTCAGTAAAGTCGACTTCCCAGTATTCCCCAGGCTGTGTCCCCTTTAGTCTCTTTCCTTCGGGTAGTTTGGAAGGATAGGCATTCACAATTTGACACGCCCGGCATTCTTTTGTCATGTGGTCTGCCAGTTCTTTTCTTTTAGAGGCTGACAGCACATATAGTTCACTCTGGTCCTGTAGGAGCTGCTGTAATTTCTTTGACCCCAGATGGGTGAACTGGTGAACCTGATGTAAATAGGTTAGGGCTTCTGATTCTCCTAGTGATGTAACACCAGGTGGTGTTTGGGGAGTTGTTGGCATTCTTTGATTACTAGGAACAGTTCTTTTGGTCCCTCAATGCCGCTGCTTTTGCCTCTTCATTTGCTCGTCTGTTACCCAGTGCTACTGGGCCTAAGCCTTTCTAGTGGCTAGCACAGTGGACAATGGCTAGTTCTTTGGGGAGCATAACTGCAGCTAAAAGTCCAAGGATTTCTTCCTTGTGCTTGATCTCTCTGCCAGCTGAGGTTAGCAGACCCCTCTGTTGATAAATGGCTCCATGAACATGGGCTGTGATAGAAGCATAACGGCTATCAGTGTAGATAGCTTCCCATTTATCCTTTGCTAGCTCCAAGGCCTTAGTGAGGGCTATTAGTTCAGTCTTCTGGAAAGAAGTCCCTTCAGGAAGCCCAGAAGACCAGATGACTTTAGTCCCATTAACTACCACTGCTCCCGATCATCTCTTACCATCCTGGAGGAGGCTGCTTCCATCAGAGAACCAGATTACCTCTGGGTTGGGTAGCAGCTGGTCTCTAAAGTCCTGGCAGAGTCTGGTCTCTTCCATTAAGATCTCTTGACAAGTGTGTAGCACAGTTCCCATGGCCTCATCCGGCTGCAGAGTGGTGGGGTTTCAGGCTGAAGGGGGTCCAAAGGTCACTCTGTCTTTATCTAGGAGAATACTCTGATAGTGGGTAATTCTGGCGTTTGACAGCCATCTATCTGGGGGCTGGCAGATCATGCTCTCTAATGTATATGGAGCCACAATAGTCAATTTTTGTCCCAGGGTAAGCTTGTCTGCATCCTTAGCTAGGAGGGCAGCCGCTGTGATTTCTTTTAGACATCGTGGCCATCCGCTAGCAACCAAGTCCAGTCATTTGGACAGATAAGCTACTGGTCTTTTCCAGGGGCCCAGGGTCTGCATTAGTACTCCTCTGGCTACGGCCTTTCTCTCCTCTATGTAGATTGTGAAAGGTTTGTTCACATCTGGGAGTGCTAAGGCTGGGGCCGACAGAAGTGCCTTTTTAATGCTGTCAAAAGGGTGGAACGGGGCAGCGAGGGATGCAAATCCAGGGATCCACAGCCGGCAAAACCCAGCTGTTCTCAAGAACTCACGTAGCTGCCTCCAGTTTGTGGGTGGTGGTATCTGGGTCACAGTTCTCTTTCTAGCCTCTGTGAGTCATCATTTCCCATCCATGAGAATGTATCCCAAGAGGGTCACCTCTTTTATGGAAATTTGTGCCTTCTTTGTTGAGGCTCAGTACCCCAGTTTAGCTAGTTCATCCAACAATTTTCAGGTTCCATACTCACAGTTCTCTTGGGTGGTGGCTGCCAACAGTAAATCGTCCACATACTGTAGTAGGGTGACTTCGGGATGCTGGGTTGTGAAAGAACTTCAGTCCTTATGGAGAGCTTCATCAAAGATAGTGGGAGAGTTCTTAAATCCCTGAGGCAAGTGCATCCAGGTTAGCTGGCCAGAGGATCCTGTCTCAGGATCCATCCATTCAAAAGCAAATAGAGGCTGACTGTCCTCATGCAAGGGCAGATAAAAGAAGGCATCCTTTAAATCAAGTATAGTATACCAAGTTCTTTCTCATTTTAAAGTGCTGAGCAGGTTATAAAGATCTGGGACAATAGGATGTATATCTTACACTCTGCTGTTGACCTCCCACAGATCTTGTACTGGTCTATAGTCTCCGGTCCCTGGTTTCTTGATGGGCAACAGGAGAGAGTTCCAGTCTTATTGGCAGGGCTTCAGTACCCCTGAATTAAGAAATTTCTGTATGTGGGGTCTAATTCCTTCTCGAGCTTCTTTGCTCATATAGTATTGTTTAATTTGAACTGGAGAAGCAGAAGGCATTAACGTCACTACCACTGGTGGCTGGTTTACCGCCAATCCCAACCCAGCAACTTCTGCCCAGGAGTCAGGGAACTCCTCAAGCCATATCTGAGGAATAGTCCCTCAGGGCTGCTCTGACTTTGCATATAGCTGATATTTCTCTTCAAATGACATTGTAAAGGCGGTTACCACAGGTTGTCTCACTAATGGGTTCAAAAGCTCCACTTCTGGTCCTTTTGGGTTAAATGTAATTCTTGCCCTTAATTTGGTGAGCAAATCTCTTTCCATTAGTAGGGCAGGACACTTGGGAATTACCTAGAAGGAATGCTGGACCTTTCCCTTTCCCAAGTCCATAGTCTGCTTTGTGGTCCAGGCTCTGTATCAGCTACCGTTGGCTCCCTGGGCTAGGGATCTCTTACTGGAGAGTAGTCCCAACAGAGCCTTAAGGGCAGAGTATACTGCTCCTATATCCACCTCAAAATCAATGGGTGTTCCCTCCACATCAAATGTTACCCTGAGCTCGGGGAGGGGAACCCTGTCTCTCCTAGTCATCACTTTCTAAGGCCAGCATAGCAGGTTGACATCCCTTAACCTCTCTCTTTTTAGGGCACTGTAGGCGTAACTTACCCACAAGGACACCAATACCAGATAGATATTTATTAGAATATAAACCAACACTCACGGTACAGGCAACAGAGTATAATAGCACCTGAACAGGGACCAGAGTCTGCAGACGGACGGACCACGTGAGCCTCCCTCCAGCAGCCAGGAACCAGGAAGAGAGCCTCTCAGCGTCCCAGCAGCCCCTTATCAAGGGTTTGGCCACACCCCCTCCAGGAGCCCAGGACCCTGGATAAGCTTCCCTGGACCCCACCAGCTGACACCCGAATCCCACAACATCCCCCCTTTTTCTAACTAAGAAGGTTCTAAACTAAGACTATGTACAGTAGGAATTATTATGAGGTAGTATCTAGGAGAGGTCAAAGTATAATTGCTAATCAAAGCCTAACTTATATAAGGTACATCTAATAGTTCTAGAATATTGGTAGATAGTAGGGTGTATAGATTATTTTAAAGGGTTAATCTGGGAAAGTGAGAATCTAACACCTGAGTGTTCTTATCTAAGGGATACTAGGGTGAAAACCTTAAACATCTATTCTTCAACCTCTTCAAGACCTGAGAAGGAAGGTGAATTTGTCTGAAAGACAGAAGTACATGGAAGCAGCTACTTCCAAAATTTGGGAGAGGACAGCAACACAGCTACCTGGACAATCACCTCTGGATTTGTGTACCGTTAGAGCATCTATCGGATTGGCTATAGGCCAATGGCATCTGACAGATCTTTTCACAAGCAGAACAATTTTGAAGGGACTGTCTTATCCTGTCTAGGCAGGTTTCGTCAGTCTCCATCTATCAACTTGTTCATCCAGCTTGACATCATGTGTGTACTGTCAGCAATCAAGGTAAGGACAGTTCCTTACTCAGCCGGCCATTTTTTGCCAAAAGGACCAACTCCAAAGGAGTATCCTTGATGCTGAACACCATCTCGTGAAGGGAGCAGTGACACCAGGAGTCGTCGTGTCTCTCGTGGCCAAATTTTAAATGTTAAATGCCATATTCTCTGGGTCTATGAAACGGTTGAAGATTCTTGTCCATCTATGATATTCTAACCTGTATCTGACATGACTGGGATATGATACCTTAAATAGTGTTGACTGCAGATCTTATCGTCTTAAGGAATAAACCCTGTACTAAAAATTAGAATACCTATATAAGGGGTGTACAATCTCTGAACAATGACCCTTAGTAGAACTATCGAACATTAGCCAGGGGTATTTTACCAGGTAAAGTGTCCACAGCATTTTAGACATGTAAATACATATATATCATCTAAACAGAGGTATATAAAACATCTTGTGCATATATCATAACTAGTGCAATCATACATTATATCTAGTATAGTTAAATGAAGGTAGTAATTGCATAGTATACATGACAATGATGTGCAAATATTTTAAACAAAGGTAGAAGCATACATAAAATATAGCAATTTCAAATTCAGCTTTACATAATAGTTACAGATTCAGATTTATATCGAAGTACAAGTTGCTTTGGTTACATAAAACAATCTCAGATTAAACTTTGTACCAATGTACAAATTATCACAATTAAACATATAAAATGATTTTGCATTAGTATCAATATATAGATATCTATGACAGTGCAGATTGTCTTTAGCTTAGCCCATACATTTAGCTAAAATGAAGTATAGGTAGGTAGAACAGTCTACCTTTATCTATCCTATCTATTCCCCCTCTTTTCTAAAAAAAAAGATCTCTGATGCTATATTATAGTTTTGTCTTTTACCCAGTTTTACCCACAACCTTTGGAGCATAAAACTTATTGGGAAAGGGGGCGTAGTCGTTTATAAGGTTGCTTCCTGCTGACTTAAGGGCGATGGCATCTCCTTGGGATCCTGTAAAAGCTAAAACAATGGTTAGTTCTTAATGGACTGACCACATACATCTATAACCATTTTTAGGATAGTGGTTAACTCCATCTGGAAACTTAATTAGCAGTGTGATCTGAAGGATAATCATAAGGAGCTATCTTGCAGCTGTTTTTGAATAATCTATTTCTTGAAAGCAATTATTGATTGGTGCGCACCAGGTTCTTGATTTTTCTATTTTTGTCTCTGCTGTCTGTCTATCTGTCTCTTATTCTCTCTCTCTCATACTCTTCCTTCTATTTTTGTTTTTCTAGCAGGAGTTGTTCCGGTGGAGGCCCCATCTCGGTTTCAGATTCTTTGTAGATAGCTGATAGGAGGAAATGTTATTTACAGTGGAAAACTTAAGCATTGTAGAAATTCAAAAGATATTTATATCTTTCATGACTTTAGGAGACTGGAAGCAGACAGAATGAGATGTTTGAGAGGTACAGAAACAGGGAGGAACAAGGTTTAAGATGAAGTCACAGTAATATTGGTCCCTAAATATTTTGCCTTCTGTCTCACACCAGGTGGCTTTTATGATGTGAGACAGAATTTTTCATATTCCTTTACCAATATGCTTGGGTTTAGAGAGGGAGAAAGCCACAAGTTCCCAATCCAAATCCAGCCTTATAAATAGTCAAATCAGGACCATTTTTTTTTTGAGATGTAGATGCAAGATGTAAAGCAGTAAAAATTGAGGAATTACCCAGTATTGCATGTGTGTATCAGTTGGTCTCGTAGTCCGTCTTGTACATCCCTTAATCCTCAGTCTGTCTTCTATTGCAGGTGAGTAATTATTCAATGTTTAGTATCCATTTTCCTGTAAAGACAAAACTGAGAGACCCTGCCCCAGGTTTGTTAAGTGTGTTTTCCTTACCATGCATCCGTTTGTCATGTCAGGGATGAGCAGTTACTTTTCTTGTTCAGGAAGAGACTCCTTTTCGAAGCGGGCTTTTATTAGTTTTGTTGGTACCCATATCTTTTCTGTCCCTGTTGAAACAAGAGCAAAACCCCTACCCCATCGAAGCGCATACCCTGGCTTCCATTTGGAAGTCAACACATCTTTGAAGTAAATGGGTTGATTTAACTCAGAAGATTTTTCTACTACCCAATGTCTCTCAGCAGCTGAAGTTCCCTTTTCATCAGCATTAAGAAAATTTAAAGTCAATAAGGCACTATGCAACCTCTCTCTGGGCTTTTTCATTTCTTTCTTTTGTTTATAAAGCATCTCTTTTAATGTGCGGTGAGATCTCTCCACGACTGCCTGTCCTGTAGGATTGTGTGGTATCCCTGTAATATGCTTTATATCATAGTATGCAAAAATTATCTTCATTTTTCGGGAGACGTAAGCTGGAGCATTGTCAGTCTTAATCTGAGTGGGAATTCCCAATATGGCCATGGCTTCCAAAAGGTGAGTAAGTACAACATCAGCATTTTCAGAACTCAGGGCAGTCGCCCATTGCATTCCAGAGTAGGTGTCAATAGTATGATGTACATATTTCATCTTTCCGAATTCTGGAAAGTGAAACACATCCATTTGCCATATCTCATTTCCGTGTGTACCCTTAGGATTAGTTCCTGCAGGTAAAGATGGTTGGTTATAGAAAGAGCAAGTGTCACATTTTTTTACTATTTCCTTTGCTTCAATCCAAGTGATGGGAAAACTCTTCTTCAGCCCTTTGCTGTTAACATGATGCTTTTCATGAAATTCTGTGGCCTTTAGCACGCTCCCTATTAGCAACCAATCTATTTCCTCATTACCCTGCGCTAGAGGGCCTGGGAGGCCCGTGTGTGCCCTGATATGTGTTATGTACATAGGATGTATCCTACCTCTGATGATGTCTTGTAGTTGTATGAATAGTAAGGTCAAGTCTGTATCATCGTGAATGAAGTCAGCAGTTTCAATATGTGAAACAACTCTTTCTGCGTATTGAGAGTCAGTAATTAAGTTAAGAGGTTCTGTGAAATCCAACAACACCATAATAATCGCATATAGTTCTGACTTTTGAACAGAGTTATAAGGGCTCTGAGCCACTTTAGTTAGGTTTTCAGACTTGTAGCCAGCCTTCCCTAAATTGTTTGCGTCTGTATAAAATATAGGGGCTCCAGAAATTGGTTCATCTTGTACTACACGAGGAAAGATCCAATTAGTTTCCTTTATAAATTGAATTCTCTTGTTTTGGGGATATTTATTATTAATTTCTCCTAAAAAGTCACTGCAAGCCTTTTGCCAAGGTTCACTGTCTGCCCATAATCGTTCAATTTCTTCATTAGTCAGAGGCACAACAATTTCTGCAGGGTCCTTTCCAGTCAATTGGCGGAGTCTCAATTTACCTTTAAAAATCAGATCAGCAATTTTTTCGATATATGTCTTCATCTTTTTGCTTGGCCTATGTGGCAGAAATATCCATTCTAATATGATGCTTTCTCTTTGCATTAAGATTCCTGTTGGAGATTGTCTTGAGGGTAAAATAACAAGTATGCATTCCAGGTCTGGATCCACACGATCCACATGTGTTTCTTGAAGTTTTCTTTCTACCAACTCTAATTCTTTCTCGGCCTCATCAGATAGTTTTCTTGGACTATTTAAACCCTTGTCACCTTCTAAAGTCTTGAATAAATTAACTAGTTCATAGTTTTTTATACCAATCATGGGCCGTATATGAGCAATATCTCCTAGTAGCTTTTGAAAATCGTTAAGAGTCTTCAATTTATCTCTATTTAATTTTACCTTTTGTGGTCTAATTTTTTGTAAACCTATCTTATATCCTAAATAATTGATAGAATCTCCCCTCTGTACTTTTTCTGGAGCAATTTGCAGTCCCCAATTAGGCAATACTTTCTGTAGTTCTTCAAACAATGTTTCTAATGTCTGTGGGTTTGGGTCTGCCAACAAAATATCATCCATATAATGGTAAATGATAGATTGTGGGAAGCACTTGCGCAGTATTTCTAGTGGTTGTTGTACAAAATATTGGCATAAGGTGGGACTATTTAACATTCCTTGGGGCAGGACTCTCCATTGGTACCTCTTAGCTGGCCCTGAATTATTAAGAGTAGGCATTGTAAAAGCAAATTTCTCTTTGTCTTGTTCCTGTAAAGGTATGGTAAAAAAACAATCTTTCAAGTCAATAACTGTAATAGGCCATCCTTTAGGTAGCAGAGAAGGCAGGGGAATACCAGATTGTAAGGAGCCCATAGGTTGAATCACCTTATTAATTGCTCTTAAATCTGTCACCATCCTCCATTTTCCAGATTTCTTCTTGACAACAAAAACAGGAGAATTCCACGGACTGGTTGATTCTTCAATATGCTGAGCCTGTAACTGCTCCTGTACCAACTGTTCCAAAGCCTGAAGTTTTTCTTTTGTCAAAGGCCATTGTTGAACCCAAATAGGCTTTTCCGTTAACCATTTCAAAGGCAGTGCTGTGAGTGTCTTATTAAGAGGGCGATTCTTTTGTACAACTTGAATGGCTGGTGAATTATTGTCATTTTTGGAAACATAGTTGAGCCTCCGGCTGACATCATAACCAGGAGGGATTTTAATCTGGGTATTCCATTGCATTAGGAGGTCGCGACCCCACAGATTCACTGCTATATCAGCCATATATGGCTTCAACCGTCCTTTCTGACCTTCTGGTCCTATGCATTCAAGCCACCTCACACTCTGTTTCACCTGAGATATTGTTCCAATACCCAGAAATTGGATATCTACTGTCTGTAAAGGCCATCTCGGATGCCAGGACCGTGGGGTTATGATCGAAACATCAGCCCCCGTGTCGACTAAACCCTGGATATAAATATTGTCTATCAGTACACCCAATTTTGGTCTTTGTTCATTTATCGAAGTCTGCCAAAATATTCGTTTCGTAATTTTCTTTGGAGTTTCTGAATCTTCTTTTGAATTTATGTTATCATCTGATATTGTATGTTTTTCAAGATCAGGTATTGGGTGTTCTATTCGTCTTGAGAATGCTGGTCTTCTACTACGACCGGATATGATCTCACCATCCTCGAATTTGGAGTCTGATTTTGGGGGGCTTCCCAGGGGAAGCCCCGAAAGGCGTTTCCCGATGGCAGAGGGTTGCCTTCTTTATCTCTGGTAGATCTACATTCATTGGTCCAATGCCGTCCCTTGCCACATCTTCTGCATAATCCAGAAGGCAATGGCCTTCTGTTCGAATTAAACCTAGATCGGGCATCGTTTCTAAAAGTACTTTGTGTACAGTTTTGTCTTACATGGCCTTGTCTACCACAGTTGAAACAAGTGATTCCTTGGTTCCTCTTCCTTACCTTATCAATGGCTTGGTCTACCCAATTGTCTTCATTACTATGGAGAGGTTCAGCATTGATTGTATATTGAATCCATTCTTCTAGAGGTGCGGCTCTGATTTTTAAAGGCAGAAGCATTCTTCTACATTCCGGATTAGCATGATCAAAGGCCAGAGAAAGTATTATTTGCTTTCTAGCTTCTGGATCTGATATTGCTCTATTTACAGCCGTGGTAAGCCTGTGTAGAAAGTCAGTATAAGGCTCTTTCAAACCTTGTTTGACCTTAGCATAATGCTCAACTTTTTGACCTGGGTCTAAAATCTTTTCCCATGCATTAAGTGCGGCCGTACGGCATAGCAATAAAGTATGTTCGTCATAAGTAGTTTGAGTCTTCACGTCAGCAAACATTCCTTCACCAAGGATTTGGTCCTGAGAAGCAAAGAAACCCCTAATTCTTCCTTGGTGTTCTAAGGTCCTGGCTTCCTCTCTAAACCAGCTTCTCCACTGCAAATTTTGGCTTTGGTCCAAGACGGCAGCCGTTAGCTGCATCCAATCGAAGGGGAGGATTCGGTTTTTTGCAGACCATGAATTCAGGAGCTGCTTTACATAAGTAGAGTGAATACCATACATGGATATTGCCTCTTTAAAATCTTTGATGTCTTTCATATGTAGTGGCTCATAACTATACTCTACATATTCTGAGGAACCCCCTGGTGCCATCTTGGTCTGAATAGTAGCTGGGAACAATAGTGGTGGTGGAGGAGGTATCCCCGTGATGTTTACAACTTTATGTAAAGTATTTCCAGTACCATAACACCCCATTGGGGGTTGACCTGAACTGTTCTGAGCATAAGATGTATCATTGCCCTTTTGTAGTGTTGCAATATGGTCCTCACATTCTTTCATTTTGGATATAATGGGTTCCCATTCTTGGATTTTGGACATTACGGATTCCCATTCCTGGAATTTGGACATTGCAGGTACAAATTCTTGTATTTCGGATACCATCTGTCTCAAAGTTTGACTTTCTTGATGAAGTGATTCTTCTAAAGACCTCGCCGAGTTAGCAATTTTGAGATCTACATCATTAACATAATTAATGATTTTCTCGTCCACTTTATTAATGTGGTCAACAAGTTTCTTGTTCTCATCAGTTACGTAGAGTTTATATTGTTCTAGTTCTAAAGACCTCGCCGAGTTAGCAATTTTCAGATCTACATCATTAACATAATTAATGATTTTCTCATCCAGTTTATTAATGTGGTCAATAAGTTTCTTGTTTTCATCAGTTACATAGAGTTTATATTGTTCTAGTACAGTGTTATCATTATGTGAAAGCTTGTTGTAACCAGTTTGTAGCATATCCATCGTTTTAGACATAGCAGAGTTTGAGAGCTGTAATTCACATATCTTGGACAACAGCTGCTGATTTAAGGTCTGCATCTGCTTAACGTCATCTGACAGTGTAGCGTTTGATAATTCTATAATACCAAGTTTGGATGGTAATTGAAAGTTCAGATTCGTGACCTCAGTCATCACCCTTCTATTGTGGAACACAACATACAGAAACAGACCAAGAAATAGTAAAACTGGGGTACTGAATACCTCAAGATACTCATTTAAAAACTTGTCAACCATCGTGGAAAAATATATACCAAATTCCTCAAAAGAATAGTTGTCAGCCATTACCTCAATCCAGGTGCAATGACGCTGTGTGGTCAGAAGATGTCACAATAACGTTTAGTGCCCTGCTGTATGGCCGATGTAGAGACACTCAGCACGCTATTCACAGATCCTAGGTGTTAAAGGGTCTCAGCAGACAGAATAGAATCTTTGGAAAAAACAAATTCTCACAAGTCAAGACAGGATGTTAATTACAAGATAGAATGGTTTTAGTTATCTTTGTTCACCTACAGGAGTAATTCACAATTGTCCCAGGTTACAGGGGTTAGGGGCGGAGCTGCTGCTTGAATCTGCAGTTTTTGGGTCAAACCCAGCCAGCCAGGTTGGGGGAAGGGCGCTCGTGCAGCCGCAGTTCAAACTCAATTAAAATGAACTGAGCAGCGGTACAGCTAGGGGCGGAGTTACCGACTGCGCGCTCAGCAGAAGCAAGCAGCCCGGGTCAGCCGTTTAGCTAGGCAGAGAGCCGCGCGCTGGGGGAGGGGTGAAGTTACCGATCGCGTGCGCAGCAGGCAGACAGCCCGGGTCAGCCTTTAAGCTAGGCAGCGAGCCGCGCGCTGGGGGAGGGGTGAAGTTACTGATCGCGTGCGCAGCAGACAGGGCACTGTCTGGCCCAATGTCCCATTCCTTTGCAGTAGGCACACTGATTCAGGTCTAGAGGAGGACAGTGATGCTGACCCAGGTTATTTCCTCTATTACCTCTCCTAAACTTTTCTTTTCCCTCAGTGGTGCCTTCAACTACTGTGGCCAGGATTTTAGTCAGCTCTCTTGTTCTCCATTTTTCCCGAGCCACTTCTCTCTCTTCCTTTTCTCTCTCCTTTCTCTGCTCTTTCTCTTCTTCTGTTTCCCTTTTGTAAAATACTTTTTCTGCCTCTTTTATTAAATCTCTTAAAGTCAGATCTTGTAGCCCATCTACTGTTGCAACTTGCACCTAATATCTGGGGCCGACTGACCAATGAAAGCCATAGCAACCAAGGCCCTTTGTTCCTCAGCCTGGGGATCAAAGTGGATAAATCTGCGGTATGCTTCCATTAATCTTTCTAAAAATATTGAGGGTGGTTCATCAGGCCCCTGAACAACCTCCCTTACCTTGGCTAAATTGGTGGATTGGCGTGCAGCCACCCAGAGACCTGCTACTGGAGTCTGGCGATAGATGGACAGATGCTCCCTACCTTCAGGAGTATTCAGTTCCCAGTTAGGGTGGCACAGTGGAAACAGACCATCAATGACATTCTGAAGTTGAGTAGGCCTCCCATCCTGTCCGGGAACCTGTTTCCTGGCTTCCAAGAGGATTCTGTCTCATTCCTCTGTAGTGAACAGGCTTCCTAGTAACTGCTAACAGTCATCCCAATTGGGTTGATGAGAAAACATGAGGGATTCTACCAATCCAGTTAACCTAGAGGGGTCTTCAGAAAAAGGAGGGTTATTATTCTTTTAGTTATATAAATCAGAAGAGGAGAAGGGCCAGTACTGCAGGGCAGGCATGTCTCCCCCCTTGCCCATCATCTATGGAGGTCTGTAGGGTCAGAGAGGGAGAGTAACTGCCACATCCTGGGGACTTTGGGCCTGCCTACTTCTGTCCCCTGGGCCGCCATGGCCTTTTTCTGCAAAGAAAAGTCAGGGGAGGGGGAGAGGAAGGAGTAGGCAGGGAAGAGGGAGAAGGAGGTGATATGGGTTGGTCTTAAGGATAGGGAGGTGGTGGGATGTCTGAGTCTAAGAAGATTAAGTCAGGTTGGGATTTGGGCAAGACCGAGGAAGGTATGGGTGGATAGAGTTTGGGTGCTGAAGGTTGTGCCTGCACCTTGGCTGGAAGAATTGCTGCAGGTCTGTGTTCATCAGGGAAGAGCAAAGGTCTCACCCATCCTGGTGGGTTCTTGCATAGATCCTGCCAGACCATGATGTAGGGTTGTTGGTCCGGATGACTATGACAGCCATGATGGAAAAAAAAAAAGCAGCCTTAACTGCCCGGATCAGTGGGAGGTGTGTTGATTCCTGAATAGTGCCATTCTGGCCCTTATGGCTCCTCCTTCTCACCAAAGGACTAAAACCTTATGTTAAATAGGGGTATTAAGAAAAACATGTTTTCCTGCTGTACAGTCTCCTTACTGCTGCCACCTGCTGAGTGCTAGTCTTTGGGGATTTTCTAAGACCTTGGGTGGGCCGGACTAAGGGGCGGGGTGTAAGAGAGTCAAGAAAGGAGGAGCTAAGTGGGGGACTAGGAGAGAGAGAGAAGCAGCAGCAGAGAGAGAAGCAGGACTAAGATGTAAGGTGTACAAAATAAATCATTGTGATCCTGAATGATAGAACCTAAGGACTCCAGAGTGCAGATTATTTAACCTCGACGCCCCTTGCCTGGACAAGACTCAAACACCCCAAAACCGGACGCGGTAGAGGTGGAAGGATCCTTCATAAGGCCAACCTACCCCGAAGGAAGCCCACTCCACTGAGCAGAACGTTTGACATTTACCCTTTTTCACAATCAAGGAAAAATTGTGGGCTCTCTCACGGACCTTGGACCAATGATCCAGAGTCAGGGACAGGGTGCTGAAGTTGTCTGTCCCATGCTTGCCAAGTCAAACAAAACGAAAATACCGAATGATAGCACACACAACAAGACAAGAAACAATGTCACAGAACATCTCCAGGACTTAAAAAACACAAAGGACATGGTTTCCACTGGCCTGAAACCACAAGATCTCTTAACTACTGCCAATAAAGTTACTGAATCAGAGTCAACCAGATAGAACACATCCAGGCATCCCCAGAGGTCCTTCCCCTCTGAGTGTCCCTCAGAGTCATGGGTTGCAACTCCTGGACACATCTGTCAGTTGCAGTCGGGGTGTAATGGATGGGTGCCCCTAAAGCACCCCAAGATACCCCAAGACCATGACTAATGACCACTGTTAACTTTAAAGAAAAAAAGAGTTTAATGAATTTGAATATACCGATACACACATGTGTGGGCTTGAGGCACTGTGGAAGCCAAGAGCACCAAATGCTTTCAGAGTAGAATTCTTATACTGCACTCTGGGTAGGGGAGGGGTACGGGCAGGCTTGGTGTGATAACATGGCGGGGCCAAAGGTCAGTTTAGGATGGAGTTTAGGAATGCAAGCAGGCAGGCAGACAGGCAGGCAAGCATATTTCCTGTGAAACAATAGGACCACCTGATGATATTCATTTTCTGGAGCAATGGTCATGATGGGCACATTGTGCAAGCTTCAGAAAGTCCCTGCCTGCTTCCGTTAACAGTTCTCATGGTAGGGCTTTCCTGGGTGGCCCCACCCAGGTTGTTATATCAGGAATGCAGTCTCAGGGACTTATCTCAGATGGTCCCACTCGAGTGAAGTCCAGAAGGTCAAGCTGCTGACCAGGTGGGTCCCAAGAACTCAGGAAGTATATCCTGAGCAGTTGAGCAAGCTGCCATAAATCTTGTGAACAAAGCTTTACCCGAGAGTTCTGAGAGCCTGAGTCTTTTAGGAAACAGCTATCTGATCAATTATCAGTCACACAGGGACCGAAACTCTGGCAGCCTCAGCTTGTTTTGGGGACCTCAGGAAGGAGACAAAGGGGAGGGGGAGTTGGACAATTCAGGTGGCAAAGAGTCAAACAGAATTTTTTATTATTTCAGGGGAAAGATCACGGGTCTCCCTGACAGCCACAGCCAGTCTGACATCCTAGGTGATTGCACTCCAGAAAAGAAAGGCCTTACTTACCCCGGGAGATGGCTACTGGAGTCTCCTATATGTGCAGAGATCTCAGTGGAACCTCCAAATGTAAGGGTCAAGAAACTTGATGCATAAAGGAGGACTCCAAGAGACGTTCTCTCATGCAACAAGCAAGGGTATTGTATTCATCAAGCATGCATGGGGC
Source organism: Phyllotis vaccarum (assembly GCA_033318265.1). Taxonomy (NCBI): domain Eukaryota; kingdom Metazoa; phylum Chordata; class Mammalia; order Rodentia; family Cricetidae; genus Phyllotis; species Phyllotis vaccarum. Next base: position 92,561,906 of record JARWLC010000005.1, on the reverse strand, counting down.
TCACTGAACACACAGGAACAGAGAGCTCTGAGCTGAAGAACAAAGCTTTTATAAGGTGTTTGGACAAGGGAGTTCGGGTATAGGTCATGGGGGTTGCTCCGTGCAGAAATGCAGGAGGCAAATAATGTATACCTTGCAGTCTTTCTGAGCACTGGGTGGACCACACATTTAAAGCCCCTACTTGGTTCAGAAGAAGGGTGATTTATCACTTATGCAGAGTTTAACAAAATTTTTTCCTAACAGAGCCACGGGCCACGTGGCTGCACAGATTAATGAAAATGGGTTGAGTTGAGATGAAATAGCTAGCTAGCAATGTGCCTAAGCCATAGGCTAAACAGCATGAACTTAATATAAGTGTCTGAGTCATTTTGGAGGCCTGAGCAGCAGTGGACAGGTAAGTGGTCTAGGGCAGCAGGTCTGAAGGTTTGTGGGTCTGAAACTACCTGACCAGGCCCATAAACCATATTGTAACAGCCTTTAATTCCCAAAACAAATCAACCTGCTCTTGCAACAAAAAAATCTGTAAGTTAAGCTATAAAATACCTTGTCTCATACTGTACTGTGTCTCTAAAGCATTGGTTATTCTTCCTGACAATAAATCTAATGTGGCTACAGTGGCTACAGAATGACCAAAGACAATCCCCTCTGCTGCTGCCCCCTCCCTCAGGCAGTCACAATGGCAGTAACAACAGCTGTGGTGATCTGTCTTAGAACAAATCAAGATGAGCTGATCAAACCACCAGCCTGAGTATCTCATTTTCCAGCAGCCAGTCAGGAAATAGGATTCTCTAGAACAATTCAGCTGCTAGACATGTTAGTAGCATTTGTCACCACAAAGGAAAAAGGGAAATGACAGAGAGTTTTCAAACCCTGTACTTCAATTCCAAGAAACAGTTCCATTAAAATAAGTTGCCTGCATAATATCCTTGGCAGGGGCTGTGGCCCCCACCACCATAGAGGGGTTAGCTGATATGGAGGATTTGTAATCCATTCAGCCCATAATGGTGGACTGACCAGTTGATAGTCAGGGTGCCCAGGCCAATAACAATTAACTGGAAGGATATAGCCAGTACAGTTTTTAAACCTACAAAAGAAGCATCACAGGAGTTCTGCCAAAGTCTGCAATTGAGGCATTGCTCATTGCAATAGATCCACTATGGACAAGGGAATTATTAAGGAACTGTCTCTTATCCAGTGCCTTCTCAAAGCAGAAGCTCTCAGTAAGATTACAAGTATCAGTGATATATATATATATATTTTAAAGTATTTTCCCAATTTATGGGTGCTGATGGGGGGGTCCATTTTCCAATCAGTAGATACAAAGTAGGGCCATACTGTACTATCAAGACCCACTGCCATCAACATTGAGGGATTCCTTACCAGTGTCCAACAGACTTATTGTACCAGGCTCATTCCCAATAAGGCCATCCACAGAACACACCAGTCATTCTGTAACCCAGACTGGAGATTCAGTATTTTGGGGAAAATAGAGACACTATCCCACGCCTACACCAGCACTGGTTCTGGTCCACACCATTGTTCAGACATCACTTCCCTCCATACTTGATGGTATGTGGAAAAATTTGGCTGCCGTTGGCACTCAGTGGCTGACTTCCCATGATTATGCACATTTAAAAATTTAAAATGTAGAGAATAAATGAGGACCAATGCTTGAGGGTATTATATTCCCTCTTCTTTATTTTATGAAGATATGCCTTCAGGGTATGACGTATTCTTTCAATAATAGCTTGACCTTGAGGATTATAGGGTATATCTTATGAACTATAGAATAGTCATTACAAAATTTTGGGAACCTGATGCTAGCATATATAGGTCCATTACAAGTTTTAACTATTTTTGGCATGCCCAAATAGGCAAAGGTTTGTAGACAATGACTTTATATATCCTTAACCTTTTTCCTGGTATGGACGGAGGCAAAAAGAATTCCAGAAAAGGTATCAACAGTAACATTAACATGTAATTTCCCAAAAAAGGACTATCCATTTGCCAAATATTATTGGGTGATAAACCCTTGGGATTAACTTCATAGTGGGATACAGGAAGAAACTCCATGCAGAATGGGCAACTCTTAACAATGGCAATAGCTTAATCTTTATAAAGTTTGTATCTAAATTTTAAAGTTCCAGCATTAAGATGAAATTTTTAATGAACCTGTTGTGCAGCTTCCAATTGTGACTTATTCATATATAGGACCAATTTATTAGCCTCATCAACTTGTTGGCTACAATAGCTTAGAGGTCCTATAAGGTCCAAATTTGCTCTAAGATGGCACATAAAAAGGGAATTTTTGTGGCACTAGGGCAGAGTTAACTAAATTATGAGCAGCCTGCAGTTTTTCCTTTGAGAGGGGCCAATGTTCAATCCAGACAAGTTGCAGCTGCTCTGCAATGTCCCCTAGGATAAATTTTCCAAACTTTCATGCTGTCGTCTGTTTCTTTAATAATTCTACAAGATGTTCAGTTAAATTCTATCAGGACTTTGTTTCTGAAACCTTCATGCTATCCCATATTTCTTTGATAATTCTGTCTATTAATCAGTTAAGATCTGCCGGACCTTGCAGCTCCCATGTTTCAATTCAATTCTGCTGGGACTTCATAGCTCCCATATTTCAATTCACCCTCCTACTATTTCTGAGGGCAACCTCTCAGAATTTCCCTAGTTCTTGATCTAAGTCAAGAAAGAGGCTGGAGATTAACAATTCACCCTTCTATTTCCAAGGGTGATCTCTCAGAAATTCCCTAATTCTGAAAATTTTCAATTCTATTCAACCTCATATTAATTTCCTACCTGCTGGCCAGCCTTCAGAGGTAGATCTCTCAGTTAGCCTCTAACTTCCAATGTCACTGGGGGCCTCCATCTGTGATGCCTGCATCATCTGAGTGAGCTTCATCGAGCAAGGGCCTGGAGATTGAGAGGGGCACAGAGACACAGGTCACGCTTGAACCAAGAATGTCATTTATTGGAGCTCAGGGAAGAAAGCCTTATATACAGGGTAGGGGTGGAGGTGGGACTGGGGGGGGGTTGCTTTTTTATCTTGAGTTATTTTTGCAACTCACAAACAACACCTGGCCTGGGTCAACTTCTTTATTCTCTAACTTCCTGATTCCTTAATCACAGCATTTGCTTGGGCAATGTTATGATACTGGAATTGGATCAATTGATTCCAGTAAATACTGGAGGCCACCAAATAGTGCTAAGCCCTGTGGGCTACAGCCCAACCTCCACAGTAACAGAACCAGTGACAACTGGACCAGAAGTTCCATCGGGCTCAGGGCCTCAGATAGTAGTTAAAATATCAGTAGATTCAGGTGTAGTCACTGAGCCAATGGAAAAACTACATTATAACCTCTGTGTTTCTTCTGTCTCTCTTTTGTTAATGTTTTTACTTTCTAACCCTCTGGGTTGGGTGATATATTACTATTTTAAGATTCATCTTATTTTTAAAAGTTATTTATAAGCCCTTCTCTCCATAAGCTGTATCTTGTCATAGTGTTTTATCATGGGAATTGAAACCTTAAGTAAGACATTTGATATAAAATTCAAGATAGAAATTATGTTTATTTATTTGTTTTTTGCCCTTTAGCCTTACATAGACATTTCAGAGATTATTTTTGATGTGTGTTCTAAATTTCCCTTTTTCTTTTCTCATGCATTTTTGGTAGAAATCACCATATTATACATTTTAAGAGTTAATATTTTTTGTTGTTGTTTGTATTAGTACAGTAGTTTTGACAGTTGTTTTTTAAAATTAATTATTGTTTCTAAGTTTTAATTTAATACTAATACATGGGATAATCTCACCTAAACTACTTACTTAAAAATAATAACGTTTTATAGCTTATTAGATTCTGCTGAACTAAGTTATTTCAATCCTTCTTAGTCCCACACAATAATAAATTAGTGGTTTGTCTGCCCTCCTTTTGAATCTCATGACTTTAAAACTGGTTTGCCTAAGATATAATTATTTAGAATTTGTCATTAATTATTTCTGATTGTCTAGCCATAATGTAGCAATATTCCTTTAGTAGTTCTTAAAAACTGTGTTTGAAGTATTAATAGAAAAACTTAAATAAAAACCAACTGTAGGAAACATCTGTGCTAGGATCTCAGGGTTTGGGGCTTAGTGGTACAATAAGGGATTTTTAGTCTCCTTGAAACTTCAGTCTTGATGGAAACCATGGCACCACCTTAGCAAAGTCTTAGAAGGCCATGTCATTAACTAACAATGAAATGTTTTATACTATTCTCAGAAGACCATAAATTGTATGAATTGTGTGAGTCAGAGTACTCAACTATTTTTAATTTATGTGTGAATTAATAATTCAGATATTAAGAGACTGATTAAAACCCATTAACTAAATTGGATTGGGATTGGTAGCCAACTTCTGAACAGAGTAAAAGGACCTGAACTTTACTAAGGATAATTTTTTCTGAGACATTACCATTTTTAGTACAGAAAAATGACTTTACCTTAGGTCAATTTTGCTATTGTTTTAATATTTTTTCTTTTAATTACTACTTATTGGATGTTTCTGCTGCACATCTCCAGTTGCTGTGGAGAACTGTGTGATTACCACAGGTTGGACAGGATGAATAACTGCTTTTGTTGTCCCTGTGGTCCCCAAACTCAGCAAGGCTGTCAGTACACTGTTGCAGTTCTAACTCAAAAGATGCCCTACAGATCCTGCAAAACCTATGAAGCTGACAATCTGCTCCCAGCTGCTTCTCTTACCATCTCCTGACTGTCTGGACAACTTTGGCTGCTTTAAAGGTCTTCTGATCTTGGGAAACTTCTCAAGCTGAAAATGCCCCTGAAGCTTCTACTTCTGGAGATTTTGCCACAGTCTGTGTGCATGAGGCCTCATTTTGGCTTTTTCACATGACCCCACTATAACCTTGCCCTTAGCTACTCCAGTGTCTTCAGCTAGGTAGGGGAGATTGCCTTTCTTGGCCTTGGCAGGTGGAAAAGGCATGCCTTCATAGACTGGAGTTTCATCATCAGAGAGAGAGTTGTGGCTGTGTGACTGGCTTCATAATGCATCCTTTCTCTTACTCTCCTCAATGTAAAGGGAAATTTTATGAGCTCCAGGTGGCTGCTAACCACCTCCTGAGGTAAGACAAAAGGTTAAGAGAAACAGATAGGGATGCCCTGGCTGTTTATCATCCCCAGAGTGTGTGTTTGAAGTTCCAGGATAGAGAATCCTCAGAATTATCTGGCTGTTTATCATCACAGAGTGTGTGTTTGAAGTTCCAGGAAAGAATGTACTATCCACCCAGTTCTCAGAGAAGCCATAAAATATAAATTGATCCTCATGGCCTGTGGGTGAACTTCTTTGTTCCCTACATCCTATAAAACCTCTGCTCCACTTCAGCTTGGGGCTCTCTCTCTGTACCTGCGTTTTCAGTGAGCTGAGCCCCAGGTATACTTGGTAAATAAAATTCCCCTTTGCTTGTTGCATGAGAGAATGTCTCTTGGAGTCTTTGTGCTGGGAGTTTCTTAACTCTTACACTCAATGTTATATGGGAGATTGGGAGATCTCTATCCTGATTGCCAGCACACTTCCATGTTTTACTCTGGCATCCAATAAAGCCTCCTGAAGATGGTTTATTTTATCACAATAAAGCTGGTGAGCAAGAGCAACATGAAGAGGAACTTGTGGTTCTGTTGACCCTTGGCTTACTCAGCAGGTGGAAGGGGACAGAAGAGTTCCAGGGAACAGCTGCAATTAGAGACCTGGAAAATGGGAAGTGAGTAGTTGGAAGTGCTCATAATACAGGAGGCTGCGTAAAACCACAAGTAAGAAGCAACTGAGACCCAAGGCCATGACCAACAAGGGACTGTTAGACTGAGGAAGGTGAGGAGTTGTGAGCAAAGGGTGGAAGAAGTGTACAGAATTATTGATATAGGCAGATAAAATAATCTCTGAGCATTACCATAGCTGAGCAGCCAGCGAGGGCAGCTGACACAATTATCACTAGTTGCCAGCTACTGGGCTGCAAGGGACTTAAGTCTAGAGATGAGTCCGGGCCACTGACACACAGAGCTCAAAGTTGCTGGCAGGAAGGAGCTGCACTTCAGATATTTGAGATTTTCTGTCTTGAGAGAGGAAAAGAACCCCAACTCAAAGGGAACATATGTGTCTGGTCCCAGCACACAGCAGTTTGTAGGAGTCAAATCAATGGTTTGTTGGGAGCTTAGTTCAACTTAGTTGGGAACTTAGAACGTTCTTTTAGCAGACACATGATCCTATCTGAAGCAAGTTTAAAGGGAAAAATAATTATCCAAATTATAAAAAGATCTCTTGAAATTCCAAAAACAAAATCCACAAATGCAATCAACCAACCAAATAGACAGTAAGAAGACCAGTATTATTATGGATTTTTTAGTTTAAAAAAATTATACCACATGTTTGCCATTTAGGTCCTTCTGAGTTGTATATAGTAAAGGTTTCAGAATAGCAATAACCTCAAGGGCCAGGAATGGGAAAGGTAAATAGATAGTGGAAAAAAAGATTTGGAGACTCATGAAATTACCTCATTAACTATAAGTAGAAGTAGAAACATGACATTGCTCTTTTTTCTGTACTGGTATTAATAGAATGTACAAAACCGAGAGTGATTCCTATGTCCTTTGAGTGATAGTGATATCATCAGTTAGAATAGCTGTTGCCCTGGTGATACTATCAGAGGGTGGTGTGTATGTGAATATGAACAAGCACAGATGAACACTCCACACTTTCTGTTCAATTTTGATATGAAATTAATGCTCTGAGATCATAAATATTCTAAAATTAAAGATTTGTTTCTGCTTTCCTGACCATGGTAATGCTTTTCACTTTTGGGTATAATAATTTCATTTTTATTTTCATTGTTATTCTTTCTATATTTACTACTACTAAAATATGAACAAAAGATACTCAATGTTAAACTAGCAGGTGTTTCAGTTTTTGGTTATCATTTCCATTCAGTTTGCTATTGGCTCCTTTAACTGTGTACATGAATGATGATCTACAGTCTTCAGCTTCTGTTTTAATACTTGAGATGATATTATAATTAGTTGTCTACAACTTATCTTCATAATGATCATTGTTCCTAGCTGTGCAACATCCATATATTAATGCATAATAATTCACCAAGCCTTTTCCTCCTGTTGAGCATTGCTTTGTTATTGAGGAGATGGTGCTGACTACTTTGAGGGAATGTGTTTTCTTGCTTTTGGGGAAGTGTTTTCTTAGGGGAAATTTCTAAAAATCACCTGTTACAAGGTCACAGAAAAGCTTGTTTTTGCCACAAGGTACTCTGGTTCTTTTAGAAGTGTCTTATTTATTTGGCCTGGGTATCAATGATTTCTTTTACTTATCTAAAATTTTTGTTCCATGATTTCTCTTCTAATGAGCAATCATTACTTGTTACAGTAGTGCTTTGAATTTACTTAATCATTTTATGAAAATTTTGGCTTCAGTAATAATGTTTACATAGATAATTCAACATTCCAATATTTCCTAGTGATTATTCTGCATTTATTTATATGTGAACATCATAACTATTTTAGACCAGTTTATTAGTAATTGATAGTTTAGCACCTTGCATGAACATATGCAGTTTTGAACGTTTGAAAATACTTTTATCTTTAAAGTCATATAAAATTTTCTTTGGTAATTCTGTTAACATAATTTATTTGTCTAGCAGAATTTTTCATAACATTGCAATTTTTAGTACAATTTCAATTGACTATGGAAAATTATTTTTTCAGAACTGTACATTTAACATTTTATGTAATGAAGGGGGCCAGTAGCAGGCATTCTCATTTTCTAAATCACAGATGTTATGTTCTCATTGTTCTATTAAAGACATGACTCAGAATATAGATTGAGCAAGACTGGCTTGGCAAGGCAGGATAGATTTAGTATTTAAAGTTCAGGCAAATACCAAAAGGCCCAGAGGTTTTCTTCTATACTGAAATAGCAAATCAGATTACTTTGAAAACCAGAAGAAAATGAACACCTCATCAACTTTCTTACCCATCTAATTCCTTGAGGCATTTACCAGCATCTCCATGGACCACACTGTCTCTCACACTGAGTTTATAGGGTAGTTGAATCTACAGTTATCTCTCAAAAATTCTCAATAATATTGCATTGAATGTTCTGTTGGTCAAGCATATTCATTTCTATTGGTCTGAGAGTGATTTCTAAATGCACTCTGCAAACAAACACTCAAAATTTAGTATAACCCACACTGTTCTGAAAATATATGGATTTTATAATAAACTTATTCATGTTATTTTTATTGTCTGAGAATAAGTTGTGGGTTGTCTTGAGGGAAAAATTATAATTTCAAAACATGTTTTGTTTGGCCTCACCAGCATCTATTTTCTGTTTCCATGTTGCTCTGGGACTGGTGAAAGAACTAGCCTCAGTTTCCCTTTCCTCAGGTTTCCGAATATTTTCACTACATACAACTGGGGACGAGTAAATATTAAAAGCTGTGAATGTGTTTACCCAGACATTAGCCCTTTGCATGGGTAATTAGTAATTACGATTACAAAACCCTATTAAGCTACATTAGCTAACATACTCCTCTGCCCCAATTAATATTTTTATTTTGTTAACATATATGTGAGTAACAGAAAGCCCCTTAAGATTAATATGAGTTTATTTAATTTCATGCATCAAATCACATAAATGCACCTGTATCGTCAGGTACTGCAAGTTATAAGCTGTAACTTAAATGATAACCATTTCAGGAGAAAGTTCCTTATTTATTTAGTCTTTGACTATATAATTGGATAATAAGATAACAATTATTAAAGTGCTATGTGAAAACTTTTAAAATGTTCATTATATATCTCTATATTAAGTTATATCTAAACAAAACTGTGATTTTATAAATTTTTCCTTTTCAAATCACCATTGTTCACTATGGTGCTTTGATCCTATAAAAGCACAAAATGGAATTTGTACTTCAAAACCTCATTCTCATTCTGTGTGCATCTCTGTCATTCTTCTTTCTCTTAAACACACACACCATATGTTTAAATATGAGTTGCAGTCATTTTGTGATGTGGAATTTAGATATTTAGTAAAGTCTTTTTGATTCTTGAAGAGACCATTTCATTCAGGATGTGCTGATGTTCATAATCAGAGCATGTACAGTTTGTTACAGATGGCAACAGTTTTAAAGCCTCCATCCCCAGCATATCAATTTATCTGCCACATGACATACATCCCCATGGTCATGAACTGTCAGTGTCTCTGCATTATCACACAGATGAGCTTTGCACTTCACAACAGTGAACACTCAGTGCACAGATTGGTGCTCAGTAGATATGATGTGAGACTTGGAAATAAAAAGATTTAGAGTTTAAGTTAGTCCTCAAGGCATACAGTAAAATTTATAGATATTTGCAAAGAGATGGACATGATTTTGGCTCTAGATATTTATATGTTTAACTAATATTAATACTACATATTATAGTACCAATAAGGTAAGACCCTTTTCAGTGGTTTCTTTCTCTTTTTTGGAAGGAATCATTTTTGAAAAAGAAATTACAGCAAAAATTTTGTTATAAATATTCAGAGAAGATATATTGCATAACCTGATGAGAGTTTTGTCAATAATAACTGGTTAATACCTTTTGTGATAGCAAGTGTAGACTATTTTATAAAGTTCCTTCAGTATAGAACTATATTTACATTTTAAGCTATTTCAAAGCATTGTGCCATTGCACCCACCAATACTCCCAGTACTTGGGAGGTAGAGGTAGAAAATTTAAAATGGAGTTTAAGATTTACCTGAGCTTCATAGTGAGTTCTTGGTCAGCATGAACTACATAAGACCCTATCTCAAACAAAACCAAACGGAAATTTAAATAAAGGATGAACTTTTTTTTTTTTTTAATAACTGTTGAGAACAGATAAGCATTTCAGTCTGGCAAAGGTAGAAATGGAAAAAAGAAAAGAAAGAACCTAATCTCAGGTTTAATAATAATATTTAATTCCTATATTGTATTTGATTTGTGGAAATTTGGTGAGAGTACCAATTGTCATCTGTGCTCATAATCATGAAAAAATAAATGAAAGAATAAACAAATCTAGGTACATTTAAAGGACAGCTCTTTGTATTGTATGTGTACAATAAAGAAAGAAGGCATAGAAGCAGGTGAAATTAATCAGATACAAATTTTTCCAAAATTATTTTAGACAATTTTGAACTTAGTTCCAAGGAATACGGTGTTAATGGTGATGAGCTATTTTAGCATATAAAACTTAACTATAAGGCACTACAAATAGTAACAAAATGTTTATTTTCAGTTTTAAGGAAAATGTCTCAAGCCAAGTATGTATGTTTTTATAAATCTTGCATTGTCTGGAGGACACTGTGCCAATGCAAATTGTTATCATCTTTTTAGCCATTAATAGCATTGAGGCTTAATGCTGTTGAAGATGAAATATTTTGAAGTTCTATAGCTGCAGGTTATTAGAAATGATATAGGCTATACTAGGATTGTAATATTTTAAAAAATGGTGTCTAGGAGAGTGGAACAAAAGGTTTTCTGTATTTGAAAGCAATCTTATTAATTATTAATTTGCATAAGAAAGATAACTATGATGGCAAAGGCCAGATACTTATACATAGGCTATAAATATAGATGAATAATTTATTTTTCTATTAATTTTGAATTTATAGGCTAACTGGGAAGTCTCCACTTTTTTTTTCCTTTTTCAGGAGGTTGTGCTTGGGACAAAATGTTGTACTATCAATAGTGTGGGTAGAGTGCATTGTGTAAGAAAAACAAAATTTACATATGCATATTTATCATTTTTGGGTTGGCTCTCATTTACAGATCTGTGTCACAGATATCACTGGGGTTTTTGGTAATTATAGTTGTTCAGTGCTATGATTCCAGGCATTGAACATGGAGCATGGGGTACATTAGTCAAGCACTCCCCTCCAGTCAGTTCCAGCCACAGCTTCTGGTCACCCCTTTCTCTGGGGGTAACCATAAGTGTGAGAGTTGTCTGTCTTAGACTATTAATCATTCAAAAGATCCTTAAAGCCCCATGCTTGGTGTTGGCAAATATTCTTTTCCTATCAGTGTTGTCAAGTTCTTAATTTAGTGTTTTCTCTCTGACATTCTGAAGTTTAATTCAAATGTATTTTGCTGTAACTCTCAATTTTCCACCTGAGTCAGCCAACAAACTTGAAAATCAAAACTTGACATTCATTCAAGGGCATCCTTTAATGACTCTTCTTGGGTTAATATCAGAACTTGAGAATCTGGGAGGAAATAATTCTGATGAAAAGGTTATTTATGTAATATATTTGTTGAAAAGCTGCTTCAATCAAATAAGATGAAGAGGTCAAGCAGTTTGGGCTGACTGTTGTCCATTGGGTATATACATGTGTTGATGATAGAAATGAATCCATTATCCACACTCAGCCTGCCTGAGGCAGATCCTATTTCCTGTGAAAAACTACCTTACAATAAAAAATACATTTTCCTTGCTATAGCTTAGTGTTCAAGTATATCATTTTGACATAAGATGTGACAAAATTGATTGGGAAATGACAAGATTTAGCCAGGACATGTACCTAAAAGCAAAATTCTTGCCCCCATACTTCTGTCATGCAGAAGAGGGAAGGAAGAATGTTCTTCCAGCCATACAAGGTATGCATGCAGTAAATTAGTAGAGTGTTATGTGAGGCTGATGAAGGATTCTTTTTTTTTTTCTTTTTCTTTTTTTGCTTGTATGCAATGAAAGTAGGAAAGAGCAAACAGCCTATCTGGGAAACAAATACTTCCTTCTGTTAGTACTATCATGTTCTGTCTTCCAGAATGAATGCTCAGTTGCTGGACAGATGACATTGTTAGAGGCTACAATATTAATTCTGAACAACTTTACTTATTCTGAGATAAATAATAGAGTATAAACAGCAATTAAAGCCTTTTGTGAAAGAATCACAACAATGATGTTGAAATCAAGTTTAACTGCTTTATGTGTTCATATCTTACTAAGGGGAATTACACATTATGCCTTTCAAACATTTCAAGAGCATTCTTCCTATCTATGTCAAGTATGGGAGATTCCTCTGTAGTTCAAAAATTAAATGTAATTGATAAAATAAATAATGTTCCCCCTCGGAAGAACCCTGTTTATGTTTAATAAATTGAGAAGGATAAAAAATAATATTTTTAGAAGTTTTCAGTAAAGGCTAACTGTACCATAAGTTTTTTCCTTATCACCTATGAATTTTCAAGAAAATTCAATTCATATGTATTTAGAATGAGTCAGGAAAAACCCTTTCCCATTCAGATGAGTGTTATTTCATCAAAAGAGTGCAGAGAAGTAAGAAATGCACAATAAAAGTAGAGAGTCTAAGTAGTTCAGTGGTATCAGAGGTCCCTTCTTGAAGCTGTCCTCTTAATTATGAAAAATTCCACAAATGTTGATAAAGCCGGGCAGAATTCACTTTTCTTATATTGAAAATAGATTCTTCTCTCATACAATAATCCTTATCAGTTTCTCTTCCCTCTACTTTTTCCATCTTTCCCACATCTCCCTTCTCACCCAAATCCACTGCTCCTCCATTTCACTTCAAAAAGGAGCAGGCCTCCAAGAGACAACCACCAAACACAGCAAAACAAGGTGCAACAAGACAAGGCAAAAGCCCTTATTTCAAGACTGGATAAGATAATGCAATAGGAGGAAAAGAGTCCTAAGACCAGGCAGCAGAGTAAGAGAAATGCTACTTCCCCTCTTAGCGCTTTCATAAAACCACCAAGATGATAACTGTACCATAGATACAGAGAACCTGGTCTTAAATATGCAGGCCCCTTGCTTGCCACATCACTTTCTGTGGGGCCATATGAGCCCTGCTTAGATGATCCAGTGGACCCTGTTCTCTTCATGTCCTCCAGCCTCTTTGACTCCTCCAATCTTTCCTCCCCCTCCTCTGTGGGGGTCTCTGATCTCCAAGGGGAAGGACCCAATGGAGACCTCCATTTAGATTCTCTCTCTGAATACTGTCTAGCTGTGGACTCTGTACCCTTTCCCATATGCTGCTTGAGGAAGCCTCTGTAATAGTGATGGGACAAGGTACTGTTCTATGAATATAGCAGAATATCATTAGGAATCATTTCTTGACTTAAAAAAAAAAAACTAGTAATATTTGATTCTACCCCATGCCTCTGGATTATCCAGTCTCCAGTTTCTGGCCATCCTGGCAGTGTAGGGTGTAAGCTGCCTCACCTTGCATGGGCCTCAAGATAAACCACATATTGGTTGGCCACTCCCATGATTTCTGTGCTACAGTTAACTCAGTACTTCTTGCAAGCAGAACAGATTTTTAGGTCTATGTCCAACTTTGTCTTTTTGTAGCCTGGGTGGTAAGTATATTTTTTCCACAGAGATCCTAAAAGGTAGGTGTGAAGGCTCCATTTAGGTACTGGCTTGACTTCTCTATATTCAATGAACTGTGTGGATGCTGTCCCTAGCAATGCAGCTTGTCTATTAGTTTTTGGAGAGTGGCCCTTTGTTTATCATCAGCTTAGCTTGTTTTGGGAATCTCCATTGGATCCCTTCAGCTTATAAGTTCATTGAATGTAACTCCTACCAACCACTGGAAGCTGCCTGGTCATAAAAGACGGCCAGACCTGACTCTGTGTCCTCCATTACTAGGAGTCCTTACTACAGTCATTCTCATAGATGCCAGGTAGTTTCCACTACTCTAGATTTTGACACTGCCCATTCCCAAATGCTCCCCAAATTCCAGCCATCTTCCTCTGTACTCTCTCCCTCCATCTACACCCTCCCATTCTCATTTCTAATCACTCTAAGTCCACTAACAAAATCTTTTTTATTTTCCCTCCCAAGAAGATCCACGAATCCCATCTAGAGCTCTTCTCTTTACCTGACCTGTCTAGGTCTCTGGATTGTAGCTTGACTATCATTTGCTTAATAGGTAGTAGCCACTTGTAAGTGAATACACAGCGTATTTGTCTTTCTGTCTCTGCGTTACCTCACTCAAGATGATGTTTTCCTTGTTTGATCCCGTTGCTTTAAATTTCATGATATTGTTAAAGAATATTTGAGTAATACTACATCATGTTAATATATTAGTTTCTTTATCCATTTTTTGATTAAGGAACATCTAGGTTGTTGTCAATTTCTGGATATTATAAATAAAACCAAAATGAACATAGTTGGGCAAACGTCCTTATAGTATGACTGAGGATTCTTTGGGTGTAGGCCCAAGAATGCTACAGCTGGGTCTTGAGATATATTGATTCTCAGTTCCCTGAACTATCATACTGATTTCCATAATGGACGAACGAGTCTATACTCCCATCAGAAATGGAGGAGTGTTCTCATTGTTTCACATCCTCTCCAGCATGAGCTATTTCTTATGTTATAGATCTTAGCCATTCTGACAGGTGTAAGATGGAACCTCAAAGTAGCTTTGATTTGCATTTCTATGATGGCTAAGAATGTTGAACATTTCAAGTGTTTCTCATCCATTTTCAATTCCTCTATTAAGAATTATCTGTTTAAATCTGTTTACTCCATTTTAATATTGAATTATTTGGTTTGAGGGTGTCTAGTGTCTTGAGTTCTTTATATATTTTGGATATTAGTTCTTTGTTAGATGTGTTGTTGATGAAGATCTTTTCCCATTATGTAGGCTCCCTTTTTTGTCCTATTGATAATGACCTTTGCTTTTCACTTTCATGAGGTTACATTTATTAATTGTCCATCCCTGTGCCTGTGATAATGGTGTTCTATTCAGAAAGTTGTTTCCCATGCCAATACATTCAAGTCTGTTCTACACTGTCTCTTTTAACAGGTTCAGTTTGTCTGGTTTTTGTTTGATTGATTTTTAAGATTCACTTGGACTTGAGTTTTATTCAAGGTGATAAAAATGAATCTATTTTATTATTCTGCATACTGACATCCAGTTAGAATAGCACTGTTTGTCAAAGATGCTTCCTTTTTTCCATTGTGAATTTCTGTTTTTGTTTCTTTATAAAAATTGAGGTGTCCACCAGTGTGTGGATTTATGTCTGAGTCTTCAATTTGATGCCATTTATGAACCCATCTGTTTTTATGCCAATACCATGTGGTTTAATTATGTTAGACATATCTTAAATATATTCTTAAAATTCTAAAGAACATTTAAAAGAAACAATAGGAAAGCAACATAAACTATCAGTTCATCAAAAATGAAATATAAGTGTTTAAAATATTGGAAAATAAACCTTAGATATACCCAATACAATAGAGTCCAAGAACAGGATACAATACTTCTACCAAATTCTATACTAATTGTGTGATAGAGGAAATTGATGGGCACAGTTATCCTTAGCTAGTATTAAAACTATGCCTTTACAAATAGAAGAGCATCACATATGCTAACAACATATAAATGTTACTCTAGATACTCTGATTGATAATGCAGAAACCATAGCAAGATAAAAAATTCATAAACTAAGGATATATTCAATATAATTAACTTACTGGACATTATATCTTGATGGCATTCTAGCTTACCAGTTGTTTTTTCTTATGATTGAAAGTCTAGCTCTCCCACATATTCTTCCCTGAGAAACACTCAAAATTCAAATTTAAATTAAGGTTTCTACTGGATGAATGCTACTTCTATGCCATTGCAGAATTGAGAAATTATAAGATGAAACATCAAAATCTAAGACTCTGTATTTTAGATTGAAGATACTAGAAACTTGGCCAAGAATTTTACTGGAAATTGTTATTCCTCTTGGGTAGGTAGAACATGATATCCTCCGAGTGAAATCTTTTAGTTGTCTTTGCCTGTGGATACCATAGTTCTATCAGCCATTCTCACATCAGATTACTTTCCTAGAAACTAAGGTGACGTGGTATGTCTTTCTGTATGCTGTGAATATCATTCACTAATAGATGGACTGTTTGGGCCTATAGTAGGCATTTTAGAAGTAGGTAGGAAATCCAAGCATATATAAATGGGAAGGAAGGCAGAGTCAGAAGAAGATGTGACCCAGCCACCCAAGAAGTAAGATGTAAAGAAATAGATAAGCCATAGGCCACATGACAAGACAGATTAATGAAAATGGGTTGAATTAAGATACAAGAGCTAGCTGGCAATATGCCTGAGCCATAGGCCAAGCAACAAGTATTTAATATAAGCCTTTGTGTTTTCTGTGGGACTGTGGGTCTGTGGATCCACACCTTGAGGCCAGGCCAGACAGGCCAGAAACTTATTATTACACCAGGGAGGAAGGGTTACAGTCTATAAAACTTGATTTTATTATATACAAACAAAAAGTTAAGAAGGAAGAGTTGACTTTGAACATTTTCCAATTCTATGTAGCCAAGAAGGGAAAAAAATAACGTTTTTGATACCAGACAAAACACAGCTCAACCAGGTCCTAAGAAAACACCTAAAGCCCTTGGTCCCATGAATCTCTGAGAATTCTTTAGGCTAGAAGATTGGTTGTACTTACCAACCCTCCTCTAGCCTTGGGCTGCAGAGCAAGGAACAAAAATTCCCTTTGGAAAGCAGGACATTAAATCTCTGTTCTGGATTTCAGTACTAGATCTGTTGTGTTTAAGTCCAAGACAGGGGCTCCTTTTGGGTGTGGAGTAGAACAGGATGAGGATAATAAACATAAAACTTTGTCCTAGACCTCAATGTTAGAATGGTAAAAGCTAATTCTTGTTGGATTCCTAGGGCTCCCTTCCCCAGGTTTGCCTGTGGGTGCAGCCTGTAGAATAATCGCTCCGGCACCAGAGGACAATAGATCAATCTGTGTGATTTACATTCTGGTTAGCATCGCCTTTATGGAAGGTTGCACATGTGGTGTGCTCAAACCCACATTAGCAGTAGGAGTCCAGAGCACTGTGGGTCTTGGTGGTCTGCAGGGGTTGGCAGGTTGTGTGCTCAGGCTTTGACCCATCTCAGAAGCTCTAGTGTCTACAGGTGTGCCAAATGGCCAGTTCAGTGGGAATGGTTTAGCTACAGTGAGTATACACCAAGCTAAAAAAAATAAACATGCTGTTTTGACATGCTTTTTCTTTTTCTTGTGGTTTCTGTTTGGCACTTTTTATTTTTCAACCATGTCAAGCTGCTATTATTTCAAAACAACTTGTTATAATCAAAAAGATTTTATTTCAAGTAACTACAAAGTGAAATCTATAACACACATCCAGAATTTTAAACAAAATGTCACAAAATATTAAGAGAGTGAACCAGTCAAACAAAGAGGAACTGTAGCCAAGAAATATAACAAAAGTAGGTACCAAATATAGTAAGTTCTTAATAAGTGATTGTAATGTGAGTGGATAAATTCTCTATTTTAGTCATATATAGACACTTAATAAATTAAAAAAATTCCAATTACATGTGCCTTCCAAAACTACTTTGCTCCTTATGACACATATAGGCTAAAATTGAAAGGATATAATGAAATATTTCACATAAATTGAATCCATAAGAAAGCAGGAGAACTGAACTTACATTAGGTAAAATAGACTTTAAAGACAGTGAAAAGAGACAAAGAATGGCTGGGGAATTAGTCCAATCAGGAAAGTAGTTAGATTGTGAGAATGCTGACCCATAAGAAAGCTAGTAGTGGTTTCTGAGGGGCCCAGAGACCAGCCTGGCCCCAGCCAGGGCAAACTGGTGATAACTAGTGTCTTAAATCCAGTACTCTTAAATACTTCTTCCGCATTAGCCAACTTGGGGTCTAAGCCTGGGTCCTTGATGTGGGCAGAATCCAGATACAACATTCTTAGACCAGCAAGAGATGGTGATCTGCAGCTAAGGATACTAGCAAATCAAAACCCTTTCCCCTGACTCCGGGAAGAAGTGTGAGGGTCTGGGGAAAAAGTATTTAAGGTCTTTCCCTCCAAAATAAAATTAGACTTGCTTCTTTCAACTTGTCCCCAGAGTCTGTGTTATTGCCATCGTTTTCTTCTCCCACAAGGGGAAAAAGCAGGACCCTGAGCATAGAAGTACCCCCAACTTCTGGCGCTCAAACCAGGCTGAATGGTAACAAAAGCTAGTCATGTTCCTGTGTTGTTTGTAATGCCAGTTCTGGGAAGCAGAGACAGGTGAATCTCTGGGTTTCTGGGCAGCTAGTGTACCTTAGTTGGCAAGTTCCAGGCCTGTGAGAGAGCCTGTGTTTAAAAAAAAAAAAAAAAAAAAAAAGTAAATGGTTTCTGAAAAAAAACTCAAGGTTGGCTTTCCGGTCTATACTCACACATTTACACAAGTATATTCAGACTTACAGATCATGAACATACAGAGAGAAACAAGGAAGATCCCTAGGTAATAGTGAAGAAATCGATTTAGTATGAGAAAGTAATCCTAAATTTGCATATACCCAGTAACAGGACACTCAGTAGCACAAAGCTGATTTCACACTCATGACTTGTAAGGGAGTCTGGCTTGTCAGATGAGGGTTAAACTAGGTTATAACCTGGGTAAAATTGCTTATGAAGCTTCTTTGCAATTTTAATTTTAATTTTCCTCCACATTTTAAAAAATAATTTCCACACTTAAAGTAAGCAAAAAATACACTCAATGTATTAAGAGACAAGATACTATGAGGTTACAAAGTTGAACCTTTGGGATGAAATGGACTAAATCAACCCATATACATTTATTTCCTTCTTTTTACCAAGTCCTGGGAAGCTGTTAGCACTCTGTGAGTCTGCATCTCTATTCTTACATAAAGATCTTAGAGATCTGAGTTTTTCCTAATCTAGCCATAGGAGTACCTCAAATACAGGGGACTGGGGAGACAGCTCAATGGTAAAGAGCACTGCTGCTCTTCCAGAGGATCTGGGCTTGATTTTCACAAACTACATGGCTGCTCACAACTAAAGTTCTAGAGATTCAATACCCTCTCTGGCCTCCGTGGGCACCAGGTAATTACGTGGTGCCAGATGCATATGCAGAGAAAACACTCAATAATTTTGAAAATGACAGTTAAGTACACACGCATGTGCGTGCACACACACACACATACACACACATACACACACACACTTTTACTGATCAAGTTACTGTCTGAGGGTTGGTTTAGTTAGATATAGCAATGGAAGGAACACCAGGTGAGGTTGGGTGTCATTCTAAGTCTCTGAGGGCAAGAATTCAAAAGCATAGGGAAGGAAAGTTCAGCAGTTGTTTTAAGTTTCAAAACCAAGAAGTCTTTATTTTATGGGATCTTGGTAAGTGTAGAAAGAGGAAAAGAATTTGGTAAAAGAGATTATTACTTGTTTCTTCCACTATCTTCTTAGCAGATCAAGAATTTCTTGGTCTTAAAGGTTCCAAAACTTGGAGCCTTTCTTTAAGTAAAATGGTGCAGTTTCAGGCTGAGCAATTAGGATTTATTTTGAGTGAGAAAATATGTCACTATGATAATTTTCAAAGGCTAATAAATGATATAACCATCATAAAATGAAAAGAAACTAGATATTTTTGTCAACTGTCTTATACTTTCATAACTTCTTTTGACTTTGAAATCAGTTTAAATTTCAATAATTTTAACAAGTTATTTTTTCAAATGAAACTAAACAGATAATGTCTATAAAATGTTTCAATTTTTTCTTTATTATTAGTAAATTTTTGAAAAATATTAGCCTCAAATACACCATTAGTAATGTAAATGTTTTAGAATTATTTTCACAGTTTGGAAAATGTTTACAAGTTTTCCAATAATTATTTAAGCATTCACTATTTTTTAATTATTACAGAGAAGTATTTATGAACGAAGAAAGTTTAACTTATTGAGTTCACTTGATTCCCATTGATGAATAAAAAAACCGTAAATTATGTTTGCAGTTGTACCAGACAAATTACCCAAATCATGATAAGTGAAGACTTATGTTTGAGTTCAACTTTGATGTAAACTCTGGTTCTCTGTTCATAATTTTGTACAAATATTGTTTTAAAAATACTTTTTAAAGTAGAGTTAATTTTAATTTCACATTTTTAATTTTCTTTTTACTCATATATAGCCCTGTAAATGGGTGTGACAGGATATATTCATATTGTTGTAATCTCTGGTCCTGGATCTTCACAGTACACATTGGCCAAATTAGCACAGTGGAAACTAAAAATATTTTTATCTCTTTACTATATCTTTTTATACCATTAATAGCTTAAATATAAATGTTGTGGCTATGTCTAAATTAAAAACACATACATGTTCATATTCCATATTTATCTATCTCTGTCTAAATATCTCAATAAATATAGATTTTCTTTTAATTTAACTTTCTTGTAGCTAGAGTCCAAAGTTATCCCAATTATTTTGTTGGCAGAAAGTTTAGAGGAAAAATTAAAATATTTCTATTTAAATAGAATGCCTTACACTTGTAAACTTTGAAGAACACATCACCATGTGGTATTAAATACCCATCAATGGCTTTGGTTTGAGCCCCTTCCATACAGTAGAACTGAGGCTCAAAGTGATTAACTTTTGGCAAATACATTTGTATGCTTTGCAATCACATTGCAGGCAAGCGAAGGTCAAGAAAGTCTGATGAATAGTACAGCACACCTTCAGTCTTTAAATATAAATCCCAGTCTGCTCTGAAGGGTGTGAGACACAAAAGAGGCATTTAATATGATGGCAGCAATAATGAAAACTGCTAATGAAACACTGAGAATGGAAATCTACAACTGTTCTCAAATATATAGCTACATGAGATCATTAAATGTTTCTTAAATCGATTTAGCTCATTTAGGACTTCATTCATTTTCTCTGCAGACTCTTAAAAAACATAAAACCTTTCTAAAAATGATTTATACTGTTACTAAATAATATAAGTATCAGCATACACTTCATATTGTCCTCTTTTGCCCTCCTTTAAGAAGGATATTTAATCAATTCTTTGTAATCTTTTAGGAGAAAGGAACTATTAAAATGACTTCACTAATTGTTTAATAAGATTGACTAAAATGTTTCTGATGCACAGCTTTCTTTGTAGTGCCACTGTACTGATATGTAACTTGCTATTGAAAAATATTGCCAATCCCAAAGCTATTGCATATTCACAACCATCAATTTTTTCTAAAATTGGTAAAAAAAAATTATCAGGTTAAAAGTTAGGCAAGATCATACACAGTTCATTAGTCATTCTATTCTGCCTAAATCACATCTCACTTTCTCTCAGGGAAAATCTACACTAATCACCACCTGGGATGAGGACTCCATTTTTTTCCTTTATTGCCTTTTTTCAGGATCCTACTGTGTGCCAATTACTGTGGCAAGCAAACCTGAACAGGACTCTGCTGGATTTTTAGATCCTTGTGAGAACAACTGTTTTATTTGATACTATAGTCAGTGCATTTAGCTCAGGCCTGATAATCAAATACTACTCACATGCGTTGCTGAGTCCTGAAGTTGGTTTGTAGTAGAAGTTGTTTTCAGAATTAACCTTGGAAGACAGACTGTGTGTGTTTAGTACAATACCATGCTGTGAATTCATGACAAAGAGCTAGAGTCTCAAAAAAGCCAAAAGTGTTACATCTTATTAGTGTATCATATCTGTAAATGAGTGAACAAAATTTTGGGTGGTGTCTTTGTTATGGTTTCTATTGCTGTGAAGAGATACAATGACTGTAGAAAATCTTTTAAAGGAAAAACTTTCAATTGAAGTGCCTTATATTTTCTTTAGTCCATCATCATCGTGGTGTGACATGGTGGTATGTAGGCAGACATGGTGCTGGAGAACTAGCTGAGTGTGCTACATCTTGACTTGCAGGCAACAGGAAGTGGTCTGAGACACTGAGCATGGCTTGAACTTGTATGAGACCTCAAAGCCTGCCTCCATAGTGACACATTTCTTCCAAAAAGACCACATCAACTCCTAGAAGATCACACTTCCTTATAGTGTGGGGTCTATTTTTTTTTAAAACCACTGCATATGGTATACCCAAACTTGGGATTAGAAATAAATTAATGAAGAGAGCACGTCATTTAACAAAGTTATAGGGTGGACCTAAACCAGAAAAAGGATGAATGGAATGGCCATGAAGGCTGTGGGGAATGGTCCATATATTTTGAGGAATTGCTTATTTATTTTTTATATTTCCGTTATTTTACAATTATGTGTATGTGTGGTTATATGATATGAGTACAAGTGACCTCAGAAGCCATAGCTTTCGGTCCCTTACAGTTGGAATGAAAGGTAGTTGTCAGCCACTTGACATAGGTACTGGGGACTGAACTCAGATCTTTTGAGAGAGCAATATGTTCTCTGAATTTCTGAGACATCTTGCCCCCACCCTGAAGAATTATTTATATAAAACACTCATGATTTGATATTTGAAGTAAAGATATACTATTTTACAATACCTCAATTAGTAAAGAGGCTCTACCTTGACTTGTGCATTTTGGATGATAAAGGTATAAGAGCATTGTCTGTTAAGGTGTACTTGCTGAGTATATATTATATTCTCTATGCATTGGCATAGAGAAATTTTGGATATAGAACTTTTAGATTTTCAAATATTTGCATAGACAGTTGTCACCCAAGTCTAAATAAAAAAATTCATTTAGATTTCATATACTCTGTGTGTATATATTTGAGTGTGTACACAGATGTGTGTGTGTGTGTGTGTGTGTGTGTGTGTGTACATGCACATGTATATGGGGAATAGACGTTGATGTTTTGTGCCTCTTTCTATAGCTTTATGTCTTAATTTTTGAGTATCTCTCATTGAATCCAGAAGTAACTGACTGGCTAGCTAGAGTGGCTGCCCACTGAGTTGCAGAAATGCATCTGTCTTGATTTTGCCACCAGGACCAGGTTTATGGATGTGTGCTACCATGTCTGGCTTTTATATGGGTGTTGGAAATGCCAACTCAGGTCTTTATTTGTACTCATTAGGCACATAACCAACTGAGCCTTCATATGCACTTATCATTTTACTTGGTTTAAACTTATTATTTATAAATTATATCTTATGTGCATTTATGTTTTGCATAAATTATAACTCACTAGCGGTGACTGTTGAGGTCAGAAGAGGACAGTGGATCCCCCTAGATTGTAATTACAATAGTTGTTAGTTGTGATGTGAATGCTGGAAATCTAACTTGCATTCTCTGCAAGAATAGTCAGTGTTTGTAATTGCTGAACTATCTATCTACCTCATTTTTCCTTTAACAACAGATGTGACACACATGCCATCCTATATTTTCTTTTATTAGCATGTTTCTAAGACTTCTGTGTGAGGAGAACAGGAAGTCAGAAAACAAGATGTTAAATATAAAAAAGAAATCTTTAGGGATATGACTGTAATTGTCAGTCTTCAGGGTGAAAGTGAGGTTCCTGTTATTTCTATTTCTTATGTTTTGATTCTTTTCCTGAAAAGACATTGGATGTACCTTTTGCAGTACATTTTTGTAATTTGACTCAATTTGCACATTTCTTTTCAGAGTTGGCCTGTTTTATATCAGCGATTCATTCACAAAAAGACACAATGACAGATTATTTTCACTTGTCCATCCATCTACTCGGAAGCTACAGACAGATCTATATTCCACTCTCTGCTTCAGCAAATGAAATAAAGATATAGTAAAACAGCATGAATGTGGAATATTACAGGAAATCTATAGTGTAGATAAAACCTCCAGGGTTAGCAGAAAAAAGATACAGCCCATTACAAGTTTTTATTTTTATTTATTTATTTTTCTGGCAAAATGTTTATTGTAAAAATAGGCCAGACATCAAATAAAGAAAACGATGTAGAAGAAAATTGTATTGAATTTTGTCCAAGTTTCTTAGCCTAAGATACGCTTTTGTTTTGTTTTTATTCTAGATGATTCTGAGACATGGGATGGAACTGTCCGTACTCTTAACATTATTTAGGCTTTAAGAATCACAGATTTCTTGGTGTGTGTCTGTGTGTGTGTGTGTGTGTGTGTGTGTGTGTGTGTGTGTACAAAAACCAAGTTCATTCTTCATAGGTCATTTCATGAACACCTCCTGGCTGTATTATACTCTGTGCTTCAGGGTTGTCAAACTGGCAATCCATCTGTGAGGAAAAACATAGAAATTTCATGAATTTTTAAGGGAAGCCATTGTAAGACACAACCGATCCCCAGTAAGAATGAAGACTCGGTCTTTGTGCTGTGTCACTGGGCCAAGTTTGGATCAAAGAAAATGGTAGACGATTCAGAATATCACACAACTTGTTTGGAATCATAACAGTCACAATGACGAGAAAAAAGAAGTCTGAATGATACCATTTATGAAAATGAAGAGGAAGCAAGAACCCAGTGTTTAGCAATAACGCATGGAGAAGCCAGCAAGTTTGATAGCCCAGACTTCCGACATTAGTGTGCTCTATCTGTCCAAGGGAACTCAGGGCTCAGAGCCCATGCTGACAAGATACAAGAATCACCTTCAGACATCAGCACAAAGACAACCTTTCCTGCTGTCTTCAAGTGAAAGTGACATCTACTCTATTCCAATTATCTTAAGCAAAAGAAGGAAGATTCCTCCATTGCCTTGATGCAGTGTTAAGTCACTGATGAGAAGGCAGACATGAAACTAAACATCAGATGCTGACTCCAGAGAAGAAAGTTCATTAGGTCAAGGCTCTAAGTTTCCTCTGTCTTCCTCTCCCTATGCTTTTACTTCATTCTATTCTGCACATGCTGGGAATCCTCCACCTGGTTCAAAGCATTGTTGCTAGAATACCAAGTCCCGATCACATATTTCTCAGGAAAAAAATATAACCTTGCCTAACATGGAATCAGGTCACAAAATCCATGTTGAAAGTGAACTTGAAATAGGAATCCAGCACTATATACATCATGCTGTTTGGAGGTCAGTGAGATTTAAAACAAAAAACAATCAAATAATAATAATAATAAAAAACCTGGGCAATTTCTGTTCCTTTCTTATGGCCCATATCTTAAATTAGGGTTACGTCTTCAGAAGGGGGAACCACAGAATAACATTGAAGGCCCCACCAAGGGAAAAATAATGGTCAATAGGACAACATTTTTGGGCAGTGACCTGGCTAAGGGATCTGGAGAAAGAGACAACCATCTTAAACCATGCTAAAGAGATTAGTAGAATAATTGGCCCCTTAATGAGCTTATGGACTTTTCTTTCCTCCAATTCGCCTCCTTGGCAGTCTTACAGGGCCACAGGTATGCTGATATCTATTTTCTGAGTTCCTCCTATTCTTCTCTCTTTTCTTAGCACATTTCCCTGACAACAGGTTGCCTTAACACCTTGGCTGCCTTCTTCTTTCTCCGGAGATCCCCTCACTGCCCAAGAGCTTCTTACTGCTGTGTGCCTGTCCCCTTCCTGGCTCTTTTTAAACAGCATGGCCTTTTCCAGTCTCCTCTTTTCTCATCAGGGTATCTGCTAAGATTTGTATCTTGCCTGCCCTGGTTTTTCTGTCCTCCAATAAAATTGTCCGTAACAATATTTTTAATTACAAATAATTTACAAATATCTAACATCTTAGAATTCATGTTTAGTGCTAGTGTGGATTTCCTTATTATTTACTTGCTTACCTATTTTGGTATGTGAGACACAGTGTTCAAAAGGAAAGTGAAAGGATCAGGGGGCATACAAATAAGAACAGACATCTAAACCAGGCACATAACCAAGTGTGCTACTGTAAGGACCAATGCAGATATTCTTAATCTTTATAATAAGCTGACTTAATACCTAAACATTGTGATGACACTGATATCAGCAGTCAAAATTTTTGCTTTTAAAATTATTGTTGACAGGGCAAAGAATCACTATGCTGCAGTGGAAGAGAGGAAGGGCAATGCACGGCATCTAGTAGCCTGGGATGGGTTAGTTAATTTTGTCATAAGATTCAGACTTCATTTCTGGGTAGAGGGAATCTCAGTGAGGAGTTACTTCTATCACTTTGGGCCATGAGCACGTCTGGAGGCATTTTCTTAATTGCAAGTTGATGTAGGTGTTAAGGGGTTCGTTGTTTTTCAATATATATATTTCTGACATATCCATTTCCCATACACATCTTTTATTTTTATTTTTATATTCATGTTTGAGATTATAGTTGAATTACAACTTCCTTTTTATCTTTTCTCTCTCCAAACCCTCTCATGTACCCCATTCTCACTCTTCTCCAAACTCATGGCCTCTTTGTCATTAACTGTTATTGTAAACACAAATATATTTTTAAACATAAACTTTGAATCCATATAATCTTCTATGTACCTTTTTAGGGCTGACCATTTGGCACTGGACAACCAATGTGCATTACCTATCTCTTCCCTATTTACTCAATCAAGCTTGTGTTATTTGTGTAGAGCTGAGGCCTCATGGACTTTTACATGTTAAGTGCATCCTCGTTGTTCAGCTCATGTTTAGACAGTCATGTTGGTGAGACTTTCTAGTTGTAGTTTCTGATGTTACCAAGAGATCTAATCTCATATTGGGGTCTCTAATTCTATAATCTTTCTGCCACCACTTCTGCAATGTTCTCTGAGCTTTAGGCTTGGAAGTGTTTTGTAAATGTCTCCACTGGGACAGGGCTCCAAAATCTGCATTTTGATTGGCTGTAGTTTTCTTCAGTGGTCTCTTTCTGCTGACAACAGAATTATCCTTGATGAGGGCTAAAGACTACACTTACTGTGGGTATAAAGACAAAGGTCGTAGTTAGGGATTATACTTGTTTAGTAATTCACTGGTTACAGATTTCCCTTCAATAACCATGCTTTCACTAGCACTGAGTAGTTATCCAGGTTTCCACTCCCAGACTTGGTCTCCCTCTTGTTGAGCAGGTCTTACATCCATTTAGACAGCTGTCGTTGCCACCAATATACCTGTAGGGTTAATGTGCCATGCTGATCATGCAGAGAACTATTACTTCTCTTCCTCCTTTGAAAGCTTACATGGAGTTTTCTGGTCTCATGAAAGCTAGCCCTCAGAGAGAGGATTTTCAAGTCACTTCCACTTTGGGAGTTTCTAGGTACTGTTTTTGAAGTGTATATTGTCTTCATCAGTAGGGATTTTTTTCCACCTGTTGGGGGCTAGTAACTGAGGTAAAAGGCCCTGACCAACAACTCAAAAGAGACCTTTTCCTGTCTGATATTGGGGGTTTTATTAGGTGATCATTAGCTCTTGCAGGGAGCTCTATCTGTCCAGATGAGAAAAGTTTATTACAACTCTATATATGTTGTGCATAATTCTAAAACATTCTCATTATTCAGCTGTGATGGCTTTGAGTTCATCTAGAACATGTATGCAGAGCAATATTGGAACAGAGAGTTGAGGAATTGCTTATGTGATTCTCTGTGTTAATAATATAAATGTCTCAATCACAAATCCAGTAGAACCTGTGACTGAGTTTTAAGATGTTTATGTCTAACATTTTAACTCACCATGACTACTGGAAGATAATTGCAGGATTGGCCAGTACCTCTGAATAGAATATGTCTATGTAGGACAACCATCAAAAAGGAGAAGAACATTAGGTCATATCACCTAGGGGTTAATGGGATAGACCTGTACAGAATTTCATATTACAATGAGAAAAAATGAAAAGGAAAGAGCTGTAAACTAGAAAAAAATAAGATATAAAAGGTAGGATATTTAATATAAATTGCTTTGTTTGTAGAGATATCTCAGGGAAGTGTGGTAAACAAAAAATTTGGCTTATGTGGTGGATTCTGATTCTCCATGGGTGATATAATTAAGCTGCACAAGACTTTAGAAATGGTGGTAAGAATGAATCGATATTGTGCATCTATTGTGATTAGCTCTTAAACTTCAGTGCAAGAGAGTCTCTAGGCAAGTATGAGCACCATTTGAAAGATCTGTAACAGACTAACACAGATACAGAGAAAAAGAAGAGACTGTTAGATAACCTTCTGAATTCAAAGGAATCTAACATTTGATGCTGTATTCTCCTTACAATTCTTAGAGGTTAGCTGGAAGGAATCAGAAAATTGCTCAGCATTCACTTGGTTTGATTAAATTTCAGATCTTGGAATAATAATAAGTTTTGCACGGGTATATGAGTATGTTATTTGAAGAAAGAAGTTTTGATCCATGACTTTTACTTAGAGGGGTTCTGAATTATGAGACTCTACTTTCCCCCTGGAGTAACAGGTTGCTGCTGATTTGAGTATTGCAGGGCTGTCCTGGAAGCATGTGACCACAGCACAGAGAAATATATAGAGCCCTTTGTGGCCATCTCCCATTGGTATAGTACAAGTGCTGCACTCAATCACACTGTCAGAACAATGACAGCTAAGAGAAGGGGCCCATAAAGCCATTCATCAAGTCCTGAAATAGCTAGCACTTCAGTTGTCTTGGAGTTATTTACTAGTGGTTGATGATGACACAGCTGAGTGAGGTAGGAGCTCATGAAATGTCTTGACTTTCTGTTCTGGTGAGAAGGTCATTTTGGAAAGAGAATATGGTAAGTCCTTAGGCACATCCAAATCTAACCTTTTGTTAATACGGCAAAACAGCACCAAATGAGAAATTTTGTGTGAAGGGTTTTGGGTTATGTTATTTTTTTTAAAAAATCAAATTTTGTATTAAAACAATGGAGTCATTAGAACACACAAATTATTTTAGCACTGGCAAGAACTCACAAAAACCTATACTGAAAAATTTCTCCTAATTAGATTTAAATCTTAGAGTACAACATTAAAATCTCTATCCTCGGTCATCATCTGTAAATGCAGAGATATGACAAGGTATCTCTCAGTACTAATGTTTTTCATCTTTCTGTCATCTCTTTATAGCTTGAGATAATCAACAAATAAGTAGAAAATGTTTCTTTTGTCATAACTTTGAACTGTTCAGTCCTTTCAATTAGACCCATCACTTTGGGGCCTGTGCTGAGATAGCAAATTATGCTGGGGGCAGATGATGGAAGAAAACTACTTGGGGCTTCACAACTGCCTTATACAACATGAGACACCCTAAAGATCTCTCACCAGGCCCGTATTCTTATGTTTAAATCCCCCTCAGTAGCTCCTACATGGAGACTGGACCTTTAACACAGAGGTATTTGGAATCCCCAAAGATCTAAGATACAAACTATGACACTTTCTATGTGTTCTCCAGTTGTCTGATTTGGATGCCTTGGTATAAGGCAGTTCTGAGATGAGAACTATTAGGTGGCATCATCTGCATATTAATGGGCAAGTGCAAGGCAGAAGCTTGCTTTATAAATTAAAGAAACAAAATGAAGACAGTTTTGAACTAGAGGACAAATGGATTCTCTGTTGGTCATAAATCTCAGTCAACTCTTTCATCTTTCACAGGATACAGAATTCAACAAAGATTAGCCATCTACTTAAAAAAGAATTCCTCAATTAGAATCTTTGTAATGTTAACTGATAGAAGTTCCAACTTTCAGATACTGGATTACGCCATCATCACATTGAACTTTAATAAATAGCATTTCAACAAATATGATGATATTCATATATATTCTGCCTAATGTGTAGGTAGCTTGCAGAAGCTTGCACCTTATTTTCAAAGGCATTTAAAAATTAAAAATTAAAAACAGAAACTTTGAAATCCAAGTTAGTTTGAATTTTCTTCTCCATAAGTGTCTTAAATGTATGACTCAAGCACTTAAGAGTTTCTATTTAGAAAAATCTATCATAACTTTCAAATTTGGTTTTAGCTAGTAAGAATAAAATATTGTGTACTTCTTTTAGCTGATAGCCATCTGCTACAGAAACATTCAAATGTCAGCTCATCAAAATTTAAAAGGACTTCCTGAACAGAAGTTCACAGAAATTCAAGAAACTTTAATGGAACTTCTGTTGTAAAAATGATGCTGTCTTGGCTTTAGGCTAATCCTCAAAACACACCTACAAATCCATCTCCCAAAATGTCTGCTACAGAGAAGGAATTGGGTTGGTTTCACAATTTTTATGGCAAAGGTTAAAATAAGTAATTTCCACAACAGCTGTCGACATCCAGTATGTCTTTGGAGGCTGCTTCCCCTAGAGGATTTTATTTCTTCAAATGTCATAATTAGAATTTCATCCCCAGTGACTACTCAAGGGAATCTGGCAGCAGGAGACAGCATGGGTCACATTTTAATTACGGATGCATTCTTCCTTTCTGAAGGGCCAGAAGCTGGTTGCTAGTCATGTCACAGGAATCGGGATGCACTATGAATAATTAAGTGCTCTTTTCAGGAAAGAGCAGTTGTTTCCTTAAAATTCAGTAAGATTTATCAGAGCCTTAACAGACTTCTCTGTCCTGGTGAAAACTGTGGGGCTGAAAAGAAGTAGATATCCAGGCAATTAGAGCAGTGAGTTGTGTTCACATCCATGCATTAATCATGACAGATGTGCACCAATGGGAGGGCACTTTTATGCGTGCATTTATTTATTTTATTTCTTTTGTTAAACAAAAATTCATTGAATATCTACTCTGATGCTGAGTGCTGAATGTACTCAGGGTGAGTATAAGTTGAGCAGCATCTCTTTTTCATAAGAGAATCATACCTGGGTTTGTTGATGAATTATTATTAAGTGAATAGTTTAGTCGAGTTATATACCTGGTGCTTTGGGGACATCAAGAAAAAAGTAATTAATTCTACTTAAAGAGACAGCAAAAACATGATGTGGGAAGTGGAATCTCAGCTGAGCTGTAAAGGATAATATGCAGGAAAGAATTTGATAGATTGACAAATAAAATTGTCTCTATAGAAACAAGGAGTGGCTGGAGGCACCTGTCATTGTGGCATCAAGGATACAACACGCATTCTTTTAGGCAAAAGATACACATACATTTCAGGGCTGAGTGCTTTTAATAAAGGCAAAAATGTAGATGTTATGGGTAGGAAATCTGTCTTTGCAAAGGACCAAAGTTATGAGATGACATTTATCTTCTCTGACCTTAAAATAGCCAAATAAGACCTTTGGGAAGTTTTATCTTTTATCCCAACATGCTCAAGAAAATGAATCATTCTACCATTTTTACCCATGAAATGAAAAAGATTAGTTCATCCATACAATGAAATATTACTTAATAATAAAAAGAAACGAACTATTGAGACATGCAAGAAAGGGATGAATCGCAAATGTATTTTGCTAAGGGAAAGTAGCCTGAGAGAAAAGACTAGATGATGTATGTTTCCATTTATATGAAATTCCAGAAAATGCAAAGCTATAGTTATAAAAAAATAATTTGGTAGTTGTCAGGACCGGGAGGTTGGATTGATGATATTAGCTGAAATGGAGCATGAATACGTTTTTTGGAGAGACAGAAATGGTCTGTCATAACAGTGATGATGATTACAAAACTATAGTTCTCAGAACTCATCAAATTATGTGTTTAGAATTAGTAAATGTGTTGTCATAAATTATAGCTCAAATAAGCTTATGGCAATGTTGAGGACAGAATGGGTTAAACACATAGGTTCTAAAGAAACAACTGAGCTTTCATTAGAGCATCTTGTGAGAGGCAATTGAACTATCCTTCAATGCTGGGAGTAAAGGAGTGTCTCAGATTTTAAAAAATGTAGAAGTTAAAATACAGATATAGGATTGAGCAATAATAGAGTAACTCTACAATGCTGTTGTAAGCTTTACACATATAGATCACTTGTTTTTTCATAGTAATAATATGTCTCACTGCTACTCTCATATATCAGATCAAGAAGCAGAAGTTCAGGGATGCCAATTAAGTTGCCCATGATCACAAATTTACTCAGCTTAAAAGATAAGGTTGAAATTAGGCAACATGGAATGTTATATTTATAGAAATTGTATGCTATATCATTATATTAAATAATATTCAGTTTAATTTGTTATATTACATATATCCTCAAGCACATTACATTTGACTCTTTTCTCAAAAATTTAATAATGGGAAGAATCAATATTCAGTTCTGGGCATTTTATTCTTTCTATGTTTTCTCACTTGGATTTCTTACTGTTGTCATTTATATCATTCTAGAATCCTGACATAGCTGGATATAACTAGAAGGAATCGGTTTTCAATGTGTATTTTAAAATATAGTGTTATATTAGAATTATAACTAAGCATATTGCTTTAATTCACTTGCAAGCATTTAGGTGGCAAATATCTATGTTGTTATGGTATAAATGATATCCACAAAGGAACAGCCATTGATACTGGAGAAGTGACCAAATGAAGATGAAAAGGAGACTGCCTGTCACTGACAAATAGGATGGTACAACCAAGTATGAATATGGACTTAGTGATTCACTGTGTGCTAAGGAGGCATGCTAGAGCGGACTTCACATTTGCATGTGTAGGGACATTGCTTAAGGATGCTGTTTGGGTGCATTATTGTTGAGTTAGCTGCAGAGTTTATGAGACTATATTTCTGAATTACACTAGGATAATCTACTAAAAGACTCATAACCTGGCTTCTGCTCTAATTTTTCTTTTGTATGAATAAGAGAAAGAAATTCTTAGTAGTTACCTGGAGCTAAACTTTTTTTTTTTTTTTTTGTCAGAGTTTCCGAAAGGCTAGGCTAGAATTACTGAAACAGAGAGCACTGGCAAGCCAGTCATGCTTCGGACATAACCTTTATACTGTCTGTAATAAAACTCTTTTTTGATATATATCTCATTGGTGGGGCTCTTTTTCTGGATTAGAACTTAGATGATAGAGATGTACTTGAACAGAAACTGTATTGCTAATTACTTTATAAAACAACTGCATTAATCCTGGAAATTTGGATGTAATATTGGCGGTAAGGACAATGTGAGGTTGGTAGTTGCCATGGAAGAAAAAATTGAATAAAACCCATTTCTTTCACATATAGCACCATCACAAACAGTGCCAGCATAAAATATGACTCCAATAACATCAAAATCTGTTACCTCCCAACACAGTTTTCATAATATTTTCAGTCTTATTAAAAGCCAGTGCCAAAAACTACAAAGAACATACTTATATTTTATTTTAATTCCATTAGCACACTACGGTGATAAAAACTGCATCTTTTGTGGAAAATAACAAAGTGGTGCAAAACAGGAATGTCTCCTTCAAGGGACTAAGTAATCCTGAAATATTTGCCTGTCTTTTCTTGATTGCATTGTCAGAAACTGGGGCCATTTGGTAATTAAGTACATTAATTATAGTTAAATTCAGGAGATAGGACAATTAAGATGGGGCTGTCACTTGTAAGAATTAGCAACTCATTATATCTGAAAATATCGGAAAGAGGAATTGAATAATGATTGAATGGTGCCTTGGTTATTCCCAGTCTCTTCTCTCTCTCTCTCTCTCTCTCTCTCTCTCTCTCTCTCTCTCTCTCTCTCTCTCTCTCTCTCTCTCTTTGTGTGTGTGTGTGTGTGTGTGTGTGTGTGTGTGTGAGTTTTGTTAATCTAGTTTACAATATCATGAGCAGAACACAAGAGTTCCATGTTCCCATTAAAGGGATTATGGAACTGATACAATTGTGACTTTAAGACTTTTAAATTGTTGCCTGCTATGGTTTGGGTCTGAAATGGCCCTGACACGCTCAAGTATTTGATCGCTTGGTCTTCAGATAGTTCTTTGGGGACATGTTGTAAGCAGAACTTATGGACTATTCTGCTGGCACCTCAGGAGACCATTCTGAGTCAATAGAGAGGGGAACAGTACAGAGAGACTTCACAAGGCTTAGGAAAGGAATAAGGAACATATTGGAATTGGACTAGAGGACATTCATGTTACATTTTGTTGAAGAATCTGGCTATATGTTGCCCATAATCTGAAAACTTTCAAATTGTTAATGTGGTGTAATTAGCTAATTTGTTTTATGGAAGAAATTTCAGCATACTGTCACATCTAGGCTGTGGTGAGGTTACTGCTACTCTGCGAGTCCAGTAAAAGATATAAAGCAGAGAGCTATAAAGCATGAGCAGTGTGATGAAGAAAGGAGATTAAATGCATTTAAATTCACAGACAAAGTGGTTGTAATTGCTAATGCAATTAATATCATGAAAGGAAGAACTCACACGCTTGCCTTGGTACAATAGAAAAGGGTCGAACCATCCCAGAGAAACTCCCAGAGGGTGAACATGCAAATAAGTTAGAAAGACCTGCCTTTAAAAAGAGTACCTGGATGGATGGCCTCCAGTGTACCTTGCTCCAACATGGCTTCTATGAATCTGTCTTCTCAGCTTATGTAGTAGAACATGCTACAAGTCCTACAGATGAGGACATGGGATGTTCTGAATGC
Organism: Phyllotis vaccarum; assembly: GCA_033318265.1. Taxonomy (NCBI): domain Eukaryota; kingdom Metazoa; phylum Chordata; class Mammalia; order Rodentia; family Cricetidae; genus Phyllotis; species Phyllotis vaccarum. The sequence continues at coordinate 92,527,690 of JARWLC010000005.1, read as the reverse complement.
TATTCAGCTTAACTGATAATTCCTACCTTCTCAAGATGATATAAAACTACATCAGGTGAGTTCCGAAGATTGATGAATAGACACTGTGAGGTATTTTTCCAAAACAAGGTTGATTATTGAACTCAAGGTTGATTCCCTAACTGGTTGGAAAGCAGACGAAGGCTTTTCAACATTTGGCATAAACAAACACCAATGGAGTGATTTAAAACTCTCTCAAATAATTTACCTTGCAACTGTGGGTTCTCATATTGCCTGTGGATCAGGGTTCACAGCTGTAGGTATAGTTGTAATCTTTGAACTGCTGACCAGCTCTCAAATAAAGACATGGAGTTTTATGACTAATTATGAATGTTCAGCATTAGCTTGGGCTTGTCCCACTCACTCTTTTAACTTAATTTAACCTGTTCCTATTCACTTATGTTTTGCCTTGGGGCTTCTATCTTTTTTCTTTCCATTCTATATGTCCTACTTTCCTGCTTCCTCCATGTCTGTCTGGCTTGGTCCCTGGTGTCTTCCTCCTTGGCTTCTCTTTATCTCTCCCTATCCTCTAACCCTATCCTAAATTTCTCCTCTTACTTCTTCTCCCTGCCTGGACATCCCATTTAAATCTGCTCTCTCGCTATTGGCCATTTAGCTTTTTATTAAACTAATCAGATGCCTTGGGCATGCAAGGTATAAACAGCAATACATCTTTACATAGAACTATTTGGAATTATTTAGATAACCCACTTATGTTCAGCTGGCTTCCTTGCATACGCTTTCTCACAGCACAGTGACTTTTATTTTCATACACAGACATTATTGCCAAACACTGGCTTTCCTCAGTCATTCCACAGGAAGCCATTGACTTGTGGAACCTGCTGTGACTCATAGAGTCATTCTCAGTTTTCTATGCTCAGAAAACTCAGAGTAAAGAGGAATGGAAAGAATCCAGGAACATTCCTCTTACACAGTTTGCTCTCACTATGGACTTCTGTACATACCCAGTATAGGAACTTGAAGTTGCAAAGAAGTAGTTAATTTTATGCGTAAGATTGACTGGGCTACAGGGTGCCCAGCTATTTAATCAAATGTTGACCTGTGTCTGTAAGGATATTTTGGAGGGAAAATAACATAAAGGTTAGTTAATTGAGTAGAAACAGTTTCTTTTCTTAATATGTGTGACTTTATATATTAAAGATCTAACAGAGTAGAAAGTCTTGGGTAGCTAGGCGGTTCAGGGCCTCATAACCGGCCTGGAACACCAATTCTTCTCAGCCCTCAAAATGATTTCCTTAATGCCTAGGCTTTAATACATGGAGTGGAGTTCATGCCTTTAACTCTTGAGCCTCTGTGTGTCTGCTGCAGACTGTAGGACTTTTCAGCTTCTATAATTAAGTGAGTCAAATCTCAATTCTCTCTCTCTTATTTTCTTTCTGGGTTAAGAATCTTGTCATATGGTTAAGCATATGACATATATTACTAAAATAAGGTTAAGTAGATTAAGTTACATACTAACAACTTTTAACATTTATTAAGTTTAAATGAAACACACTAATCATTGGTGGCACCAGTGTTCTCTATATCTAGAAAGAAAGGATACTTGTATCTCCCTTCACCCATGTATTATTTTCCTTCTGAGATGATTACTAGCTGTTTTTTTTTTTATTACAATACTACTGCGTGTTTATATGCCTACAATATTTTAAATGTGGCATAATAGTATAAAACTATAAATGTCTGTTTTACTGTAAATAATAGGTTAAAAATAAACATGAAAAAGCAGAAAATAAAAACTGGTATTTAGATACAGTAACTAGAAAGATTATTTGGTACAGTTCCAAATAGACATTGACATTGCTTTCTAGGGATAGCTATAAATTTGGGCTTTTCTGGATCAATCATAAAGGTAAATTAGGACTATCACACTGATAAGGAACCTCCACAAACATCTTTAGAGTTAAGCTATTGATGTGTTTATTTTTACTTGCTCAGTTTTATTTAATCTATGCATTTATTTATATCAATTTAAGTTGAAGGTTTCAGCATTAGTAATACTATAAATTAGTAAGTGTATTAAAATTAAACTGTATTGGGTCATTCACATGTGGTAGGAGGTTTCTGGCCCAGACTTTCAGGCCTAACCTCAAGGTTTAGGCCCACAGATCCACAGACCCACAGAGACACACAAATGCTTTCAATAGTTTTAGGCTGATCAGCCTAAGGCCCAGGCTTATAACTTTCTAACTCTTTACCCTTAATCTAACCCATGACTCTTATCCTGTTTAGCCATGGTGCTTGGTACCTTTACTTAGAGCAGCATAGTTGTCCTTTGCTTCTTCTGGCTTCTTTCTGGCATTGTGATGTTCTGCCTGTTCCTAGAGTCTTCTAGTCTGTTAGCCCTGCCCACACTTCCTGTCTGCCTTTGGCCAATCAATGCTTTTTATTAAACTCATAGGCGGGGACAATTATTTACAATGGAACATCATAATCTCCCACATATCCCTTTTCTCTTTTTAAAACAAAAGAACTCCAAATATAACATTCTTTTCCCCCCTTATCTATAACAACTTATAAACAACACTGTAAATAAACACAAACATCCATAATTCATGTTTTGGGAATGTGGGCATAGTTCTCTAGGCTACTTCCTGCTGAATGGGGGCATTGGATATCTCAGAGGACTCCAAAGAAAAATGTAGGATTATGCACAAGTCTTTAGTGGAATAGTCTGTAAGGCTGGGTCATCTCAGCCAGTCTCCTTGAAATTGTTCTGGATACAAAGCTCAGGAAAGCTCAGTTCTGAAATGCTGAATCATCATGGTCATCCATTTCCAATAGAGATTTTTCAGCGAGTCTTCCTCTATCAAACTTTATGTTTTTCATCCAGGAATAAATCCACAACCTCTCATTTTCTGTGAAAATAAAAAGAAAACCTCTTCTCCAAAGTAGTGTATCTTTGGATTTCAGTTTTAAAGTTAACTCATTTACAAAATATATAGGTTGAATTAATCCAACAGCATTTATAATCAACTGTCTTTTAGCAGCTTTTACTAAGTCATTTTCAGTCAAGAAGCTTAAAGATAAGACAATACCCTACAGTATCCAGACATTCTTTGTATTTTCCATCTTTACATGGCTTTTCTTACAGCAGCATAGTTGTCTTCTGCTTCCTCTGGCTTCTCTCTGACATTGTGCTGTTCTGCCTGTTCTTAGAGTCTTCTAGTCTGTTAGCCCTGCCCACACTTCCTGTCTGCCTTTGGCCAATCAGTGCTTTTTATTAAACTCATAGGCAGGGACAATTATTTACAATGGAACAACATAATTTCCCACACTCACAACTTACTATAGCTCCTGTTCCAGGGATGGAACATCCCCTCCTTGCCTCTATGGCCACTTGCATGCTTATGTTGTCTGTATATATACTCAGGCACATAAAGCATGCTAAAGTTTAAACAAATAAATGTGGGGATTCAATAAAAGTTTCAGAAGTTTTGGAGATATCAGAGGGAATCTACCCACAGTCTATGTGGGGGGTTAGTAAAAGCTCCAGAAGTCGCAGAGCTCTAACCACAGTCAGTCTAGGAGAATCAGAGAGTGGTGATTCAAACCTTTAATCCCAGCACAGGGAGTATCCTGGGAGTGGTGACCTACGATCTTAATCTCAACTGAGTCAAGGTCACTTCAGATCATAGAAGGAATTCCAAGCTCCCAAGCAGGCAGTGGTGGGGCCACGTCTTAACCGGAAGGAAAGGGTACTTAAGACAGGATAGAAACACAGAAGGAAACCATTCCAAAGGAAGCGAGGCTGAGGAAGCTGGAAGACAGCTGGGTAAGATCTGACTGTGGTGTTTATTCCCTCTAGTATCTCCAACTTCTTCAGAGATCTGTCCCTGAGTCTCATTTATTCGTGCGACAAATAAATCATTCTTTCTGTATTTGTTTCCCATATAGGGAGATAGAGCTATAGTTACAAGATGCTGTAGCTTCAGATGAAGGTATTGTCATTGTCACAGTGACTGCTTCATTCTGCTCAAGAGTTCATCCCTATTCTATAGTGCATTATAACCACACCAGTGCCTTAGAGGTCCTCTTTACTAACAGGAGAGCTAATATGGCTAGTTGGCCTGAGATGTCCAAGAGGCTCAGGGGTTTTCTGCAAAATGTGTTTAGGAGAATTATATTACTCTTACCACTCACAGTTCTTTTTACCTATGTGAGAATCAAAGTCAAGATCTGTTTCTTTATTTCTGTTATATACTGGTCTGTTTTTAATTTTATAGAAGACTTCCCTTTGCTGTTTTTGTAATACATTTCCCACTTTCCTAATTCTAGATCTTTGTGGTCCTGATATTATAAATGAGGTAAATTTTTAAAAATGAGGTAAATTATCAGCCAGGCTGAAAAATAATCAAAAGTATGTTCATATAAAGATTGATGAAGTATGACTTTACCTGGGTAGATGTTTGAATAGCTGCTATTATTTGAATAAAGAGAATTTTCTATAGCTAACTCAAAATACCTTTGATTCATTCAATTATGTATTAAGTCTGCAGTAAGATCTTCAATATCTGGATTTATTATGGTGACTAGCTTTACATGAAATTAATTATTGTAAACAACTGTCAGGATTTCATAATGGAATGCTGGCAGTGGTGTTTGAATTTTAAATTGTTCTATTTTACTTTGCCAATAAGAGAGTTTAGGTCTTTAAATAGAATAGGTAAACAATAACCTGTGACAGTAGTCAAAAAACATTATACACACACACACACATATACATATATACATACAATATATATGTGTGTGTGTATGAAATTGTCAGGAGCAAGTTTAATTAATAAAATATAATTACACGTTATATATTATGTAAATATAAATCAAATAATCATATATATAGGATAATTTTATATTTTTTTCCGCTGAAAGTATATATTATGAAACCAGCTCTACACTGTCTAGATATGTGCAACCTATTACAAAGGGATGAAAGGTATATTTTAGGAATTTCCATATGTATTTGTCCGAATGTAGTTGTCAAATTCTTCAAAAAGCTTGCAGAAGTTTTAATTAGGATGAAGTCCTTTTATTTTTCATCCTGGGGGGATTTCTGATGTAATTGTCCAAGGTCTCCAGCTTTGGTCTTCAGAGGAAAATGCCTTGCTAGGATGGCCCCTACTTCAGATTTACTTGCTACTTTTGTGATGTGGATTTTTAAAGCTCTAGTGTTTCATCGTTTCAAATATAGAAACATATTGAATTCTACATGTTGCAATTGCATCTCTTGTCCTTTTAAAGTTGATTTCTTCTGAAGACTTTTATTTTATATTCTTTAAAAATTTCAAAGAAAATAACCATGCAGTCTGCTAAAACTGACAGTGTTTTATGATTTTTGTCTTTTGAAAGAAACAATCTTGTTATGTAACAAGTCTTATATTGTAGTAAATATTATTTGTAATATACTATATATAGGATTATAGGATTAATATTTATTAGAGGGTATTTTAACACTTATGAATATAAATTAAAATTTAAGGCAATTTTTGAAGGTAAGATGATCTGGGCGACATGTATTTTTCTCCTTCGTGATACAACATTTCAAAAACTAAATTTCTATTCATACTAACTAAAGACACATCTTAAGATTTATCTATGGGCCCCTACCTTTTCGGGGAGTTTCCTACAACATTAGGGGATATAAAAGAATATGAAAGATAGTAATACAGATGCAACTGGTTTAATCAAGCATAAACTAGAAACCCAATTCAGGTCAAATCTAAATGTTCTATTCTTAGAAAAGGAAAATAACATAAATTTGGTCACTTTGTAATGAAAACTCTGAATCAAATTAAACTTCTTTCGCATGCAACTGTTAAATTTGAAAGGCAGCTTTGGGACATGAATATTTTATAATGTTACATTTGAAATTTAATTTTTACTTTCAGAGAGAATAGAACATTCTGGTGTGACACATCCATCACCACCTAGTGTCGGATGGGCCACCAGAATGAGATAACTCTCAAAGCAGGGCCCTTTATTCCCTCTACCCCCACCCTCCATATAAGGTATATTGAGATCTGTATTAGCTTCTGCTCTGGTGCTAAAGAAGTTCATTATGGCCAAGGAAACAGAGATATACTTCCCTCTTCACACAGGAACTGTTGTTTGTATATTAGCATGAGAAAAGCCTCTGTCTGTGCTTTATGTTGATTTATTTGAACTTTGAGGGACATTGCATGCCAAAGTGATTCTTGGAAGAGTATATCTAGACTGAGAAACAAGGCCTCTTCAACCCAAGCAGGAGGAAAAATGACAGATAACTGGAGTTACAGCTCTCTTACCAAGCACTTTGCCAATCTCAGGGCACCAAACACAGCAGAGATGTTGGTTAATTAAATTATAACACCTTATGGCCCAGAGAAAGTGCATGAAGCTTGGCAGAGTGAAGTAATTATGTAGAGCAGCCAAGAAGAAAGCCCAGATCCTAAGGCTTATAGGATATATTCAAACTGTGGGTTGTGATATTTCTTGTAGGTCATGCAGGCAAAATGTTACTACACACAAATTCTTTCAGCCTTTTTTCTTTCTTTATCTTTTGTGTGACTTTCTTTGATTCATAGATTCTTTAGCTGTACCATGTTACTCTTTTGTTTGTGATTCACTGATGCCCTTCCTTGCTTGATTTCTAGATTGTTTCTGTAAAGGCCAGAGAACACCTGATGTTAATTTTAAAACTATAAAACAATGCCTGGTATTTCAGAAAAGAATGGGAGGAAGTTAACACTTAGTTGTTTGGCTATCCCCAATTTAAACAGAATATTAATAATAACATGAAGAAGGAAACATCTGATTACAAAATTAATGATTACCTACTGGATCGGTTATGATATGGAGAAAACAAAGAGACAGAGGACATGAAAATGATCACCAACGGTTAATTAAAGCTTGGCATCATTGATTTTTATGTTGTTTATCACTATTGTTATTTATTTATTTATTTGTGTGTGTGTGTGTGTGTGCGTGTGTGTGTGTGTGTGTGTGTGTCTGCTTTTGCGCATGTGCAGATGTGTGTGTAGATGCTTGTGAAAGCCAGAAGAGAGTGTTAGATACTTTGGAGCTGGAGTAACAGGCTTTTGTAAACTGCCAGATAGTAGTAAAATCTAAACTCTGGTCCTCATGATAGAGTAATAAGTAAAAGCTCTTAACTCCTGAGCCGTCTCTCCAACTCCATGCTTGGAGTCCTTATGAAAGCTAAAATGAATGAAATGAGGAGAAAATAAAATAAAGAACAGAGTGGAAATCAGAGGAGGGAGCAGATAATGTAGAAGCCTTGGGGCAATCTACTCAACCCGATCTTATTCGTATTTTTCCTAAAATTTAGTTACTTATTATTTCCCATTATAACTTGGATTTTTGCCTGGCTTATTACTCTTAGATCCATAAGTGAAATCTATTGATTCTTTTAACTTGCCACATTGGCTACATTTTACAAAATTGTGCTTCAAAATACTCCCTTCCCAGGAGAGTCAGTGACATATGAAAATTGTCCCAAAGGATTTAGATTACTAGTTTATTTTTACAGTGACATTTAGCCATTCTGACAAGTGCTTAATTATTCTATGTTCCTCCATAAAGGTTGTCTCTGACAATATGTGTAAATCAAATAAATGAAAGTACCATAAGCCATTAGTCTTTCTTCCTAGTTGGCATCCGTGATATCCGTTAATAATTTAGTACATTTGTTGACAATGATGAAGTCAAAACCATTATTGCTGGAGCTGTTTTCTCCCCAAGGATGGATTACACAGATGCTTATCTCTAGTAAAGTTAAATATAAGGCTACATGGCTGTGCATTGTTCTATAATTTTTTTTTTTTAAAGCGTAAGTGGTAACTACCTGCTCTTTGTTCACCATACTGTCATTCATGATTCACCTTTCTATGTCGTGTCGTGTGATATAAAGGAGAAACAATTATAACCATGGAAAATTACACACCCAGTCAGTCCCAACTCTGTCAATGCTAGCTTCTTATGCACTGCTGATTATTTATCTGTCTGGATATAAATTTCTCATTTATAAAGCAAATGCTTTTCTCTAGATTTAGAAAAGGCTTTTTAAAAAATTAATAATAAAATAAAGGTATTTTGGGTTTTTATCAAATTTTTATCCAAACTCAACCAATAGGTACAGACTAATTTTTTCTCTTTTCATTAGTACCAATACTCCCATAACTCAGTTTGATCTTCATACTGTATACCGGGTATAGAGATGACTGAAATACAGGCATAAGACTATAATGGGGCTTCTTGAAATACACGTAATTTTTAGGACATAAAGCAAATCTGAGTAGGCTTGATTCCTATGCTATTAGCAATGAACAAAATCTAAGTTTATTACTTGAACATAGTTTTCATGAGGTGTTTAAATGCAATGTGATAAAAAGGAAAAATGAGGAAGATGGTCTGTAGCAGGCTTTCCTGGACTGTCAAGCCCAAAATTATGAATGCCTGGCCTTAGCTTAGGCTTATTTCTATCTAGCTTCTTAAAAACAAACAAACAAAAACTTAACACATTTCTACTAATCTATGTGCTGCTCTGATACTCATTTATCTCATCTATATACTGTACACACTGCTTTCTTGACTCCTCCGTGTCTGTCGGTCTGGTCCCCAGCTGGCTGGCTGACTCCCCTTTGCTCTAAGCCCCCAGTCCTGCCTTTTCCTCCTCTGCTAGCTATTGGCAATTCAGCTTTTTATTGGATCAATCAGGTGCCTTAGGAAGATAAGGTATTAAAAAAAACCCCACATCTTTACATAATTAAACAATTATTCTGAAACACAAACAAAAGCAACATGTCTTTTTTTTAAAAAAAATAGTTAACAAATATTCTATTCCACAACTCTGGTGATAGTAGGAAGTTAATGCTTATTTTCTCTCATAACGTTTACTGAAATATCTACAGTGTGCTAGGCACTGTTTCTTGCTATGCTAACGAGTAGCAAAGTCTTTGTCCTCTGGACTCATGAAGCCATATCTTAAGGTAGAAGCAGATAGTAAACAATTTGTGTTAGCAACAGCATTTGACTTGCACAAGTGCTTAGAGTATTCCACCTCTCCTTTGGTAAGAGTTCTATTGTAAGGATTAGTATAAAAAAAAGTCATAGAAATAAATGGAAAGTTTTTTAGTTTTTTTTTTAATTGTATAATTCTTTTTAAAAAAAGATGTATGTGTGTATGTATATATTCCTGTAGGCAAGAGGAGGGTACCAGATCTCATTACAGATGGTTGTGAGCCACCACGTGGTTGCTGGGAATTGAACTCAGAACCTCTGGAAAGCACCCTTCTCTTAACCGCTGAGCTATCTCCTTTTAAAAACATCTTTCACTCTGGAGTAGGGCTGCCTGACAAGATTTCTGCATCTCTCCCAGTTTCAGTTTTACGGCTCTTCATTTCTTTTCCACATTCACAATCCATAAAGAGAACCTCACTCGATGATTTTCACATCATCACTTTCGGGAAAGGGTTTTGTTGCAAGTCATTTTGCTTTCAGATGTTGCTCAAACTGAGATTGGTGACTTGAGAACAGCCAGCCTCTTTGTCAATCATATATATTAGTTAAGGACAAACATCTGTTTCCTCAAGGATGCAAAATGACACAGAAACTTGTTTTGTTGTTTAGGCGGTGGTGTAACTGGTCATTCAGTTCCTCGGTTCAGATGGTAAGGGTGGGTATGGGATTATGGGCTATATAAACCATAGTGAAGGGATTAAAAAGAAAGGCGAAGTGGGTACCTTTCGAGCCCTGCCAGGGTATACCAAGCCGAAACAGAGTTAGTGCAAGAGAAAAATGAAAGGCTGCATCAGAGTGGGGACAGAGGCAGGCGGATAGACAGATACACAGAGAGAACAGGCAAGGGACAAAGACAAGAGAGGTGCCAAGATGGGAGCAAGGGGCAAGAAAGTGAGCAGAGCCTGGTGGGTGCTTTCAAGGAGGGCACATGTCACATGTCACATAGCTAATGGTGGAAAGGCACCTGGCAACAGGTGATGACATCAGGAGCCGACTGCTGCCATGGCGGCAGCTAACAATGGGTACATTTAGAAACTGATCATACTTAAAAGCAATTTATTACAGTTTTAAATGGAAATGTAAAACATGCGAATAACAAGTAAATCAAGAGTAGCACTTTTATGCACTCTAAAAGAATACACTCGCTGAGAAAATTATGCAAAATCATTAGTCTAGAAATACTTGCGGTATAAACTGAGTCTCTTATTTTTAAGTTGTGATGGACATACATATCTTTTAGAGGTGCTTATATATTTATTTTGCACGCTTTTGTTTATATCCCCAATTTTTTTTCATGGTGAGACTGTGCTATTTGTGTGGGGATGTATAGTTTTGTCATTTGGGAAGTGTGATATGGAATCAGAAAAGGGATGCATATTAATAACTTTTGATCATAGCCCACTCAATACGCACTTTCAGAGTGAAGGCTCAGGATCACTCAGTTTCTGATTCTCTTCATGTTTGTCATCGAGGGATCATAAGAGATAATGTTTTGGGAAATATATATCTATGTATATGTATATATATACATATATATATATTGCATAAAGCAATAACTTCTACAGCAGGCAAGTGCTCAGTTTTCCTCAGCTTTGCTACCAAGCTGAGATATTTCAAAAATATTTGGAAAGTTTTGGCAGTAGGTGTAGAACAGTTTTTCATGCCTAGAGAAACAAATATACAGAGTCTACATGTAAATTTATGAGAGGTTTTCTATATACATATGTATATATTCATTTTCTCTTTTTTGGATCTAGTTCTATGCTTCTGTTATAAGATGATAAAATATATTTTTAAAAGCACACACATTAGTAGGTTTCTATCACTTTGACAATATATCAGAGGTAGGTATTTCCAGGAAAAGGGAATTCATTTGACCCATGATTTCAGATGTTCAGTACACAGTGGACTAGCACCGTTGTTATAAGGACTTTGTGAAGGCAGAAACATCATGACAGGAGGCACGGATGGAAGAGTAAAGCTAGTCATTTCATGCAATGATATATGTGTGAAGATAAATAGATTCATGGTGGTTGATAGAGATGTGCCACAAACAAGATATACCATCCAAATATTCTTTCAGTGATGTTCTTCCTTTACTCATATTAATAAGGCAGTAAAAATTAAAATGAGTGTAGATTCTCCCATTTTTCAGCAGACTTTCTGGTCCTCTGTCTCTTATAATCTTTCTATCTCCTATTCTTAAATAGTCCCTGAGCATTAAGTGTAGGACTTGTGTTGTAGATGTATGTATGCCCTGTTGTATCTCTTCATTTTGTCTAGTTCTGGTTTTCTGTAATAGTCTCTGGTTGCTGAAAGAAGAAGTTTTTTCAATGTGGGCTGATAGCTACACCTATACATGGGCATAAGGATAAGTTTTAGAGTAGTTAGAAATTGTTGCAATGGAGTTTTTTGGTCCCAGGCGGCCAGAGGCCCAGACCCACAGACCTGCTGTGCCAGACGCATTAGTTGCTTCTGCTGCTGTTCAGGCCCACAGAAATGACTCAGAGGCTTATATTAACTTTATGCTGTTTGGCCTATGGCTCAGGCACATTGCTAGCTAGCTCTTACATCTTAAATCAACCCATTTCTATTAATTTGTCTGCCACGTGGCCCGTGGCTCAACTGTGTTCCTTACATGTTGCTCCTTGGGCAGCTTGCTCGATCTGCCTGACTCCGCCCTGCTTCTCCTACCTATGCTCTGATTTCTCCTCCTACTTCTTCTATGGTGCCTGTCATGGCCAAAACAGCTCCTTTATTTAATGATTGATATTCACAGCATACAGAAAGGCATTCCCACATCAAGAAATTATTCTGGTTTATTAAAATGAGGGATAGTAGGGATAGTAGTTTCTCCTTTAAGATTCGTGAACTGTCTAACCTTGGATAGTTGGATAGATTTCTAGTACCAAGCATGATTTCTCATCTGTTGAACAGGTTATGAATTAATTAGACAGCGTTTATTAGCTCTAAATTTTGAGTGGCACTATGGCACCTTTTGGAATATCTTTTCGTGCTGGCCATTGTTGTAATTTGTAGACATTATAGCAAGATAAGACTATTGATTGCCTTTTCTCCTTAATATAGCACTGTCAGGTAATATGAAAGCCAGACTGTAGAAGGAAAGGAGCTTTCTTGTTAAGTTCAGCTCAAATAATCTTCTTTGTATTAATATAATTATATGAAATATCAAATAATGGGTTCTTGAGGCTTTATCAATCGTTCTTACTGTAATTTTTCCTTCTTTCTCCTTGTCTTTGTTGATCTTCTCTCTCCAGTTAGAGACTCGTTCCTCATTTTTCTCATCTCTCCCTTTATTTTACTCATATCCTGCTAATCCCTTTTCTAGACTTGTTTACACTACACCCAATAACACATCAACAGGACGACTGTCCAAACAAGACACCAATAATGATAATATTGATAGACGTGCTAATACAGAAGAGAAAAATCTCATAGAGTACCACCCCTAGACAGAGAACTATAGGAAACTAATGGCTGCTGAGAGGGAGGATTAGTCTTCCTCAGGTATGAGCTCCCTAATTGGTTACCTGATACAAAGTGTCATCCCTGAAATCATAAATACACATGTAATGCTAAAGTGTTTAGACAGCTGTGATTACATATTTTGCACCTATAATAATGATGCTCAGAGTGATGATTATGAGGTCATCAATTTGAGGGGAGGAAACATAAAGAAGTTAATTATGTATATATTTAAATATTCCTTGACACTGTGTGAAGATATGTCACTGGGATTGGTTAAATAAAAATCTGAATGGCCATTAGCTAAGCAGGAAGAGGTTAGATGGGACATCTGGGGAGACTTCAAGGGGGGGAAAAGGAGGTGTCAGTCAGATGTGGAAGAAGCAGGATAGTCCAAAGTTACAGTAGCTGTGCTACATAAAAGAATGTAGATTTGGAAATATGGGTAAATTTAAGTTATAAGAATTAGTTAGGAGCAAGCCTAAGATAAGGCCAAGCTTTTGTAATTAATAGTAAGTCCCTGTGTCATTAATTGTGAACCTGTGGTCCAATTACAATATTGTGTTTAAATAGATTATATTTTAATTAAAATTAAAAAAGTAAAAATTAGAAGGTGGTAAATGTTTGGCTTTTTGCTGTATTTTGAAGATTCTTATAGTTGAGTCAACTGAGATGAATTTCCACTCATAGGCATCATGGCGTTTAATGTATCCCTCTTCTTGTTCCAATTTTCCAAGTAAGTTAGACATTGTCTCTTCCAGTGAATTCTCAGCATTTTGTTTAACATCTCAGTACAGGGTTCTCATGGTCCGTAGTCCCTCAAAATCTTAACAGTTTTCTACTCTGGGTTCTTCTTGTCTCAATTTCAGTTAGAAAAGAAAACAGTGTTATATTCTGAAGCTATAAACTATGATGCCATTTATATCATATTTGATCATTTAAACATAATTATATTTAGCATTTTTGCTATTTTCTGCGAATGTTTGGTTTACATTTTCTTAAGAATTAAGAAAACTCATGTAATAGTTTAGAATACAATGCTCTTTTATGTATCTATAAGGGTTAGCATATTCTCCCATTCCATACAGCACTTAAGTTTTATATTCTACATTTATCTATATGCATACATTGGATGCTTAAAAATAAATTGACAAATTACTGTATTTTATTTAATATACTACATAATTTTCATTTTTTACACTTATTTAAAAATTATTTATTTTATATCTTGGTTATATTGCTATGGATAGAAGTCAGCTTGTTATCTATGTGACAGTGTATTTATGGTCACAAAGAAACTGTAATACAAAACTAAAAGTATTCCAAGAAAACTAAGACCAAAATGCTTTAGGACATAAGCCAACTAATTTATTTTCTTTTGAGAAACCGAGAGAAGAAAAATCCGACAGTTTACTGTGGAGAAAAATCTTCATATTAGCCTAAAAATGTTTTTCAAGATACTTTTTTCATAAAGAAGCCCTGAAAATCATGTCTTCAAAAAATAAGAAAGCTGACATTATTAGGCATTGGACATGCCCTCCACCAATGTTGCCATTAACAGTAATAGATGGCTCAAAATTCAATGCTTTTCACTTTGACTCATTACTATTAATGAGACAAAATGAAAGAAAATGCCAGATAGTCCTTCTGGAAAAATAGAAAAGGTGAAAATGAGAAATATGAGCTGAGGTTTTAATTTGTAAGTCTGAATATAATAAGGTATAGTTCAGCCTCTGTAATTTATCAAAAGTTGGTCCTCAGCTTGCTCATTGCTATTTTGTTCTTGGTCTACTTAGGTTGAGCTTCCCACAGGTTTCAGTTAAAATATGCCTGTCAAGAGACTCTAAATATGTTATTTTTAAGAACAAGTAGTATATATAGCTACCAGAAAATAATATTATAATGCTCTAATTTATTTTGCTATTTGTTTTACTACTAATGTGGTTATAGAATTAAAAAAAATATGAATGCATATTCTAGAAAAAGGAATCTTTGATGCAGTCAGACCATGCGAATTATCCCTGGATATACCAAAGTCTAGGTGACTCTGATTTTCCAAGATGCTCTCTTTTTCTACTTGATTTTTCTATTACCAGAATGAGTAGAAGGGAAGGGAGGGATTAACATTAAAACACATATTACCATGGACAATGTTTATTTTGAGTTTACAGTTAGACTGTGCTCTTTTAATTGTTTGTGTTGGAGGAAATCATTTGTTTTCTTAAACAAATGGGAACATATCACTATGCCCCTTTATCCCTCAACTCAATACCAAAGACACATGCCCGGACTCTGAAACTAGTACCAAAGGAGCACGTGGTGACTAGAATCAGAGCCAGTGAAAGAAATATGCCATGACCTTAGAATTAGCGTCCAAAAGCTAAAAAAGCCCAGTGAAAGAAATGCAGTTTGGCTTGAAAATCAGAGCCACCTCTGTCTCTGATCAACAAAACTAACCAATCTCTGAGCCTCCCTGGAGAAACTCCGTCTCAGCCTGTTAAGTTGTTGGCTCTCCTATTCCATCCCGTTAGAGGCAATCACTTTCCTGGACTCCTCCTTCCTAAATAAATCTCTTTCTCAAAAAGTCTTGGGTGAAGATCTTCATTCATAGGTGCATAGAAAAAGAATCTGTTGAGACATTCCTTAGGGGACAGAGCAAGGTGGATCAGAAAAAGTAACAGCTTTTTATCCAGAGTCTGAGGAGATGGTTACATTTCTGCTGAAATTTTTCTTTAGCAGAGTGGGGGAGAGAAGCAACATTTTGGGATAGAGAGATGAAGAAGCAGAGCTCTGCTGAGAAGCACCCTTAAAGGTGGGGGTGGGGTGGGGAAGCAGAGCAAAGCTCATCTGTAGCAGCTTTCCAGGAGAGAAGCAGGATTGCTGTATCCTAGGAGGAGCCCATCACCCACTGCACTCCAGCTTCAGGTATAGCCTGACTTCAAGAACAGTCAGGATACTTTTCCCTCTAGAGCTGAGCTATCCCATTGCAGCTGCGACTGTCAGCTGTCCAGGTATAGCATGAATTCTTGAATAGTTGGGGTACTTCTCCCCAACTCCCCCTCCACAAAAAATAAACTGTAACATTCATTATACCAGAATACCTAGGAAAATATTTTATGAAAAATTCTGTAACTATTCTCTTAAGTAATTCCATGCAGCCTTAATAAGATCCAATATAGAAATATTAATTAAATGTCTACAGTAGATGTGTGTATAGTTTTGTGTTTGAGCTCTTGCAAGTGATATGCAAGGCCCTAGGTTAGACATCCAGCTTAGCTAAGATTCATGATTACTATAAATAGATGTGCTTTGTCACTTTACAATTTTAAACTTTTGTGACTGGATTAGTTACTTCTCTCCCCTTTTACCTAAGACTAACCACAGATGTCTGCTATCCCCAAATATTTTGCAGTTCACATTTGATATCTTCAGGTTACTATATTCAGTCATTCTTCTTGTCCATGAATTCAAAACTGTTGTCATCGATAAGAAAAAACATATTACTTTCAATGATGGAGTGTACAAAAGCACAGATTTAAGTCAGGAGCGTGAATTTTATTTCTCCTGAAAGTCAGAATACCAAATTGTCAACATCAAGTGGTGAGTCTATCTCAAGCACTAAAACCTGAGTTATTCAATTATAAAAACATATTTGTTTTCATAGCTTGAAATCCAATAACTGACCTTTAATTTTTCCTTCAGTTTTTACATTAACTACTCAGCTATGTAGATTCTCATCCCTCAGGATTCC
Organism: Phyllotis vaccarum; assembly: GCA_033318265.1. Lineage (NCBI taxonomy): Eukaryota > Metazoa > Chordata > Mammalia > Rodentia > Cricetidae > Phyllotis > Phyllotis vaccarum. Next base: position 92,511,402 of record JARWLC010000005.1, on the reverse strand, counting down.
TTCTAAGGAACCAGAAGTCCACTAAAACTACAACTGTCCATAAAGTAATATTTATTCCAGATTATTTTTTTTTCTCACACAAAACCAAAAGACAGAGATCTAATAACCCTAAGGTGTTATTAGAAAGTATTTCTTTCTGTTCTCTTAAAACAATATAGTCCTGTTGTGTTACTAGTACGATGGTATTTAACTTACGTGCAAAACAAGAAAAGTGAGACAATTAGAATTTGCCTTGCTTCTTGGCAGTGCAGACAGTTAATAACCCTCATATGAGGTTAGCTAGTCTAAGCTAGCTAAAACACTATTTAGAAGATGATTATCCAACAATAAAATCTTCCCAGAAAAGAACCAAGTAAATTAATTATTACGAGAAAAAAGGATGTTAATTTTATATATATATATATATATATAATATGCTTGTTCAACATACAGTTGCTAACTTTATTGTGTATGCATCTGCTATCTTTTAATATTGTAATGACTATTTTTAATATAAAAATTCCGAATAAATTAATAATACCAAATTTATTATAGCAAGTGTGTAGCTCTTTAACCTTTGTTCATATTGCTTTATTGACTACAACCCTACTTAAAATTTTCTGAATTTTTATCTTAAATAATTTAAAAAGCTCCCCAAATCCTTGAACTAGCTTAAATGTGTGTAAACTAATGAACACATACAAAAATATATTAACAGTTTTTCTTGTAGTGGATTCCAGAGGATATGTGTGTGTGTATGTGTGTGTGTACATGTGTATAAATATATATGTACATGCACACACATGTATTTATGGAATCTAACAATAGCTTTATGACAAAAGTCACTCATCCCAGAAATTTTTTTCAGCTCATTAGATGTTTTGATAAACCTAAAGAAAATATAGTCATGAAAAAATTCTTTGAAAGTCTCTTAGTTATTAAATGCTTATTTGTTACATTTTCCCCAGGACAAGTTAATTTTTAATAATTCACTTTCCAAACTACATAGTGCATTTGGAGTGGTTGTGTTCCCCAGAGAGTCAAGGCCTATTCATTAGCCTCCTTTTCTCTTCAAATTCCAGGTAGCTTATGTAAGATAAATCTATGGGATATCGATTCAGACAATTTATTATAAATGAATTTTCTATGTTTAATTTTTTTTATAGTTTATGACACACAGAATGAATAAATCACACTCTTTAGATGAAAAAATAATTTTTATTATTTTAATCTTTGTTTAGAACCAGATGGAAAGTGAAAAATATGAAAACACTCATTAGAAACATTTTGAAATAAATGTTGTCTAAGATAGCAGACATCACACAAAGAATATCTAAATACTAAAACAATCAGTCCTATTTGTGAATGCCTGTGGGTTATCCATTAACTGAACAATTAAACTTCACCCCAAATTAACCAGGATAGAACTGTTTGATGAAATAAAATGTACTCTTTTAGTAGAAACAGATGGTTATGTTATATGACTCATAGATTCATAGATTTATGCATAGATTTATATATACAAAGAGAAAGAGATAATAATTCATGTGTTCTAACTCCATGTTCATCCCAAGAATCTAAGTTTCTTTTAATCATTCTACACAATGCGTTCTCCATCTCTTCAGGCCCAACCTGTTAAACATTGAAAAATTCAACTAAGAATTTAATATTTTAATATGTTCACAAAATATATTTGAAATTTGCTTCATATTTGTTTTTTTAGAATTCTCTTCAGTTTTTGTTAGGGCTTATGATCACAGCATCTTTGTGAACCCAAAGCAGAGTACTTTGGAACATTGCCTTTGACTTGTTTTTTATCTTTCCCTTTTTGAGGAAAACTACACCCTAATGCTAGAGAAGCTCTCATAAAATAATCCCAGAGTCTACATATTTCAAAATTCTTTACTCCTGTACCTCCTGTGTCACTCAATGTTTTCACTTTTACCTGAAGTTAAGAAATTTTATTTATTTTGAAACTCTCCTTCCTAGCCATTGAAAAAAATATATTATAGATTCAATCAACTTTCTGATCCATTGAGTTTTAGTGTTTAGGTTTTCATTCATGTATACTTACAAAGGGTGGAGGTCTGTCTCCTGTCACTAACTTTAGAAATTTTTAGTTAGACTTAGGATTGGCAATGTCCTGCAAATATTCATAAGTATTGATTTTGTAGAGCCTTTTACACTTACAGAATAAAACACTCAAGCACACTTATACTGTAAATATTGAGCTTAATAATTGCATTTCCCACAAAGATGTCACTTTTATAGAAACTCTGCTGTAGAAGTTGAGGTATATTCTAGTAAGTATTTTATGACATTTAAAGTTTTACTTCACATTTCTCTGATAATTATTGATGTTGACTCTTCACATATTTGGGACTGTGGTAATGGGTAGGTAGTCAAGCATATGCATTGCTCTTGCAGAATATTTGAGTTGCGTTTCTAACATCTGTTAGGTGGCTATTAGTCACCTATAACTCCAGCACTAAGGGCCCAGAGCCTTGTTCCAGCATCCATGGGCCCCTGAATTCATGTGTACATACTTCTCTCACACAGATGCACATATATACTCATAATTAAAATTAAAATTTAAAAATTTTCTACATTGGATTATTGACATAATAATCATATTATGATATATGAATGAATTTTTATTTAAAAAAGTGACATGTGTACATCGATGGCATATAAATGTACACTGTATATGTATTATACATTAATCTTAAATGCATATGAAATTGTTTTATTATTTTTGTACATCCAACATATTTCTATTCCCACCCATTAATTTTAATTTTGCTTGATGTTATTGCATTTGTAGACTTCCCTTGGGGATTGTTGCTCTTTGGCTCTAAATTACATTTTATATATTATATGTTTGTCTTTCTGCTTGCATCAAACCTGTTTCTCTTTTTTTCTCTTTGTCTGGGATAATGTGTGTTTTGCTTTTCTTTTGAAAGGATTTGTTACAAAGTTGACAGCTATTTTTTTTCTAAGAAGATTAAAGATTTCATTCCAATGAGTTGTGGCTTCCATAATCATTCTGGCTATATTAACCTTTTTTTTTCCCACAATGCTCTTTAAAATCATTGCTTAATGCAGTTAATCAGTTTTGGAGAGTGCTTGGTAATTAAAGCCTTCCATTTTGATCCTCTCTCATTTTCTCGCCTTGCTTTCAATTTCACAGTCTCATGAGGGGAATTTTTTAAACATTTCCTTCCAGCTTTTATCAACTTACTTGTCAAAATTCTTGTTCAATACCGGAAATTCTCTGTTATTTTTGTAGGACTTTATTCACAGACAGTAACTTACAGAAAAGTAGTCCCTGTGAACTTAGGCCTTTTCACCTGGACATTTGCTTCCTCACTCCTCTGTGACGTGTTAACTTCTCACCATTTTCACGTGTTGTTTGATCTGATGTTGCTAGCATAACTTCTATGTAATCTAAATGTTAACATGTGGAGACTGTGGAGGATACTCAGTGACTTTTACATTTCTGTGATAGAGAAAATGTGGTGTTTGTATGCACAACACGCTTTAAAAACGGTATTTAAGGCACCAAATACACTTCTCTAGTATTCCTATTTTCTTCTAAAGTTTTTTACAAATCTGTAAGAGACATTGGTCCATATCTTTTTAGTGAAGCATACAGTGCTAAGATTTATGGAGAAGAAGAAACATCTCATATTTATTAAATTGTTAATTTTTGTTTTGACGTCTTGCTTTAAACACATCTACTGGGTATAATGTCAGTATACATGTAAATATTTAATAGTTTCACAAGTCTCTGGTGTATAGATACATTATATTAAAACCCTGTAGAATATTTACTTTCTCTAATCACTCATATAGGCTGCTACTTGCCAAATGTTAATGTGACATCTGGTATCCCTAATTCCAGTAAACATCAAGAACTTTTATGCATTTGCAGTTTATCACACATATGCCATCAATTTGTTCTGTAACATGTCACTTGTGCAAATAGCCTACAGTTCTTATTTACCGAGATTTGCATTGAGTGAAACTAATCACTTTGATTTGAAGAGTTTAGATTTCCAATCCAGATGTTTGTAATCTCTTATGCCATTTACTGACCTCACCAAATTAAGGCTGTGAATTAATTAGCTGCATTTACACAGTCATAGTAATGAGGATGGTATTATATAAGCCTGATAATATATTATGTCAAAATTTTCTAAAACAAAGAAACAATTTCTATTCAATATGGAAAAAATGTAATTAAAAATAAAATTTCTGAAAAAATGGCAGTATAAAATTAAGACCCAACAACTCCTAGTGTCACTGTTCCTTTCCCAAGATGGTATTGAGGATCAAGAACACTCCTTTGGAGTTTGTCCTTTTGGAAAAAAGTGGCCAGTTAGATAAAAAAAACTGCCCTTACCTCAATTGCTGACAACATACACGATGTTCAAGCTAGATAAACAAGATAATAAATAAAGACTAACAAAATCTGCCTAAACAAGATAAAACAATCCCTTCAAAAATGCCCTGCTTGTAAAATGATCTATCAGATACCATAGGCCTATAGCCAAAATGATAAATGCTCCAATGGCACAAAAAATCATAAGTAATTGTCCAGGTAGTTGTGTCACTGTCCTCTCCCAAATTTTAAAAGCTACTACTACCATGTGCTTCTGACTTTTAGGTTATATAGTTTTCTTCTCAGGTCTTAAAGGTGTCAAAAAATAAATAGTTAAAGTCACTATCCTATTATCCCTTAGCAAAAAACATTCAGGTGTTAGATTTTCACTTTGCCAGATAAACAATTTTAAAATAATTTATACACCCTATCAACTACCAATATTCTAAAAATACATAATATGCTTTATATATGTTAAATTTTAGTTATAGTTTATGCCTTATTCTCTCTTATATATAACCTCATAATAATTCCTATTATATGTAGTCTTAGTTTAAAACCTTCTTAGTTAGACATTAGGGAGAGATGTGGTGGGATTCAGGTGTCACTAATATGGACAGAAGATACTTATCCAGGGTCCCGGGATCCTAAAGAGAGAGTGGCCAACCATATTCATAAAGGGCTGCTAAGATCTTAGAGAGGCCCGTTTGTTATTGCCTTCTAGAGAGACTGGATCAACATTCATCGCTTGTCCATCTGATTGTTTAAATATATTCCTGAGTTATAGCCTGTTATCGTGTTAATTTGTTTAGCAATAAATATTTATCTTATGTTAATATATTTTAAGTGAGATTTACTGCCACAGTACCCAGCACCTCTCTGTAGATGGAAGTTTTACTTACAAGGCACCAGTTCAAGATAAATATTTATTAGAATATAAATGAACACTCATGATATTAGTAACAGCTTATAGTAGCACCTGAACAGGGACTGGAGTATCCTAGCGATGGATGAGTGATGGACAGACAATGGATTCTGATCCTGTCTCTCCAACAGCCAGCAGCAAGAAACCAGGAAGAGAGCGTCCTCCTGTCCCAGCAGCCAGCCACTTATCAATGGGGTTGGCCACACCCCCTCCAGTTGGCCACACCTCCTCCAGGGTCCCGGGCTCCTGGATAAGCGTCTTCGGACCTTATCAGCTGACACCTTAATCCCACCACATCTCCCCCTTTTGTCTAACTAAGAAGGTTCTAAACTAAGACTATGTACAATAGGAATTATTATGAGTTAGTAACCGTAAATACCTATTCTTCAAGCCCTTCAAGACCTGAGAAGGAAGATATATCACTTGAAAGTCAGAAGTATATGGAAGTAGTGTCTTCCAAAATTTGGGAGAGGACAGCAACACAGCTACTTGGACAATCACCTCTGGTTTTGTGCGCTGTTGGAACATCTATCATATTGGCTACAGGCCTATGGTATCTGACAGATCTTCTCACAAGCAGGGCAATTTTGGAGGGACTGTCTTATCCTGTCCAGGCAGGTTTCCTCAGTCTCCATCCATCAACTTGTTCATCCAGTACATCATGTATATACTGTCAGCATTCAAGGTAAGGACAGTTCCTGACTCAACCAGCCATTCTCTGCCAAAAGGACAAACTCCAATGAAGTATCCTCAATGCTCAACACCATCTCGGGAAAGGAGCAGTGACACCAGGAGTTGTCGTGCCTCTCATGGCCGAATTTCAAATGTTAAATGCCATATTCTCTGGGTCTATGAAATGGTTGAAGATTTCTGTCTAGCTATGATATTCTAACCTGTATCTGAGATGACTGGGATATGGTACCTTAAGTAATGTTGACAGTAGTTTTTATTGTCTTAAGGAATAAATCCTGTACTAAAAATTAGAATACCTATATAAGGGGTGTATAATCTCTGAACAATGACTTTTAGTATCACTATCAAACATTAGCCAGGGGTATATTACCATGTAAAGTGGCCACAGCATTTTAGACATGTATATATATATATATATAATGTAAACAAAGGTATATAAAACATCTTGTGCATATATCATAACTAGTGCAATCATACATTATATCTAGTATAGTTAAATGAAGGTAATAATTGCATAGTATACATGACAATGATGTGCAAATATTTTAAACAGAGATAGAAGCATATATAAAATATAGCAATTACAGATTCAATTTTACATAATAGTTACAGATTCAGATTTATATATCGAAGTACAAGTTGCTTTGGTTATATAAAACAATTTCAGATTAAACTTTGTACCAATGTACAAATTATCACAATTAAACATATAAAATGATTTCACATTTGTATCAATATACAAATACCTATGCCAATGCAAATTGTCTTTAACTTAGCCCATACATTCAGCCAAAATGGTGTATAGGTAGGCAGAACAATCTACCTTTATCTATCGTATCTATCCCCCTTCTCTTCTTCAAAAGAGATCTTTAATGCTATATTATAGTTTTGTCCTCCACCCAATTTTCATTTAAAACTATTCTAACAGAATAAGAATTACTCACAACCCTCAGAACACAAAACTTATTGGGAAAGGGGGTGGGCGTAGTCTTTCATAAGGTTGCTTCCTGCTGACTTAAGGGCGATGGCATCTCTTTGGGATCCTGTAAAAGCTAAAACAATGGTTAGATCTTAATGGACTGACTATACACATTTATAACCATTCTCAGAATAGTGGATAACTCCATCTGGAATTCTAATTAGAAGAGTGATCTGGAGGATAATCACAGAGAGCTATCTTGCAGCTGTTTTTGAATAGTCTATTTTCTGAAAACAATCATTGATTGGTGCTCACCAGGTTCTTGATTTTTCTAATTTTGTCTCTGTCTGTCTACCTGTCTCTAACTCTCTCTCTCATACTCTCCCTTTTATTCTTGTTTCACTAGTAGGAGTTGTTGCAGTGGGGGCCCCATCTCAGTTCCAGATTCTTTGTAGATAGCTGATAGGAGGAAATGTTATTTACAATGGAAAACTTAAGCATTGTCAATACTCAAAAAAGATATTCATATCTTCTATGACTTCAGGAGATTGTATGCAGACAGGATGTTTGAAAGGTACAGAAACAGAGAGAAACGAGGTTTAAGATGAAGTCACAATAATATTGGTCCCTAAATACTCTGTCTTCTGTCTCGCACCAGGTGGCTTTTCTGATATGAGACAGAATACTTCACATTTTCTTTACCAATATGCTTGGGTTTAGAAAGGAAGAAAGCCACTTGCTCCCAATCCAAATCCAGCCCTATTAATAGTCAAATCAGGACCACTTTTTTTTTTTTTTTTGAGGTGTAGATGCAAGATATAAAGCAGTAAATATTGAGAGATTACCCATTAGTGCATATGTGTATTAGTTGGTCTCGTAGTCCATCATTTACATTCCTTAATCATCAGTCTGTCTTCTATTGCAGGTGAGTAATTAGTCTTAAAAATAGTTGTATTCACTTTCCTGTAAAGACAAAACTGAGACCCTGCCCCAGGTTTGTTAAATGTGTTTTCCTTATCATGTATCCATTTGTCATATCAGGGGTGAGCAATTACTTCTCCACCTCAGGAAGGAACTCCTTTTCAAAGCAGACTTTTATTAGTTTTGTTGGTACCCATATCTTTTCTTTGCCTGTTGAAACAAAAGCGAAACCCCTACCCCATCGAAGCACATATCCCGGCTTCCACTCAGAAGTCAACACATCTTTGAAGTAGATGGGTTTATTTAACTCAGAGGATTTCTCTATCACTCAATGTCTCTCAGCAGCTGATGTTCCCTTTTCATCAGCGTTAAGAAAATTTAAAGTCAATAAGGCACTGTGAAACCTCTCCCTGGGTTTTCTCATTTCTTTCTTCTGTTTAAAAAGCATCTCTTTCAACGTGCAGTGAGATCTCTCCACAACTGCCTGTCCTGTGGCATTGTGTGGTATCCCCGTAATATGCTTTATACTATAGTATCCAAAAATTATCTTTATTTTTCAGGAAACGTAAGCTGGAGCATTGTCAGTCTTAATCTGAGTAGGAATTCCCATTATGGCCATGGCTTCTAAAAGGTGAGTAAGTACAGCATCAGTGTTTTCAGAACTCAGGGCAGTCGCCCAATGTATTCCAGAATATGTATCAATAGTATGATGTACATATTTCATCTTTCCAAATTCTGGAAAATGAAACACATCCATTTGCCAGATCTCATTTCTCTGTGTACCCTTAGGATTACTTCCTTCAGGTAAAGATGGTTGGTTATAGAAAGAGCAAGTGTTACAATTCCTTACTATTTTATTTGCTTCATTCCAAGTGATGGAAAAACTCTTCTTTAGCCCTTTGCTGTTAACATGATGTTTCTCATGAAATTCTGTGGCCTCTAGCACATTTCCTATCAGCAACTGATCTATTTCATCATTACCCTGTGCTAGAGGGCCTGGGAGACCCGTGTGTACCCTGATATGTGTTATGTACATAGGATGTATCCTACTCTGATGATATCCTGTAGTTGTATGAATAGTAAGGTCAAGTCTGTATCATCAGGAATAAAGTCAGCAGTTTCAATATATAAAACAACTCTTTCTGCATATTGAGAGTCAGTAATTACATTGAGAGGCTCTGTGAAATCCAACAACACCATAATAATTGCATATAGTTCTGACTTCTGGACAGAGTTATAAGGGCTCTGAGCAACCTTAATTAAGTCTTCAGACTTGTAGCCAGCCTTTCCTAAATTGTTCGCAGCAGTATAAAAGGTGGGGGCTTCAGAAATGGGTTTATCCTGTACCACATGAGGAAAGATCCAATTAGTTTCCTTTATGAATTGAATTCTCTTGTTTCAAGGATATTTATTATTAATCTCTCCTAAAAAGTCACTACAAGCCTTTTGCAAGGTTCACTGTCTGCCCATAATCATTCAATTTCTTCATTAGTGAAAGGCACAACAATTTCTGCAGGGTCCTTTCCAGTCAATTGGTGAAGTCTTAATTTACCTATAAAAATCAGATAAGAAATTTTTCGATATATGTCTTTATCTTCTTGCTTGGCCTATGTGGCAGAAATATCCACTCTAATATAATGCTTTCTCTTTGCATTAAGATTCCTGTTGGAGATTGTCTAGAGGATAAAATAACAAGTATGCAATCCAGATCTGGATCTACATGTGCTTCTTGAAGTTTCTTTTCCACCAAATCTAATTCTTTCTCAGCCTCATCAGATAATTCTCTTGGACTATTTAAATCTTTGTCACCATCCAAAGTCTTGAACAAATTAACTAGCTCATAGTTTTTTATACCAATCATGGGCTGTATATGAGCAATATCTCCTAGTAATTTTTGAAAGTCGTTAAGAGTCTTCAATATATCTTCATTTTTTTGTGGCCTAATCTCCACCTTTTGTGGCCTAATTTTTTGTAAACATATTTTATATCCTAAATAATTGATAGAATCTCCCCTCTGTACTTTTTCTGGAGCAATTTATAGTCCCCAATCAGGCAATATTTTCTTTTGTTCTTCAAACAATGTTTCTAATGTCTTTGGGTTTGGGTCTGCCAACAAAATATCATCCATATAATGGTAAATGATAGATTGAGGGAAGCGCTTGTGCAGTATTTCTAGTGGTTGTTGTTCAAAATATTGGCATAAGGTGGAACTATTCAACATTCCTTGGGGAAGTACTCTCCACTGGTACCTCTTAGCTGGCCCTGAATTATTAAGAGTAGTCATTGTGAATGCAAATTTCTCTTTGTCCTGTACCTGTAAAGGTATGGTAAAAACAACAATCCTTCAAATCAATAACTGCAGTAGGTCATCCTTTAGGTAGCAGAGAAGGCAGGGGAATACCAGATTGTAAGGAGCCCATAGGTTGAATCACCTTATTAATTGCTCTTAAATCAGTCACCATCCTCCATTTTCCAGATTTTTTCTTGACAACAAAAACAGGAGAATTCCATGGACTGGTTGATTCTTCGATATGCTGAGCCTGTAACTGCTCCTGTACCAACTGTTCCAAAGCCTGAAGTTTTTCTCTCGTCAAAGGCCATTGTTGAACCCAAATAGGCTTTTCTGTTAACCATTTCAAAGACAGTGCTGTGAGTATCCTTTTAGGTTCTGTGGTTATTGGGCAATTCTTTTGTACACCCTGAATGGCTGGTGAATTTTCTACATAGTACCTTAAAGCATCATTTTTGGAAACATAATTGAGTCTCCGGTTGATATCAGAACCAGGAGTGATTTTAATCTGGGTATTCCATTGCATTAGAATGTCGCGACCCCAAAGATTCACTGCTATGTCAGCCATATATGGCTTTAACCATCTTTTCTGACCTTCTGGTCCTATGCATTCAAGCCATCTCATACTCTGTTTCACCTGAGATATTGTTCCAATACCCAGAAACTGGATATCTACTGCCCGTAAAGGACATCTTAGATGCCATGATTGTGGGGTTATGATCGAAACATCAGCCTCTGTGTTGACTAAACCCTGGATATAAATATTATCTATCCGTATTCCCAATTTTGGTCTTTGTTTGTTTATTGAAGTCTGCCAAAATATTCGTTTTGTGATTCTTTTTGGAATTTCTGAATTTTCTTTTGAATTTATGTTATTATCTAATACTGTATGATCTTCAAGATCAGGTTTTAGATTCTCTATTCGTCCTGAGAATGCTGGTCTTCTACTATGACCGGATATGATCTCACCATCCTCGAATTTGTAGTCTGATTTTTGGGGGCTTCCCAGGGGAAGCCCCGAAAGGTGTTTCCCGATGATAGAGGGTTGCCTTTTTTATCCCTGGTAGATCTACATTCATTGGTCCAATGTCATCCCTTGCCACACCTTCTGCATAATCCAGAAGGCAATGGCCTTCTGTTCGAATTAAACCTAGATCGGGTATTATTTCCAAGAGTACCTTGTGTACAATTTTGTCTTATATGGCCTTGTTTACCACAGTTGAAACAAGTAATGCCTTGGTTCCTCACCCTAACATTAGCAACAGCTTGGCCTACCCAATTCTCCTCATTGCCATGGAGAGATTCAGCATTGATTGCATATTGAATCCATTCTTCTATAGGTGCAGCTCTAATCTTTAAAGGCACAAGCATTCTTCTACATTCCATATCTGATCAAAGGCCAGAGAAAGTATTAATTGCTTCCTAACTTCTGGATCTGATATTACTCTATGAACAGCCATGGTAAGCCTCTGTATAAAGTCGGTATAAGGCTCTTTTATGCCTTGTTTGACCTTAGTATGAGGCTCGATTTTTTGACCTGGGTCCAAAATCTTTTCCCAAGCATTCAGTGCAGCAGTACGGCATAGCAATAAAGTATGCTCATCATAAGTAGACTGAGTCCTCATATCAGCAAACATGCCTTCACCAAGGATTTGTTCCTGAGAAGCAAAGAAACCCCTAATTTTTCCTTGTTGTTCTAAGGTCTTGGCCTCCTCTCTAAACCAGCCTCGTCACTGTAAATTCTGACTTTGGTCCAAGACAGCAGCCGTTATCTGCATCCAATCAGTTGGTAGAATCCGGTTTTTTGCTGACCATGAATTTAGAAGCTGCTTCACATAAGTAGAGTGTATACCGTGCATTGATATTGCCTTTTTAAAATCCTTGATGTCTCTCATATGTACTGGCTTATAGATATACTCTACATATTCTGAGGATCCCCCAGGTGTTATCTTTGTCTGAATAGTAGCTGGGAACAATAGTGGTGCGGAAGGGGGTAGCCCTATTATGTTTACCACCTTGGGTAGAGTATCTCCAGTACCGTAATATCACATCGGGGGTTGACCTGAACTGTTCTGAGCATAAGATGTATCACTACCCTTTTCCAGTATTGTAATGAGGTCCTCCCATTCTTATATTTTGGATATTACAGGTTCCCATTCCTGGATTTTGAATACTACTGGTTTCCACTCTTGAAGTTTAGATACTTTTGATTTTTCTAGAGCTTGAGTGTCCTGATGAAGCAGTCCTTCCAAAGACCTTACCGAGTCAGCAATTTTTGATCCACATCATTAACGTAATTAATAATTTTCTTGTTCTCGTCATTAATGTAGTCAACAAGTTTCTTGTTTTCATCATTTATGTAGAGCCTATATTTCTCTTGTACAGTGTTATCCTTATCTATAGAGGAAGCCTTATCTGAAAGCTTGTTGTAACCAATTTCCAGTGTATCCATCCTTTTTGCCATTTTAGTCTTTGACAGTTCCACATCATATACCTTGGAAAGCAACTGTCTATTTACATTTTGCACCTGTTTAACCTCATCTGGCACTGTAGAGTTCGATAGTTCCATAATACATAATCTTGACAGTGATTGTTGGTTTCCATTTGACACCTCTGTCATCATCCTCTTATTTTGAAACATAAAATAGAGAAGTAAGCCAAAAAATAGTAGGACTGGGGTATTGAATCCTTCAAGATATTCATTTAAAAATTTATCAAGCACTATGGCAAAATATGACCTAAATTCTTCAAAAGAATAATTGTCAGCCATTGCATCAATTCAGGTGTAATTACGCTGTTTAATCCACAGGTGTCACAGTAGCATTCAATGCCGTGTATGGCAGATGCAGAGACTCTTAGCAGCAGGAAACTACCTACAGGCCGTATGGGATTTTGATGAACCCCAGCAGGCAGAATACAATCCTTGGAAAAAACAAATTCTCACAAATTAAGACAGGATGTTAATCACAAAATAAAACAGTTTTCGTTTCCTTTGTTCACTTGCACGAGTAATTTACAGTTGCCCGGATATCACAATCAGTGACCATACGGGCTGGCTTGGGGGGACGGGTGTGCGTGCACTTTAAACTCTGCTACTTGGGCTAGATGGGTGGAGCTGCTGTACAGGCTGTCAGTGACAGGTGCTGAGGCAGGCCCAGCAAGTTGAAAACCGCGAGCACTGAGCCAAAAACCTATGCTGAGCTGAAAACCCGCGAGCTTGCGCACTGAGCTGAAAACCCAATGGCCGCGCACTGAGCCGAAAATTCTAGCGCCTGAGCATGGAGCCGAAAATTCAAGCACCTGCACAGAGTCGAAAAATCGAGCACCTGTGCACTGATCAGAAAAATCACACTGCGCACTGAGCTGGGCTGGAAACCGCGCCTGGCTAGCGATAGGGAGCTTTAAGCCCAAGTGAACAGTCTGCATGCCCCCTGCCCTCTTACAGTTTTCAAAACACAAAGGGACCCCCTATACCTGATGGTACAGGGCCGAGGACGTAGGGCGCCAGATGTAGATGGAGTTTTACTTACAAGGCACCAGTCCAAGATAAATATTTATTAGAATATAAATGAACACTCATGATATTAGTAACAGCTTATAGTAGCACCTGAACAGGGACTGGAGTATCTGAGCGATGGACAAGCGATGGACGGTCGATGGATTCTGATCCTATCTCTCCAACAGCCAGCAGCCAGGAACCAGGAAGAGAGTATCCTCCTGTCCCAATAGCCACTTATCAATGGGGTTGGCCACACCCCCTCCAGTTGGCCACACCCCCTCCAGGGTCCCAGGTTCCTGGATAAGCATCTTTGGACCTTATCAGCTGACACCTTAATCCTGCCACACCTCTCTTTTTTAAAGTGGAAAGAGAACAACCAATTGTGATTTTGCTCGAGCTCTGTGGGAAACCACAAAGAAGCATTATCTTTACTTGTAACATATACACTGAAATTCTTCTCACCTATATTTAGAATTTTATTCTCGGAGGTAAAATTAGAAACATTTTTTCATATTTTTCCACTTGACTGACTTAGAATTGTGAATGACTGGAAAGGTATACATTAAGGTTACCATCTTCTTCTAGGTAGATGATCTGGGTATTGCATTTTCTTTAAAGCATTTTGTGATATTTCTGTTTTCAATGGACAAAATTGACTCTCTAATCAGTCTACTATGTGGGTGTGAACAGAGACTTACACCACTTAAAGATGGAGATTTGGTTATGAACATTCTTGTCCATTGTACCTATTCAAATTTCATATTTATTTCACTATTTGACATGGTTCAGAAAAGTAAATACGGGAACGTTCAGTTGACACATCTCGCCTGAGACTTTTCATTTCCTTTGCCTTACTGGACAGTGCTAGAACTAACCACCCAGCAAGAATAGGCTTGTAACTCACTGTCTAATCAGGACCAACACATTGAAGTTATTTCTTGCTTTTACTTTTCCCTGGGGGAACGTTGAGTGAAAGGACAGTTATATACTAAGCCAATTGCAGACACAGTGCACTTCTGCTAATGAATACAATAAAATCAAAGAGCACCTGCTGACCTGTACACAATGCTCTTTGAAACTAACTCAGTATTTTCAGGAATATTGGGACAAAACTCATATTTTAATAATAGCTACAGATAATTTATTACAGAACCTGTTTTTACTTTTAAAAAAATTCTTTGAGGAATGGTGTGTTAAAACTATACCTTTAAGCCCTCTCATATCCACTTCTCTATCCACCCAACTTATGTTTTTGTATTTTTAGTTTTTAAACACCTATCAAGTACAGTTTGAGCTGCCTGTGTATTTTTGAACGTGTGGCTTTTCACTGGAGTGTAGTTGGCTCATTAAGGAATACATTCTTAGAGAAAGTTAATTCTCTTCTTCTATCACCTATCACTTACCAAGAGCTCTATGCTCAGGATGGGATTGTGTGTCCACCTCTCTTTTTCATGCTGTGATTATGAATTGACCTTGCACAGGGCCTATACATGGCTTCATAACCACTCTGAGTTTATATGTGCAGTTGCCCTGCAGCATCTGAAATACGTTGTTTACTTGTAGGCACCTTACCATGTGTGGCTCTTACACTCTTTTCTCTCTTTTCAAATGATCCCTGAGCTTTGGGAGGAAGGAATGTAATAGAGACGTCCCACTTAGGGCTGAGAATTCTTTAATTCCTTATTCTCTGCACTTTGATCAGTTGTAAGTTTCTGCATTAACTACAGTATACTGCAAATAGAAGCTTTTTGATGAGTGCTGTGAAGTGTAATAATCTATGGGAATAACTATTAAGACATTAGTATTCAGTTTAATACTATGTTAATTTAGTATAATAATAATAGGATGGCCTTTCTAAGGACCTATGGTTTGTCTTATTTTTACTAACACTTACATTAATGAATAAAATGCTAACTTATTCTTAGAAAGTATAATGTTGGACAAGGGCACAATTATGAGTGTTTCTAAACTTGGTGACTCTCAAACAAGCAAAGGCCAACATGAAGATTTCTTTTTTTTCTACTACATCTCCATATATCTTAGTTCATTTTTTTCCCCGTTTGCCTCATCAGCCACTTTTTAATATCATGTTTGTTAAACATACTGCTGGTTTATTTTGTTGTTTTTCAGCTTTGAGACAGGGTCTCATATAAGGCAGGCAGGCCACAACTTCTCTGCATAGTTGAAGATGACCTTGAATTTCCGAACTTCCTTCTTTTTACTCTCAGAGTGCTGGTATTATATGCATGTACAACCGTGCCTAGAGCTTGTGGTCCTGGGGAATCAAAGTCAGGGATTTGTGATGCCAGAGAGTCTTCCAGCTGGCACATCCTTAGTCAAAATGTTTTGTGTAATAAAAGCTTTTGAGAAAAAATAAAATGGCCATAACAAATTAAGCACATAAGCACAGCAATTAGATGAAATTTTAATAGCTATTACTAGTTTCTATAGTTAATATTGTAGGTTTTCTAGGGGGTGGAGGGGACTTTATATTATGGTCTGACCTTCCCGTGTTGACCTGTAGCCCTCTCCTCCTCAGATCCTAACTCTTTGCTGGATTGCTTATTCAGTGTTTTCTTTACTTTTCCTGAAATATTAGTTGTAATGTTGTAATGGATTGATAGATTTGAACTTATATCCATTGTAGGGCTTCATTATTTTCCATGAAACTTTCAGAATATTTACACTCAACTGGGCTCTCTTCTCCTTTTTTTTTTTTTTTTTTTTTGCCTGTAAGGAACAAAAAGAACTACTTTAGTGTGTGTGTGTGTGTATGCGTGTGTGGGTGTGTATGTGTGTGTGTGTATTTGGGAAATATACTTTTCATACACATATCTCCACCCATATCCTCCCATTCCCTCATGCACCTGGAATCACATCTTTTCTTTCTCTCATTAGGAAAGAAACAGGCATCTAAATTTTTTTTTTTAAAAAATTAAATAAAAACAACCAAACAACCAAACATGGGAAGGATTAAATAAAGAAACATAAAAAAGAACAAAAGGAAAAGCACAAGGATCATACAGAGATGCAGAGACACAAAATGGCAAACACAGAAATCCCATGAACATATATAAATGGGAGATTAGTCGGGTAGATAAGATAAAGGAAACAATGCCTAGACAAAGCATTATATGTCCAAAAAAGAAAAGAAGACAACCCTCCCAAACTGCCATTGAATTTGTTTTGTGTTGGATGTCTACTGTTGTGCATGTTTGTGGCTTTAAGAATGCTTTGTATACCCAATGAGACTCAGATGGAAAAACTACATTTTCATTTTCTAGTGGCCATCTATTGGAAATAGCTCCTCATTAGAGGTTGGGTTTCATGTCCATTTCTCATTTCATCTCTAGGACTCTTATCTGGTACTGTCCTATGCAGATCCCTAGTTTTCTTGGTGTTCTCCGTCCACTCTGTTTCTTCACACTCCTGCTGCTTCCTCTCCCACAAGATTCTCTGAACTGCGAGGGAAGAGATGGAGGGAATTGAGGGAGACACACTATTCAGGTCTCTCACCATATGCACATCGTCTAGTTGTGGGTCTCTGTATTTGTTCCTCTCTCCTTCAGTGGAAACATTTCTAATAATTGCCAGGAAACTTAATGTTGAGCACAATGGCTTTAGAGATCTTTTACAATCCAAATTCACTTTCCCCTATGTTCTTGGCCTATGGACTCTCAGGTGTTTGGTCACATGAGCAGTGTTATGAATGGATACTATTTCATAGCTAGGCCTTAAATCCAATAAGATATTGGTTGGTTACTCCCATTAGCTTTGTGCTACTATTGTACTAGCAGCACATTTTGCTGACTTTCAGAATGAAGGTTTTGTAGCTGGCTTCCTGTTTAACTTTCTCCTTGGGTGGCATGCAGAATAACTTGTAGTACTCCGAGCATGAGTTATTAGGGGTGAAGGCTATTGGTAGGCATCAGTTCAACTTCTTAATGTTCGCAGGTGTTGTCTTCAGCAATAGTGCCTTACCATTTGTGTAAAGAAACCAGTAGCCTTGAGAATTGTCTGGGTTGGCAACAACTCAAGTAGATGTGATTCACTTCAGACATCTTTGTTTTATGTTGAGAGATATGCAATTGGCGTACTCTTTCTCATTCTCTTTCATTATCTGGTGATTCTATCTACATCACCTTCATGTATGTTATGTTTTTGGAAGCCTCTACTGTATTGTATCCATACAATTCCTCAAATAGTCCTTAGCTTTAGCTGTCTTTCCCAAATCCTGTCCCCCATACTTCCCCTACCCCCTTGTTTGGTCTTCCTATTCTAGTTCCCCAACTATCTGCTATAACTATCTATTCAATTTTATTTCTTAAAGAGATCCACTTCTTCCTTTAGTCCCTTCCTCTAGTTCCTAACCGCTGTAGTTATATGAATAGTAGCCTGCTTATTGAAGACTTACTAGCTAACATCAACAAAGAGTATCTATCTTTTGGGGGTCTGTGAAACCTTACTCAGGATAAATTTTTCTATCTCTGTTCATTTACCTGTTAAGTTTATGATTTCATTTTTAACATGAATAGTGTTCCATTTTGAAAATGTACCATATTTTCTTTATTTATTTATCAACTGAAGGATATGTGTATGTTTAAAATTAATGACTATTATGAATAGAGAGAGCAACAGTGACCATGGTTGAAGAAGTCTCTTTATAATAGGATGTAGAATTATTTGGAGAAAGCAGTGCTACATTAACTTACAACCACATTTGCATTCTTTTTGTTCTTTCAGTAACATGATTGTAAAATGTTGATTTTCTTAGTACTTTTCTTCAACTATTATCTATTAAATTAATTTTTTAAGTCAAGAAACAAAAGAATGTGTAATGTAACATTTTAAAAATACTTTCTCTTACTTGCCTCCATCCATTATTATGCTTCCCAGTAACCCCATCTATTTCCCTTCCTTCTACTTAATAGTCCACATTCTGCTTTCTTATTGTATATATCCTATTTTCTTTGCTTTTTTCCCTCTTTTTAAAGATCTATTGTTCATATCTCATAATGCTCTTTGTAGTTTCATGACTCTCTCTCTCTCTCTCTCTCTCTCTCTCTCTCTCTCTCTATCTCTCTCTCTCTCTCTCTCTCTCATGCACTACGGATACTGTTCAAGAGGTTTAGTGATTACCTAGCATGTACAAAACCTTAAACCTGTTCCTTAGCACTGCATATAGTGGGAATGTCACAAGGTTTTTATTCCAGCAATCAGTAGGTGGAGCTAAGAAGCCAAGATGATCATAAGTTCAAGGTTATCCTTGATTACATAGAGTTCAAGAGTAGTTGGAGACACTTGAGTTCATCTCTTTAACTTAGACTTAAGTAAATTCAATTAAGTCAATCTAAATGCTCACATATGGCAGAAAACATGGAGTTTTCACTGAGTTTTGCTTGTTTCCCTTAACCTTAAATGGAAAGAAGTTCATAAACCTAACAAGAAGGAATACTTTGAAGTCCAGGCAACTTACAAGTAGAGTCACTGCATCTCACAGATGTATCCCTAAAGGAATTCAATCTCCATATATGACTTACAAACATATTTGTATGAAAACAAATATGTCTAAGGAAACAAAGTCCATTTCTCTACAGGGAAGAAAAAAAAACCCACCCATACCAACTTTAGGCTAAATACAGTGGCATGGAACTGAATCATCATGAAAGCAAGACATCTTGTTGTGTGTCTTATTCCTCTATAAGGACAGCAAGAGAACAATTGCAAAATCTCCACTCAGTGTGCAAGTTGAACAGAGTTGAAGTTGTCACTGACTTTATTAGTTGGAATTTCATTAAAATCTAAATAATGTTTTGCATTTAAAAAATATGGTAGAATGAGAAGACAATCTAGATAATATACCATAATATTTTTATGAGAAAAGACTTATTTAGCATTAATGTTAATAAAGAGCTCTTAAAGCATTAATATATTAATAAAGACCCCTTCAATGAATAAGAAATAGAAATCTCATGGTAATATCAGACAGAAATGTAGATTATTACTTTATCACAAAGAACACTAAATAACTGATATTCACATGGAAAGATGTGTCATATTGTAGTTGTGGACCAGTTAGCTTCCTTCTCTCTAACTTCACTTCTGTGCATGTCATCTTTCCTTTCATTATACAGAGAATATTTGACTTGATTTTGAGTAAAAAAAATTACAAAGTGATGGATATCTCTATTGTGTGACTATTGCATGCAATTTTAATAGGAGTGAAGGCTATCCCTTATTTTTGCTATATGAGAGTTTAAGCAGATGACACAATAGAACCTCATTTCCTCTCTCTCTCTCCCCCTCTATGTCTCTCTGTGTGTGTATGTGTACTTGGTGTGCATGAATATAAACATGTGCATATGTATATATGTAATATGTAGGTGCAAGTCTTGACAGGAGCTTGTGAAAGTCACACAAGTACATTGTGTATCTTTTATTATATAATTTATTCCACCAAGATATGATCTCAGTGAAAGTAACACAGGTATGTACCACCATGCCTGGCTTTTTCATGTATGTTGGAGATTTGAACTCACGTTCTCAAGCTTACATAACAAATATTGACTCACTCCCTTATTCTAAGAGCCTCATTTCTGATAATAGAAGCCATGTGACAGCAAATGTGTGTTTCTCAAAGCTACTAAATCAGTGACAATGTGTTATTAATTATGGGAATCTAATATCTTAGTTGTTACATTGGGGTTTCCTGGCCCTGTCTGGCCAGAGGTCCAGACCCACTGACCTGCTGCCCCAGACTCCTTAGCCTCCCACCATTGCTTAGACCCCCCAAAATGATTCAGACACTTATAGTAAGTCCGTGAGGTTTGGCCTATGGCTCAGGCATATTGCTAGCTAGCTCTTTCATTTTAATTCAACCCATAATCTGTCTGCCATGTGGTCCATGGCTCACCTGTGTTCCTTACATGTTTCTTCTTGGGCGGCTGGCTCAATCTGACTCTGACTCCACCCTTCCTTTCCTACCTATTCTGATTTCCCCACCTCCTTCTTCTATGGTGCCTGTCATGGGCCAAAACAGCTCCTTTATTTAAACATTGATATTCACAGCATACAGAAAGACATTCCCACATCACTTAGTCATCATCGAAACAGATTAAATTCACAGTGTCACAGCACCATTTTACCATCACTCAATACTATAATCAAAGTACTAGCAATAACACCACAGAAAGGTACAAAGAAATGATAACCCTCTCACACTGTTCATTTAGATATTATGATAATATTTTCCATTTTGTAAAACATTTTGGGGAGTCTAAAAAGTAAAATCTAGCCCTTTCCAACAGTTAAGCAATTGTATTTACATACACAATGTAATTAACACTGTAACTGGTAGCCACAAAGAAAAATAATACAAATATTTCAGACTTTAAATGGATAATCAAATGATTTATTTTTATAATGAAGAGGTATTCAACTGAAAGAAGCAAATTGTTGATGCAAGTTACATCTTGGACTGACCTTAAAGACATTGTGTCCACACTATATTTTTTAAAATATGCTGAATTTTTAAATCATAGCTGCATTTTGCACATATTTACCTTTGATGCATGTTTTATATATTCTTTGTAATCGTCATTTTAGAGTAGTATACTAGTCACCCTTTATTGGAATACAACAACTCCACTCTTTTCTGATTAGTCTTTCTCCAGTGCTCTGAAGCAGTCTCATAGCTTATTTTTTTTGGGAGAGTTTTGTTTCTTTCCACTCAATGTCTTGGGTTTCAATAAATGCACAAGCTTACTGACATTAGTCACAAACTCTTTTCTGACACAATAATAAATTTGTACTCATTTTATTTGAATGCTAAATTTGGTATTGTGAGTTTTTATTTCCATTTGCTTGTTATTTTTATTTCTTTGTGATGTCTTTTATACACTGGCTACTTGTCAGTGTCTTATTTAATTTATAAACTTTGGAGGCAGTCTCATGCCTAGCTCTGCAGAAGAACATATGCTGAAACCTTCCTTTCCACTGCTCTAGCTATCTCTTCCTAATCCCCCTCACTCACTCATTGCTTTATCACAGCCTCCAGCTTCAATAGGCAGTCCCTGAGAACCTAAGATCAACCTGACCAAAGAAGCAAGTGGGGTAACTGTTGATCTTTATCTCTCCCTCCATTCCTCCAACTCCTACTCTCTAGTCTCACCCTCAGCTCTGAAGCAGACCTTTTATGGTAGCTTCTCATTCTCTGCCACCATGGGCAGGGAACTAAACAGATCCTGGTAGAATATCTTGCTTTATCTTGAGGGTATCTCCTATGATACCCCTCAGCATGGCCTAGTCCACCCATACTCCTAACTGTCGACTTCTAGTAGTTACAAACATATTTTACCTGGAAACCCTAGTAGTCACACCTATCAGGATTCCAGAAAAAATTCTTATCAGGCTATTGCATCACATAGTCATCACATTCTTGTAAGGAACAGAGAGGGCAATAGAAACCAAGAAACAAAACTCCCACAACAAGACCAAATATCAGCCACTATAATTATAATCTTCCTAAACTCAGATTCCTAGATACCAGTGTAAAAATACTGTCAATAGCATATAGAAAAGCATATCTTTACTAAAGCCCAGCAACGCTACCAAAGCAGGCTCTATTTAGTCCAACATAGCTAAAAAAAGACAAGAATAAAGACTATAAAATAACTTTAAGGAATTTGATAGAAATCCTTACAGAGAAAGTGAATGCATCTGAAGTGAGATTATGTTACACTGTAAATAATTGTGCTGCCTACTGTTTTAATAAAAATGCTGCTTGATTTAAGGCAGGCAGAAAGTGTGGGTAGGGCTACCAGACTAAGAAAATTCTGGGAACAGGAAGAACAGAGCAGAAATGCCATGGAGACACCAGAAAATCAGATGCGGAGGACACCTATGCTGCTCTGAGAAAAGGTACTAAGCCCCATGGCTGAACAGGATAAGAATCATGGGTTAGTTTAAGGGTAAAGAGTTAGCAAATTATATGTCTGGGCCCCAGGTCAGTCAGCATACAATTAGTACAAGCATCTGTGTGTTTCAGTAGGACTATGGGACTGTGGGTCTGAAAGTCTGGGCCATGAGTCTAGTCTGGAAAGTCTGGGCCAGAAAAATAATGCAATAAATGGTGATCAATGTGGGTAAAATATATCCACATAAAACCATAGAAAGCTTAAAACTATCTAGAGCACATAAACAGAGCCAAAGCAGCTTCTGATTTACCAATAGTGGGCTGTGGTAAAGAGACTGAGTGGTGTACAGGATTAAACTACAAAATGGCATGTTTGATGCACGCAAATTAAACCTAACAAGGCCAGTTCCTGAGCCTGAGTGTAAGCAAGAAGCTGTTTTTGGTGGGTTTAAGGTTTGTGTTAATAATGACAAAAAAGGAACAGAGTCTAAGATGGCTTCTTAGTGGTAGTGGTTTTTTTTGGATCAGCTCTGTCTGTTTTCTGGAGGCAAGCAGAGGAAGAGCTTTTTTAAGAGAGACTTCCTGATTCAGCCTTAGAGGCAAAACACTGGTGCATATGTTAAGAGGCTCTGCTGCCGAATACTTAAATGGAGTTCTTGTGCAGCAGATGACAGTGCTTTACTTGGTGATTATACGGATCCTAAAATTCCCCAGAGTGATAATGTGGCTCCTAACAATAGCTCTGCTAAAAAGCTAAACTCTATGAAGCTAGACTAGGAGCTGGAGGAGCCAGCCAGCCACCCCAGTGGAGCCTTTAATCCTTGGCAAATTAAAGGTATGATCAGAAACAGAAAGTAATAGAGGGAGCTGGGTGGAGTCAGCCACCCTGGCCAAACAAAGGTGTGGTTAGAAACAGAAAAGATAAGAGATACTCAGTAGAGAGAGATTGAAAAAACAAACTTCTAAATGGTTTAGAGTATGCTTAAAATATAAATAGGCTTTAGAGAGAAAAGAAAAAGGATAAATTCTTAAAAAAGAATTGGAGTAAAAAAAAAGACATGTACATTTGGAAATTACAGAGTGTCTGGACACTGTATGTTATTGTCTTTAAGATTTTTGACTGAAAATGAAGTAGCAAAAGCTGATAAAAGTCATTTGACTATAAATGCTACTGAATTAATCCAACATGTATATATATATATATATATATATATATATATATATATATATATATATATATATATATATATTTGGTAATGAGTTGACTTTAAAATTGAAATAAAAATATATGCTACTTTGGAGAAGAGATTTTCTTTTTATTTCCACAGAAAATGAAAGACTGTGGATTTATTCCCAGTTAAAGAAAATAATGTTTCATCAGGGAGGACCCCCTGAAAAGTATCCAATGAAAATAGATGGCCCAAATGATTCAGCATTTCAGAGCACCTCTGTTGCAGTTTCCTCTAAGCTCTGTATCCAAAACAACTTCAAGGAGACTGGCTGTGATGACTCAGCCTTACAGAATATTTCACTAAAGACTTGTCCATAATCCTAAATTTTTCTTTGGATCCCCATGGGATTGTCAGTACAGCCATTCAGCAGGAAGTAGCCTAGAGAATTATGCCTACATTCCCCACCCCACAAATGGATTATGGATGTTTCTTTGTTTACACTGTTAGTTATATGTTTTTACAGTTAATGGTGGGATAAAAAGGATATTCGATCTGGGCTTCTTGTTTTAAAAAGAAAAAAAAGGGGGATATTTTTTGGGACTATGTTGTGCTACATTAAAAATATTTGTCCCTCCTACTGGGTTAATAAAAAGCTGATTAGCCAGAAGGCAGACAGGAAATGTGGGCAGGGCTACTAGACTAAGAAAATTCTGGGAACAGGAAGAACAGAAAAAACTTAAAGGTTGTGGAAATAACCAACTAATATCTGATATGACTTAAGATATATTCCATTAGACAGAATCATACTGGACACTGCTTTTGTAACCAGAGATGCCAGAGAGACACCACCAGAGACTCTAGCAGACACAAAGGAAAGAAGACAACCATAGTGCTCTGAAAAAGGTATCAAGACTTGTGGCTAAACAAGATAAGAAAGAGCTAGCTAACAATATATTAGAGCTGTAGGTGAATCAGCATAAAATTAATACAAACTTCTGTGTGTTTCTTTGAAATTTTGGGACTGTTTGTTGGTTCACATCTTGGGGCTAGTACAGGTCAGAAACTTCTTTACAGCATAGTCATTTGGACAAAGTGGTAACCTACAGAATGGGAAAAGATATTTTTTATGTTTCTGATAGAGAACTAATATAAAAAATATATAAAGAACTCAAAAAAGTAGGTATCAAAGATTAATAACACAAGCAAAAAATGGAGTACAGATCTAAATAGAGAATTCTCAATAGAGGGAACTCAAATGGCCCAGAAACACTCAAAGGAATGTTCAACACCTCTAGCTGTCAGAGAAATGTAACTCAAAACTACTCTGAGATTCCATCTTATACTGTCAGAATGTGTAATATCAACCAGAAGGTCATGCTTGCTAGGATGTGGAATAAGTGGAAACTTACATAGAGACTTTGGAAATCAGCCTGGCAATTCCTTAGAGAATTGGGAATTGATGTACTATAAGACTCAGCTATAGCACTATTAGGCATATACCTGAAGGATGCTATGACTTACCATAGAGAGACTTGCTCAACCATATTCATATCTGTCCTAATTAAAATAGCTAGAATTTAGAAACAACCTAGATTTTCCTCAATAGAAGAATGGATATGTGGTACATTTACATAAGTGAGAATGGAGAGAGAGAGAGAGAGAGAGAGAGAGAGAGAGAGAGAGAGAGAGAGAGAGAGAGAGAGAGAGAGAGAGAGAGAGAGAGAGAAATGGCCATCTCTTGTCACCAAATGAAGCTTCCAGTGCTGGGATTGGGTTATATTTAATTGAGTGGTTGAACAAAGGGGTCCTCTGGGAATCCCCAAACAAGCAAGTTATTTATTGCCAAGACTGTAGATTGCTTTTCACAAAGTGACAGAAAGCTCCATTGCTGGAAAAAAAAAAAACACAAACAAGCAAGCAAACAAACAAAAAACACCTACAGAACTCATAGAACATGGAGAAATCAACGTTTTGCATTACTGAGCCTTCATTCCCACATTTTAGAATCTTCGCTATAGAAAGCTACTTGGCAGATGACCAAAAGAGAAAAGTAAACACAAAGCCAACTAAAAACTGAACTACAATGATTTCCTGCTGCAAGATACACTAGCTCAGTGGTGGCACAAAGCTTGTGGAAGTAACTAACCCATATCTGGCATGACTTAAGGCACATTCCACTAGATAGACCCATACTAGACATTGCTTTTATAACCAAGAACCTGAGACTACATAGCCCAAGGACCCAGGGTAAATGAAATTCTACTTTTCCAAAAGAAAAAACTTCAACAAAACAAACAAATAAAAAAAGTTACTCCTAATAATTTCAGTTCTACTTTTTGATGAATGCCTTGTGCAGCCATAATCATAGAAGCTTCCTCCCATAGCAAATTGGAATAAATAGAGAGATACTCAGGTAGACATGCAGAGAGTGAGAGACCCAGGAACACTCAGCCTTGAATGGGATGCCTCAGTTAAGTTCCTTTTCTCTTGTAGGGAATTAAGGAACTCTTACAGAAGTGGAGGCAGTGGGAATTTAAGAGTCAGATGCAATAGAAGTCACCAAGAAAACAAAACCCTTTAAATCAACAAGATCGAAGCTCATAGGAATCAGAAAGAGTGAGCATAAATGCACAGGGCCTGCACTAATCTGCACCAGATTCTCTGAGCATTATATTATACTATGGCTTCCAGTTTAGTGTTTTTATGGGATCATTGGGTGTGTGAGTAGGTGGGTCTGACTCTTGTGTTTTCTCTTGGGTGCTTTTTTTCTGTCTTGTCCAATTCTGGTGTGTTAGTGTTTTAGTTTATCTTAATAGATTTTATTTTATTTATCATTATCCTTTATACACCTGTTTGTTTTCTAAAGAGGGACAGAAATGAATTGGTTATGATTGGAGAATGGGGAGGAACTGGGAAGAGTAGAGGGAGGGGAAACCATAAACACAATATAGTATAAAAGAAAAAAATCATGTTTTCAATAAAAGAAAAAAAAACATATTCAACTCAAAAAAAAAATAAAAGGAATTTCTAGTTTTTATACCATTGGCTTTGTTTTAGTTAGAGAACATATTTTCTATGGTTCAAATTATTTTAAATTTTATGAGCTTGCTTTCTGACTGAGGTTTAGTACATTTTGGTGTGTCCTGAAAGGTGATAATATATGCCTTTTGTTCTGGGGAAGAATCTATTTCAGTTTGGTCAAATCAGTTGACTGGGTTTACTGGTCTTAATTATGTTGAAGGCCTTTTTTTCTCCATGTGTTCTATGGCTGATGGTCAATGGGGAAGAGTTCTAAAATCTTTAATTGTACTTGTGGATTTTTACTTTTTTTGGTACTCTACAGTTAAGAACATTTACACTTAGGATTTGATGTTACCTCAAGAGTTTTGAAACAGTTCCTTAAACTTTGTATATTCCTGAAATTCTTTTTGCTCTAGACAAGTTCTTTGATGGTTGTATAGCCACTCTGAAGGGTAGAGCTACGGAGTTAGAATAATCATCCAAGTGGTCATAATAAGAGAGAGGCTGTTAACATAAAAGACATTTTCTATCTCCATCTCCATGCATATTTTCAACTATGAAATGATACCCCCCCTTTAAAAGCCTGCTACACATTATTGTGCATAATTTACCATTAAAATGATGTTTTGCAGAAGAACAGTAATTGCTTCAATTCTACAAAAATAATTTGGTGCTCTCTTCCATATGAGCAGAAGAGACTCTCTACTCTGAATACATCATTTCAAAACTTGCTGAATTGACAGAGGGATGATGGAAGTAGCCAAGATGATTTTTTTTTTTTAAATTGATAGGGAGAAAAGGAAAGTGAAGGTGTGAGTTGTCTAAAACAGAACCCAGGAGGGCAGATGAAAAATCAATGATTCCAGCAGAGATAGCAATGCTCAGAGTGGAGTGTTTGTAATAAGAGTCTGTTTGGTCTGTCAGTGTTGTCTGGGTAACATAGATGTGTGAGGCTTTACAGTGACCTATGCACGGTGCCTGTATTCTGTCACAAGAGAAATGCCTAGTGGCACTTGTTGTCCTATCTTTGGGCAGCAGCTCTGAGAAACACTATATATATGTATGCATATTTCCCGCAGTGGCTTCCATCTTACTGCTGGGTCCAGAGGAGGTCTGAATCTCTATATAGTGCTAAAGTCTCAGCCCTGTTTCCTGCAAACTCTTGTTCATTGAATCCCCCCTGTGTTCCCGTCTCACACTTTCCCAGAAAGCCCTAGAACAATGCACAGGTAGTGGGATTTGACTTTTCCTTAAAATTTTATTCTTATCCTTTATTTTAGTCTAGTATCTTATTTGCTGTGATGACAAACCATTACCGAAGCACCTTGGGGAAGAAAGATTTTTGGTTTCTATCTCCATATCACTGTTAATCATAAAATGAAGTTAGGACAGAAACTCAAGCAGGGCTAGATCCTGGAGGCAGGAGCCAATGGCAGGGGTCATGGAGGAGAGCTGCTTACTGGCTTCCTATACATAGTTTTCTCAGCCTGCTTTCATATAGAACCCAAAGCCATCTGTCCAGGAATGTTCCCCACCCACAAAGGGCTGAGCACCCTCTCAACTGTGGATTAAGAAAATGGACTATAGGCTTGTCTGCAATCTGATCTGTGGAGGTATTTCTCCAGTCGAGTCTCCCTGCTCTTTGATGACTCTAGCTTGTGTCAAATCGACATTACATTAGGCAGTACACCCTTTACTAAAAAGTGCATTCATTATGTTGTCAACATGCATCCTTCAGTTATACTTTTTGGTTTCTTTTTTCTCTCTCTAAGTAATGCATTCAAAATCAATGTCTTACACATCTTTGTGGATTGCATATTACACATACTTATTCGTGGAAGCTAAAGAAAAAAACAGAAATATAAAAATAAGAATTTGATAACTAAAAATTTCTTGTATTTTAAATTTTTAGTATTCATGCAGTATTTATATTTTTTATCATATTATTTTGTCCTGTTTCTCAACTCCTCCCAGATCCTCACTCTCCCTATTCACTCAACTTCAACATTATTTTCTCAAAAAAGGAAAGAAAAAGTCACTAAAACCATGGTGTCTGACTTGTGTTGCCAGCTGCTAGTGTCCATGGGGCCTGCACTGGAGTTTGGTTGATATACTCAATGTCATATCATTGAAGAAAGCAGATTTTTGTCCTCTTCTCATTGCTATCACATGAAAATCTTCTTTTGGATATGGGTGGGACTTTGTGCCTACTTCTCTGCAATGCTGGGATTTTGCGTGGCTTGAGCTTTTGAGGTCATATGCAAACAGGCTCATAAATACATTTGCCTTGCTGTGCCTGGAAAACAATCTTTCTCTGGAGATGTCTCCCACATCTGCTCTCACAATTTTTTCACTCTCTTCTGCATTTTCCCCTGTGCCTTGAGGGTAGAGGTGTGATAAAGACACCCAAATTGGGGCTGAACATTCCAAAATCTCTCATTCTCTGTGTTTTCCTGATGTGCGTTTCTCTGTTAATTATATTAGGCTTCCCTGATGAGGATTGAGTGATGCACTCATCTATGTGTGTAGCAATGTGTCTTTAGGAGTACTCTTATTGCTATGCTCATTTAGCAGAATAATAATAGTAGGCTTTCCTCTGTGGCCTATCTAGTATGAAGTTCTTGACCTCATAATAGTATCAGATATGAATTCCATCTCCTGGAATTTTAAAGAAGTCTTTTTGTCCATTTTATTTTAATTAACACATGTAGAGATTAAGGATGTTAATTTCAGTAAACTGTTCTTCGAACGACTAATTAGAAGTGGGATTTAAAATCTCAGTCTTTAGACTGCTAGCCCATCAAATTTTATGGACTCATACATGTCTTATTTTTAATTCCTTAGCCTACTTTGATGCTTATCTACAGAGAAACTTATTTCTCCACTTTACATTAAAGCTAGAATTATGTAGAAAAAAGTAAGGCAAAAGAGACAAAGAAAGATAGTTGCATGACCCTAAAGATGCATACATCAAGGAAATCATAATTTAAGTTGCCTTTTCCCATAATAACACACGTATACAAAATTTGGTCCCATGTGTTTACAGCTACACAGTTTATAAATGCAATTGTACTTTTAAACCTTGTATTGTTCAAGTGTAACATTACTTCCAATTTTTAAGAACATAGCTATAAAATATGTAGGTTATTTCTGATCTGAAAGGCTTAAACTCTGAGAGTTAAATAGGTTTTCTATGGGGGATTATAGTTACTCCTACAATTGTCCTCATGTTAGAAATAATGTTCTTGTGCCATTCTCAGAACTGGGGTCATTATTCTGATGCTGTGTGTGATATACACACAAAGGCATTGTCCCACATGTGAAGCACGTTATAATACATTGTGGCATAGGAAGTCCATATTCATAGTTTTTCTTTATTATCAAGAAATATTTATGTTTGTTGCATGTTAATTCTCATAAGGTTTAACAGAGACTGTGACAGGAATAACTTCCTACATTTTTATTAATTACTTCACACTACCGAGTATCTGAAATGGAGAAGTTCAAGCTTTCTGACCTGAAGCAACAGCATAGCTCAGAGCCCAGCTAACTGCTTTTACTCAGGGATCAAAACCTAAGAGACATCTTTGATGTTGACTTATTCACTGAGGTATACAGAATAGTGCTCATAGCAATTTTTATATCTCAGAATGTGTTATTGAGGTCTACACTTCAGATTGCTCAAATAACTTACTAAATACCTTTGATCATTTTCATATATTCACAATTTGAGAAAAGTTCTATCTTTTCATCATTTTTCCCAGCATGGATGAAGATCTTTCCACTCAGCTTCATAAGTGATTCTTGAATTATCAAGATACTTTTTAACTATTAAGGAAACTTTCAATGCTCTTACTTTCTAACGCCTTGGGAATTTCAGTTACTGAAATAAGAAAGAAAAAGTTCTTCAGTTTGTCACGGAAGGCTTTAAAAATGTGTTATTTGTGAAAAATTGATTCTTAAATTTAAACACTAACCAGTTATTTTTAGATCTCACACCAAAAATTAAATTTATCTTCTCTCATTTATATGTTCTAAAACTTCTTATGGTTTAAAGAAGATTTCAGTGATAATATAAGAATAGTTAGAAATAATAAATAGCCTAAAAGTATTAAAATATATAGATATTTTTGAAACTTGCTTTCAGTAAGGGATAATTAAAAATTTGATATTTTTTGTCAGAAAAGGAATGTTTAAGATTATCCAGTGTTAATTCCTCTGCCTATGTATGTCTCTGTGCCACAAGCATAATTGGTGTTTACAGATACCAGAAGACAGCATCAAATCCTCTGGGACTCTAGATTCAGACAGTTAGGATCCAGCATGTTGGTGCTCAAAGTTGAACTTGGGACCTCTGAAAGAGCAGCCAGTTCACTTAACATCTGGACCATCTTTTCAAATTTATATATATATATAAAGAGTTGTCACCCATTTATTATTGCTGATCAATGTATTTCTAAGTTTTGCTTCAATTTCAAACTTTATAAAAGGGCCTTAAGTGCATAGAATTTTCTGAACTTGGCTTCTGTGACTTATCCTGAGATGGCACTGCAGTTTTGCCTTGAGGACAGGAGTATAGCCTACCTCAACCACCACTTAAATTCTGCAGTTTTCTCAGGACAGCACAGCATAGATCTCTGAAACCTGTGAAGCAATCGCTGGTTAATAACTTTGTGAGGTTCTACAGCTCTTGTACTAGTGACTGCCCTTGATGGAGTTGGGAGTTGGTGCACTTGATTCACATTGTCGGGATTCTACTATCAGTAACAATCCCTGAGGCTAGATGCCATAAAGATAGTTGAAACTAGACTATCTTTCTCAGAGGTCACTGGGGCTTTGAAATCTCTTTGAGAATAATTGCTTTTAATCTGGCCCTAGTCCTATCTCTAATGTAACACGTAGCCAGTTCAGCTAGGATTCACAGGAAAACTCTGGAGAAAGACAAAAGCAACTTCTTAATATTTAAGTTTGAACACCCACATCTTACTCACCTGAAGAACTTCCCTGGATTCTCTTTGTGCAACAGAGAAGAATGTATATGTTTCTTAGTCTGTGGGACTGGATTTAGCTTCCCTTCTTGAAAGAATTCCCGATCTTTCTTGAAACCTTCTCCACTTTACTATTGACAGAGAAGAAGCAGTTCTAAGACCCCTTTCAAGAGGGAGAGGGGGATATGTCATAGCACTATCACATAACTCATTATTAAGAACTATTTCTATAAGGTAAATCTCAAACCAAACAGCTCAGATCAATTATGCAGTTTTTATTTGTGTTCTTCTTCCTAAGAAAGAACTACCTGCTTACTCCAGCTATCACATTTAGGTACAAATGTATTAGAGGAAATTGGAAAGAAATATCAAACACAGGGTATGTATTGATTATCTTAGTAGTGAAGAAGGCAGGTAGGATGAGATCATTGTTTTCTATTTAGTGTAACTGAATTGCATCATTCTGATTACTATGTATTGCTTCCTGTAAGTTGAAAAGCTATTTTGGGAAAAATGAAAGTCAAAGAGAGTTAGAGGAGGGAATTTATAACAGAACCATAGCCTACCTTCCAATGGACTATTCTAAGGGTCTGTTTCCAGAGCATCTGTCTATCTACTAACATCATTTTTATCTATGAGACCATTGATATACTTTCAAATTTTGATCATATAATTCAAAGGCAGGAAGCTACTTGCATTTTATTCAAGGTTAACAAAGGTATTCTTTAACAATTAATGACTGAGAAAAGCATTTAATTATAGAGATTCTATTTTGTAAAAAAAAAATTAAATAACATTTGTTTATTTATTTTACATACTGACCACAGACCACAGTTTATCCTCTCCCATCCCCTCTCTGCTCAGCTCCCCTCCCTTCTATCCAGAAAGGGGCAGGACTCCCATGGGCTTCAACAGAGCATGGCACTTCAAGTTGAGGCAGGACTGAGCTCTTCCCCTGCATAAAGGCTGTACAAGGTAATTCGTCATGGGGAAATGGTTTCACAAAAGCCAGCTAAGTGCCAGGGACAGGTTCTGATCTCACTGCTAGGAACCTAACAAACAAACCGAGCTACACAATTGTCACACATATGAAAAGTGCCTAGGTTCATCCCATAGAGGATCCCTAACTCCCTAACTGTGGTCGGGTCCATGAGTTCCCACAAGCTCAGGTCATCTGCCTCTATGAGTTCCCCAGGCATGAACCTCTGGTTCATTCAATCCCTCCTCCTTTTCTTCAACAAGATTTTCAGAGCTCACCCCAGTGCTTAGCTGTGAATCTCTGTGTCTGCTTCTATCAGTTACTAGATAGAGCACCTCTGATGACAATTAGGGTAGTCATCTAGCTGATTACATTACATGACCAGTTCAGGCACCCTCTCAATTATACTAGGAGTCTTAGCTGATGTTATCCTTGTGGATTGCTGGGAGTTTCCCTGGTGCTAGGTTTTCCCCTAACTTCAAACTGTGTCCCCCATTAAGACATCTCTGTCATTACTCTCACCCTTCATCCAGCCTCCAACCCACTTCCTGTACCTCACCTAAGCTCTCGATCAAGTTTCCATCCTTCTATATTCCCCTCCCATTTTACCTCCTCTAATGAGATCACTTTTACTTCCCCTTCTCAGGGAAATCCATGCATCCCTCTTTGGGCCCTTCTTGTTATCTAACCTCTCTGGAGCTATGGATTGTAGGTTGGTTATCCCATACTTTACTCCTAGTAACCACTTGTGAGTGAGTACATACCATGTTTGTATTCCTGGGTCTGAGTTACCTCATTCAGAATGATTTTTCTAGTTCTATCCTTTTGCCTGCAAATTTCATTTTTTTTTCCCAGCTATACTCCATTGTGTAAATGGACCATATTTTCCTAATTCATTTTTTGGTTGAGGGGCATCTATATTGTTTCCAGGATCTAGTTATTCCAGAATCTATCTATTATGAATAATGCTGCTATTAACATAATTGAGCAAGTGTCCTTGTGGCATATTAAGCATCCTTTGGGTACATGCTCAAGATCTCAAGATTGGTAGCTGGTCTTAAGGTAGATTGATTCCAAACTTATGTGAAACTACCATATTGATTTCCAAAGTGGCTGGAAAGTTTGCACTCCCATCAGCAGTGGAGGAGTGTTCCCCTTGCTCCACATCCCCCTAACATAGACCGTTATCAGTGTTTTTGATCTTAGCCATTCTGACTGGTATGAGCTGGTGAGATTCTAAAATATTTTCAGAGAAATCAAAATCAGTATTTACGACGGGTGAAGAGTTAGCTATATTCATTGTTGGTGTGTGTTTTACATTTGTCTGTGGGTATAGAATGACAAATTTATAAATATTATTTAATCAAATGCAAAGGAGAGTCTTTTTCACTTCAGATAATTGAATGAAAATATTAAAGAGCATATGGCTATACTGATTGAAAAGTTTTATTATATACTCAGAGATTAAAGTTGGATGATTTTCCTTCTAAATTTAAAATTAGTTTTTTTCTGTTATCCTCACATACTATAAAAATAAAATGTATTTGACACTATTTAGCTTAAGCATATTTAATTTCAGACATTCAACACCAGTAAAGAGATTATAGAAGAGGGTGTTTTATTTATTTATTGTTGTTGTTCTATACTTTTATGAAAGTCCAAGGCATTTTTCAAAGATATTCCTTATGGACATCTTAGTAGGTAGCTATAAAGTGATAAAGCAAACATCCAAGCAGATGATACTGACCTATAGGTGGTCACTGTAACAGCTTGGGCACTGTATTAAGAATGAGGGCATCAGAAAAGCCATTCAAGTATCCATCCATTGTTCAGGAGACACTCATCAAGAGGAAGTACAGAAGGCCAACATGTTAACTGGACACACTCCTGGGTGGGAAGAGATATAGAAGTGCCAACTAAATGAAGTGGTTTAGCCCTGATTCTGGTATGAAATTAAAATAAGAAATGGATGGTAAGTCAGCATAAAACTGTAAGGATTCACCATACAAGGCCACATGTCACATCTGCAAAGCTTCTTTTGATAACTGAAGGCAGCTATCACTCCATTTTCTTGTAATTATTGGCTCATATCAGTTGTTTCTATCTGTGGTGGCAATTTTTATTCCGTTCTATATCCTAACTCCTAAGAAAGTTCTTAGAATAAGTACATACCTAATAAATATTTATCAATGTCAATGAATAAATTAAAATTATGGGCTAGCTTAAACTGAATAAACAAGAAAGGTTCATGATTCAATTTTACAGTTTACTTTGCTGGAGAAAACTGTGAACATACTGTGTACTACACCTACTTCCAAAGTAAGGTCTTTTGCAACAGCTGATTGCATGACAAAATCATTCAGTAGCCTGAGCCCATGCACTGAAATGTTATACAAAAACTAAAAAAAATCTGACTTACAGCTAAACTATCATTTTAATTGTTTCATTTGGAACTTTATGCCTACACTCTTGAAGCAATAAAATGGCACAAGATTCTCTTAAAATAAAAAGTAAATATAATGATTAAATATACTTTTCTCTTTTAAAAATCATTTTTAAAAGTAATGTCAACTCTGCTCTATTTCAGGACTTTCAAGGATTCTTTCTTTCTTAAATGTTCATTATTTTCAAGCATGAAACGAGCTGCTTTTATTCAAGAAGGAGCTGCACTTACTTGAAAAACTCAAGAATCAATCTTCTTTTACCATGGAATTGGATGCCTCAGTGGCTCTGTTTCTTAATCACCAGAGATTCCTGCAAAGATTATTCTAGCAGGTTGGGCAACTGTTAACTGCTCCAGGTTGAGCCTTCAGCTTTATAACTACTTCATTTAACTACACTTCTCCAAGATTCTTTTTTTTGTTTGTTTGTTTTGATTTTTTTCTGAGCAGGGAGGTATCTCCTTGCTCCTGTAGTTTTTCTATGTTCATTTAGAAAACTGTCACTGTTTCAGGTTGGACAGCACATTCTGACGCATAGTCAACAAGTAGCATAGGACTTCAGATAAATTGCCATAGGTATAGGTTGAAGAAGACATTTTTTGGTCAGCTCTGTTAAGCTGTCATCTTGAGTTACAGCTGGCTGCCAGTGTAGATGTTGATGCAAAGGCAGCCTGTCTTTCTCTCTCTAGTAGGCCCCCTGCAACCCACAGTTGTCCTGCTAGAATATATAAATCTTTGGAACAAAGAATGTGCAGGAAGAGTTTTTGGAAAGATCATGGAGTAATTAATGACAGAAAAAAATGCAAATATAACTGAAAAGGTGATAATTTTAAATAAGAAATCTTTACTCATCTTAAATTACGGAATAGTACTAGAATTGTTTTGATGGCCAAATCAAAGAGAAGAAAAACCCCTGATGATGAGGCCATTTTCCATTCCTGAACAATTTGGATTTTCTGAAACTAAGAGAATACCTTTAAGCAAATGCCTGCTATGTAAGCCACTATGGGACATATGTGTGGTTTTCCCATCTTTGACCTTGATCCTTAATAATGATGTGAGAATGAGAGCTATTTTTTTTCCAGTAGGAGAAAGACATTTCTCTGAGGAAGAAAAGAGAGGGATGTGGGATTAGACCCCAGAAAATTTGGGGAGCAGTCTATGCTCCATAAGGAGTCATTGTGAATGTTGAACACCAGCAGAAGTGCTAATTAAACAAAGGTCAGTGCATGAGGACTCACTGAATGCCTTTCCCCCTTAGTCTTAAAACTTTATTGTACTGGATTCCATAAGGGCATTTTCATACAAGTAGTTAATGAGCTTGGAACAAATTCCCTTGTCTACTGTTGAGTACTTCTCTTTCGTCCCCTTCATCCCATGGGTCTCCTTTGTTTCCAGATTTCACTTTTACTTTTATGTAATCTATAAATACATGATTTTATATATCTATAAAAAAGTCTTGGACCTAAAAATGAGAGAACACATACATATTTCTCTTTGTGAGATTTTAATTTTCCTCTCCCTGATCTCTGTCCATACTCTCCCTCCCAGTCTACACGTTCGATTTCAGGCCTTCTTTCTCTCTCTCTTTAGAAAACAAATAGGCCAGTTAAAAGGTAACCTGAATAAAACAAATGGAAACAAAGATAAAGCACAAGAAACACCTACATGTACAAATACACACACACACACACACACACACACACACACACAATCTATTCATATTCTTCTACATACTACCATCCAGTTATGCCATCACCATTTGTTGAAGATACTGTCATTTTTCCATTGAATATTTTTAGCATCTTTGTCAAAAATCAGGTGTTCATATATGTGTGGGTTAATGTTGGGGTCTTCAATTTGATTCCATTGATCCACAAGTCTGTTTTTATGCCAGTACCAGGCTGTTTTTATTACTGTAGTTCCATAGCATAACTTGAAGTCAGTGATGGCGATGCCTCCTGAAGTTATTTTATTGAGCAGATTGTTTTGGCAATCCTGGGTTTCCTGTTATTCCATACAAATTTGACTTTGCTCTCTCAAGGTCTGTAAAAAACTGTGTTGGAATTTTGATGGGAATTGTACCGAATCTGTAAATTGCTTTTGGTAAAATTGCCATTTTTACTGTGTTGATACTACCTATCCAAGAGCATGGGAGATCTTTCCATTTTCTTATATCCTCTTCCATTTCTTTCTTCAGTGACTTAAAAGTTTGTGTCAAACAGGTCTGCTACTTCTTTGGTTAGAGTTACACCAAGCTATTTAATGCTATTTGAAGCTCTTATAAGGGTGATGGTTCCTTTATTTCTTTTTCAGCCCTTTTATCCTTAATGTATACGAGGCTATTGATTTTAGTTTGACTTCTTCCTTTCCAATTTGTATTCCCTTAATCTCCTTTTGTTCTCATATTGCTTTAGCTAAAACTTCAAGAACGATATTGGATAGGTAAGGAGAGAGGACAGCTTTATCTTGTTCCTGATTTTAGTGGGATTGCTTTGAGTTTTCCTCTATTTAGTTTGATGTTGGCTGTCAGCTTGCTGTATATTGCCTTTATTATATTTAGGTATTTTCCCTGTATCCCTGATATCTCCAGGGCTTTTATCATGAAGGAGTGTTGGATTTTGTCAAAGGCTTTTTCAGCTTCAAATGTGATGATCATGTGATTTTTTTTCTTTCAGTTTGTTTATATTATGGATGACATTCATAGTTTTTCATGTGTTGAATCCTCCCTGCATCTCTGGGATAAAGCCTAACTGATTGTGGATAACTTTTTTTGATATGTTGTTGAATATGGTTTGCCAGAATTTTATTGAGTACTTTTGCATCAATGTTCAGAAGGCAGAATCATCTGTAATTTTTGTTGTTGCATTTATGAGTGGCTTGGGTATCAGGGTTATTGTGGTCTCATAAAAAGAGTTCTGCAATGTTCCTTCATTTTCTACTGTATGGAACAGTTTGAGGAGTATTGGTATTAGTTCTTTTTTGAATGTCTGGTAGAATTCTTCACTGAAACCAACTGGTACCTGTCAAAAAAGCTGTTTATTTCTTTTAGGTTTTCTATTTTAGTGGAGTATAGATTTTCAAAGTGTGACCTGTTAATTCTCTGGATTTCCTTGATGTCTGTTGTATGTCCCTCTTTTCATTTCTGATTCTCTTAATTTTGTTTCTCTCTCTCTCCTTTTTCATTAGTTTGGGTAAGGGTTTATATATCTTGTTGACATTTCTTAAAGAAGCAACTCTTTGATTCACTGATTCTTTGTATTGTTCTGTTTTTATTCTATTGATTTTAGCCCTAAGTTTGATTATTTCCTGCCATCTACTCCTAGGTAAGTTTGCTTCTGTTTGTCCTAAAATCTTCAGATGTGCAGTTAGGTCTCTTGTGTGAGATTTCTCTAGGTTTTTCTTATAGGCATCTAGTACTATAAGTTTTCCTCTTAATATGCTTTCATGTGTCCCATAAGTTTGCCACATTCATGACTGGTACTCATGGAGGCCAAAGGAATACCTCTTGAACTAGAGTTATAAATGTTTATGAACTACCATGTGAGTACTGGGAATTGAACTCAGGTCCTCCACAAGCATAATAAGTTCTCTTAACCACTAAAACATTTCTTCAGCCCCACAAATCTTTTAAAATAGGAATCTTCTATTTTTACATTTATGAGATATTGTACTTTCTATCTGTTATCTGTTCAGTGTTATCTTCCATATGTTAACAAACTCAATAACATTTGATAAACAAGAGTGCAGCCCTGAGTGTTCTATAATTATCAGTTGTGCTATTGCTGTGTTCAGATCTCTCTCTCTTACTCTCTCTCTTTCCTTTTTAAAGCAGTATAAAATCATGGAATGATATACAAAAATACTATAGCATACTGAACTAGAGAAATCATTTCTATTACCATCACATAAATGCTTACATAAATAAATGGAAATTCTTACCCCAACCTCTGGTAAAAATCCATTTACATTTTTTTCTCTGTTGCATTGTAGCAGAAATTGAAAAGGGTACATTTACCAATATTTTTTTGTGTAATATGAAATTTCTGACCCATCCTGCCCAAGGTTGGGACTTCCCACAGCCCTACTGCCACTTAGCCCCAAATAATGACTCACTTATATTAATTACTTTCTGCTTGACCTAAGGCTCAGGCTTATTGCTAGCTAGCTCTTGCCTCTTAACTCAACCTATTTCTGTTGATTTGTCTTGTCATGTAGCTTGTTGCTTATCTGTTTCTTACATCTTGCTTCTTCAGCAGCTGGATTGCGTCTCTTCTGTCTCTACCCACCTCCTTCCATATCTATGGTTACATTTCCTGCCTGTCTCTAAGATGCTCTATAGTAGGCCAAAACAATTTATTTATTATCCAGTGGTATTCATAGCATACACAAAGACATCCCACATCAATTTTGTGTGTCATAGTTGACACAATTTATTTGCTTAGATATTCCTATGGTTTTTTTTTTTTTGTCTTAAAACTTTAACTTTCCAAATTAGATATCCACTTAATTAGTTTTCACGGTGTCTGTCACAAATAGTTTTATATATTGACATTCATTTTCTTTTGGGATTATATTCTTATGTCAACTTTTAATTCGATTTTTTGATCTATTCTTCCAATTACCCCTAATTGAATTCCAATTACCTGACTAATGTGAATTATGTATAGATTATTGTAGGGGATTGTGTTCTTTCATGGTAAATAATTGTCCCACCCACTGGTTTAATAAAAAGCGCTGATTGGTCAAAGGCAGGCAGGAAATGTGGGCGGGGCTACCAGACTAAGAAAAACTCTGAGAACAGGAAGCATGGAGCAGAATGCCAGAGAGAAGCCGGAAGAAGCAGAGGACAACTATGCTGCTCTAAGAAAAGGTACCCAGCCGCATGGCTGAACAAGAGACATGGGTTAGATGAAGGGTAGAGAGCTAGCAAGTTATATGCCTGAGTCTTAGGCCGATCAGCCCAAAACTATTGAAAGCATCTGTGTGTTTCTGTCTCTGCGAGTCTGCGAGTCTGTGGGTCTGCTGGTCTGTGCATCTGTGGGCCTAACCCTTGAGGTAAGGCCCAAAAGTAGGGCCAGAAACCTCTTACTACAGATTATATGCAATTTTCATTTATTTATTTTTTCATATGTGTTCTGAATCATTTTCTTTCCCACACATTCACTGTGAGTAATCCTGTCTTCAGCAGTTTCAAATATTACTGAGTATAAGTTACTTTTAGGCTTTATATTTATATTATTTGCCTTCTTATGATATTTTTTGACACAGAGTTTTAAAATTCAATCTGCTTTTTATCAGATTATTTTATCCTATTTTTACACAGAACATATGCTTTAGATTACTGAAGTTGGATTGATATTCAAGTTTTCTGGTGTTTCTCTTTTTTGTTGTCTCACATAAGTTTTTAAAGTTCTCTTTAAAATTTTACATATTTGTCAGAAAATATGTATATTATTAATATCATGGCAGTAACTTGTGTTAACAAGTTTTCTATTTTATATATTGCTATGCAAAGTATCATTTAAAAAATGAAGTCAAGTTTCTGAGTACTTAATTCAAAATTTCTGCCAAAGATGTAAAAAATAAAAAATAGTTTTATCTTAATAATTGTTTTTCCTTATTCCATAAAATAATACAGATGAGTCTTCATGGCCTAGTCATCCAACCAGATCATTTGCTTTTAATACCCCCAAGTTAACATTATATTTTAATTTATGAATGTTAGAGAGATACAAATATTGATATGCTAAAAACAATTCTGTTCTTCTTTGCTCCATACTGGTATGCCAAGTCCTGAGGGTTTCTTTTAATGAGATTCCACTAACTT
This sequence comes from Phyllotis vaccarum, assembly GCA_033318265.1. Lineage (NCBI taxonomy): Eukaryota > Metazoa > Chordata > Mammalia > Rodentia > Cricetidae > Phyllotis > Phyllotis vaccarum. The sequence goes on along the minus strand of JARWLC010000005.1, from coordinate 92,470,447 downwards.
GTCCAGTCTAACCTCAATTACCTGCTTTTGGGGAACATTACTTTAGTTTTCTAGTAAGAATTTATCTCTATTCCATATTTAGACTATATTATCTATTATAACTTGATCTATGTATAAGTTTTAGGTATTAGTCTCATGATTAATACCTGGCCAGTATATCCATTCTGTAATACCAGCAGTGATTGACTTGGAGGAGAAACCAAGATGTTACATGTTCTAATGAAATTTGGTCCTAAAAATGCTACTTAAACAACTGGAAAAATGATCATGTTTTGATTCTTAAGATATCCATTACATTAGTACATATGTTGCTTGTATTCATTCCAAAGTTCCTGAGTCTTACCAATCAGAATCTGGAAAACACTGTGGAGTATCAGTTTCAGTATTTTACACATATAATTAAGAAGTAATTTCAGTCATGAAATAGTTCAGACTTCTAGTAAAAATAATTACATAATTGAGAAATTTTTACTCTACTGCCTTCTGATATATAGTTTACATTCTACAAATTAAATAAAATTTAGAAGTATAGAACACATATGAAGTACTTTACTTATGTTTAACTGTTACTGGCATTGACTCCCCTTTTATTTGCTGTGATGATGCATATATAACCTAATGAAGGAGTGGCTTATTCTGACTCAGTTTCAGCAACTTCGGTCTATGACTGCTTGGCCTCATGGCTATGAACTTGTTTTGAGGTAAAACGTAATGTTGAGAAGCACATGACTGAGCAACAACCTGGTGAGAGTGTGTGGGATAAAGCATGAAGTAGAATTTGCCCACAAATCATGCCTCCATGGACGGTTTTCTTTCAGCTCAGTTTCATCTCCTAAATCCCCTTCACCTCTCAGTTGTACATTAAATCATTAATGATGGATTAATATGTTAATGAGATCGAAGTTGTTATGTTCCAGTCACTTCTCTGAAGCTCCATTTTGGTCCAAGTCTTCAATACATGAACTTTTAGGGGACAGAATGATCTGTAATATTAATAACTGTTTAAATATATTCAGATTTGTTTTTACCACTGAGAAGAGAATAGTAAGAAAATTGAAGAAATATATTTACTAAATATTTTGTGTTTATATCTTATTAAGATCTGCATCTTAAGTCCCTTTGTATGGGATATGATAACATAGAATGAAATGCTTTGGAAAAAGTTATCTTCTAATTTCATCCATAAGTTCTCTTCTAATTCTTAGATGAAAACACTGTTTATGTGAATACATGAGCACATTTCATTGGATATATAAATATTTATTTAGAATTTATTTAAAAAGTCAGTTTTGTTTTCATTAATACATTTTTTCACTGTGTATATAAAAATAAATCTTTGGTTGACAAATTAAAAAAAACACAAATGAAATGGAGGTTCAAATCAATTTGATTCATTATTTGCATAAAAATTATTGATCAAAAAGTTGAATTTGTTTGTATTTATTGATTTTACTTTTTAAAAAGACATTCATCACAATGAAAATGCTTCAATAACAGTAGTAAAACCAAAAGCTTTCTGATATAATCTTTTTTATTTTAGACTATGTATTCTCAGATAATTTTATAGTAATTTCATCCACACTGAATTTTATATGAATTTGTTTTTAGTGGGAGCTTTGAAGATTATTATACAGAGTAACATAGTGGCTGTTAAGAGGGCTGATGATTTGACCTCTGAGCCTGCTAGGGTAGGGTTGCCTGTCTAGTCCATTTTGTGATATTAGTGTTGCCTCTGATTTTGACTGTGCATGTAATTTCAAGTATACATGAAATAATAATTGGAAGATACTCTTAATCCTGTAGTCCTTTGCATCCTCCACTATTAACCAATCCCAGTAAGGCAACACAGCAGCACAGCCCAGTTGCTTTATTTGTGTGTGTTGAATTTTCAAATTAATATTTTTATTAATGAGAATTTTTATACAATATATTTTGATCATATCATACCCAAATCCTCTCAGATCTACCCCCACTTCTCCAATCACCTAATTTATTATTTTTTAAGCTTTTTAAAACCTATCCAGTGTAGTATGTGCTACTCAAACAGTTTCTGATTGTATATGAGACCTGTTTCACAAGATAGAAGCCATTCCTGGCTAGATGGATCATAGCACCCAGAGGAGAGCTGCTGTTATTATTTTGCTAAGTGAACATAGTAATACTCAAAGTCCCAATGATGTAATTCTGTGTTGATAGATTATCTCACCTTCCTGCCATCATCAAAAACTTCTTCTTTCAGTAGATGGTAATTAATACAAAATCTCATAGCACACAGACAATAAGAGGCTGTGGAGTGTTTAGTTCCAAATGGCACATTCATATTATTGTAAGGCTCAGGAATTGTTGAGTAAGGGGACATAAACTCATAAAAACCACAATTTATATATTGCTACAAAGAAACAGCTTTATGCTAGCACGGTCGGGCAGCTGCTTACATGAACCTCAGTTGTTTGCCTATTTGTAGTGTTTATTCATTTATTTACCTGTTTGTATTTTGAGAATATTTGAATTAACATCCCCTGATTCGGGTTAAAACTGAATTATCATTACTATTTAAAACCTAACCTATCTTTTCTAAACAGTAATGTTACAGTTTATGCAAATTATTTCCATCTAATTAAAAGCTAATATTATCAGATCATGTGCTATTTTAATGTTTAATATAATGGAAAATGTTTAGTCTTATTTTTTTTACCGTAAAAAACTGAAGTCATAAAAAGGTAATCATGTATAAGACTTGAGCTTCAAAATGACCCTGAGAAAGAATTCTAATCACTAGTTTAATATGTGTAAAACATCATTTTAATAAAAATTTTATAAGATAGTTTTATTCATTGGCAGCAAGAATTTTTTAAACCTGCAATCTGAACTATATTATCTCCAGAGTTTCCTTTGTGCTTGATATGTTATCTTTGGCTAAAACATTTTGAAGTTATTCTTTGAGATTTTCTGTTTATTACAAAGAAACAATAATCAAGCTGTGTATTCCCCCTAAAGCAATCACTATTTGCATGGGAGGAAATCTGATGTTGCCTGAAGCCTCATATTTAAATATAAATATATATACATATATATAATTGGAATAAATAATTAAATTCCGATACAGGAAAATTCTAACAACTTCTGTTTTGCATAAATGTAGAGAGATTTAATTTTGCATCTCTATGTATAGTTATTATACCAGAATATTTTTCATTGATTTGATTTGGAAGCAGCTACATTCAGGAAACTGAAATTTGGCTTATTATTAACACTAGATTGCTCCCCTTGTGCTTTTTCTACATAACACATTTTTCATAAGCATATATCCCCCCCTTTTTTTTGTCTTAGATGAAGCCACATGATTATGTTTAAGATACACCAAAGGACTTCGAACACAATCACAGAGGTGTAGAAACCACACTTAACTTGGGAACACTGTATCATTACTCTTCTCCACACAGTTGTAGTGTGTTCTATCCAAAGCAAGTTGGTTAAAGTGAAAACTCTAAATTGCCTTCCAGATCAGTCATTACATAACTGTCAAACTGCTCTCTGCTTCCTTGGCAAGTGGGCCTGAGGTCAGAGGTTTAGTATCATATAATTGCATTGATTTTCATCTATTGTATGGATATTTGCTTTTGAGATTTTATGGCAAATGATGGTCTTAAGCCCAATGGTCTTAAAGATAAACTTTTTATATTATCATTATTTCTACATTTTCAAAACTGCTTATTTTTATTTCATTTTAGATTATTTCTGTTCATCTAACTGAATTATTATTCAAACCATGAATCTGTTCTTCATTTGTTCCTGGTAGATTCATACTGATTTCCTATCTGAATTGCTTTTTAAAAGTTAAGATATGTGAGTTATGCACACACACACACACACACACACACACACACACACACACACACACACACACAGAGATGTCCAGGCAGATAGGTGTCATCTCTGTCATTTCTAGATTTTGAAAGTTGCTTGCACTTCTGGTTTACTTGGGTAAATATATCCTTCTGTGGTCTTTGATGTAGTTGAAGATTAGATAGTTATATTAGTTTTTCTTAGTCACTTAAAAGGTATATTGGATATGAAACGTTAGATTCATAAAGATAAGGTAGATGATAAGAATATTTTCTTTAATTTTGATAAATACAAATAGACTAGATATTGTAACTGTAATTCTTGCTTGATAGCTATTTTGTTATATGTAATTTTGCTACGTTAAAATTGAAACTTTTTTTTTTTGATTAGACAGAAAGGGGGAAGTGATGTGGGAATGCTTTTCTGTATGCTGTGAATATCAATCTTTAAATAAAGAAGATGTTTTGGGCCATGACAGGCACCATAGAAGAAGTAGTAGGAGGAATCAGAATAGGTAGGAAAGGAAGGGCAGAGTCAGAGCAGACGGAGCTGAAGCCCAAAGGAGCAACATGTAAGGAACACAGGTGAGCCATGGGCCATGTGGCAGACAGATTAATAGAAATTGGTTGAGTTAAGATGTAAGAGCTAGCTAGCAATGTGCCTGAGCCATAGGCCAAACAGCATGAAGTTAATATAAGCATCTGAGTCATTTCTGGGGGTCTCAGCAGGCGGCTGGGCAGCTAAGAGGTCTGGCATGGCAGGGTCTGGGTCTCTGGTCACCCAGGACCCAGAAACATCACTACTACACACAGACACACACACCTTCCCATAATAATAATTTTTAAAAAAGAAGCTATCAGTTTGAAAGTGGGAGTATGGAAGTTAGTGGAGGGAAAGTTCTTGGAAGGGGGAAGAAGGAAAAGGTAGTGCAGAGAAAATAGGAAAGTGATGCAATTATATTTGAATTAATATACTTTAAAGTAGAGTTCAGAATTGAAACAAACAAATTCCCCTAAGCAATGGCTACTTATTTGTCTTTCTTCATGGTTATTCTTTTTAAGCTATCTATCATCTTTGAGAGAAGACAATATAAAATGATTACACAGTGTACATTAATACAAAGCATTGTTCATTTAGATTAAATTTTCTACTCAACTATGTGGTTTTGCTTTATATGTGACTATTGACCTTAGCAGGATAACCTTTGATTCTGACATCTGATTCAATGTCTGATTCATCTTCCCATTGATACAACAAACAAGATACATCACACTGTGAGATCTTCCTTCCCTTGGCCTTGAGTGCTGGAGTGTTATCTCTGCACAGAATCCAAGTGAACTATTTTCTTTACAGGCCTTCTAGTTTACAGCAAAGAACTGTTTTGTATATGAGTACTATGGGTTATGGTTATAGCCATTGATGCACAAAAAAGCCAACAGGAACATGAGGATTCAGACTCACATCTCATAATGCCTGAAGAATAATGGCAAGTTAGGTTTGGCAGAAACTAAACATTGTCCTAAAGATGTCTGAAGTGTTGGCAGCATCATGTAGATATTGCATGAATCTGCACCAGCTTAGAGGCTTTCTTTTATCTCTGGCAATTTCAGTGAAGCAAAAATGTAGCAAGAGAAATACCAGTTTATCTCAGTTGATTGGGTTTCTTTAGGCATTTTCTTTTGATTGAAAAATCATATTTTTTTTCCAAATAAAATCCTTAAAGGCAAATATATTAAAATTCTTTTCCGAAGGGACTAACATTCAGCACATTACTGTTTTGGCTGTAATTGCTCAAAACTCTCCTTTGAACTTTGTGTTTTCAAGTACAGTTTGTTTAACTTCTTAGAACAAATCACCTCTGGCACTTTCTAATGGACTCTGTTAAGAGAGAATGATTCTTAGGATATTCTCCTGGGACAGCATAGTTTCTTTATTGAATGTTTTTACCTAAGAGTTTTACAAAGAATAAGCTGCTGCTTGTCTTAACCTTTATTGTATGTATTTAATTGCAGCAATTGATGTTAAGACTCACTAGCAACATAATATGGGAAGACAGTGTCCTGTAAGATGTTAAGGAAGACATGCTAACTACTCAATTTAATACTTGTAAATGTGGAAAGAGAGGGTGAAACATGCTGAAGTAAAACATTAATTAATCTTTATCAATAACAAATTGGGAGTCAAATATTGTGGTAAGAACCTGAAAGATCAGAGACCAGGGAGCTTCCACTACTTGCCTACTATCTCTTCTGTTTCTCAGCCCATCCTCTCTCTACCTGCCTATTTCCTGTCTCCTCTCCATCTATAGTCTACAGGAGACAGCCAAACCACACACAAATATAGCTACAAAGGTCAGGGAGTGGTGACCCATGCCTTTAATCCCATCACTTGGGAGGTAGAGATCTTCTGGATCTTTCTGAGTTCAAGGTCAAAGAGAGCCAGGTGATGGTGGCACACATGTTAGTCCCAGCACTAGAAAAGTTGATAACGCTTGGGGGGGCAAGAGGATGGAGCAGGATTTATCCCTTCTCTGTAGGCTAAGTACTGAGAGGCATTCAGTCTGAGGACACAGGGAGATAGGCTAAGGAGTTGGCTAGGTGAGAAGTAGCTGTGGCTTGTTCACCTGTCCCTATGATGTTTCAGCTTTTCCTCAATATCTGGCTCCTGATTTTTATTATAAAACTAAGTAGAATTTGTGCAATACCTGGTGTCCAACTTTTGGGGAATGGACTTGAGAAAAAGCCTCTTGCTTGTGGTTTTGTAGCCATTGTCACAGACTAGAGTTGTATGTGGCTAGAGTCACTCACTACCTTGCAGGCTAAAGAGTTAGCAGGAATTAGCCATTTTCCATGTTCCCTCCTGAAGACTGCTCGCTTAGGCTTGATCCCTCTTCCCACAGGTTGTGGCTTTCCCTAGACCCCTCCTCAACCTGCTGCCACACTAGGTAGATGTCTCACATCTCAGTCATCTGAATTGTCATTGTCAACAGATTCGGAGAATCAATTGGGATTTCTTAAAAAGGGAAATTACAGTGACAGTTTTTTTTTCTCCCACATTAAAAAACAGAAAACAATATTAAGATGAAAGAAATTTGGTTTTTGTTTGATATTACCCTAGATGGTTTAAAACTGGAACTGTTAAAGAAGAGGATGATTAATGCAGTTGAGATTGATCTAACATCTATTATAAACATTATTTGTTTGATTATTCTTGTTTTAGTCCTAAAAAGGTTGGTTGATAGAGTGCCAAGTTGATAAATTAGAAAACCTTGTTTAAACATATCATAAAGATATTCAGGAACAGACAGTAATTTAAAGCATAACCATTCTCAACATTACATCATATGGTTACAGAGAAACAGCCTAAGGCTTTGAAACAGCCAACCTTTATTTATCTAGTAATCTTACAGGAATTGCCAGATGATAGAAATTTCTCAGACTGTGTATGAGCTGAATGGCCTCCTTACAAATGTTAGATTTGAGGAGATTCAAGAAAGCAATAGTCTTATATGACATATTCTCGCCCATTATAAATTAGAAATACACAATAAGCTAACATATATTTCTGGGAAAAATACTAGAAGAACTAAATAGCCTATTATAGTTATTGACCGAAAAAAAAAAAATCTGTTTCTTCACTATACCTCCACAAGGGCAGATGAAAAATTTTGCCTTTATAGTGCCTACTTATCATTCTCATCCTGTAAAAAGTTATCAATGGAAGGTTCTCCCATGAGGAATGTTAAACAGCTCCACTCTATGGCAATATTTTGTAAAACAATTTTTAGAAGTGATATCCAAGCAATTTCCAGAACCTATCATTTAAGACAACATCTTATTGGCAGACTCAAATATAGATACTTTAGAAAGAATGTTTTAAAGTAAAAAAAAAAAAATGCCTGCTTGGCAAATTGCTCATGAAAAAAAGTACAAAATATATTTTATTATTTATTTAAGTATTGAAAAATAGGTGTACAAAAAAACTAGACCCCCCCAAAAGGTGCAAATTAGAAAAGATTTCAAATTCTTAATGATTTACAAAGATTGTTGAGACGTTTCCAACTTATGGCCCACTATTGGGATAAAAATTATGAACTGGATAATTTATTCCAGACCTTAGGTGGTGAGAGGGACTTAAATAGCCCAAGAGAATTATCAGCTGAAGCAGAGAGAGAATTGTCTCTAGTGGAAAAGAAATTACAGGATGCACATGTGGATCAATTAGATCCAGGCCTTAATTGCATTCTGGTTATTTTACCCTTTAAGCATTCTCCTACAAGTATTTTAATGCAATTGGAAAATACTATATTGGAGTGAATATTTCTACCAGATAAACAAAGTAAGAAACTAAAGACATATCTGGAAAATATTTCTGAATTGATTTTTAAAGAAAAATTAAGACTTTGTCAATTGACAGGAATGGACCCAGCAGAAAATGTACCTTTAACTAATGAAAATAATCAAACAGTTATGGGCAGAAAGTAAACCTTAGAAAAGATCTTGCAGTAATTCTTTGGGAGAGATTAACAACAGATATTCCCAAAGCAAAAGAATTTAATTTATAAAAGGAACTAATGCTATTCCTCATGTTATGTGAGGAACACCTATTTCTGGAATCCCTATATTTTATACTGATACAAACAAACCAGAAAAGGCAGGTTACAAATCAGAAAATTTAAGTAAAGTGGCTCAAAGCCCTTATAATTCTGTCCAAAAGTCAGAATTTTATGCTATTGTAATGGTATTGATGAATTTTACAGAACATCTTAACATACTTACTTACTGTCAGTATTCAGAAAGAATAGTTGAAATTGCTGACTTTTTTGTGATGAGTCAGACTTTTTTGTGATGAGTCAGAACTAACTCCATTATTTATTTTGGTTCAAGAAATAATCAGGAATAGAAACTATCCCTTATATATAACACACATCCATTCCATACAAGCTTGTCAGGCTCTCCAGCACAGGTAATGATGAAATTGATAAATTATTAATATAAAATGTGCTAGAGGCCTCAGAGTTTTATTAAAACACCAAGGCAATAACAAAAGTTTACAAAGGATTTCTCCATCACTTGACAACAAGCCAAAGAAATTGTAAAAAGATTTTCCACCTTTTCCTTTTATAGCCAAAGTTTATTATCAGCAGGAAGTAATCCTAAAGGTATACATAGAAATGAAATTGGGCAGATGGGTATGTTTCATTTTATGGAATTTGGAAAACTAAATTTTGTACATCATACAATATCTAATTTCAAGATTTTAATGGACAACTGCTTTGAACTTAGTTAGAAAAGGCTGATTCTGTAATCATACATTTGCTAGAAATTATGGTCATCAAGGGAATATCTGTACAAATTAAGACTGACAATGCTCTACTATATGTCTCAAGTAAAATGAAACAGGTTTTTTGCTTATTATAATATTAAGCATATTACAGGTATATAATAAATCCTACAGGATAAACAGTCATAGATCAAATTGAACTTGAAAGGATAATAAAGACGCCCAGAAATAAATTATATAATGCTTTATTAACTTGGAATTTTCTCCAAGTTAATGAGAAAGGAACAACAGTTTCAGAAAGGCCTTGGATTATAGAAAAATCATCTAAGCTAAATCAGCCTGTCTACTTCAAAGATATGTTAATCTCAGAATGGAAGCCAAAATATAAACTATGTTGCTTTTGTTTTTCTAGGTGAATAAAAGCTATGCATACCATTAAAATTAATGACTCAATTAGCACAGGAGAGACCTCTTGATATAAGTAATAATAGCTTATTCATTGATGTGACAATTCTATAAGTTTTAAGGAAAATTCATCAAACAAGAGTCAAGCAGGGTTCTGCTTTTTTCTTTACAAGAAAATAGAAATATCCATCTTCAAGAAGTCAAAAGGCCTTGGACACCTAAATTTCTAAAGCAGAAGGAAAGAACACCCAGAAAAAATTTACAAGCAAATAAAATAAGGCCTATTGGTACCAATATGCTCTACAGAGTAAAATCTCACTGCTTAACATCTATATCTTTTTACTTTTAAGAAAAGTTAAGGTTGTGACTCAATTAAAAATTAAAGCTGGCTTTGGAGGTGGAGTGTGGCTCTTATTTTCTAAACCCAAGCAAGTTTGTTAAAGAAAACGCAAAATCTCTACAGCATATCAGAAGATCCACCTGATATAAAACAAAATAAAAGTAAGAGACTATTTTATTGCTACTAATCTTATGGTATTTTGGTATGAGTTTTATATCAAAATTTGTAAGATTAATATATGCATGTATTACACTTTTTGTCATGATGTTAATGGTCATATAGAATACTAACTAATTCTAGAAAAGGGGGAGGGCTTTATTCAGCTTCCTGTACATTGTTTTGGGTCTGAGTCTCTAAGTTTTCTGCAGTGAGCCATGACAATGCCTCAATTTGACATTTGAAGTCAAAAAGAAGATGAGGCTACAATGATAATTTTACCAGAACCATGATTATACCACAAAGATGACAAACACCACTTAAACATTGATTTTGGACTATAAACTGCTCAAGCTAGCCTCACGGATCACTTTTGCCAGGACTTGAGACAAGCCCTGTGTTTTTTTATTATGTAGAGGCTAGATAACAAATGATACAGCTTGCTCTCCCAGGACTTGACAGTTAACCCAAATTTTTCTTTTCTGGATCCCCTTAAGAATCTATCATTCCCAGCAGGAAGTAAACTTAAAACATGATGCCCACATTCCTAAAAGATAGAGTATGCAGTTTTTGATGTTTCAATGGGTTATGGATATTTGTCATTATTTAGGGTGATTGTTTACAAATAATTATTGGTAATGGTTAGGAAAAAAAAACAAAAAAGAGATTAGATTGAAGGTTCTTGTTTGAAAAAAAAGGGGATACACATACATAGAATAAAAAGATAGATTATTGAATCTACTCTGTAAAGAAAAGGGAATATGTATATGATACAATAAAAAGGTAGATTACTGGGTCTACTTTTAAAAGGCAACTACTAGTTTTAAATAATTTATACTGGATTGTATTTTTGTATATTGTATATAAATCATGTACATTTAAATTTACATACATGTTTGTATGAGCTGTGTTAGTATAATATCTTTAACAAGAGTAAAAAGATACATATACACACATAAATGTTAGGTTCTAATAAAAATAACATAAATTTGTATCAATATTCAAAAATATTTTAAGCAAGTATAGAAATATTTATACAGTATAACAAAAATAACCTCAAATTTGTATCAATATACAAAAATTCACACCAATGTAAAATATTTAAGACTACTAGTTGTTTTTTTTTTTTTGTTTAAAAGTACGTTCAGTAATCTACCCTTTATTCCTATCATTTCTATATTCCTTCTAACTTCAGAACAAGATCCCTGAATATAACCTCCTTTGTTCAGTATTTTACCTTATCTCCCCAAATGATGACAAATATGAATAACTCAATGAATGACCATAAACCTTACCTCTTGGGAAAGTGGATATTGATCTCAGGATTGTGGGTCTAATGCCCCACACTGAGTATCAGATGAAGTAGGGGCTTAGATCCTTTCTTTGCTCCATCTTACCACTTCTTGTCTCCACTCTGTCCATAGTCCTCCAAACCTCTATGGTTATTTTTGGTCAGTTAGTGGCTAGCCCTTTCCTCAAACTCCAAGAAAGTCTTTCAGTTGGAACACAATCAAAATATCACACATCACAGAAGTTTGTACAGAGTCAAACTTGTAAGGAAATTAAGAGGAAGATCCAAGTCTGGATATCTTGTTTCCTTTAGTAGTTTTACCATAAATTTTGAATTAAGAAGAAAATCAGGAAATTTTTCTAAAAATTAATTTAGATGCACAGAGAACCAAGTTCAAATTTAGAGTCTTTTGAGGGACTCATTTTTCTTATAATTCTAGTTTCTGGTTCATTCAGTTAAAGAATTATTTACAAGTTCCTACCATGTTTAATTAGTGTTTGCCAGAGAAGATTTGAATACCAGTTTTAGGCTCAAGTTTGGTATTTTATAAATGGAAAAGTAATAAAGAAATACAATAAATTCATATTTGGTGGTTGACATAAATATTTTTAAGTATGATAAATCTACAAGAATGCAGAGGGAATGTACTCTTTTGTTAGGTCTAGAATCATTAATACTGTCTAGTGCAGATTTGAGAAAACATTCAAGATTTCTCTAGCCAAAGCTTTTCTCATAATGACTAAAATGCACTAGTAAGGCACACTTGAATACATAGAGCCTCATATTGTTTTTAAATAATCTCCATAGATTTATTTATCTTTTATATAGAAACGTTAATGTGACTTTTAAAATTTTGAGCAATAAATTTCCTACTTTTACATGCTCTCCTTGCATACTACAGATTATATCTAGAAACAAAATATTTGTTGCAGTCTGATTATTACTTCATGACCCAAAAATATTTTGATGATGGATATATTGAGAAAATTAAAACGGTTTCCATATATCAAAAAAAAAAAAAAACTAGGGAAAACATTGAAGTGGATTGCCCATAGCTCCTCACAATACTTAATATTGTATTTCAGTCATCCTAGATAGCTATATTTCTTTGCAGAACTAGAAAGCTTGAACATTTTATTTTTCACTCTCCTCCAAAGTATATTCTGCATTACAATTTATTTTAAAAAATGTGTGAGGCTTGTTAAAATGTAAAGTTTAGGCTTTTTTGTGAGGGCCTTGAATTTTTAAGCAGCACTTGAATTTGAGCTAAAAGAACCTATCAAAGACACACACACACACACACACACACACACACACACACACACACACACACACACAAAACCACATTATCAAAAAACTGAGAATAGAATTTATAAATAAAATAAATTTAAAAAATATTAGAAATTACAGTAGAAACTATAGCTGGTACCTGAAAGTAGCCACCATAGATTCAAACCACTGAGTTTCCATATACAAAGAACAAAACATATATCCAATAAGTCTTTTGTTTATTAGCAATACTTCTATGTGTTAATACATTTTAGTCAAGATGGCTGACTCCAAATGATTGTTATTTTTCATTTAGATCGAATGCACACACACACATATAACTTTATTGGAAATCATGAAAGTAAATCATCAAGTAACTGAAATGGAGTACACAAAAGAGTATACAGACTCAGTATGCATGTTTCCTAGGAAGCTGGGATAAGTCAGAGTAGGTATTTGAGCCTATAGTATTAAAAGATATATAGGACAAAAACCTGCTATGGACTAAGGGTCCAATCGGGCTCACAGAGTAAAAAGTAATATTCTATTGATTGAGGTCCTAGGTACTTCTTTTCATCTCATGGGTAAATGCTAGAAACATGTTAACCACTCCAATTAGGATAGACGTAGCATGTGTGTGTACCACATGTATGTCTGGTACCCAAGAGGGCTGGAACAGAGCATCAGATGACCTGGAACTAGACTTACAATGGTTGTGAGCCTCTGTGTGGGTTCTGGGAACAGATACAGGGTCTCTTGGAAGACCAGAGAGTTCTCTTAACTGCTTAGTATATTCTTCAACACCATCATATTTTACAGTCTATTTTTCAAAAACACAGTCTTTCTAAATTTGTGAACAATACTTAGTTCATTTATATCTTCCTTTTTAAAACTGTTAGTGGACTTTATAATGCTGCTTAAGGATTAAAATGTATGCACCTGTCAATACACACTAGTGTGTTTGAGAATCCGCCTTTGTATCAATCGTTTTGATTACTGTCAGCTCTGTATCTATAGTAAGCCTATTTTAAAACAATATTGCTTGAACTTATTTTATCGAATACTTGCTACATTCTCACACTTTTAAAATTATAGAGTTACACTTGAAGTGTAGGATCTTACCAATCACAAAGAAATAATTTTAATTTCTTGTATGTGAAACATCAAGTTTCACCTGAAGTTAATATATCAAATGCTTTATTAGTCTTTATTATATATACTATTCAACCTTAATTTTTTGGAATTTTAGGCATTTTGTCAACTTTCAATAATACATATACTGTTTTATATCATATTTCCTTTTGAGAAGATGAAGAAATGCAGAAAACTAGTGATTTTATGATGGTAACGCAAATCTGGAAAAAGAAGAGAGTTCATCATTAAACTAGAGATATCTGTCAATTATGAGAGGGAATGGAAACAGAATAAATAAGCCAATAAGAAATCAAAATATATTAAAATATTTTATAAACCCATAGCAGTTTGTCTAAGGAATAAAAAAATTAAGCATAAGAATATGTCTTTTCTACTGTATTTTTTATTTTTAATACTCCAGATATTTTTCAATGTGCCTTATTCTTATCTGTATATAATTCTTGTTTGTTCAACACACTGGGTCAATGCCACTTATCAAAGCTTGTATGCATACATGACTTCTTGCCACAAGATGAATGTGCTGTAATATCGCATAAATTCTCCCATATCTAAGCAATAAAACACAAATTATTTTATGGATTATTTTATTATTATTCACTTATAGTTACTGGATAAATTACCTTATATCTCATTGCTTTTCCATAAAGAATTTTTGTATATTGCACAGAAAACCCATTAGGACAACTATTTCAGTGACTTACTCATAGGGCTTCAGTCAGAAAATGACATAAATTATAATATACATATATGTACATAATAACAATGAAAAAGTAACGATGAAGTTGAAAGATACAGGTAGGTTATGTGGGAGGGTTTGAAAGAAGGAAAGAAAAGAATAAAGTGATGTATTATGTTATTATCTTAAATAATAATTTTAAAAGAATATTTATTAAAGCATATTAGTCTCCTCCAAAGACTGTATATCTCTTGTTTCCTAGATATAAATCTGAACTTGAATGATTATAATATAAATAGTATTATTCAGGTAAGTTAATTTATTTATTTGATTATGCACAACACTTTTGGAGACTTTTTTTTACTGTATGAGTTACTTTTGTTATTGTGGAAAAAAGACACCTGCCAAAAGCAACTAAGGAGAATACAGTTGAAGGTACAGTCATTCACAGTGTGAAATGTGTCATAGGAAGAGTGTGAGGAACTTGGTCACATTGCATCTATAGTGGGGAAACAGATATATGGAATGAGCTCAACTAGATTTCTCCTTTTTCTATTTTGATTCATTCAGGGAATCCACTCCCCATATGTTGCAACCTACAAACAGTGCATGCATTTGCTCCTCAGTTAAATCCATTTGGAAAAAAAATGAAGACATGCTCACAGGTATGTCACCTAAATGATCCCAAAACTAATTATGTCAACACTAGTGATTAATTATTACACTTACCTTTAGGCACCTTCTGAGTGTGTTGGTAATAACTATGGCAGTAACAACACAAAATGACACTTGGTGTTTATTTGAAGGGTACTAGGTGTTGGGCTTTGCTTTATACATGTTTAATGTAAAAAGTGACCTGATGTATGGGGAAAGTACTGTATTATCTCCTGTAGTGGGACTATATTCTGTTCCATTGTAAATAATTGCCCTGCCTACTGGCTTAATATAAACACGAATTGGCTGAAGGCAGACAGGAAATGTGGGTGGGGCTACCAGACTAAGAAACTGTTGGAAATGAGAAGAACAGAGCAGACATGCCAGAGAAGCCAGCAGATGCAGATGACAACTATGCTGCTCTGAGAAAAAGTACTGAGCTACATGACTGAACAGGATAAGAATCAGGGGTTAGTTTAAGAACAAGAGCTAGCTATCAATACACCAGAACCATAGGCTGATCAGCATAAAATATATAAGTATATGTGTGTTTCTATGGGACTGTAGGACTCTGGGACTGTGCTCTGTAGGTCTGGATCACAGGCCATTCAGACCAGAAACTTCATACTGCAATCTCCATCTGGCATATGGAAGAAAATGAGACACAGAGATATCTAGTCACACTCCCATAGTCACGTTGTGCTTATCAGCAAAGACTTCTGGTTTCTATGTTTACTGCTGTTGCAAACAAGAAATGTTTTTCTATGTGTGGTGAGAACTATAGTATTTGGATATATCTGTATAATATTTTCAACTTACATTTTACTTACGTATGTTTATTTGTCATGAATCTTACATATATACTATATAATTATTACAGTGCTTTCTTTAGTACAGTCCTAATTCTATAATGATCGCAAGTGCATTATACTTTCATTGAAATTAGAGTGATCTGAAGGGAGAACAGGAATTTTTGTATTCAGTGCAGATTAGCAATTAGTTTTCCTATTCTATTATCAATATTTTCCCTTTCATTCTGTTCAGTTTCTCACACTTGTAGGATGCCACAGAATTTAGAATGAATGGTCTCTGCTTTCTAAATAACTTATTACACACTCTCTATTCTGTTATTATTTTTTTCTTTCACTTTGCAAATATTCTGACTCCAACAAATTTACCACTAATATGAATGTAGATTTAGAGCCACAAGTTGGACAAAGCCAGCATGAAATGATACAGTTCATGTTTTGTGTTTCTAGTCAAACAGTTTTAGTGCTGTCTATGGCTAGTTATAAAGACAACATGTCCTGGGCTAAAATTGCTATTAATGATCTGACAGAGAAAAGCCTCAGAATTAGCTAATTTTAACAATCATGCTGAGTTTAATATAATTGCTTAAAAACTCATGCTTAGTAATGGTTTTAATAAGTGACCTTCATTAAAATGTAAAATACTATTTGAAACTAAAACAACTTACAAAAATAGAGGGAATAAAAACTGAGACCAAAGGTAGACCCTAACATGATGACTAGAAAAAAACATACCTCAAGGGAATGATTTCTAATGCTATTCTGCTATGTCAATAGATCCATGCCTTCTCTAGTGATAATTAGTGAGGCTTTCTTCAGCCACAGATGGGAACAGATGTAGGGACCCGCAGCCAGACATTATGTAGAGAGAGTCTAAATTGGTGGTCGCCATCTGGCCCCTCCCCTTGGAGATCAGGGAAACCTGCAGGAGAAAGGAAGGAAAAACTGTAGGACACTTTGAGGACGGAGGACACAGGAGAACAAGGGCCACTGAATTAACTAATCAGGGCTCACATGGGGTGACAGTGACTGAAGTAGCAAGCATGGGACCTGTATGGGTCTGCACCAGGTCCTTTGCATATATGTTTTGACTGTTAACATAGTGCATTTGTGAGAGTCTTAACAGTGGTAACATGTGAATCTTTGACTCTTTTGCCTTGGGACTCTGTTCCTCCTTTTGGATTGCCTTTGTCCAGATTCCATCTGGGGACTTTTGCCTTGTATCTTGTTTTGTTCTGCTTGGTTGTCATAACGTGGAGGCCTGCTTCTTTATGAAGAGGAAAGAGAAGGGGAGTAGATCTTGGGGAGAGGGGAGGTATGGAAGAAAACTTGGAGAAATGAAGAGAGGGCAAACTATGGTCAGAATGCACTATATTAAGGAAGAATCTGTTTTCATAAAAAAATTTAAAAGTCATAAAATAAAGGCTGTTACAACCCTTGACTTGAACTTATTGGCACAGTAATATGCTTTCTGAATAAAACATCAATAGCACAGGCAATAATTTCAACAATTAATAAATGAGACTTGATGAGCCTGGAAATATTCTGTATGGCACAGGATACTATCATTAAGACAAAATGGTAGGCTATATAACGGAAATTATTTTAACAAAGTACACATAGAAAGCCAATATCTAAAATATATAAAGACCAATAAAACTATTAAGAAAACAACCCACTAAAAATGGAGTAAATATGTAAACAGAAATCTCCAAATGGAGGAAACTCAAGTGGTTGAGAAATGCTTAAAGAAGTTCATCTTAGTCATCAGAGAAATGAGAATCAGAGCTACTTGGAGATTTCTTCTTATACCAATCAGAAGTACAATAACACACATGAAGGCTCATGTAGGTAAGAATATGGAATAAGGGGAACACTCCTCCATTGCTGATGAGGGTGCAGACTTGCACAGCCACTGTGCAAATGAGTGTTCCCAATCATTATGGAGCTGAGAATAAATCTACCTCCAGGTCCAGCTATATTATCCTTTTCCATATACCCAAATATCTTTATTTCCTACTGCAGGGACATTTGTTCAGTGATGTTCATTGTTGCTCTATTCATAATAGGAAGAAATTGGAAACAGCATATATGCCCATCAACAGATGAATGGTTAAATAAAGTGTGGTACAGACATACATATGTATGTTCGCGTGCATGTTTGTGTGTATATGTGTAACACTCATATATACTCATGTATGAGTGAGATTTCAATGGATTTGCCAAATAACATAATCATATTGTTGGTTGAAGACTTCTTGCAGGTAGCCCAAAACATTCCAAGATATTGCCAATGCTATTGATTGCCTTCCACAAACTTATGGTAAGGTCCTACACAAGTCATCAAACAATGAGAAGATGAGTTGGTATTTACCTCGAGCCTTGACTCCTACAGCCTAGTGTTCATGGTACTGAAAGATACTCTGCATATCACTGTAGGAGAGAGATAAAGACCAAACTCTCTGATCTACAGTGATTATTTGCCTGTAAAATATTTTTGTGCAATAGTAACACAAAACTTGTGGGAGTAACCAACCACTATGGTTGGATTTAAGGCCCAATCTATGAAATGGTACTCATCTCTGACACTGCTTGGATGACCAAGAACCTGAGACAAGACAGGATAGGGACCTAGGGGAAAATTAAACACTATTCTTATGCTAAAGAACACAGTAACATCCTGCTATACATACTTATCAGTTTCTCCCCTAGCCATCATTATAAAAATTTCCCCCTTTGGTATATTAGAGCAAATATAAAGAACCAAAGGTGGACAACATGCAGAGAGTGAGAGATCTTGAAACACTAAGTCCCAAATGGAATTTCTCTATTAAATTCCTTCCCTCAGAGCTCAAGGAATCCTATAGAAGAGAAGCTGTAAAGATTATCAGAGTCAGAGGTGATGGAGGACATGGAAACAAGGTCTGCTAAACACCTTAGGACTAATGACCATATGAACCCAAGTACTGTGAGACAGTGGCAGCATGTAAAGAGCCTGCAGGAGTTGGGGATAGATGGCATCCCAGTGGTAAGAGGAAGTGTAGACACAAACGCCCACCCTTAGCCCAGAAGCTAACTCCAATGATAACTACTTATTTTCTCTAAATGAACCTCACTGGGTATAAAAGCAACTCTGAAGGACAGGCCTCATGCCCAGCAGTAGATTTGAAAAAAAAAATGAACTATTTTCTAAGGTCTCCCTCCCTCCCTCCCTCCCTCCCTCCCTCCCTCCTCCCCTCTGTTTTATATATCCTTTGTATTTAGTATGCTTTCTGATTTTGTGTTTTTACTGAATTTCTGTGTGTGATAACTGTATGTTTCTGTCTATATATTTATCTTGTGCTTTTTTGGGCCTTTTTTCTTCTGTTTTTTTCCTAGTTAGCTTTTTTTTTTCTTAGCATTTTTAGATGCCTGTTTGTTTTCTAATGAGAGAGAAAAAGTAAGGTTATGGATTTGATGGGAGAGAGATGTGTAGGATCAGAGAGAACTTCAGCGGGAGAACTATAATCAGAATATATAGTATCAAAATACTATTTTTAGTAAAAGAATTCCAAAGAAACCCTAACTTTGTTGGTGTTTGATAGTATCAGGAGTCACTCTAGTTTTATGATGGCAAAGTTCTGTTATTTCTATCTCTGTTTAGGAGGCTTCTTAATATTTTAGAAATTAAAGAACCTGCAGAAAGTGCTTTAGAGTCTACTACAAATTCATTTCACAGGTAGGTAAGAAATTCAGTGACTTGTCCAGTGCCCAGCACTTAAAGTATGTAGTCTGGAATGCAAATACTCAACTTTTCTTCCTTCTTTCTTTTCTTCATCCCTCCTTCCCTCTCTTCCTCTTTCCTTTCTTCTCTCTCTTTCTTTCTAATGCTATCCAACATGTGATTACTATTATTCAGTCTACATAGGTGACAATCATGGCATCATAGTTTAATTTAAGTAGGACTTTAGAGTTATTACTGAATACTCAGAATTCAAGTGAACAAGTAACACTCATGGGACTAGGACACTTTGGGAAGGGAGATAACAAATCTTTGATGCTTGGTGTAACTGTCTGTCATACATGAAGGAACTGAGAAGCCCAGCATGTAGTACTTGGAGACAGGAAAGAAAGTCAACTCCAGCTCTATGCAACATCATACCAGTATCTGCTTAACTCCTTCCCCAGTTTTGTGATTCTCTATCTACTGTTTCCCTTAAACACCAGTTCCTGTATCCTCATACTGCAGATAATCATTAATGGTTTCTGTCTTTCAAGATAAATTTAAATATAGATATAATCATGTATTTAAAGAGAATTGAACGAAGAGCCTTCTCATGACATCCTTATCTTTGACAAGCTTCCAATATGTGGAGGTTAATGAATGTGAGGTGGACTTATTCAACATTCCACTGGAGTTTTCACTGGGTTTTTTTTTTAAATCCTGCTAATCAATTTAGATTGTGAAAAAGAATCACCATATATGAGGACAGTCCTTACAGAAAAGCTGAAATTTAAGTGACATATGGTATTTATTACTTTAAATTTTCACACCTTTGAATATTGAAAGCATCAGAAAATTTATCACTATAATTTGAATAAGTCAATAGAGAATTTCATAAATAAAAGATGCAAATATATTTATATAATAGATTTGTCTTCTTATTATTTGTATAAGACCATGTAAACCATGTTTACAGTTGTAAATGTGGAATTCATGAAGGAATACATAGACACAGTGTAAGTTTAGTTCTATGCTTGGAGGAAACTTTAATATATAACATGCTTAGGCCTCTTGGTAAATTCCTTGTAAAGCTAAAATTTATCTTATAAATATGTAATAATTGATTGCCTCAATCAAAATAATTTTAGTTACTAATGTTTAATTATTAGTAATTAGTAATAATTAATTGGTCATCAGATTAGTTCTTTGCTGTTTGGTTTAACTGTTTTTTAAAGTAACTGCAAATATAGAGTAAATAATAATCTTCAAATAAGACTAACAAACAGAAAGCATAACAACTTAAATGAACTTTGACTTGAGGTCTGGGTAGTTTTTCCAACTTCTAAAATAGCCTCAACATCCTTCTTCCATTTTGCAGTTCATGTTTACATGAATAAATTTTTTCTGCATTGATGATTATGAAAATTGAAAAATCAACCCCCAAACCCTGAAGGTGCTCTAAGTTCTATGGTACCAAGCATTTAGCCAGTATTTAACTTTTTCTTATTTCTCTTTTAACTGTATATTTATTTATTTTGTCTTCACATAAATATATCTGTGGGCACATGCCTGGTGCTGTGGTGTACATATGGAAGTCAAAGGACAGCTTGTAGGAATCACTTCTCTCTGTCTACTACAAGGGTATGAGAGGCAAATTTAGATTGTGGCTTGGCATCTATGCCTTTACAAGTAAGTTATTTCACAAACCTAAAATTTAACTATTTAAAAAAACATTTATTTGATTTTTTCATGTACATATGCAATGTTTTTAGATTATATACAACCTCCCTTCCTTTTCTTTGGCTCCCTCTGAATCTCCTCCATGTTCTCTCTCAACTTAATGCTTTTGCTTCATCTTCCTTCTCCTCTTCCTCCTCTTTTATTTTATTTTTGTCTTACAATCCAATGAGTCTTCTGATTAGTGACAATCAATGTGATCCATATTCACATGTGGGTAGGGCGCTGTCCACTGGAGCTTCCTCTGCAAGGGGCCATCAAAGGCCAATAATTATTCAGTTGGATTTCGGGCTTCTTGAATCCCATCCTATTCAATACTGGAGTATCAAACACATAGATCTTATGGAGATCTTGTGCCAGCAACTATAGCTGCTATAGTTAATATAGTTAATTATATAGTTAATATATAATTAATATAATTAATATATAATTATAACTATAATTATATAGTTAATATAGTTAATGATATAAATGGTCTTGTCATGCCCATACAGTGTTATTTTACCCAACTTCTGGCTTTTACTATCTCCCTGTGGTCATCCATGGTGTTCTCTGAGCCTTGTGAGTGGGAAATATGTGGTATGTCAGTGGTCAGTGTCCCCTTTGATGATGAGAAACCTTCAGTAACTTATTCTTTATACTTTGATCAGTTGTGATTCTCGGTATTAACCTCTCTTCACTTAATAAAGAAGCTTGTCTGATAGGAAGTGAGATTTGTACTATCATATGAGTAAGGGCTAAGTATTTAGAAGATGTTTTAATACTCTGTCTCTTTATAAGAATATTACTATGGCCCATGACCTCCCAACCCACAGTTTCTTAGACAAGTTTACAGTTCCAGCTGTCAGTGGCCTTTTGAAAAGTGCTCCTTAAGTCCAGCTAGGAACTTATTGCTTATTCCTTTAAAATCCATGCTGCTCTCCCAGCAATGGAAGTATCATGCTAGCGATGTCATTTTGTATTTCACAGGGTTCACATCTGGGTAAAGCTGAGGATGGCGAAATTCAGTTCTTTACACAAAGATAAATAATTATGTCTTTCTCATTTAAATACGAACTTGATCTCATC
Organism: Phyllotis vaccarum; assembly: GCA_033318265.1. Classification (NCBI taxonomy): domain Eukaryota; kingdom Metazoa; phylum Chordata; class Mammalia; order Rodentia; family Cricetidae; genus Phyllotis; species Phyllotis vaccarum. The sequence continues at coordinate 92,448,055 of JARWLC010000005.1, read as the reverse complement.
TTTAATAAATGATAAAATTGTATGCTTAGAAAAAAAGAACTGTTTTAAAATGAATTTATTTGTGATTTACTATCAGTAAATATCTGAATTATATGTCTACTTTATATAGACCTGTATACTTAGGTCTCATAATACGTACTGTGTTTCAGTGAGGTTTCCTGGCCTGGGCGGTCAGAGTCCATATCCACAGACCTGCAGACCCAGACCTCTTAGCTGCCCACCGCTGCTAAGGCCCCCAACATGACTCAGACGCTTATATTAACTTCATGCTGTTTGGTCTATGGCTCAGACACATTGCTAGCTAGTTCTTTAATCTTAACTCAACCCATTTCTATTAATCTGTCTGCCACGTGGCCCGTGGCTCACCTGTGTTCCTTATATGTTTCTTCTTTTGGCATCTGGCTCCTTCTGTCTCTGACTCCGCCCTTCCTTTCCTACCTATTCTGATTCTCCACTTACTTTTTCTATGATGCCTGTCATGGGCCAAAACAGCTCCTTTATTTAAAGGTTGATATTCACAGCATACAGAAAGACATTCCCACATCAGTACGGGCAAAATGGAGTCATGAATAGACTAAGTTGGAGGAGGTGAAGCCATAGTCAGAGTCTACCATATGAACAAAAATAAAGAAATGTTTGAGTCAGGCCATCTGCTTGTTTGTTTATACTTTTTTATTTGTCCAGTTGCAGAATATTCACAGTAACTTGTTTGCAGAACTTGTTTTTATGTTAGTTCCTTAGTTTGAATTATTGTTTACTTTCTGTGCCCAGCCAAACAATAATTCATTTAATTCACCAAGTTCTTGTTCCAAAATCAATGGCAGAGTTGGGGATATGTCTCAGTGGGAAGTGTGGTTGCTGCACAAGCCTGAGGAACTGAGTGCAGAGTGAAAGCACCCATAAGAAAGCAGAGCAGCTTGAATGGATGCCCACAATCTCAGTGCTGTTGTGGCACTCCGACACTGGAGAATCACTGAGCTTTGCTCATCAGCCAGGGTAGCCAAAAAGGTGAGGCCCAGGTTCCACAGGAGTCCCCTGTTTCAAGAGAGTAAGAAAGGAGAACAGTGGGAGAGAACATCTTATATTTCCCACTGGTCTTTCATGCATTCATACACATCATACAAAACACACACACACAAAGCACACATACAAAACACACACACACACACACAGAAAACACACACACGCCCCCCCCCACCACACACACACACACACATATAGAAAACACGCACACACAAACACACACACATCCCACACACACCACACACCAAAATCAAAGTTAGAGAAATATTTATAATGACTATGGCCTGTATTGAAATTAATCAATGGAGGAAATTAATACGAAAAAAGGTGAATAGTAGTTCATACAGTCAAAACGGCTGAAGTCACATTGTAGACACTCATTACTCTCAGAATATCTCTTTGTATATATTTCTAAATCAAGGAGATAGGCATTACTGAACATTCTAATTGCAAACTAGATTTTGTAAAAAAAAAAATCCATAACCTTTTTTTTTTAATTTTAAAAGAAATAAAAACAAATTAGGTAATATAATTGTTCCTTCCATCTATAACTCCTAATTAGTATGATATAGAATTCCTTATTGTTTATTTTACTACTTATTTTTAATTGTATGTGTTAATTATACAAACTATTTTATTCGTCATGACACTTTTATAAATATAAATAGTATTTTTTGATAACATTCGCTTCCCCTTGTTCTCTTGGTCTCTTTTCCTCTACTACTAGTGCATTCTCTCTTCTAAATAATACTCTTTCCACCTCCTTTTTATTAACTTTTGTACTACATTTATTTACTGATAATATGTGTTGTTTGTGTGTGTGTTCACGTGCACTTGGGCATGCATTGACGCACATGTATTCCACAATGTGCATGTGGGCTCATCTAGGAGGAAGAATTCTCTTTTTCTACAATGTAGATTTTAAGGATCTGACTCAGTGATCAGGTTTGGCAGCAAGTCTTTGTGCTTGCTGATTCAACTCTCCAGGTCCTTTCTACTTCCATCCTTTTTCCTTCTGTAGATACTGTGCATGAGCCGATCTATACAATATTTGTCTTTCTCAGTCTGTCTTATTCCTTTTAACAAAAAATAGCCAGTTTCATACATTTCTGTATAAACTAAATAATTTCATTTTTCCTCATATGACTATGAGGAAAATATAATACTTTAAGAACATTTTCTGCGTCTATTTTAAAGTCCAGGACAGAAAAACTACACTATAACTTGGACACATACACATTTGCAATGTATCTGTATTCAGGTAATTTTTATCATTCATGTTTTTAAAAAATAGATCTTTTCTTCTTATTTTATAATGCCATGACTATCACAGTCAGCACATAACTGAGGTTACCTCTTTTTAAAAATTTTCTTAGTTTTACATCTTTCGTCCAAGTATACGACACATAGCATATGGTATTTAGAACACGAGTTTAACCATGTCTTTAATTATAGCAAAGCAATGCTTTAGCTGTGAGACAGAGGCAAGTGGGTATTGATCCTGAAATACTCCTTCATGAGAGGGATGGTGAAGTTAGGGTGTATCCTTTGAGGAACTGGGATGCAGATCAAAACAAAGAAAAGATTAGGTAGAACTTTTTAGTAGTATAAAACAAAGCCTCCCAAAAGTCAATACTTTAAGAAAAAAAAAAAAAACACTATTGTCTCATATTTCTTGTGGATTAGGACCTTAGAAAGGAAACATTGTGGCTAGCTGACTTGTAGTGAGGAAGGTTACCCTTTTATGGAGGCTTGCTTAAGACAAGAGAGTATCTATTTCCTAGGTAGCTCTCCTGACTTCAGATCACAGCAGCAGAGGGTCTTTCGGGGACTCGTTTTCTCTGAAGTATGATCAAGAGGAAACAGCAAGGCAGAAAACACTTAAATGTTAACACCCTAGCATAACTTCTTTAATATTTCAATACAGAATATTATTGTCTTCAAGTCATTTTCAAGAGCAGAAAAATTAATTTCATGTATTGAAAGGCAATATATTAAATTTATTAAAACATTGACTATCATACATGAGAACATATTAAAATATGTGAAGCTGTTGCCTCTACAGGGCTATAACATATTTAATAAATATGAAAGTTTTAATAAATCTAACTATAGAACATTTAATAAAAATTTGCAATATTTGTTCATAGTTATTTATATTGTATAAAAATGCAGATGCATCAATCATGATGGTGGATTGATGCCTCAAACTTAGTTAAGCACTTATTTACTTATGTATTTGTTTATTTATTTATTTATTTATTGAGGCAATATTTAGTGTTGCCCTACCTGTATTGGAACTCTGTAGACTAAACTGGCCTTGGACTCAGAGCTGCCTGCTTCTGCCTCTGGAGTTCTAGGATTAAAGACCCGTGCCTTAACTACCCAGCAGCACTGATTTATTTAGCTGCATTTTTACAATTCCGATTTTGCCAAAATATTTAGCCTTAAACTACATACATAAACATATCTAATAAATAATCATGGTAAAACTAGTGAAATAAAATAAAAAAGGCTTTGCCTTTTCCTTTGTGTTGCCTCTGTGTCGAAGACCCTCCCATTGCTTATGTTAGATTAGTGCACAGGGCAAGGAGGATTGTGGAGCCAAGTTCCCAAGAGCAAAAATGTCTGACCAAACGCCATCTAGATCAATCCCCTTTGCACCAGGAAGAGTCTAATAAAAAGAAAGAGACAAACTTTCTTCTCTAATCCCCAGAGCATGAGCAGTAGGATGAAACAATCCTCACATGTATCTGTTCATGTTATCATGGTCAGCACTTAGTTAACACTGTGATTTTTACTATTCCCTGGGTAGGTTTCACTTAAGGAGGGAAGGAGAAAGGAAATTGCTAGACTAGAATACGTGCAGTGTTGTGTTACACTAAACAAATGACAAAACAGAGAGCTTTTCTAAAGCACCTACCAATGACATCAGAAAAGTGTGAGGACAATGTCTTTAAAAATTCACAAGGAGGAACCCAATAGGCTGAACTCACCCTGGAGCTGCTTCCTAGTAAGCATTCTAAAGTGTGTTTTCTTTTTGCTTTATTCTGAAAAACAAATATTTGTTTAAGCTGTCCTTGTCTTTCAATTGAGTCTTGCCTTTGAAAAGGTAGGAATGAAGGAAGATTTTAATCAGGTGATGCTCTAGTCTAGTTAACTGTATCTTTTAACTATTGCCACTGCTATCAGAGATAATAGTTGTATCCCATAACCTTTCCTTCCTGTCTGTCCTGACAGGGTGTTTTGCAGGTGATTTATTGAAGAATGATCTCAGTCTTGCTTGAAAGCTGTGAGGAAAGTTAAACTGGGAGATTTCTTTACCCTGCTAGTAGATAAATGAATGACTGCTTTAGGCCTAATTGATGCAACACCATAGTAACTACGGTGGTTTCTGCATCATTACCAGTATGGGTCACTTGTATCTCCATATAACACTCTACATTCCCCAGGATAGAACTCTTAAATCAAGGTGCAGGTAGATAGTTCAGTAGTTAAGAGTGCTAGTTCATTTCTCAGAACACAAGTGAAGAAGCTCAGAGTTTCCTGTTACTCCAGTTCCACAGTATCTGATACCCTCTGTGGATGACAATGTCTCCCACACATGTGTACATATACACAGATACTCTTAAATCTTAATACATAACAAAATAAAGCTTTTTAACTAAAAATGTAAACTATATTTTCTTAGCTTCATGGATTTAATCAAATGGCTCATGGACTATTCTTTGCTTCTACACCAAATTTGTATATGAATGTACTTTACAACTATTTCTTGGACGGAAGAACACTGAATAAACATCGGGGCTGGGATTGTGAGATGAACAGGAGAAATTCACAGAGAAGAAAGCTTGCTTGGGCCAAGCAACTTAGATGCAAGGCAGAAAAACAAGAACCCAGAAAACCTATGAGCCTGGTTAGTGAGGAATGAGGGATCATCAGGACCAGACTAAAGAGCTTGAGAGGGTCAGTACATAAATAGCCTTGTAAACTAGCTAAAGGCTTTATATTCATCCTGCAGAATCTCCACTAAAAACAGCCTTCAGGAAAAGTGCCTATTGTCAGATCTTCATGAATAATACAACCCAGTGTCCCTTCCTCCTGTTTACCTATGTATTTGTTTGATGGTCTTGAACATTTAAAATGCAGAGCCAACACTCTTCTATTTCAGTGGCAGAGACACGTGACAATATAGCCCATATTGTTCATAGATTTTAGTGGAATGATTTAAGTCTATTCACACTGACATATGAACTTGTTATTTCAACTAAATGTCAGTGTAGATTGGAATGCTAATTCATTTAAGCAGACATGCGTCAATGTCACCCTAAAACAAAGTACCTCTGTTATGGTGCCAATAACAACTGTTAAAACAAGCAAAACAATAGCTATAATTCCAAATCTGCTTCAGAATAAAATTCTTTGGCAGATGTTTATTTGTATGAGGTGCTGGAAATATGTCATTGGCTGAATGTCATTTTATTCAAACAGACAAAAAAAAGGAAAACTATTTGATAAAGTATTAAATTGTGTCCCCAGAGAATCTATTTGTGTTACAGTAATCACTCTATTCACATAAAAATTTACATAGACATATGTTCTAAGTGACTTTCTTTGAAAAAAAAAAATCCAAACTTTTTAACAAAACTAAATCCAGGAATGGAATAAGTACTGGCCTATTGTTGAATGTTAAAATGTAATTTTAGCAGTCACTTGTAGTAGTGGGGGTTTCTAGGTCCTGGGTGGCCAGAGGTCTGAGACCCACAGACCGCTTAGCCCGAGACTGCTTAGCCACCCAGCCGCCCACTCTCAGACCCCCAGAAGTGACTCAGACTCTTATATTAACATTATGCTGTTTGACCTATGGCTCAGGCACTTTGTTAGCTAGCTCTTACATCTTAAATCAACCCATTTCTATTAATCTGTCTGCCACGTGGCCCGTGGCTCACCTGTGCTCCTTACATGTTGCTCCTTTGGGCTTCAACTTGGTCTGCCTCTGACTCCGCCCTTCCTTTCCTACCTATTCTCTGATTTCTCCTCCTATTTCTTCTATGGTGCCTGTCATGGACCAAAACAGCTCCTTTATTTAAAGATTGATATTCACAGCATACATAAACGCATTCCCACATCAGTCACTCAAGGTCGAGATATTTTAAGTCTGTTGAAAACTTAAAAGACAATTCAATCTAATATTGTTTAGAAGATGCAGAAATTGAGATGTTGCCATACAAAATGTCCCAGCCATGGCCAAGAAAATTACATGAAGTTATATGCTCTGAATTCTGACTTTGAACCCTTGGATTTTACATATCTTAGTGTTGCTTTCCTGCCTGTCTGTTCAGCTTTAGGTAAGTTAAGAACTCATTTCTGGGCATGGGTACCATTTCAGCTGGGTTAGTTTGGCTGCAGCCTACCATAAAATAAAATTATTGCAATTAAACATTTCCCACTGGCGATGCAATCACCGAAGCAGGACTGCTAATCTACAGTTTACATGGGTCAATGTCAATTAGAATTATGCCAATTTTCAATATGACACATTTCGTCCTGTGCCATACAGAAAGCAAATTGATAATGTAAACAATCATGCTTGCTTTACAGGCTTCTGATTTAATTAAGTCAGGGTGCAGAAGCCATGAGGCCAGTGTTTAAATGAAAATTTTGAATCTTCCTGCCTTCATTCATAGGAGCTTCAAACCATTTTCTAACACTTTACTGCCGCATGCTGAAAGAGCTGCACTTGCTCAAGGAGTGAACACTGCTTGAGATGGGTCAGATTCACCTGATTCTGAAAAATGGTATTTTTCTTTGTAAATATAACAAAGACTATTTAACTACAGATCAATTTAGCCACTTAGGAATGTGGTTGCTATTAACTGTGAATAGGCGAACATAATTTAAGCTGTCACAAGAAATTATCTTGTATTAGCATAAGCAGAATGTCTTGCATCATTCCTGTAGATGCCACATAGCCTTATGAATACAAATTAAGATAATTTCCAGGAGTACACAATGGTTTAATAAAACCACATGTATAATATTAGTAATTAGTAGACATGTACTATATATAGATGTCTTGTTACTGTCACAGGGTAGTAAGAGACAGTAAAGAGCTGGTCCTCTAACATGAAGACTGCATTCAAAACTATGTGAACTATTCTAAAAGAAAATTAACTTTCAAGATATGGAGAAAGGACTCTAAAAATATACAGAGTAAATATTATATATATTATATATATATATCAATGAGTTTGAACTGTTATATAGTTTAAAATGGACAATTGTTTAATAAGACTGTTGTTTATTAAACAAAATCATTCAATGAGAATAAGATTAAGAAAATTCAGAATGAACTGTTGTAAATGCAACATAATAGGTAAAAGACAGAAGCAGTTTGCATGCTCACTAATAGATGCACCAATCTGCATGTCTGTCATGAGAGAGCAGAAGAGGAGACCTGTACACAATGGAATATTACTCAATCTTAAGAAGGAATGGATTTTTTTTTTTTTTGCGCGTTACAAAGAGAAACTCTTGGGATCTTTTAGCTGCTGAAATAAGTGAGCAAAAAACAAAAACAAAGATAACACCCCAAAACCAGAAAAATGACAAATGACATAGTTCCATGTGCAAGAGCTACCTGAAGCACAAAACTTGCATCTTTATAAAATAGATATTTCTGAAATCTGAACATGGAAGAATGGAGAATTGTTGTTGACTGAATGCAGTGTTTGAACAGATGAAACATTCTCCAGATGGTTAATAAGGACGTTTGCAAGGTAAGAAAAATTCACTTACCATCACTGAACTGCATATTTTAAAAGGTTAAATGTAAAATTTTGCAGCAGGTTACCATAACAGTACATGTAAGGAAATTTTAAGGTAAGTGTATTGTAACACACAAAAGACAGGTCTTCAACAATAAAATAATAAATTGTGATATAGATACAAAATGGGACCTTTACAGCTGTAAGAAGAATGAAAATATGGTCTTTGTTGAAAAATTGTTTTATTGGAGATAGTCATAGTAAACCAATTAAGTCAATTTCAGAAAAACAATATTCTTTTCTAAAAAAAAATCATTTGTTGCTCCCAGATTGTATATATATATGCATAAAATCGCATATGTATTTAAGTCAAGAAAGTGGGAACAAAACTTTCTAGGGGGACAAGAAGGACTAATTGGATGGGAGGCAAATGAGGCTAGGGAATAGAGATGATGAGAGGGAGTCAGATCAGTGTACAATACACACTTGTCTAAAAAAATTGAAGAATAACTCTAACTTTAATAAATTTTGAGAGTAGAGAGTGATATCTCATGGCATGATCATGGTTTAAACATGAAATGTCTCCCATAGACCTGGCATTAATCCCAGGACTTGGGTTGCAGAGGCAGGTCGATCTCTATGAGTTCGAGGCCAGCCTGGTTTACAAAGCTAGTTCCGGGACAGCCAGGACCATTACACAGAAAACCCTTCCTTGAAAAAACAAAACAAAACAACAACAACAAAAAAACCCAAAAGCAAAAACAAACAACTGTAAGAGATGTCTCTCTCCTCTCATACTCAGGACCAACTTTATTAAATATATATCACCGCATACCCATGTGTTTTAACCTACCTTTTGGAGGTAGAGGTTTGACAGCACAGCCCCACTTCCTATCTGTCATCTGCTTCCTGGCTGTGATCACAATGCGTCTAGTTACTCTATACCCCTACCACCATACCTTGATCACTATCTTAAACTACAGCCTTTGTTAAGTGTTCAGCCCAAATACACCACTATTCCCTTAGAGTAGTTCTTCTGAGATATTCATTCATATCAAAGTACAATGCCTTTCCTTTGTAGCATTCTTCAATTCAGTCTTGTTGAGTGACACCCTTGGTAGGTTTACTTCAACCATTTTGTCTTTGGCTGACTACCTTCTGCAGGTGGCCATTGCCCATTAGTTGTGACCTGTGAAGGTTACTCAAATTTCCAGTGACTAAATCTTTGCTATCAATACCACACTAAATTAAATCTTCAAGGGAAGTCTTAAGTCAGTTTTTTTTTTTAAAGCCTGGTTGCATTATTTGTCCCAGTTCAGATTTGATTCCACACTCTTTCCTTATCCATGACTTTGTGCTGGTTCTATTTTAGAAAAAGTTGTTCACCACAGACACAGAGACATTGATTTTAGGAGAACTTTGAAATGTACTTTCTCTAGAAAATTTCCTGGACTTCCTTGATTAGGTTTGTTTATCATTAAGAAAATATTTTTCTTGTGACCACTCACATTTAAATTATTTAAATCTCTTCACAGTAGAGATGGACATTTATCTCACTGTTAGAGTAATTTCCTATATGTCAAGATTTGGGTTTGACCCCCCCAGTACCCAGCATAGCATTGGTATTCACAAACATACCACACCACCACGTTTGGACCTTAGAACTCAAAATTCATCAAAATATATTTGAGAGGTCAATGTATATAGAATGATAAATACTTTCTTTAAATTATAGAACACAATTCTCCATTTAACCCCAGTTTTCTTACTGATACATTGTAGGCTGAAGCAGTAATTGAAGGGGTATGAAAATGTTACACTGTTAATATTCATTGTCCTAATTCCTAATGAGTATCCCTACCTTTTTTTTTTTTTGCCAACTCCCTAGAGGTTATATTTCTTCTTTATTTCTTTTTTATTCCTTGAGGTACTTACTATGCACTCCCAGTTACTAATCTCTCACACACATAGATTTATAGGGGCTTTGTATAGTAAGAGAACCCAACTCACATTTAAGAGACTCCAATTTTTAGGCTATTTTATATGCAGACAAGGCTTGAACCAGTCTGAGAAAACATATAATTCATCTAAGTTACATGTTGCTCATGAATACAAATTATCTTGCGCATGGATGTGAATCAGTTTTTAAAATGAATACTTCTGATTCTCAAAATGATTCATCTGATTGATCCAAAGACACTGTGGAAAATGCTGCTTACTGGTGTCTTTCTATCAGTAAATACCATTACATACATTTTCTTTTTGAATGATATTACAAAATATAGGGCTTTGTTGAGGTCAAGTTTCTTTTATTATTATTTTGTATGCATTCAGTCTATGGATAACTTCTACATCTTTTGATTTCACTGACTTTATAAACATAGCTAAAAGAAGACGTCCTCAGCTAGAATAATGGCACAGCCTGTGACTGAACAATATCAACAGAAATTCCTGCCCCAAAACTAGTGTTTTCTCTATCTAGTTTCATCTCTTCTATAGCATTGTCTGATTTTTTTTCACTTTTTCCCAGATAGAGTTCATAACCATTGATTCATCCTTAAATATCTTGGCGAACATTTTAAAAATCCAAAGTGCTTTGAGACACTCTTAATTTCTTTTGTGTGTATGTGTGAAATGGCTTCATGTGTTGTAATGAAAAATATAGGTAAGTTTCAGGGAGACTATACACACATTCCATTCTATTTGATCAATACTTAGTCTTACAGCAAATGTAACATTTAACGCATGATGTATAGTTTCACAGAACTGCCAAATAAACAATTCCATAGTGGATAGTGTGGTTAGAGCTTAAAGACGAAGTTTCTCAAAGTCTTATTCTATCAAAGAGTCTTTACAATGTGTTTTAAAACAGTTTTAAACCCATTTCTTTGTAGGATACATAGTTTGCTTTATGAATAAAATACACAGTAGTATACTTTAAAGTTAAAGTCTTATTAATGTGTGCAGGACTAAATCACAGTAATTTCTATCATCCATAGCATAAGAATGGTACTTAGGGCTTTACCTTGATCTTCAACAAATTTGTCTTTCCTAGCAAGTCTAAGTTTTTCTGAAAATCTTTTAATCTTTATTTATTTTATTCAAACTGATATGACTCTTTTTTGAGGTATTTAATACCAGGTGTTACCTAAAATTAACAACAACAAAACCAGCTGTGGTGAGTTTAGTCACCATGGAGTGGCACTTTTGAAAAAAAATAAAAGGATTAGAAGATGTAGCTTTGTTGTGGAGGAAATGTGTAATGGAGTCGGGCTTTGAGATTTCAAATGCCAATGACAGGCCCAGTCTTTCTCTCTCTTTCTCTTTGCCTATGGATCAGAATATAATTCCCAGATACTACTCCAGGGTCTTCCTGCTTACTGCCATGCTTCTAACCATGATGATAATAGACTAAGCCTCTGAAACTGTGTGCAAGCCTCCAAATAAATTCATTCTAATAGTTGCCATTGACATGGTGTTTCTTCATAGTAATAGAACAGTAACTAAGAAAGAATTTAGAGTGGGATGTTGCTTTGACAGGCTTGATGATGAAGCTTGATGGAAGAATATGGAAGATTTGGGGAATTTCTGTTAGAAAAGTGGTTGGACCCTTCAAATAGTGCTTAATGGGTTTGAAAGACAGTGTTGAGAGTTGTTTAAAATATGATGGTCCACTTCAATAAGTTTCAGCAGAGAATAATATTAATAAGAGGCAGAGACTATTATTGGGATGATTTGACAAAGAAATGGCTAATTTCTGACCTTTCCTAAAAATGTCTGTCTGAGGTTAAATTGAAGAGTTTCTGATTGTGTTGGCCAAGGAGATTTCAAGACAACTCAGTATTAACTCTGTCATGTGGTTTTTAGTGGTCACTCTTTCACAGAACTATAATGAAAAGGATCAAGCTAAGCAAAGAGAAACACAACATGTACACTTTGAAGAGAGAAGTAATGCTGGAAATATAATGGAGCTTATTCCAGGGCGTAAGGGGATAAAATAGTTTAAAGAAAAGCCTTATGCTAACTTGAATAAAAGGAGCGTGGCTTCAGAGCAAGACTTTATCCAGATAAGCTTTCAACTTGAGAGAAGGATTTAAAGAAAAGCTTAAGCAGTGAAGGCAACCATCAAAAGCATAAAGCTGATGCAGATGAAATTGAAAACAGATGCCAAGTTCCAGTTTCATAAAGCAACAAAACTTGTCAGCTTTGAACACATGACACTGACTTTATAGTCAAAAATACAAGAAATGGGTGCAGAATCTCCCTATGAGGCTAAGGAGCCATGAGGCCAGACATATGCTGGGGGTGTTTATGCATGCGAGCTCAGAGAGACTATTGCAAAAGCTATGGATATGCAGGCTGGGTTGCATTGGAGAGACCAAAATATTGGAGATGCCAGGGTCATTGGATACCTTCCAAGGACAGATGCAGACTGAGTATGGAACTAGCCCAAAAAAGGAATGTGTGTTGTAGTCAACAAAGCTAAAAGAGTTGTAGATCTCAATGGTTTGGCATCAAACAGAGATGAAGAACTTGGCTGGTTTTAAGTCTTGCTTTGATCCAGTATTTCCTTGATATGCTCCCTTTGTCTCCATTTGTAATGATATTGTATGTTCTGTCTCATTGCATGTTGAAAGTATGTGATCTGCCTTTTAATTTTTATTTTACAGAACTTACTTGTAAGAGATTGCTGTGAGTTTTAGAAGAAAAACTTTGGACTTTTTAGTAGTCTTGAGACTATAAAATAATTTGGGGACTTTTGAAGTTGGACTGGATTTATTTTGATATGAGTACAAATCAATAGATGTCAAGGGGTAGAATATGGTGGTTTGGACAAAAATGGCCTCCATAATATTTGAATGCTCAGTCATCAGTAGTGGTACTATTAAAAGGATTAAAAGGATTAAGAAATGTGGTCTTGTTGGATAATGTATGTCATTGGAATTGTGGATTTTGAGGTTTCAAAAACCCACAGTAGACCCAGTCTCTCTCTCTTTCTCTTTGCCTATCAGGATATCGTTCTCATCTACTGCTTCAGAATATTTTGCATGCCACCATGTGTCTTTCTATGATGATAATGAATTAAGCCTCTGAAACCAGAAGAAAATCTCCAAATAAATGCTTTTTGTAGTAGTTGTCATGGTTATGGTTTTTCTTTATAACAATATAACATAGAATACTAAGACATAAGATGACTCCTCAAGGAACTCTTAAGACAATAGAATAAAGAGCATCCTCATGAAATCTAAACATAGAATCTGAGATCTAAATGTTAGCAGATGGAGGCAATTCAGCAGATATTGCTCACTTGTCAGAGATCTTGCATTTGGAGATTTATGCTATCTGCATGGTGTATTTATTTTTTAATTGTTGATTTTTAAATGTAAAATAACTGTCCTTGGTAGTGTTGTAGTCTTCAAAATTTGTTGAGCAATCACTTGGCATACTATGTAAAAATGCTCATTTTCAGAGTTTGCCTTTACATATTTTATTCAAATATTCCAAATCTGTATTTAGAAATATGTGGTAATACATTTTTCATCTGATGATAAATCTGAGTGTTTCACCTTTGAACTAAAGATTCATAAGGTAAAATGAGAGTTGGGTCCTACTTTCTTCTGAAGGAGGTCATTAAGTCATACATTTTCTGAGTTGTGATACCTCATTCAACTCTATAGGTCATACCTTTTACTGGAGCATCCTCAAAAGATCCAGTCAATGAGTTATAAGTATTATGTATTAGAATTTTGATGCAATTTCATCTCTTATTGTATCTCCACTAGTACTTTCATGGGAATTCTGGAAAGGCTGAGTCGAAAATGGCTAATAAGTTGCTATTTTAATCATATTCTGATCTCTGCCCTAAAGATTTTTTTCAAGATCACTTTGGCTTAAAAAAAAAAAAAACATGAAATAAGCTGAGTAGACTATTAATGAAGGTCTCTTTGCACTTCTGTACAAACTGCAGCAAATCATTTCAACCTCTTTTCTGAAGGTCAAGCTTCATGCTGAGGAAATGATTGATTTCCATTGCTTCATCAAGGATGTTTGAATCCTGAAATAAAGAACTTCTCTAGAGTTTTGGAGTCAAACTCATATTTATTCCCATAACTTGGTTATGCCATATCATCACTCAGAGATGTCAGCATATTTTGAAGTATTTCTTTTACAATTCCTGAAAGCATATGCCTAGTGAGCAGAGAATTTGAATGGACTTCAAGTACAACTCTAAAGCTGGGTGAATACTTCTGACACTGGCAAGACAAGTGATTGTATATGAGGTAATAAAGAAGCTCTGGTTGTATCATTATAGCTGTGTTTCATGATAGAATGCTCCATTGTGATTAGATTCCATTAGCTATGGACAGGTGGTTCTTGATATCGCAAAAATTAAGGCCCCAGGACATTTTCTTACATGTGCACATTAATAAAGGTCTGAAGCTTCAATGACTTTGTTTTCCTATACTATTACTTACATTGTGGATTTGATTTCCTCACACCTTTGTGGGAGTTTATAGAGAATCGTGGGGAAGAAAAACTCTAACCAAAACCAAAGCAAACCCCAAAAGACTCTAAAAAGCAAGAGTTAGACCATGAGTTGAAAGGGAAAATGCCGCCTGACCCAATAATTATGTCATCCATAATACAAATACTCAGACAAATGTCTATAATCCACAACATAGAACCCTCTGTGTTGCCATCCACTCTTGAGGACAGAAACTTCATCTTTGAAGTTTGTGCTCTGCTTTGCTACATAATTTTTGGATGAAACTATCTGTCATTTGCTACCAAGTAGCTTCTTTTTAAATGACAATCAAGACTAAGTCTTCACCCAACAGCATATAGTCACTTACATGAAGAGAATGAGTAAATTATAGGGCCTTGCTCTTTATGAATGTGCTGTTCTAAAATTCAGATGTGTACTTTCCATGCTGAGGTACCTTCATGTTATTTTTTTTCTTTCTGGGGTGTTTTCAAGGACCCAGCTTCACTCAGGCAGAGGTTACCCCCTTCCCCTCAAAAAATATTTAGGCTAATAGTTCTCAGCCTGTGGGTTGCTACCCTTTTGGAGTTTCATTTTTGATATTTATATTACCATGCACAAAGTAGCAAAATTACAGTTACGAGATAGCAAAGAACTAATTTTACGGTTGAAGGTCACCATAACATAAAGCATTGTATTAAAGGGTCTCAGCTTCAGGAAAGCTGAGAACCACTGCTCTGGGCTATGAGCAACAATGTTAGACAATATCTTTCCAACACTTGAATGTGCTGATTTACTTGTGCTTCTTTGGTTTTAATTTCTTTGTTTACTGACAAAGATTCAACTAGTATTAACGAGGCTCTGAAAATAGGGAATGCATTGGAGTTTTCCATACTCTTCCTGGTTTAGTTGGAACAGTAAAGGTTTTTCTAGGTGGTTATAATTACAAGAGTTGGGATGATATCTTAAAACACTCCTTGTCCTCTGATAAAAGAAAAAAGCCACCAGGCACCCCTGCAGATAAAGTGGCTCGAAGATGATGCCTGGAAAAGCTCATCTCTTTAGTAATAAACAGCATGTCTCTCAATCTAAAATGTATCAAGATGGCCACTCGATTCCAGGACTGCCTTGAATCATTCATTTCCATCTTTTCTCTTTTTGTTTCCCCTCTCTGCTGCTCTCACCCTCCATGTTTAATTTCTATGTTGTCACCTAGCCTCATTGTATTTGGTGCAGAAAGGGGACCTAGGAAATGCCATCTGATTAGCTGGATGTTGTGGTAGTGTTTGCTGTTGCTTTTGTATGTGTGATAAATAGTTAATATACAAGGTAATTCAGGACAACACTTGGGCTTCCAGACAGTTGGATTTATATCTTGATCAAAGCTTAGCTAGAGCCATTGTGATGGTCTGGCTACTGTAACAAGAGAAACTGCCACTCTCTCTGCTACCTCTGAAGACAAATTTGAAGTCTAAATACTGTAAATGTGACCTCAATTTAAAGCTTCTGTATGTTTAATCAAGAGTGAATTGATAAATTTATCCACAAATTATTTTATTTTAAATTAAAACTATTTTGCCATGTGAAGATTATCATTGTGTGTTATGTAATGTATGCTTATATGTGATATGAATATTTCTGATAGTTCCTGAATGAATTGACCACATGTTGATGCATAATAAAATTTTGCTTCAGTAAATAATACTGATTTCAATAGAATTACTATAATATAATATAATAGATTTCAATAGAATTACTATACATGTATTAGTGTTGTACAGGTTTTGTAAAATTTCTGACACAATTTTTCTGTTCAAATCATTATATTCAATCATTTAAGCATGCTATAATTATTCCTGCAACTCAAGATACAGTAACTAAAAAAGTTAATAGGAGATTAATTCTCTTCCCTGTTCACATGTTTAGAATCCTAGAAAACTGTGGATTAAAAAAAATTCTCTGAAAAAGTGGTCTCTAAGTAATTAGCTCGAGTTTTGATGTCTTGAAGTCATCCTTCTCAGTGACAATACAATTAATGAGATGTTTTTTAATGAGAAGCTCATCTCATGGGGCTGAAGAAAATAGCATGTGTGTTATAAAACACCTCCACAAATCCTCAGCGTTCTTTCAAGTAGGAACTATAGAAACTAGATATGTTGATGTTTCTCTCATACTAATTTTAAGGAGACCATGGACCTTCCTGAAAATTTTAGCTTTCTATAACCCTCTTAGGGATTTGTGGAAACTGATAGTTCATTTTCAGCCTATGATTTATTTAAATATTCTCTGTCTTTTGTTATTCTCTTAAGTGTTTGTGCCATTAAGGTATTTACAACATGCAGCTTTTTGTATTATTTTTAGTATTTCAACTTAGGATCTTACTATATGAGTTACATTTTTAAATGCTCAGATTATTCACATTTTTATAAACTAATCAGATAGTCTCCACTTATGTATATGATATTTATGTAAATATAAATAAGATATAAAATCAGGCACGGGATTGATCACTGAGGTTTTTCTTTGACATCCTGAGTTTTTCAGTGTCAGTTTTATTTCAGTTTGGGTTTATCTTAGTGATTTTATTTTTAGTTAATTTCTATTTTCATTTCTATAAATATTTTTAATATTTCAACTGTTTGTATTTTCACAGACTTCATTAAAGCTTTATCTATATCCTCTTCAAGGTCCTTGACACATTAAGTGTTACTCTGATGTCCTTGTCAGGTGCTTCAGCATACTGTTTTCCTCACAGCCTATTACAATAGATTTTGCTGACTTCCGGGGAAGTATGTCTTAGTTCTCTCTTTTTGTGCACTGGGATCTGGCATCCACAGTTAAGGTGTTTGAAGTGTTTCTTGGCATAGATATTTAGTTTCATCTCTGTTGAGAGTGGATGGTCTGTTCTTGGGTTACAGTTGCCCTCTCTGGATCTTGGCATAGAGTGGTGACTGTGGGCTTCCTTGTGGAGAGTTCTACGGGTTGGCCATTGACACAGGAATGAAAATGAGATAGAAATAAAAGGATGGAGGGGTAGCAGGAAAGAGCTTTAGGGGGTAAGAGGTGGGGTCCTCAGCAAATGGAGGTAATGTGGGGGAAAGGTGGCTCCAGTAGGCAACTGGAATTAGGATTCAGAGTAATTGGAAAAACTGGAATAAAGACAAGACAAAGGGCCACCTATCTGATCTAGGCTGCTATAGATACCAGGAGGCCTGGTATAGACTTTCTTTCTTCACTCATGAATCTAAATCATTAAAAAAAATTCTTTGTGTTCTATTTATTTTACTTTTAAACATATTTATTTAATTTTATTTTATGTTCATGTATGAATGTCTACATGTATATTTGTGTCCCAAATATTTTTCTGTTTCTCAGGAGGTCAGAAATGGGTATTAGATTCCTGGAATTGGAAATACAAAAGGTTGTGAATCACCTGATCTCTGTGCTAGAAAGCCAACCAGTATTTCCTGGAAAAACAGCAAGTGCTGTTGAGAACGGAGACAACTCTCCAGCTCATGAACCTACATCTTTATGTTGACTTATCTCTTGGGAAATTTCCTTTCCTATTGGTTTTTACTTACACCATGGACAGCTAAAAGAGTTAAAGAACTTTGTGGAAGAACAGTATGATAACTGAGTTTCTAAAGAAATATCCATTTCTATGTACACCTGCATATCAGAAGAGGGTGCCAGATCTCATTACGGATGGATGGTCGTGAGCCAACATGTAGTTGCTGGAACTTGACTTCAGGACCTCTGCAAAAGCAGCCAATGCTTTTAACCTCTGGGCCATCTCTCCAGGCCTCTCATAGCAAGTCAACATTAAAATTAATAGAAATTTCTGAGTGTTGTGGCAACTGTCTTTCTCATGCCTGCTGACTTTACTATAATCACCTTTGCCATAAGTATTTGGCATTATGATATTTTTGCATCTTTTACAGCACAACTGAAATGTTGTTGTATGTTGTCGATGCTCAAGATTGTGGGCCTCATAAGCACCTTCTTCCTATGTACAAAAAGAAAGACAAAACCATGTTTCCAACTATAAACCTTCTTCTTTATAGTTCCATTTTCAAAATAAAACTTATTTTAGGAGCTGGAGTGTTGCAGTGGGGTTTCTTGGTCCCAGGCGGCCAGAGGCCCAGACCCACAGACCTGCCGCACCAGACCCCTTAGCTGCCCACCGCCGCCGCTCAGGCCCCCAGAAATGACTCAGACGCTTATATTAACTTTATGTTGTTTGACCTATGGCTCAGGCACATTGCTAGCTAGCTCTTACATCTTAAATCAACCCATTTCTATTAATCTGTCTGCCACATGACCCATGGCTTACCTGTGTACCTTACATGTTGCTCTTTGGGAGACTTGTTCATCTGCATGACTTCGCTCTGCTTCTCCTACCTATGCTCTGACTTCTCTTCCTACTTCTTCTATGGTGCCTGTCATGGCCCAAAACAGCTCCTTTATTTAAAGATTGATATTCACAGCATACAGAAAGGCATTCCCACATCACTGGAGAGATGGCTCAGAAGTTCACAGCACTTGTTGCTCTTCCAGAAAACCCAGGTTTGTTTTACAAGAACTCAAATAGTAGTTCACAAACATTTGTAGCTCTACTTCTATGAGATCTGACCTCCACAGGCACCAAAAGATGAACATGGTACACAATACATATTGTCAGGCAAAACATTAATCCATAAAAATAAATGGAATTTATTTTTATATGTAAATGTAAAGCATCTAAGTGACTCTCAAATGAACTGTTAGTAAACTCTGCTATTTCAAAATATATTTTAGGGGAAAAGAGAATTCCAGAAAATTTCCAGTTTATTTTCTATTGCAGTATATTTATTGCTAACTGCTGTATATCCATCGTTTAGGAAGTCTTTCCCTTGCAGAGTTTTGTGCTTAAGTTTTATTGATTTCCGTAGACTCAATTTTAATTTTCTCTATGGCATATATAACTAGATGTGGTTTAAAATATATAAACTTGTGTCCATGGAACCTAATTATGTCCTGCTGGAATTTTGATTTTAAGTTTTAATTTGCGATTTGATAGTCTTATTGAATTGGCCAAGAGCTTACTGCTGTATGATTAACATTCCATGAAGAAAGGATAGCTGGCTATCAGGTGGTGATGTTAAAGTTACCCTTGCAAGAAAATGTGCAATTTTGTGGCTACTGAAGCATAACCAAAGACGACTCACTTCTATCTTGCACCTGTGGATTGCGCACATGTGTATCCACTTGGTCACTTGTGGTTTGAGATCGATGATAACATGAAAAAGGCTGTTAAGTGGATAAAAAGGTTGACTTGGGTCACATGTTATTGAAAAAAAAAAAGCTAGCTTTTTATACTGTAGGATTAAGAGGTTCATGGCTACCAGCTCTGATACCAGTGTGTGCCAGGGGTTAATGCAATCTTCTAACAGTCTTTGAGACAGATTGATCTTGATCTTTTAAATGTCTCCAGAGGTTTCCAAGCTATGAGGAGAGAACTGAAGTGCAAAAACAATATGTTTTCATGCTAGAAGCTGAATGCAACTGATTGTTAGCAAGTTGCAGGCAAGAAATAGAAGCAATCATGGAGGAACTCAGAGGCCTGGCTCATCTCATGAGTCAGTGTGCAGGGCAAGGATCCTGTAGGCAACACCTCAATCTTCTTCACTTTTGCTATACGGGAAAGTCTTACTGCTGTGCATGAGTGTGTGCATGCGTGCATGTGAGTTAACATATACATGAAAATCTGAACAATTTGATTTTTTTTTTCTTTATTCTTGAGATGGTTTCTCTGTGTAACAGATCTGGCTGTCCTGGAACTTACTTTGTAGACTAGACAATTAGAATTTTAACATGACTGCAAGTTATTTTTTGTATTATTTATCTCTAGAATGTGCTCAAATTTTTAATCAGTTCTGATATCTGAAATGTGTTAGTCAACCTCAAGTACATAGCAGTATTTTCTCCATGTATGTGCATACTTGCATGCATAAATTTTATTCAACAGTATTAAGAAGTTATGCAAAAGAGTCTAGAAAATTGTAAGAAAATGCTTCTCTTTTATTTAATTTTTTTTCACATACCCACCACTGATTTCCCTCCCTCCCCTCTTACCCATCCTTCCCCAGCTTTCCTCCATTCCATGTATTCCTCAGAAAATGTAAGGACACCCAAGTTGGGTCAATTCAGGAGTGTTTAGCTCTGTTCCATGAAGGTTCCTCAGCTGCCATTTCAGAGTTAGTGAGCTCCTAATAGATCTGGTCAGCTGTCTCTGTAGGTTTTCTCATCATGAGCTTGATCCCTTTGCTCTTATAGTCTCTTCTCCCTCCCTTCAGTTGAATTGGAAGCTCAACCCAGTCCTTAGCTATGGGTCTCTGCATGTGTTTCCATCAGTTTCTGGATGAAAGTTCTAGGACATCTTCTTTATTTCCCCCATGAGTGTCTCTCTTAGGTTCCTTCTGCTAGCTACATGCTCAGAGGTTGTGGATATAGCGTGGTTATCCTTTACTTTACATCTAAAATCCACTTATGAGTAAGTTCATACTATGTTTATCTTTATCTTTCTGGGTCTGTGTTACCTCACTCAAGATGATATTTTCTAGATCCATCCAGCTGCCTAAAATTTTCAGGATGTCTTTTTTTTTCTGGGTAGGTCTCCATTGTGTAAATATACCATAATTTTTTAATCCATTCTTCAGTTGAGGGCATATAGGCTGTTTCTAGGTTCTGACTTTTACAAATAATGCTGCTATGAACATAGTTGAGCTAGTGTCCTTGGGGTAAGAATGTACAACCTTTGTGTATATTCCCAGTAGTGGTATTGCTGGATCATTAGCTAGATTGATTTCCAGTTTTCTGAGGAACTAATATACTGATTTCCAAAATGGCTGTACAAGTTTACACTTCCACCACAGCAATGGAGGAGTGTTCTTATTCCCACATCCCTTCCAGCATAGGCTAACTCTGTATTTTTAATCTTAGTCATTCTGACAGGAAAAAGATGGTATCTCAGAGTTGTTTTAATTTGAATTTCTGTGGTGGCTAAGGATGTTGATCAATTCTTTAAATGTCTTTTAGCCATTTGAAATTCTTCTGTTGAGTATTCTTTATCTCTGTACCTCATTTTTTTGGACTATTTGCTTTTTTGACCTCTAGTTTCTTGAGTTCTCTATATATTTTAGAGATTATCCCTCTCTCAGATGTAGGGCTGATGAAGATCTTTTCTCATTCTGTAGGTTGTCATCTTGTCATATTGACCATGTCCTGTACCTTACGAAAGTTTCTTGGCTTTAGAAAGTCCCATTTATTAACTGTTGCTCTCAGTGCTACTGGTATTAATTTAGAAATCAGTCTCCTGTGCCAATATAGTCAAGGCTATTTCCTGTTTGTTTTTCTATCAGGTTCGATGTAACTCAGATTATGTTGAGGTCTTTGACCTACTTGGACTTGAGTTTTGTGCAGGGTGATAGATATAGATCTATTTGCATTCTTCTTACATACTACCATCCAGTTATGCCAACACCATTTATTGAAAATGCTCTTTTTATTCTGTTGTATAGTTTTGGCATCTTTATCAGCAACCAGTTGTTCATAGGTGTGCGGATTAATGTCAGGGTCTTTGATTTGATTCCATTCATCCTTTAGTCTTTTTCCATGCGAGGACCAAGCTGTTTTTATTACTGTAGTTTGAAAGTAGAACTTGAAATCAGAAATTTCTCTTGAAATCTGAAGTTCTCTTGAATAGGCTTGTTTTGGCAATCCTGTATTTTGTGTTTTTCCATATGAAGTTGAATAGTCTTTCAAGTTCTGTAAAGATTTGTGTTGGGATTTTAATGAAAATTTCACTGAATCTGTAGATTACGTTTTGCAAGATTGCCAAAAATGCTTCATTTTAAGGGAGGATATTGTTCAGAGAAGGTCAGACATAAACTACACAGTTCAGGTATGCATATAATTATATTTTGTATTAATAAACTCATGTTTAATAATTTACACGGACAAATTTCAAACATTTATTATACAGATAAATTTCTAAAGTTGTACTTTCAACAGAATCCCTGTTTATTTGGTAACCAAAGATTTTAAAAGTGCTATTTGAGTCAGTAAACGTTCTCAAGAATGATTATTATATATTATATAGCAATTCAGAGTGAATATTACCATTCTCTCACCTACTGCAAAAAATGATGAATTTTTTTTTTGTAGCTGCAAGTCACTATACAATTTCTTGATTATCGCTGACTATCAGTATAGTAATATTGCCCCCACACATTCAATTTTCCGTTCATATCATCTAACAACCCTTATAGTACTAGCTTATTTCTCTTTTGCATCTACATTTGTTTCTACTTCTGGGTAATATGGTGAGTCTCAGCTGTGTTTCTTGATAATTTACTCCAAGATTTAAATGAAAAAGTGTTATCTTTTAGTGTTTTTCAATCTACTTTAATTTAGTAACAGTAATTAAAGGGGGGGACTCTTAGGAATTAAATATTAGCTATTATTATAATCACTGAAAAATATCACTTTTAAAATTATTTATTTATTTTGGAGAAGGATCAGTCTTACATATATTATTTCTGTCTTTTAAAAACATATTTTCTTGTTTTTACATCCTAACCAAAGCTTCCTTTTGCACTTCTCTTCCCAGCTCCTGTACCCACAATTGTCATGCCCATCCATTCCACTCCACTGTTTTTCTTCAGATACATCATATAGGCATTCCATGGATATCAGCCAGCCGTGCTATATTAACCTGCAGTGAAACCAGGCATCTCCTCCTCTACTAAGTTTGGTTGAGGCAATCCAGTAGAAGGAATGGATCTGAAAATCAGGCAAAAGAGTCAGAGATATCCTCTACTCTCACTGCTAAGGTCTCACAGGAAGACCAAGTTACACAACTGTCACATTTATACAGAGGGCCTATGTTGTTCTCACGCAGGCTCCCTGATTGCCAGTTCCGATCTGTGAGTGTCGATAAGCCCAGGTTAGTTGGTGCTGTGGGTTTTCTTGTGGTGTCCTTAAAACCCTTTCCTACCATTTTCTGTAGGATTTCCCTAGCTCCACCTAATGTTTGGCTGTAGGTCTCTGCATTTGTTTTCATCACTGATGAGTGAAACTTCTTTGATGACAGTTTGGCTAGACACTAATTTCTGAGTATAGAAAAATATAATTAAGAATCATTTTATTGTCTTTTTTGCCATTTGTGTATGGTTCTATCCTAGGTCTCTGGAGTATTCTGCTTCTGGGTTCTAGCCCTCAGTGAGCTCCTTCTCAGACTATGGATTATGGGTTTCCAACTGCGCTAGTCATCAATTGGTCCCTGCCACAATTTCTGTGTCATCTTTACTTCTGTACATCTTGTACACAAGACAAATCATAGGTCAATGGGTTTGTGGCTATCTCAGTATCCCTTTACCTCTGTACATCTTGTACACAAGACAAATCATAGGTCAATGGGTTTGTGGCTGTCTCAGTATCCTAGACCCTCCACTGGAATTTGCTTGGTTATAGGAGAAGGTCAGTTTAGTCTCCATATCAGCTGGGAGACTTAGCTGGGATTACCTTCATATATTTTCTAGGAATTTCCATTGCACTATGTTTTCAGCTAATTCCAGAGATGATCCCAGAGCCCACTAATCTCTCCCAGAACTTTCTCCTACCATTCCCCTACCTGACCCCTCCTGTTTCTATCTCCATTTCCCATTCCAGATTCCTAACCTGTCCACTGGCTTTTTTAGGGTTTCCTTTCTGAGTAAAGATCACCTTGATACTTCTTCTTATGTACAATTATTTAATCTTTTACTAGAATCATGGTTTAACCATTATTCCTCCCATAGATACTTTAGCTTTATGCTTTTATAAAAATATTTTTCTCATATTTTTCTTTCTTAATTATAGCTTGTCTACTTATATTTTAATAATAGTACATTCTAAGCCTTGTTGAATGACTTT
Source organism: Phyllotis vaccarum (assembly GCA_033318265.1). NCBI lineage: Eukaryota > Metazoa > Chordata > Mammalia > Rodentia > Cricetidae > Phyllotis > Phyllotis vaccarum. Next base: position 92,423,827 of record JARWLC010000005.1, on the reverse strand, counting down.
TCTATCAGCACTGTCCTTACAGTATGTGCATTTTATGTCAATGTTTGTCTCATATCATACTTCTCATTATTTCTTATTATACTGCTCTTCCTATTTCATGACTTTTGACACTTGCTGTCTGTACTGTCAATATTACCACTCAGTTCTAGCATTAATCTTGTAGGGTTGTGCAGACTTGAATGTTAAATCTTGAATTGGTATGTGGACCAATTTCACCTTGGATAGTAGTGTTGAGTTTAAGTTTCTTCCAAAACCTGACGTTCTCACCAAATCAGTATGGATTTGAGGAAATCTTTCTGCCTACTTTGTGCTTGAGAATACATTCAAATGACTTGCACATTTATTGTATTCTAATCTTATTATCACAAGTTTATGACAAAGACTCCATAATAAAGATCAGTCAAAGTAATAAACACATAGAGGAAGTCAGTGCCGCGTCCCCCAGTGCAGTGTTCAGACTTTCTCCCAGCAGGTTCAAGGTGCATTAATGTGTTCACCAGCCAGGAAACTCAATACCAAGAAACTCCATCAATCTTTGGTATTTAGAATTTTACTGAATTTAATCAGGCTTAACTGATACATTCAGTGCCCACATGATTCATTTCAATCTCAAGTACTTCTTTATACCCAGATATTAGTTTACCTTAAACTCCCAAGCTTTTAATCACATAGTTGAGTTTTTCTGGTCATTAAAGGCCAATTTGACTGTTTTCTTTCTTAACGCAATCTCAGAGCATATAGATAACAAAACATAAAGAGCTTATAAATAACAAAAACATGCTTAATTCTTAAATAATTTTAGTGATTTAGATTATCTCTGCCAGGAGCCAGGGGCAAATGTAGCCAAATTATTATGCTATGTGCATTTTTTAGTTAAAGGTTTATTTGGTTATTTTGGGAGTATGTTAGTTTTTCTGCCTTCATGTATACATGTGAATCATTAGTAGTTATTAAGTTAATGCTAACCCAAGGCAGTGCATAAGTCTAAATTGTATCCTTTTATGAGTACTTCCCTTTTTTCATTTCTTAATGTAGTTTAAAAAAGTCAATTTAGGAATTCTATACAATCAAGTCATTTTTGGGCATGTAAACATACTTCCATATTCCAGAAATAAGAGTTTTGTGTAAGCTGAAACTGCACTAAGTCCTGGATAAAACAGTAAATAGTGATTTCCCTCGACCTCCAGGCACTTTACTTTTTATTTCAAAACAAAATAATGCAAGTAGCCAATTATAAGAAAGTTTGGTGAACACAATATTCTTTACATTCACAAAGGAAAAGTATTAACTGACTGGTATGAGAGTCTAGGTCAACATGCGAAGATGGAGATGCAGAAGCAGAAGAATAATTTGGAAAGAAGAGTACGGGTAGGTTTTGTTTATTGAGAGTTTGAAGAGAGTAAGTAGGGAGCAATGAAAGATGAAGATGGAGGAGAAAGTGCCTTGAGTCCTAGAAACTGAGATCAGAATAAGTTCAGAATACATGACAAGGACAGTGGAGATGACAGCATAGCACTGAAATACTGGCTCAATGAATAAATTCCTAGCTGTTGTAGTATAAATAATATTTTAACAGCAGTGTGAAATACAGTCTGAAAGAGACAGAGTATAAAAGAAAAAAGTAGGAGGCCTTTGAAGAGTCCAGGGAGATACTGAAATGAGCTAGTAGTGGGAGAGATCAAGGCTACGAGTACATTTGAGAAATGTCAAGGAGAAATGTTAAGTATTTGTGGCAGGTATTCATAGGAATCATTTTGGCACAGAAGGCAGGAAATGCAGGATAATAAAACATGTTCGGGCAATTTAAATATGCTTTATAAGTTGCCAGAACTGAAGAGAGAAGTCAATCTCCATTTTTAAGTGACAGTTTTAGGAAATGGAAGCTGAACAGAAAATTGTGCTTTTGTGTTTCAGCTATTGAAAGCAATGCCTGCTAAACAGCTAAGATCACAGACACCAGAGCAGTGCAAGTGCAGATTGCTATTGGCATATGGTAGACATTAGCTAATTAAAATATTCAGAGTAGCAGATGTACATGTTCAATATGCTAGGAAAGTATTAATTTTGAGAACTAGGAACTTCTGGACTCTAGAAATCTCTGAATGCTTGGTTCCCAAAGTTCTCTGCTGAACAAATTAGAGGCATTCCACTGGCTGTCTGCTCAGGCACTTCTGATGTACCTGAGGCAGACTTAAATTCCACTGCTAAATCAAACCTGAAGAAAATGAAAAAGGAGATATGGAAAACCCTCTGTAATTATAATTTAAACTAAACACTGCAAAATGGAAAGGTGGAAGACAGTTAACATAAAATATTAAAATGGTTCTTTAAAAGTGAAAGAATTAATATCATATATAAAGCATCAGTTTTATACTATGTTCTTAAAGAATAACAGAATCTTCTAGCTCACAACCCATGGCTGAAAGATTGATCTATTATAACATTTCTTATAAAAACAAGTTTCAAAGGAGTCTAGGCAAATTCCTTAAAGTTTGTCACAAAATAGTTGTAAAACTTCTGTAAGCAATACAGTTTAAAATTACTTTCTTCTTTTTGTTTATAATTAAAATACAGAATCTGCCTCCCTTACTCTTTCCTTTTTGGTGGGAAAGAGGGAGAAAGGAGAAGATTGAAAAAAGAAACAAATAAAAAGCAAAAAGGAAATCAGGTAAGAAACAGTGGCTTAGCATTGAGTTAAAGAAGACTGATAATTTGGACACCTTTTATTTATATTGATGTTTCAGCAGGTTATTCAGTTCTCATAAACATAAAGTCTACAAAATTATAAATAATCCAGTGAATCAAATTCAGAAGAGAATTAAATAGTATATATAAGTTCATTACTTGCTAGATGTAGTATTTATTGTATTTCCATACATTTACATAAAATATGCATTCATATATGTGGTCATCTGCACAGACTAGAAAAATAGTTCTGTCATTTTAGTTTTAATTTTAAAAATATGTCCATGACTGTGTGTGCATTTGGAATGAGTCTGGAAAATGTGCTATTCTCAATCAATAGCAATTTTGAGGCATCCATCCTTGAAATCAAATAGCAGATGAAACTGTTGGTCAGACACAATCACAGGCTCCAAAAATGCCCTTGAGGATGTTAGATATAGAGCATTGCTGAGACTCAGAATTCATGTACCAGGAAAATAATCCACTAGCATAACCTAAGGAGAATCTACTAAGATAGACCATTTCCAATCAAGAAAGATGCCAAGGGCGTTGTAAGAGAAATTATCTTATTATTCAAATTGATAGAGTGTATCTCATACATTTATGCTGATGAACCTTTATTCACATCCATAAACCGAAATGAAATACCAGGAGTTGCCAAATATTTGAGGGAAACAAAAATAATAAACAGAACTAAGCCTAAGGGTGAACAGAAGGAAACTGTAATGAGTGTAATTAGCATCATTGGAGAACAAATGTGTGGACAAATAAAAAAAACAAACGTATTTTCAAGTGAAATCTAATGTTTACCTGTCTTTTGACATAATTGTTTTGTACAAAGAGAAAGCTAAATGAACATGGTGACATTGTTGTGAAATAAAGAAATTAGGCTAGTGAACTGGAACGCTGAGCAGAAAGTACTTTTTCTGTACACAGTTCTAAAGACACAGTGAAGGAAAGCTGATGGACAGTGAGAAAGTTCCAGCAGTTCACTAGCCTCTCCAGACACGTCAAGAAGATAGCAGAACAAAGGAAGAGGTTAGAGCAGGAGAAATAGATAACAAAAGATCCCAAAATGGAAGATGTAATAGTCAACTATATGCACTTTAAACAATGCAGGATCTTAATTAAAGACTCAATTAAAAGTCATCATTGTGAAATTTATTTTTAGTATTTTAATTTTAATACTAATAAAAATAAACCTATATTGAAAATAGAAATAAAAACTTATCCTTGTATACTTAATCTGGTCAAATTTTGCTATTCCATTCTGAAATAGTTATACTAACAATAATTTTGCCTATCTCAGTCTGAGAGCCCCATCTCCAGGACATAGTCCTGAAGGCACAAAACTTGTTCTCCGACTCCCACCCATTGCGGACCCAGTTGTAGGTCGGCAGAGAGGACTCGTTTGGGCAAGCCTCCCCAATAACACCCCAGTCAGTTGAACCCTTCAATCTGCAAGTCCTATTTTCTCCCACAAACTCACCCATCATCCTGCAACCTCAGCAGCTTCCTGAGACACGAAATCTGCCAGCTCTGATTGGACCAAAAGCTTGAATTGGACCAAGAGAAGCTACTTGAGCACAGCCAGAGCAAATTGGGACAAGATCATCTAACTGAGAAACAAACAATACTTGCTCCAATTGGAGGAAGAGATGGGTAGAGGCCAGTGCAAAAATACATTCAACAACATACAGAATAATATGACATCACCAAGAACTAGTGGCTTTACAATAACAAGGCCTGAATATTTCAATGTAAAAGAAGTAGAAGAAAATGACCTTAAAATCAACTTTATGAAGATGATAGAAGTCTTTACAGAGGACATTAAAGAGGAAATGGAAAACTCCCTTAAAGAAATAGAGAAACATACAAACAAAAATTTGTAACAATTCAATAAATCCTGTAAAGAAAGCCCAACAACAACAAGAGAAAGCAATCAAACAGGTGAAGAAAACAGTTCAAAATTTGAAAATTGAAATAGAAGCAATGAAGAAGACATAAACTGATGGAATTCTGGAAATGAAAAATCTGAGTAATGAAGAGGAATTACAAATGCAAGCAAGCAAACCAACAGAATGTAAGAGGTGGAAGAGAAAATAGCTGGTGTGGACGATACAATAGAGGAAGTAGATATGTCTGCCAAAAAGTAATAACATGAAAAGTTCGGGAAATCTGGTATATCATAAAAAGACCAAACCTAAGAATAATAGGAATAGAAGGAGAAGAACACCAGTTCAAAGGCACAGAAAATATATTCAACAAAATCATAGAAGAACTCTTTCCTGACCTACAGAAGGAAATACCTATGAAAATACAAGCTTACAGAACACCAATAGACTAGATTCCTCCCAAAAGTATATTTGGTACATGATAATCAAGCCATTAAACATGCCAAATGAAGAAAGAATATTAAGAACTACAAAGGAAAAAGTCAAGTAACTTATAAAGGCAGGCCCATCAGAATAACATCTGACTACTCAGTGGAGCTATGAAAGCAAGCTGGACATATGTCATACAGACACTAATAGACCATGGATTCCAGCCCAGACTACTATACTCGACAAAACTCTCAATCACCATTTATTGGAGTAAACAAGATATTCTATGGCAAAAGCAGATTTAAATAATACCTATCAACAAATACAGTCCTACAGAAGCACCAGAAAGAAAATTCCAACCTAAGAAAGTTAGATCCACCCACAAAAACACAAGCAATAGATAATCCCACAGCAACAAATAAAAAAGTGAATACATATATTACCACTAAAAAAATAACAGAAATTAACAACCACTGGCCATTAATATTTCTTAATATCAATGAACTCAATTTTCCTATAAAAAAAAACCCACAGGCTAATAGAACGGATACAAAATCAGGATTCATCCTTCTGCTGCATATAAGAAACATACTTCAACTTCAAAGACAGAAACTACCTCAGAGTAAAGGGTTGGGAAAATACTTTTCAATCAAATGGACCTAAGCTGAAAGCTGATATAGTTTTACTAATATCTAAGAAAATAAACGTAAACTAAAATCAATCAAAAGAGATCAAGGAGAACATTACATATTTATTTCAGGAAATATCCAACAAAATTAAGTCTCTATCCTGAACATTTATGTCCCTAATACAAAGGTAGCCACATATATAAAAGAAACATTACTAAAGCTTAAATTGCACATCAAGCCCCATACACATATTGGGAGACTTCAACACCCTATTTTCACCAATGACAACTCTACCAGACAGAAACGTAAAAGAGAAACAAGGGATCTAACAGATGTTATCACTCAAATAAACTTTATAGATATATACAGAACATTCCACTCAAACACAAAAGAATATACCTTATTCTAAGCACCCCATGGGACCTTCTCTAAAATTGGCTACATACTCAGTCATAGAGAAAATATTAACTAATGCAAAAATTGGAATGGCCCCTTATTTCCTATCAGACCACTGTGGAATAAAGTTATAGTTCAACAAAAACACAAACAACAGAAAGCCTACAACTCATGGAAATTGAGTATCTCTCAATTTAACCACATCTGGGTCAAAGAAGAAAGAAAGAAAGAAATTAAAGATACCCAAACATATGTAACACAATAAAAGCTGTGCTAAGAAGAAAGTTAATATTACTAAGTACTTACATAAAGAAATTGCAGAAATCTCATACAAACAATATAACAGCACACCTAAAAGCTCCAGAACAAAAAGAAGCAAATGCACCCAGAAGCAGTAGATGGCAGGATATAATCAAACTCTGGCCTGAAATCAATAAAATTGAAACAAAAAGTACAATACAAAAGAATCAATGAAACAAAGGGTTGGTTTCTTGAGAAAATCAACAAAATAGACAAACCATTATAAAACTCAAAAAACTAAAGGTCAGAAATGCAAATAAAGGGGTACAAAGTAAATAAGGAATTCTCAACAGAAAATGGGGAACCAATCTACTTAATGATCCAGCAATACCACTCATAGGCATCTACCCAAATTTATACCATGAGGACATTTGATCAACTATTTCGTAGCAGCACTATTTCTAATATCCAGATCCTGGAACCAATCTCTATGCTTCTCAACTGAATGTGCATTTTTTAAAAATGGTATATTAACACAATGGAGTATTATGCAGCATTAAGAAATGTCATCTTAAACTTGCAGGTAAATTGATGGAACTAGAAAAAAATTATCCTGAGAGAAGGTAACCCAGACCCAGAAAGACAAACATGGTGTGCACTCTCTCATAAGTGGGTACTAGACACAAAGCAAGGGTTAACCAGGCTACATCCCACAATCCCAGAGAAGGTAGGTAACCGGGAGAGACATCCAGGGATTGGCTTGGGAAGGGAAAGGGAAAATCTGTCCTGAGTAAACTGGCAGCATTGACAGGAGTAAAGGGAGGTGAGAAAAGAACATGAGGGCACAGGATGGTAGAACTGGGAGAGGACAACAGAGAGAGAATAATAGATATCCTGACAGGGAAGCCATTTTGCATTTAGGGAGAAACTTGGTGCTAGGGAAACACCCATGAATCTACAGAGATGAACCTAGCTAAGACTCCAAGTAGTAGTAGAAATGTTGCTGAACTGGCCTTCCCCTATAATCAAATTGATGACCACCATAATTATCATAGAACCTTTATCTAGCAACTGATGGAAGCAGATTTAGAGATTCACAGCTAAGCACTGGGTCAAGTCAAATGGAAGAGAGGGAGACACGATTATATGAGGAAGGGGTCAAGATCATGATGGAGAAACCGACAGAGACAGCTTCCCCCAGCTACTGGAAGCTCACTGAGTCTGAACTGATAGGTGGGGAACTTGTATGTTACTGAATGTGGATAACAGTTGTGTGGCTTGGTTAGTTTGTGGGGCCTTTGACAGTGGGACCAGAATTTATCCCTGGTGCATGAATTGGCATTTTGGAATTGGCTTTTTGGAACCTATTCCCTTTGCAGGGATATCTTTCTCAGCCTCGATACTGGGGTGGGGTTGGGGTGAGGGGTGGACAGGGGGAGAATTTGGTCCTGCCTCAACTTGATATTTCAGACTTGTTGATTTACCATAGGAAACCTTATCCTCTCCGAGGAGTGGATGGGGATTGGGTGGGGGAAGTGGGAGTGAGGGGAACTGTGGGTAGTATTTAATAATAAAACTTTTAATTTAAGAAAAGTAAAAACATTAGAAATTTAATATTTTATCATCTGTTCTTCCCAAATTTGTCTTACAGCATTTAATTGAACATTTATGTATATAAAGAAATTTATCAATATATATATATATAAATACTATGTTCTATAATAATTTTAAATTTTCAACATATCTTAATTGCAAGTGAAATAAAGTTTTTATATACAGTTCTAATGAATAATACAATTATCTGGGGTAATGAACAGAAATTAAAATAAAAAATTTAATGAGAGAAAAAAGTTATTTATGCTTATATTTCCAAAAACACAAGATCATTTATATTCATAAAAAAACTAGCTGAAAATATGTACAACCATTAGGGGGCAATTTGTGAGTATAGCAACACTATGTACGTAGTCTTGTTGGGATTGGGGTATTTTCCTTTCATTCTTCTCTTGTGATTGTATCCCAACTTCAGTTTCCCCTTTTTCCACTCCTCCTAGTCATCTCCCCACCTCCACTTTCCCTCAATTCACTCTTTCTGTATCCCTTTAAAGAAGAAAGCAAGAGCAGGCCTTCCAGGGATATCAACCAAACATGGCATACAAGTTACACTAAAACTCAGCACACACCTTCATATCAAGGTTGGATAAGCCAGCCCAAGATGAAGGAAAGAGTCCCAAGAGCAGGCAGAAGAGTTAAAGGCATCCCCATTCCTACTGTTAGGAGTCCCACAAGAACTCCCAGCTACACAACCATATTGTACATGTAGAGGACTAAGTTTAGACCTATTCAGGGTCTGTCATATGTAAACAGGGAGAGTATAGGAATATGGGAGAAATCGGGGATGAAGAGGCTGGCCAAGTCAAAGGAAGTGGATATGAAAAGTTATGTGGAAATTTAATATATATCTCAATAAAAATTTAAAAAATAAATGGTAGTAAAGTTAGGTATACATGAAAAGTTAGAAGATGGAGAGATACTGAGAGTTAAAGGACCAAGCATGGATGGGATGAGGGTTTTGGAGAGGAGAGAAGAGCATGTAGGTGGTTTGACCAAAACAAAGGATCTGTGAAAAACCTTATATAAACATCTTTAAAAATTTCAAAATATAACAAAAACAAATTACACAAATTACCCCACAGAGGTGGACAATGTTGTCCCCTAAAAACATAGGTTATAAAATAAAGTTATAGTACAAGATGTGGGAAATGTCCCTCCATTATTGTTCAGGGACTACAAAAGTCATTAAAACAGCACAGGACATTGCTATTTTGCTTGTTTATCCACCATAATTGCATAGAGAGATCCTTTTGTTGAAGACATCATACAGATTTGCTACAGGATTTGGAAGAATGGATTTCTAACTGATAATCTTCCCCCCTGCTGGCTAGTTTTTATAGACCTGGAAGATTTTTCTCAGGTTGGTGGGTGAGAAAGGACATTAGTAGTCTCAGTTAGTACTGCATCCTACATATTGTAATATTGACTTACCAGTCTACAAACACCTACTGCTACAATCATGACATGATTGTTGTGCGGCTGATTACTAGATTTTGATAGTATTTGAAGACAGCTCCACAGGAGGTGTCTAGCGTTGTAAGCTTTGTCTAAACTCTATGGCTGGGATGTAATAGGCCCAAAGGTAGAGTCTCCTATTTTTATGTTTCTATGTGTTCAAATTGCCTTCTAAATGATTACATTTATAGAAATGGGTTGCTCTCAGCCTTGATAAGAAACTTCTTTTAGCATCGCACAGCAGTCAGTCATTGGACAAATGCATGATGATGCTAAGTGAGAGGAATAAGCAGTCAGAGCTTATCTTTAAATGGTCAACCTATAATAACTCTACCACTAAGGCCTAGGGAATATAGCAGAAGAGAAAGCAGAAAGACTGTAATAGAGTATTGGGAGGAACACTGTGAACTTCTGTCTTCTAGGAATAATATGATTACTGGAATCATCTCACAGCTGCTGTATTTAGCTGTACAAGATCAAGCCATACAAACTTCCTAGTTTAGACACAGATGGAGAAGACAGCTATTGGCGGTGAATAGTTGTTGGCAGAGGGGATCATTCTTTATTGAGAATGTGGCCACTGGTAGGATTCCCCATACCTCATGGTCTGGTGGACTCCATACCGTGTATGTGTGGAGGGGGCAGCATAGTCAAAAAATAAAAAGACATGGGATTGAGGGGGAGTATATTCATGAGAAATTAAATGAGTTGGGAGGGATGTTATTATTATATTTTATCAATATGAGGGCATTTAAAGCACATTTTAAAATGTTATATAAAATACAACATATACCTTGTAAGAGAAATATGTTATTTACCTTAAGAAATTGAAGATGCATTGTTAATTGACAAAAGTCAGTCATAGAGTAAGATGATGGATATCTATATGCACAGAATGCATATACAGCAATAAAATATGTACACCTGTTAAGTAGTAATGTTCACTCTGTTGGTGAAGTTGGTTGTTAATGGGTGAGCTATTCCCAGAAAGAAGATCCTTTTTAGCAAAGATATCCAGCCTACCCATTGGCCCTTTATAAAACAGAAACTTCCATTGTGGTCTTTTCTTAAGTTAAAAGTCTATTAGAAGAAATAGACTATTAGTAAAGAAATGAGAAGGAGACTTGTCAATTGATTTCAAACCAAGTGAAGCTATATCTGTGGCTACTCACATCCTCCTTTCTCCATCCCCATTCTATTCCTGATCTTTTCTTCCTTCTCTCCCTTCTGCCTATATTTATCTGTCTTTCCACTTTCTCTAACTTGTTGCTTCAGTTATATAATATTGGCTTAGTATAAAATGCTCAATTTGCCTGACCATCAATACAAAGAAAAACCATTCCATCAGAATAATATCTGAGAACAGAATTGCACTGATGTTACTGAATTAGAGAACTAGACAATGGAGCTATGAGAGTGCCTTGTAACAATAGCATCTTTTCTCTCAAATTCATACTTTAAATTTGTGATTATGCATCTGTTATCATGTTCTTTATGAGTGAAATTGTTATTTTTCCCTCATGTCATCTCTTCACAACAATCAGCTCTCTTCAGCTCAAGCATTTTTTCTTCTTTAGTCCATTTAATATCTTACTCATTGTTTCTTTAACACTTTTTAAAGAAATAAATGTGTTTAATACCAGTACTACAAAGTTTCACATGATACCCCATTAATTTGTCCTTATAAGTCAATTTCAAAACTAAATTTAATATACATATATATAATTTTCATTAAACAATGTCATTTCCATCAATGTATCCCCCTGCTCCTCCTCCTCTCCCCCCAATTCTCCCAGCCAGCCCTCAGCCTCTCTCCTCCTTATCCACCCATCCCCTCCTCCTAAAGGGCAAGAAGTCCGGGGGCGGGGGGGGGGGCAGCCCAGCCTGGTTCATCCACTCTAGGAACATGTGATTCACTCATCCTCAAGTCAATGTTGGGCTGGGTGTTCCTCTATAGGGAATGGCCTCCAGCTGCCAGCCCATGAACAAGAACACAGTCTGATCCTAGCTCTCAGGGATCTACACACTCATGGCAGTTGAAAGCCGCCCACCCATGAAGGACCCAGCTCCCCCTCCAGATGGATCTCCAAGGCAACACCATATTCTGTGAGCTCCCCAGAGCTCCAGCCCGCCATCACCATAAGAACCTTCCTCATAATCCCTATCCCCCTAACACTCTTAACTGCCAAATGGATGCTCCTCAATTAACCTTTTGCAATTGTTAAAGCATACTAGAGGTTTGTTGATTCCACATACTAGGCACTTCAGTGTTTTGTCTCTCTTAATATCACACGAGTCTTTAAAACTATCACTGGACATCAAGGTTTGTAAAGTATACATATTTTACACACTGCTAATATTTAGCTTATCGGTACCTTCAGTGTTTTGATTTGCTCTGCACCAGTTTGAAATTCCCATCAACTATGTCTCCACATGCACCTGTTTAATTTACAAGATATATTATGGCGTCCACTCATTTAGATCTTTTCAACTTGTTCATATAATGTCCATTTTATTAAATGCCTCTATATAACCTTTCTGGAAACCTCCAATATATCTAAGCATTAGTGATGTGATCTGTCTTGTATATTTAGTTTTGTTTTGTCTCTAAGAACTACTTTCAGACTACCCTGGATTTTCAGAGACTTCATTGGAATATACTTCATTGTCTGAAGGGAAAATTTAAACAAAAGACACATCTACTATGTATAGACTACAAATAACATTATCCCGAGTTCTGGGATAATAATTTTATTCTTAATGAGCTAGAGGATTTGTTGCATGGTTAACATGAAACTGAAAATATCAGTCACACCCACATCATATAAAATTTCATTTGTCATCCCTGTTTTATATGAATGCATATATCTATTTTCTTGACATATTTCTCACTTACATAGCTGTAAGATAATACATTTATGTTATTTAAGTCAGCAAATATTTTAGACCCCAGTAGTGAAAAAAATAGATAATTCAAAATTGTAGTGTATGCATATGTTGGCTCTATCCTATGGTTGCGAGCTATTGGGTTTGTCTCTTGATAGTTTTTCTCTGCATTTCTTGATTTTTATCAGCATCAAATACATAGAGCTCATGGATATGAACAAGAGTCTATAAAATGCTTTCAAGATGTCTATTCCCTAAATTGTTGCTATATGTGTTAGGAAATGTGACTAAAATAAATGTCATGGAATTACAGTCTAGTCTAACTCACCACCAGCAGACAGCTGACATAAAAGTTTTGAAAAAAGATACTTTAATCTCTATTCTTATCTCTAGACAGTCAGAAACAGAATTAGTTCCAGGACTCATCAGCATAGAAATGAATAAAGAAGGAAAAGAATCTAGACACAGTAGAGTATTATTTACCTATGAAGATAAATCATGTTACTTTCAGGAAAATAGATGGAATTGCAGTCTCACATTAAATAAAATAAGCTAGCTGTGTGTGTGTGCTTACTTGTACAAAAACAAAACAAAGAAATAATCTGTACATAGGAAAGGTATTGCTAGGACTGGGAAGGGGGCTGAATGTGTGTGTTAGAAAGGAGGGCAAGACAGAATAAAGAGGAGGTTCTATATCATTGAGGCAAGATGCATACTTGCCCGGAAACATGATGAGACACAATATTGATACAATTAATGTGTGTGAATGAGTATAACAAAAGTGTATTGAACATAATCAATTTTATTTAGTGATGACTATTTACTTCAGTTTTTCTATTTGGATAATTACCAAGAGTCACATCTCTGTGTTATTTTCTTCAGGATCTGAACTATTGGTAAGTGGCAGTTGAAGAGTCAGGATTTAAACAACTGGCTACCATTGTCTACAAAGGGCCTCCTTCCCACTCCTAGTAGTACTTCTCCTATTTATAGATTATCTTTTTGTTTTTATCTGATTTTTGATTTTGTACATGTGAGAGAAAATATCTTTTTGCATCTGACTTATTTCATTTTTCATGAAATGCTGCAGTTCTATCAATTTTCCTGAAAATGACATAATTTCTTTTATCTGAACATATAAAGATAAAAATTCTACTAAATATGCCACTCTTGGGGGGTGGAATATGGTCCAGTGAGTATTCTGTTAAAGCATTAGGACATGAATTTGAATCCCAGAACCATGTAAAAAGTTGGGAATGGTGGTGGCGCCTTACGCCCAGTACTATAATGGAGAAGATAGATTCATCCCAATATTTGATAAATAGTAAAAAACTTTGAGTTTAAACTTTAATGAGAGACACTGTCATGAATTTTGGGGATAATAAATTGGTTGAGAAAGAAAGACATCCTAATGTCAACTTCTGGCTTCCCCACATGTTCACATAACTAAGCTGTCTCACAAACACATATGAAAACACACACACACACACACACACACACACACACACACACACACACACACAGAGAGAGAGAGAGAGAGAGAGAGAGAGAGAGAGAGAGAGAGAGAGATTGAGAGAGAGAGAGAGAGAGATTGAGAGAGAGAGAGAGATTGAGAGAGAGAGAGAGAGAGATTGAGAGAGAGAGAGAGAGAGAGAGAGAGAGAGAGAGAGAGAGAGAGAGAGAGAACAGTCCTAGCAGTCCTAGTTGAACATAGTGACATGTACCTTTAGTCCTAGCACTTCTGAGGAGGAGCCAGAAGGATCAGTAGTTTAAGTTCAACTGGGCTGTACTATGAGTTTGAAGCTAGCCTGACTTCATGAGACTCTGCTATGATAAAACAAAGCAGCCATCCTCCCAAATAAATAAACAAAAGCCCACAACTCAAACTTTAAGTTAACTATATTAATTTATTTCATCATAAAATTTTAATCATTGAATGAGTCACAAACAAATTAAAAAGATAATACATGGCTTAAGAAATATAATCCACTTATTCTTTACCTTTAAGTATTGCTGATGTAATTGGCATGCCGTATCTGAAATTCCAAGTACAAAAGAAATAAGAAATGTATGTCTGTAAGGAAGATTTTTCAATTAAAATATAACTTAAAATTATTCATTTGGGTAATTATGATTTGTGAAAATGTAATAATGTTTTTCATTTAAACTAAACCCAAAGGAAATTATGCATTTTGAAATAGTAATATTTCTTTACCATTCATAGTTATGATGAAAATTTAAATACTTTTTATTTTTTATGTTTTTATACTTCTAGGGATTTTGAACCAAATAAAAAGATTATACAATGTAAAGAGGAGAAAAATTACAGCTTGTTTATCTTAGGTGATTGCATTTAGTTCTTAAATAATCTAAAATTCTCTGTGTCCCATCTCATTAATAAGGAATGTGATTTGAAATGAAGCAGCACCTTACCAAAATTATACAGTTTTAAATTAGAATCAGTATTTAATTATAAAACTGATTTCCTGTCAACCAATTTTACCGAAAAAGAATCTGAATTTTTTGAATTTCAGAAAAAATGACTTTTTAAGTTTAAGTAAAAGTGAAAGTTTGCATATATCAGAAAGAAGAAACTTGGCCTACTGGAATAGTCTTACAATCTTAGCTAGCTGGAGTTGAGGCAAAATTTCAGATTAAAGGCTAGCCTAGACTAAAGAAGGATTTTTTAGGCTAGCCTGAGCACTTAAGTGAGATAACATCTCAAAATACAAAGTAAAAATAGTGGTCCAGCACTTGCTAAATTTGTGCAAGTGTGCAAGTTCAGTTCCCGGTACTGAAACAAAAATAAAATACAACAGTAAACATATTCAAGGGGACACTTCATACTTCTCATTCTTTAATCTATTTATTAATGAATTCACCAAATTGTATTGTTTACTCACCATTGTTGTTAGTCTTCTGGTCACTAAGCTAAGAGTGAGAATGAGACAGGCAACTTCTGGACACATTGACGTTAGATCCTGGTGAGTAATAAAATATTGTGCATTTTATAAATTTCAATTCAATAAAGGTTAGAAACAACTATAATATAATTATGGCTCAAAACCCAAAGAATTCTGCTTCCCCATGCTTCAAGTCTCCCATAAGCAATCAAAGGATTCTACTCACTGTCCTAACTCAAGAGTTTTTATTTGTGTGTGTGATTCTTAGCCAAAGTGACCTGAATATTATTGGTATATAGAGTGAACAGAGAAAAAGTTTTATAGAGAACTCCAAAAGACAAACTGCCAACCTGAAGATAGGTCTGTCAGGTATAATGGGATTATGTTCTAGTACATTGTAAATATTTGTCCCTCCTATTGGTTTAATAAAATGCTGATTGGATAGAAGGCACTCAGGAAGTGTGGACAGAGCTACCAGACTAAGAAGACTCTGGAAACAGAAGAGGAAAGGAGAGACACCAGCACCCAGCACGGAGAGATGCCACAACTTCGGAAGGAATTTAATTGGTCATCTTAAAGAAGATATTGTAGGCATAATGGTTGACAGAAGCTCTTTATATTTTGTAGTTAGGAACCTGATGAATGTCTGGAAAGATAATTAAATATGATCTTAAAAGAACTGCCAACCCTCCAGTAAGGATCCACTTCTGGAAGTTTCCAGACCATGCCCCAAATAGTGCCAGCAACTAGAGTTTGAGTGTCCATATTGAACTCGTAGGAGACATTATACACTCAGATTATAACACAGTAGTAACTAATGGGATAACAGTTGGGAAGGCAAAGCAGGGGAGGGAGAAGAGGGGAGGGACTATAAAAAGGGTCAACTAATTATAATGGCACTACTGCAGACATTTCTTAAAATAGATATCATACACACATGTGCGCGCACACACACACACACACACACACACACACACACACACACACACATGTACCCACAAGTACTTTAAATGAAGTTACCCTATAAAAAATTAGACTCAATGGGTTTTAAATGACAAAAAGGGAAGACATGATATTGGGTGAATAAGAAGGTGGGGATGGATCTACAAGGAGCTGGGTGACAAACATCTTCAAAATATATTGTATGACATTTTCAGAGTTAATGAAAATATTTTTTTCAAAAAGAGCAGAGATCTGAGACCAGTTCTCATAATAACTCTTATGAAAGACCTGCAATGGTGACCCATGCCTTTAATCCCAGCCTGCAGGTAAAGCTGATCAGATCTTTATGAATATGAGCCCAGCCTGGCCTACAGAACGAGTTACAGGACATCCAGGGCTACACACAGAAGCCCTGTCTCCAGAAACCAACAAAATAAAAACAAAACAAAAAAACCTTAGAAAAACTAATGTTGAAGATCCCTTAGGTTTGTGTTTCTTGGCTCTAGAAGTGTAAGATAAAGGACTGTTGCTGTGTTAAGCCATCTGTTGTTTGGCCAGAGCAACCAAACAAACTGCTATAAATACCTGCTATTTAGAATGAAAACCTATCATGTAAGGAGTAGGTAATGAGTAACCAATGTTCTTTTTAAAAGTTGCTTTTCAAGCTGAAATCTAAAAATTTGAAGCATGAAGATTGTTAAGCACAGAAGAAATATATAGTTACTATTTAGTTCACGATTAACAGAGTCCAATATACAAAAAAACCAAATGAAACAAAACTCAACAAGAAATAAAATAAATAAATCTCCAAATTCTTAATTCTATAAACGAAATTTTTTTTAAGCCTTTTCTAGAACTTTCTAAAATTGGAAATTGCAGGACGGCTTAGGGAGGAAATTTTGTTTAATTTTCTCTTGCACAACCTTTGAATTGTTTATTTATTTATTTATTTATTTATTTATTATAATTTTATTTTTGAGAATGTCATACAATAAATTTTGATCACACGTGTTCCTCTCTCTGAACTCCTCCTATATCTTTTTCCTCTTCCTTATCCACCTAACTAAGATGGTAAGAGCTAGAGGCAGTGAATTACTTCAAGGAAATAGCCTTTTTTTAGATGTAAAGGGCTGATGTACCTATGAACTCAGAGACTGAAATCATGCAGTAATTGCATATTTAAATTCAAGGGCTAGATCAAGGTTAAGAACTAGAAACTTGGGCTGTGAAATTTCAACCTTATAGTTCTTATAATACGAGAAATGTTTCCTATGTCCTCTTTAATAGGATAAGTTAGATTTTAGATAGCATCTGTAATTCTCTTTGAATTAAAGGATTAAGGTAGCTTAAACAATGATTTAACTCGTGTCTTACCCCAATTAATCTACACATCCATCTAAATACAGATAACCTCTGTCGTCTGGAAAGAGCAGGTAGAAGGAAAGATAAGGCAGAAATAATTTTAGAAAAAAAAATTGTATGTTCCTACTATCTTCTTGAAGGAAAGCCCTAAAATAATTTAGATGTTAAGCCAGGGTAAAATAATCATTGATGAGCAAGAAGTTCATGAAATTATTTAGCTAGACTTTTATGATTGCCCGAGGATCAACTTGATTCAGTATCTTTGGGGAAACTTAAACTTTAAAAAAGATTGAACAAAATTATGATAAGATAGTTTAATCTCAGAAAGTATTATGGACTCTTTAAAAGTGGGGAAATAATTAATGATTAATGCACAGGAATTATAATGTACTCATATTTTTATTATCAGAAACTCATGTTGATATAAATTTAATGAAGTTCACTTGTGGTTGTTGTGGGATATTTGTACACTGCGTGAAGATGTATTGCTGTTATTGGTGTAATAAGTAGCAGAATGGTTAATAGCTGAGTAGGAGGTATAGGTGGGACTCTGGAGAGAGAAAAGAACTAGGAGGAGGAAGCTAGGCACAGAAATTTCACATGGGTCAAAAAGAGAGAAAACAGGAGATATGGAATGAAAGAATAAATGGCTTAATTTAAGTTATAAACGGTAATTGAGAACAAGCCTAAGCTAGGGCTAAGCTCTCACAATAACAAGTCTCTGGGTCATTATTTGTGATCTGGTGGTCCAGATAAGAAAGATTGTTACAAGAAGTAGTGTTCTGATATCACTGAAGTGTTTACTTTTCAGTCAAAGAAGATTTTTCAGTTATAATGATTTTTAGTTCATAGCAGTAGCAAGCAGGATTTTCCCCCCAAAATAAGTTAATATATTTTTAACTAAGCTATTTTTAAACAGTTTATTTACAAAAAACAAAATTGGTTCTCGGAAACGTGTTCAACAACCTGTCACAGGTGCTTAAAGTTAATAAAAACAATTAAACATGTAATCAGTTTCAGTGTAAAAGACTCCCATAATTTAAAGGTCCTTGTTTTTGGTGAGTTTATATGATATTCTTAATGATTTTTATATTAAAGCATAATATTTTAAAATTTTATTCCAAACTGAAATTTTTATTTCTAAGTCTTCCCAAGAAAAATGGATACAGGCATATTGGTCTAACTACTCAACAACTCATACTATCTTGCAATCAAGCTAACTCTGGTCACAGCAGAAGAGATTTTGTTGCCCTGTAATCTGCTACTTAGCTCACAGGATGGCATTCTATTTATGCAACTGAGTTAACAGCTCTCTTTGACTTTGACCTTGGCTTAGAATTTGTTTTAAGCAAAAGGATATGAGAGGTACGACTTTGTTACAGAACTAGCTTTCGTAATGGCAACAGCATCCATGTTTTGCACGCTGGCATTCTTGTCCTCCCTTGTTATCAAGACTAGATATTTGAGTAGAGTGTTATGAGCAATTCATATGAGTCTGTCTGTTGAATGGGTAATTGGGATTTATTAAGATATAAATTGGGGAAATACACTCAGGAATACAGAATCAAGTAAACACCTGAAGCTGTCTCCTCTGTTCTGCTTAGGAGAGCAGGCACCTGGCTGTCAGCTCTCTGATCAAGACAAAAAGAAAGGATGAGCACTTTCTTCTTTAAAGAGGTTACATATGCAGACAGGAAGCACCACATCTTTCCAACCAGACAGCCCAAGGTTATGGGCAGAGTGAATACCACTACAGCAGATCTCCAAGAGCAAACAGTGAAAAAGCAAGGCTTATTGCCCTACCTCATCTGAACTAAACACAACTGACTCACTAGCTCAATGTACCCATGCCAGTAACTCTTGGCTCATCCAGCAAAATGACCATCTGCATTCTGATATTTTAAATAATGAGCAAAAAACAAAACAAAACCAAATAGTTGTTGGAAACTACTGTGTAACAGGGTTAGGTTGTATAGAAAAGGCCAAAAGTTATAATGACATTCTTGGGTTTAGCAGGAACATTAAGTTTATAAAACCATGAAAGTCTTTAGTGGTAGATGTGATGACGTGATCATAATGATCTCAATCTTTAAGCTAGCAATGCTGTTACTCATTTCAGCCTATCAAAGTAAGGATCCTGTCATACTTTTAGGAAAGCCTGAGAGCTATAACTGTTTGAGTCACTGGAACCCACCAAAAGTAGTGTTTTCTTCTGTCAGTGAAATCACAGCAGTTATACCATTCCTCAAGATATATAACTAAGAACATATTCCTAGAGTGATGATAATCCTGATATCTAAGAATCATATACTCCATGGAGCCTTGGGCCACAGATAAAGACCTTTAAAACTTGATCAAATTCATTTTGCTAATATGTGTTCTCTTTCTCAAGTGAATGTTCTCAGGCTGAGGGAGAAGATGGGGAGATATTTAATAAAAAGAGATAATATAATAATTTATTAAACTGTATCAGAAGTTAAAGTTAGAATAAGGGCTTTATTTCAATTAAAAAAATATAATGAAGTAAAATTATCATGGAAATGCAAATCAAAACTACTTGGAAATTTGATCTTATATCCATTAGAATGGCCAAGATCAATACTACAAACATCAGCTCAAGTTGTTGAGGATGTGGGGTAAGGAGATTATTCATTCATTTCTGGAGAGACTGCAAATTCATATAGCCACTATGGAAATCAGTGTGGCAGTTCTTCAGAAAGCTGAGAATTGTTCTACTTCAAGATCTAGCAATAATACTCTTTGGCATATACCCAAAGAACTATGTCCTGCTACAGAGGCACTTTCTCAGCCATGCTCATTGGTGTTCATAATTCATAATAGTCAGAAACTGGAAGCAGCTTAGATGCTAATCAAGGGATGAATGGATAAAGAAAATGTACATTTATACAATGGAGTTATCACTCAGTTGTTAATAAAAGTGAGTGAAATCATAAAATTCACATGTAAATGGACATATTTAGGAAAGAGAAAACATTCTGAGTAAGATAATGCAGACGCCAAAAGACCCAAAAGAACAAATTTTGTTTGTATTTGGTTATATGTGTATATTATAATCAGGCTACTATACACACACGGGGGTTATGATTAGAGTAAGGGACTGGGGGTGGGGAAGAATCTACCTAAATAGGGAAAATGGGATAGTTATAAATGAGCATTGCCTAGGGAAGAGCCTGGTATGGGAGAGAATCAAACAAGGAAGTGGTGGAGGGAGAGTTAGTGAGGGAGTATGGGGAGGAACAGCTAAAATAAAGGTTCATTTGACTGGTTCTTTGTAAACATAATGCAGTATGAAGAAAATATAAATAGATCATCACACACCAACAACTGGAGACCTTGCAGCACCCTGGTTCAGAGCTGACTAAAAGGTGAATGCAGCCCAATCCCCAGGCCAAGGGGATACTTTGGTCTCTGAAGCCCAGCTAGGGGACACAGCCCATTCACACCCAGCTCTGCCCTAAACCAAAGAAAGCTGGGAGAGTCCCCAAGCACAATCCCCAGCAAAACACAGCTGGAGGGTGAAACCCTGACCAAAACCCACCCCCAATTGTAAACTGTAACATCAAACACAACTGGAGACCCCACAGCCTAGGTCTAGAGCTGACCAAGGGTCAACTAAGAGCCCACTAAGAGAAACCCCTGCAGCCCTGGAGACATACAGCTCCTTGGCCTACAGCCAACTAAGAGCCAACTAGGAGCTACCCCTGTGACAGCTGAAGACACGCAGCCTCGGACCCACAACTGACTAAGTGTGAACAGAGGAAGCAATGGGCAGATGCTAGTGCAGGAATATGTATAACAATATAAAGAACAACAAGACAACAGCAGAAAAAGCTCACGCTTCTACAACATCGAGACCTGAGCATAACAATGAAGAGGAAACAGAAGGAAACAATCTTAAAAACAACTTGATGAAGATAATAGAAGCCTTAAAAAAGGTTATAAAAATATCCCTTAAAGAAATAGAAGAAAATACAAACAAAATTGGAAAGGATTAACAAATCCCTTAAATAAAACAAAGAAAACCAAGAAAAATGAAACAAACAGGTGAAAGAAACCTTCTGGGAACTAAAAATTGAAACAGAAGCAATAAAGAAGGCATAAACTGAGGCTAGGTAGAAATAGGAAACCTGAAGAAATGAACCAGAAATACAGATGTAAGCATAACAAACAGAATGCAAGAGATGGAAGAGAGAATCTCTGGAATGATAGATTCAATAGTGGAAATAGATACATAAGTCAAAGAAAACACTAAAACCAAAAAAGTCATAACTCAAAATGTCCTTGATATCTGGGACATTATGAAAAGACCAAACCTGAGAATAATAATTGGAACTGACAAAGGCTCAAAGGCACAGAAAATATATTCTACAAAATCATAGAAGAACACTTTCTCAACATAAGAAGAAAATGGCTATAAAAGATACAAGAACCTTAAAGAATACCAAATAGATTAGATCCTCCCCACCCCCAAAAGTCTGCTTGCGACATAATAATCAAGCCACCAAGCCAACAGAACAAAGAAAAAATACTAAGAGCTGCAAAAGAAAAAGGCCAAATTGCCTAGAAAGGTAGACCCATCAGAATAACAATTCAATGGAAAAAAAAAAGAAAGCAAGAAGGTCCTAGTCAGATGTATACAGACACTAAAAGAGCATGGCTGCTGACCTAGAACACTATACCCAGCATAACTGTCAATTGTCATAGATGGAGTAAACAAGATATTTCATGATAAAACCAGATTTAAACAATACCTATCCATAAACCCAGCCCTATAGAAAGCACTAGAGGAAAAACTATCCTAAGGAAACCAGATACCGCCGTGAAACCTAAAGCAATCAATAATCCCACAGAAGAAAAACCTAAAGAAGGGAAATACACACATGCTACCACCAAAAGTAACAGGAAATATCCCTTAATATCAATGGCCTCAATTCACCTATAAAAAGACACACCCTAACACTGTTGGCTGAGTTTTACTTACAAGGCACCAGTCCAAAATTAATATTTATTAGAATATAAATCAACACTCACTAAATTAGTAACAGCTTATAGTGGTACCTGAACAGGGACTGGCGTATCCGTGTGATGGATGAGCGATGGAAGGACAATAGATTCCGATCCTGTCTCTCCAGCAGCCAGCAGCGAGGAACCAGGAAGAGGGAGTCCTTGTATCCCAGCAGCCACTTATAAATGGGGTTGGCCACTCCCCCTCCAGGTTGGCCACACCCCCTCCGGGGGGGTTCTTCGATAAGCATCTTCAGACCTTATCGGCTGGCACCTTAATCCCGCCACATCTCCCCCTTTTGTTTAACTAAGAAGGTTCTAAACTAAGACTATATACAATAGGAATTATTATGAGTTAGTAACCATAAATACCTATTCTTCAACCCCTTCAAGACCTGAGAAGGAAGATATATCACTTGAAAGTCAGAAGTACATGGAAGTAGTGTCTCCCAAAATTTGGGAGAGGACAGCAATACAGCTACCTGGACAATCACCTCTGGTTTTGTGCACTGTTGAAGCATCTATCATATTGGCTACAGGCCTATGGTATCTGACAGATCTTCTCACAAGCAGGGCAATTTTGGAGGGACTGTCTTATCCTGCCCAGGCAGGTTTCATCAGTCTCCATCCATCAACTTGTTCATCCAGCTTGGACACCATGTGTGTACTGTCAGCAATCAAGGTAAGGACAGTTCCTTACTCAACTGGCCATTCTCTGTCAAAAGGACAAACTCCAATGAGGTATCCTCGATGCTCAACACCATCTCGGGAAAGGAGCAGTGACACCAGGAGTTGTCGTGCCTCTCATGGCCGAATTTCAAATGTTAAATGCCATATTCTCTGGGTCTATGAAATGGTTGAAGATTCCTGTCTATGATATTCTAACCTGTACCTGAGATGACTGGGATATGGTACCTTAAGTAATGTTGACTGCAGTTGTTATCATCTTAAGGAATAAACCCTGTACTAAAAATTAGAATACCTATACAAGGGGTGTACAATCTCTGAACAATGACTTTTAGTATGACTATCAAACATTAGCCAGGGGTATATTACTATGTAAAGTGGCCACAGCATTTTAGACATCTAAACAGAGGTATATAAAACATCTTGTGCATATATCATAACTAGTGCAATCATACATTATATCTAGTATAGTGAAATGAAGGTAATAATTGCATAGTGTACATGACAATGATGTGCAAATATTTTAAACAGAGATAGAAGCATATATAAAATATAGCAATTACAGATTCAATTTTACATAATAGTTACAGATTCAGATTTATATCGAAGTACACGTTGCTTTGGTTATATAAAACAATTTCAGATTAAACTTTGTACCAATGTACAAGTTATCACAATTAAACATATGTATAGATAAGGGAGGAAAAGAATATTAGATTTGGAGTTCTTTTTGTTTTAAAAGGAGAAAAAGGGATATGTAGGGGATTATATTGCTTCATGGTAAATAATTGTCCCACCCACTGGTTTAATAAAAAGCACTGATTGGCCAAAGGCAGGCAGGAAGTATGGGCAGGGCTACCAGAATAAAAACTCTGAGAACAGGAAGCAGCAGCAGAATGCCATACAGAATGCCAGACAGAAGCCAGAAGAAGCCGAGGACAACCATGATGCTCTAAAGAAAGGTACCGAGCCCCAGTGGCTGAATGGGAAGAATCATGGGTTAAATGAAGGGTAGAGAGCTAGCAAGCTATATGCATGGGCCTGAGGCAGATCAGCCTAAAACAATCGTAAGCATCTGTGTGTCTCTGTGGGACTGTGGGACTGTGGGTCTGTGGGTCTGAAGGTCTGCAGGTCTGTGGGTCTGTGGGTCTGTGGGTCCTAAACCTTGTGTTAGGCCTGAAAGTCTGGGCCAGAAACCTCGTCCTACATAACACAATGGATACAAAAACAGAATCCATCTTCTGCTGCATACAAGAGACACACCTCAACTTCAAAGACAGACACAGGCTCAGCATAAAGGGTTGGGAAAAGACTTTTCAATCAAATGGTCCTAAGAAACAAGCTGGTGTAGCATCCTAATATCTAACAAAATAGACCAAACTAAAATCAATCAAAAGAGACCAAGATGGACATTACTTATTCATCTCAGGAAAAAATCCACCAAGATGAAGTCTCAATCCTAAATATTTATGCCCCAAACACAAGGGCACCTACATGTGTAAAAGAAACACTACTAAAACTTAAACCTCACATCAAACCCCACACATAATAGTGGAACACTTCAATACCCCACTTTCACCCTTGGATAGGTCAACCAGACAGAAACTCAACAGAAAAATCAGGGATCTAACAGATGTTATGACCCAAATGGACTTAACAGATGTATAGCTTCTGTAAGCTTTAACCCAAACACAAAGAAATATACATAGTTCTCAGCACTCCATGGAACTTTTTCTAAAATTAATCACATGCTTGGTCATAAAGCAAATATCAATAGATAAAAAAAAAGTTGTAAATAACCCCTTGTATCATATCAGACTATGATGGTCAAAAGAGTTCAACAACACAACAACAAGAATCATAGAAATACTGCAAATGCATGGAAACTGAACATCTCTCAATTGAACCACCTCTGCATCAAGGAATAAATTAAATTAAGAAAGAAATCAAAGACTTCCTAGAATTTAATGAAAATGAATCACAACATACCCAAACTTATGGGACACAATGAAAGCAGTGCTAAGGAAAACTCATAGCATTAGATACCTATATGAAAAATCTAGAGACATCTCACACAAGAGACCTAATAGCACAGCTGAACAATTAGAAGCAAATAGAACAATTAGAAGCAAACTTACATAGAAAAGGTAGATGGCAGGAAAAAGTCAAATTTACAACTGAAATTAATACAATAGAAACAAAGAGAACATAAAGAATCAGTGAATCAAAGAGTTGGTTCTTCAAGAAAGTCATCATGTATATAACTGACGCCCAAAATTCCACTAGGGATCTCCTTTAGCTGATAAACACCTTCAGTAATATAGCATTGTACAAGATTAACTAAAACAAACAAACAAACAAACAAAAAACAATAGCCCTCTGATACACTAAGGATAAAGTGTTGAAAAAGAAATAAGGGAAAGATCACCCTTTATAATAGCTGCAAATAGCATTAAATAGCTTGGCATAACTCTAACCAAAGAAGTAGCAGACCTGTTTGACAAAAACTTTAAGTCACTGGAGAAAGAAATTATGGAGGATATCAGAAAATGGAAAGATCTCCCATTCTCCTGGATAGGCAGGATCAGTGTTTTAAAAAGTGACAGTTTTAACAAAAGCAATCTGTAGATGCAATTCCCATCAAAATTCAACACAATTTTTTATACACCTTGAAAGAAAACTACACAAATTCATATGGAACAACAGGAAACCCAGGGTTGCTAAAAATAATCCTGCTCAATAAAAAACTTCAGAAGAAATCACCATCCCTGACTTTATGCTATACTATAAAGCTTCAGCAATACAAACAGCCTAGTACTAGCATAAAAACAGACTAGTGGATCAATGGAATTGAATTGAAGACCCCAACATTAACCCACATACCTATGAACACCTGATTTTTGACAAAGAGGCCAAAAATATTAAATAGAAAAATGAGAGTATCTTCAACAAATGGTTTTGACATAACTAGATGGTGGGATATAGAAGAATGCAAATAGATTCATATCTATCACCCTGCACAAAACTCAAATCCAAGTGGATCAAAGACCTCAGTATAAACCCAGCTACACTGAACTTGAGATAAAAGAAAGTAGGAAATGCCCTTCAATGTATTGGCAAAGGTGACCACTTCCTAAATTTAATGCCAGTAGCAAGACACTAAAAATAATAATAAGTTGGACCTCCTGAAGCTAAGATGCTTCTGTAAGAGAAAGGACACAGTCAATAAGACAGAATGACTGTAGTAGTGAGGTTTCTTGGTCCCGGGCGGCCAGAGGCCCAGACCCTGCTGTGCCAGACCCCTTAGCCACCTGCTACTGCTGCTCAGGCCCCCAGAAATGACTCAGATGCGTATATTAACTTCATGCTGTTTGGCCTATGGCTCGGGCACATTGCTAGGGAGCTCTTACATCTTAAATCAACCCATTTTTATTAATCTGTCTGCCACATGGCCCATGGCTCACCTATGTTCCTTACATGTTGCTCCTTTAGGCTTCAGGCTTGGTCTATCTGACTCTGCCCTTCTCCTACCTATGCTCTGATTTCTCCTCCTACTTTTTCTATGGTACCTGTTATGGGCCAAAACAGCTCCTTTATTTAAAGATTGATATTCACAAAATACAGAAAGGCATTCCCACATCACCTCCCCTTTTCTGTCTAATCAAAAAAAAAAGGTTTCAATTTTAACACAGAAAAATTATATATAACAAAATAGCTACCAAGCAAGAATTATAGTTATAATATCTAGTCTATTGGTATTTAGCAAAATTAAAGAAAATACTATATCATCTACCTTATCATTGTGAATCTAAAGTTTAATATCTAATATAGTTTTCAAGTGACTAAGAAAAACTATACCTATAACTATCTAATCTTTAACAACATCAAAGACCACAGAAGGATATATTTACCCATGTAAACAGGAAGCGCAAGCAACTTCCAAAATCTAGAAATGACAGATTTGACACTGATCTGCGTGGACAGTCACTCAAAGTTCCTTTATAAAGTTGGAATATCCATCTTCAGCCTACAGGCCCAGAGTCTCTTTTCATTTCAGTGAAGCAGGAAATCTGTTCTGCCCATTCATCAGTCGCTTCTCCTTGAGTCCTGAAGAATGTCTGACAGTTTTCTCTGCAAAGCAGGAACCTGAAAGACACTCTTGGCTTGTTCTGCCAAAGTTCAGAGGTCACTTTCATAGGGAACCTGCATGTCCAGTTTAAATAGCATGCTGTCAAGCAGTCAATATAAGAACAGGTTCATGTCCAGTGGCTAACTGATGCCACTAAGAAACTAATCTCTATATGGTGTTTCTTCGATGTCTATTTTTCTCTTGAAGTAGATTGGTGCTGTTAGGAGCAGACCTGTCTCACCAGAAAAGTCTAAGGTTTTAAACATTTTAAATGCCATATTCTGTAGGTCTTAGAAATCTTTGAAGATTATCTATCTAATTGAATTATATCGTTGTATACCTAAATATCTAACTATCATGAATTTCTTAATTATACATTACAATTTCAAATCAGTTACATAAATATCATATCTTAAACAAGAGTAGAAAAATACATATAGCATAAGAGAATTGACCTTAAATTTCCATCAATAAACCAAAATCTATACCAATGTAAAACATTTTGAGATTAACAGCTGATTTCCTGATCTAAGTAAATTCAATAATCTAATTTTTAAAAAATTATTCATATAGCATAACCCCTTTTTATTCTTGGAAAGAGATTAACTATGACTATTAACCATTTATAATGAAACCAAATATTTATAAACAGTATTTTGGGACTTTGGGCATTATTTTCCATTACTACTTCCTGCTGAATTAGGGGTGTTGACAATCTCATAGGTTCTTGAGACTGGATCATAGTCTGCAGTCCTGAAGCTGATATGGACATGTCTTCCCATCAGAGAATGTTCAGGTGGTCTTGGTTGATGAAACTATATCTGCCTGGAAGCAATATTCAGGTTTTCATCTTCTGTGGAAACAAAAGCAGAACTCTTCCAAAGCAATAAATCCTTATACACAGATTTCAAAATCAAAATACCTTTAAAATATATATTCTTGTTTAACTTAGTAGCCTTTGCATTTGCAATCCATTGTCTTTCTGCAGTTAGCTCATTAACAGTTAAAAACTTAAAAGGAAACCCAATAACAGCCAAAATCCAGATTTTGTGTCTATTTTCCATCTTTACGTGGCTTATTATATTTTTATTACTCTATTTCTCTTTTTAAAGACTTTTTATACCTTCTTTATTTTCTCTCTGAAGTCTATGTATATTTTACACACATTGTAACCCGTTTACAGGTTTTTCTTTTCATCTGAATCTGTTTTATTGTGAATCCTTAATCATCTTTTAAACATAAGAGCTTTTAAAATACTTGCACTCTCTTAAAGAGCCACATAGTTTTTGCAGGTAAAGCTGAATCATTAAGTTCTCTTAAAAGGACTGTGTCTGTTTGTGGCCAGCAAACAGAGCAGACCCAAGAAAATGCTGCTACTAAGAAACCGTCTTTGTTTCCTTTTTGTTCAAAATAAACAGAAATCAATTACATGCTACTGAGTCTTCTGTGAGATCTCAGGAACCAGCCTGATTGCAGCTTGTACTGCCTGCCACCAGTCCACTGGCACCATTTTGAATGTAGCCGGATGCTGAGCTTTCTCTGTATAATGACCCACTTCAGATACACAATTTGGAAGCACTTTGGCTTAATAGAATTGAAAAAGGGTCTTCACCAAATCTACATCCGACATAGGATTGATCTCTAAAATATATAGATAACTCAAGAAACTAGAGCCCCTAAACCTAAATAACCTATTGGGGTTCATAGCTAAAAAGAGAATTCTCAATAGAAGAATTACAAATGGCTGAAAGGCACTTAAGAAATTACTCAACATCTTTAGCCATCAGAGAAAAGCAAATCAAAATAACTTTGAGATACCACCTTACACCTGTCACAATGGCTTAGATCAAGAACACAGATGGCAGCCTATGTTGAAGAGGATGTGGAGCAAGGGGAACACTCCTCCATTGTTTGTGGGAGTGTAAACTTGTACAACCACTCTGGAATGCAGTATGGTAGTTCCTCAGAAAACTGGGAATCAATCTTTCCAAGGATCCAGCAATACCACTAATGGGCATATACCCAAAGGATGCATGTTCTTATCCCAACTATGTTCACAACAGTATCATTTGTAATAACAAGAACCTGGAAACAACCTAGATGTCTCTCAACTGAAGAATGGATTAACAAACCTTGGCACATCTACATATCTACATAATGGAGTACTACTCTGTAAAAAAAAAAATGACATTCTAAAATTTTCAGTCAAATGGATAGATTTGGAGAATATCCTCCTGAGTGAGCTCTCACAAGCCCAGATAGTTGGGCATTGTATGTATTCACTCATAAGTGGATTTTAGATGAAAAGAAAAGAATATCCAAACAGCAAGCCACAACTGCTGAACAACTTGGAATCAGAAAGAACTTAAAAAACATCCAGAGATTCCCCTAGGAAGAGAATATAGAGATCTCCTTAACAAAT
The DNA here is from genome assembly GCA_033318265.1 of Phyllotis vaccarum. NCBI lineage: Eukaryota > Metazoa > Chordata > Mammalia > Rodentia > Cricetidae > Phyllotis > Phyllotis vaccarum. The sequence continues at coordinate 92,394,128 of JARWLC010000005.1, read as the reverse complement.
TTGGATCATAACAGGTTGCAACCAAGAAGAGGGGGGAACAAATCATGAGAAAAGGTGATGTTTGAGTGAAAGGAGCAATAAAGGTGGAAAAAATAACATATAGTATCTTGATAGAGGAATCCGATGTGGAATTGGAAAGAGACTGGGTGCTAGGGAAATCTCCAAAAACTCACAGGATGTCCCTGTCTAGGTCTCCAACCAATAGTGGAGGGGGTGCCTAAACAGGACTTCCCCTATGATCAAAAGAATAACCACTCTAAGTGTCATCACACAACCTACATCTGACAATGAATGGAGGTGGAGGCAGAGGTCCATGGCTGAGCACAGGGCCAAGCTCCTTGTCCAACTGGAGAGTGGAAGAGAATAGTCTGTAGGAGTAAGGGGATAGAGATTATGAAGAGGACTCTTACAGAGATGTTTGACTAGAGCTCTAGTGAGCTCACTGAATCAAGAACAGCCTCTCAGGAATCTTGGAAAAAGGAGCTAGGCCTTCTTAAGTATAGGTGACTGTGCATTAGCTTGGGCAGTATGTGGATCTTGGACGGGTGGGATCAGACTGTCTTCCTGTGAATTATCTATCACCTTGGAGCCCATGCCCTGCAGAAGAAAGCCTAACCCAGTCTTGATACTGGGATGCAGAAATTGGACCTGCCTGGAATAGTTGCACCATGCTGAGCTTACCTACCTTGGAACTTCTTTCCCTTTTTTGGGAGGAGATGGGAATTGGGTTTGGGGAAGGTGAAGGCTGACTGAGAGTGATTCGGAAGAGGAAAGGGTGGATGAACAGGAGGATACATGGGGAAAAAAAGACATTTAAAAAATAAATTATTATAAAAAAATCTAAATGGAAGTAGAAAATAACAGGGGAGACAAAACCCCAATTAGAAATGTCTTACCATCATTTGAAACCCCATTACCTGGAATGGGTTATATAAAATTGAGTTGTTGGTCAAAGTGACCACATGGTAACCCCCTTAAAAACCCGGGCTATTGCCAAGACAGTTGGTTACTATCCACAAACTGATGGCAAATCCGTATTGCTGAAGATAATATGGAAATATCTCATTGAACATGGAGAGGAAAGCTACTATCCAACTAGGGCTTTCACACCTACTGAATAGTGCCCAGGGTACTGGAAGGTACTGTGTACATGACCAGAGGAGAAAGGTAAACACAAACCCAGCTGCAAGAGATGCTGGTGCAATGGCGGCACAGAAGGAAGAGTAACTAACCATTATCTGATTCCATTTAAGTCTTAATGCATGCGATGGAACCTGTGCTCAATTATGCTTATGTGGCCTAGAACCCGGGACTAGATGGGCCAATGACCTAAAGGAAAACCAAATATTACCTGTCTGTTTAGGAACACAGCAATAAATTAACTATTAATAACATTCTGCTATATTCAGAGATCAGAGCCTCACTCAGCCATCATGAGAGAAGGTACCTCCTGAAGTAGATGGGAACAAATATGGAGACCCACAACTAGACAAAGTTCAGAGAGTGAGAGACTTGAACACAGTCTAAACGAGATGATTCCATCAAATCTCTCTTTTTAGAGCTCAAGGAACTACATAGAAGAAGAGGTGGAAAGATTTTTAAGAGCTATTGGTAATGGAAGATACTAAGGAAATAAAGTCTTCTAGACACAACAGGTTGATACACATTAACTCAAAAAGATTTGGGCAGCATACTTAGGGACTGGACATGTCTGAGCCAGATGGGGTTCCAGTGCTAAAAGAGGAAGGTAGCACAAGTTCCCATTCCTATCCCAGAATCTATTTTGTTATAAAATATTATTTTAAATTGTTACATTTGTTTGGGTGGGATATTTGTTTAATGATGCAAAGATGTATTGCATTTTTTTTCTTTTTTATGTAGCATTGAAGCTGTGTTATTTTGCCTGTCTAAAACACTTCATTGGTCTAATAAAGGGCTAAACGGTCAATAGCAAGGCAGGGGAGAGATTGAGTGGGGCTGGCAGGCAGATAGAATAAATGAGAGAGAAGAAGAGGAAGGAGAAAGGAGGAGAGGAGGATGTCAGGGGCCAACCACCCAAGCCAGCCAGCCATAAAATAAGGAAAGAGAGGTACATAGAATAGAGATGCTAAATGTAGACATAATGATTTAAATTAAGACAAACTGGCTTCAAACAAGCCAAGCTAAGGCATTTGAAAGTAAAAATACATCTACATGTATTTATCTGGAAGCTGGCTTGAAGGCCCCAAAGAGAGAAAAAAAATACCTTATCTCCAACTGATAATGGCTTGCAAATGAAAATTAGATTTCTCCAAAGGAATTTCACTGTATACACAGGTCACACTTAAAGGCTGGCCACATGCCCAGTGGTAGATGGCCAACACAAAATGAATTGTGGTATTTCTGGAGAATTTTTTTTGTCTCATAATATTATTTTGGACATTTAAAAAACTTTGGCTTATATATTATAGCGACCAATTTTGTGTTTTTATGGGATTTCTGTGTGTGTGTGAATGTCGGTGCATGTGTATATTGTGTGTGCATTTGTATGTATTTCTTGTGCATTTTAGTTGTTTTGGTTTGTCTGATTTTCCTGTTTGTTGGTCTTGTCTAGCTAAGCTTGTTATTTTCTTATTTCCCTTTCTTTTCTTTTTAAAATGTCTGTTTTCTAATGAGAAAGGGTATGAATTTGGGTGGCTGCAGAGGTAGGGAGAATCTGGAATTAATTGGGAGAAGAGAACCATAATTAAAATATATTGAATGAGATAGTCTATTTCTAACAAAAATATAAACAAATAAAAGATAGGAAAGTTCTTGAGACATTTCAAAGACCCAGTATGTTCCCAGCTTCTCATTACTTCTAAATCCTATATATACTGTTCGCACCTACGCCTATATATCTATGATGAAATTTAATATGTAAATTACATACTGAAAAAAATCAATGACTAATAATAAATTATTGAAATAAAAGTTAAAACAACAAACAACAAAGTACATAATCTGAAATCTTCTAAATTTGTAATGAGTAGATTATTTTCCTTTAAACTCTATAATTGCCTTATCAACAAAAATAAAAGTATTTAATCCAAAAAAAATGAATTAACATTAGTTAGCCACAATTTAGTCAATGAACATTCATAGAGGATAAATAAATATTTGTATGTGTGATTTAATGTAGATACAATTAAAGTAATAATTTTTAGCAGAAATTTCTGAACAATAATGAGAAAAACCATGACTTAAAATATAGTCATATAAAATATGGTAATATCAAGGGAATACTTAAAACTTTTCAGAGATGTTATTTGATAATAATAAGGTACAAGTTAGTAATAAATTAATAAAATAACATTTCTAAAAATACCATTGAAATTAACTTTTCAAAGTTCCTTTATCAAGTGAGGTGTGTATAATTGGTAAATTTACCTGTGAAGAGCAATTGTTCATTGATTTAAATGAGAGAGCTGACCTGAGGGTCACAGAGTGACTTTACAAGCTCTGCCTCTCACCAGCTATAGCACACAGAAGAGTGAACCTTGCACTCTGACTGGACAACACACTAGAACTAATCCTTGCCAGCAAGCCAGCCCTCAGTGTAGGGGTATTGTGTTGTTTCATGGAAAATAAGTGTCCCACCCACTGGTTTAATAAAAAGAGCTGATTGGCCAAAGGCAGGCAGGAAGTGTGTGTGGGTGGGGCTACCAGACTAAAAACTCTGAGAACAGACTGCCAAGCATAATACCAGAGAGAATTCCAGAGAGAGGCCCGGAAGAAGCAGAGGACAACCATGCAGCTCTAAAGAAAGGTACCGAGCCCCGTGGCTGAACAAGAGACATGGGTTAGATGAAGGGTAGAGAGCTAGCAAGTGATATGCCTGGGCCTGAGGCCAATCAGCCTAAAACTATAGTAAGCCTCTGAGTGTCTCTGTGGGACTGCGGATCTGCGGGTCCGTGGGTCTACAGGTCTGCGAGCCTAAACCTTGAGGTTAGGCCAGAAAATCCGGGCCAGAAACCTTGTACTACACCTCAGGGAATGAGATCATGAGAGCTGACTGCAACACCCCCCCCCCCCCCCACACACACACCTAGTATTCCCCCTACAGCAATTGGGAGAGAAGGCCCTATACCTTGCTGAGCAAAACAACAGATCTGACCCTGGTGGTATGAGTGTGGTGACCTGTTTCTGGAGACCTGAGAGCAGAAGAACGGGCCCCTCTCCTTCCTTTAGATTGCACTGGGTGAGGTAGCCAAGGCAGAGCTGGAGAGTTCACCTTGGTGGTAACAATGAGGAAAAGCAGGTGTGTTGTAAGATATTTCTGGACCAGCCTAGCCCCAAAGTCCAAATGAATCTCTTCTGCTTGTGGCCTGGCCTAACCCAAGGGTCAACCCCATAGCCCTGCTTGGTCCTAAACAATCACACAATGGGTTAGATTAATGACATACTATTCACCTATGGCTCAGGTTTGTTGCTAGTTAGCTCTTACATATTAACTCAACCCATCTCTATTAATCTGTTTTACAACATGGCTCATGGCTTACCAGTACTCCATTACATTTTGCTTCTTGGATGGCTGGATTGTGTTTCTCATGACTCTGCCCTCTTTTACCCATATCTGTGCTTGGTTTTCCTGCTTTCTTCTAAGCTTCTCTACCATAGGTCAAAACAATTTCTTTATTATCCATTGGTATTCATAGCATACACAAATATATCACACATCACTGGTGGGCTGACCAGCCCAGCTACCAATCAGGCCTAGAAACAGGGCCAGTTAAAGTTGACCTAACCTGACATCCACTGTAGCCAGAAGTTTCTGGCCCATCTGGCCCAAGGTCCAGACCTGCAGTCCTGAGCTTCTTAGCCCCAGATATTCACACAAATTCATATGTTAATTATAAACTGTTCAGACTATGGCTCAGGCTTATTGCTAGCTAGCTCCTGCATCTTAACTCAACCTATTTCTACTATCTATGTTTTGCCATATGGCTCCTAGCTTACCTGCACTTTTACATCTTGCTCTCTTTCCAGAAGCTTGCAGCATCTCTGTCTGATTCTGCCTTCCTTCCCCTTTATCTATGTTTGGATTTCCTGCCTGCCTAACCTCTGGCATGCCACAAGTCAAAAAATTTCTTTATTATTCAATGGTAATTCACAGCATATGGAAAAACATCCCACATTACTTCCCCTTTCTGTTTAATCAAAAAGGAAGGTTTCAATTTTAACACAGTAAAATTACATATAACGAGAGTTATCAAGCAAGAATTACAGTTACAATACCTAGTCTATTTGTATCTAGCAAAATTGAAGAAAAATTTTCTAGCATCTATGTTATCTTTGTGAAGATAAAGTTTTATGTCTAATTTACCTTTTATTATATCTAAGGAAAACTATAATTATAACTATCTAATCTTTAACTCTATCAAAGACCACAGAAGGATTCAATATTACCCAAGTAATGTAGGGTATCTAGGAAACTTCCAAATTCTAAAAATAACAGAGACATCTGGCTATTTGGACAGTCACTCAAAGTTCCTTTGTAATGTTTGGGCATCCATCTTCAGCCTTCAGGCCTAGAGTCTTTGGTAGACATTTTAGTGAAGCAGAAAATTTGAAGGACAGTCCTATTGATTTTGGCAAAGTGTGTCAGTCATTTTTCCTTGTGTCTTGCAGAATGTCTTGATGTGGGAATGCCTTTCTGTATGCTGTGAATATCAATCTTTAAATAAAGGAGCTGTTTTGGCCCATGATAGGTACCATAGAAAAAGTAAGGAAATCAAAACATGGGTAGGAGAAGCAGGGCAGAGTCAGATGGACAGAGCCAGAAGTCCAAAGGAGCAACATGTAAGGAACACAGGTGAGCCATGGGCCACATGGCAGACAGATTAATGAGAATGGGTTTAGTTAAGATGTAAGAGCTAGCTAGCAATGTGCCTGAGCCATAGGACAAACAGCATAAAGTTAATATAAGTGTCTAAATCATTTTGGAGGCCTGAGCAGTGACGGGTGGCTAAGGTGTCTGGGGCTGACTGCAGGTCTGGACCTCTGGCAGCCTGGGACCAAGAAACCCCACTACAACAATGTCTGGCAGTCTTTGTGAAGCAGAAACCTAAAGGACCATCTCAGCTTATTCTGTTAAAGTTTGGAGATCACTTTCCTCTGGGTCCTGCATGTCCAGTTTATATAACATACTGTCAAGCAGTCAAGGAAAGAACAATCTCTTGACCAGTGACTAACTTTTCCCCCCCTCCCCAAAAATGTAAGTTTATAATGGACTTTCTTTGATGCCCATCATACTCTTGAAGTATATTTGTGTTGCCAGTATTAGACATGTCTCATTGTCCAGAAAAGTCTAAGTTCTTAAAATATTTCAAGTACCATATTCTGTAGATCTTAGTAAAGTTTGAAGATCACCTATCTAATTGAAATATATCTTTGTATACCTAAAAAATCTAACTAACATGACTGTAAGTTTGTTTATCATAGATAATTATTAATTGGTATTTCTTAATTACAGATTACAATTTTAAATGAGTTACATAGACATAACAACATAGAGTAGAAATACACACATAGTCTAACAAAATTTGCCTTAAATTTTTATCAAAAAAATCTTTGCATATATAAACCCCAACTAACATGACTTCAAATTTAACTATTAATTTATATTTATTGATCATACATCATAGTTTTAAATGAGTCACATAAACAAAATACCTTAAATAAGAGTACAAATATACATACAGAATAACAAAATTGAATTTAAGTTTTTGTCAGTAAGCCAAAATCCACATGGTAATGTATTTTGAGATTAACAGTTGTTTTTTGAATGAAAGAAGATTAAATAATCTATTTTTTATTATTTCTATATGGTATCTCAGTTTTTCCCTAGAAAGAGGTTGACTATGACCATTAACTATTTATAATGAAAACAAACATTTATGAACAACATTTTGGGAATCTGGGTAGAGCTTGCCATTACTAATTTTTGCTGTTTTGGACACTGGTAATCTTATGTTGGTCCTGAGGATGGATCATCTTAGTTAATAGCCTTGAAGCTGATGTAGCCATCTCTTCTATAAGATAATTTTCAGTGGATGTTCTTTGATCAAACCTTACTTTTTTTAAACTCAGAATAAATTCACAACCCCTCATTTTCTGTATAAATAAAAACAAAACATCTCCAAAGTAACATATCTTTTCACTTCAATTTAGAACTCAAGCCATTTATAAAATATATAGGTTGAATTAATCCAGCAGCATTTATACTCAAATGTCTCTTAGCAGATCTTGCTTCTTCCTCAGCAGTCCAACAATTCAGACAACATAATATACAATATCCAGACTCCGTGTGTATTTTCCATCTTATGTGGCTCATTATTTTTGTCCATTTTTAATGATTTTCTCTATTTCTTTTTTCTTTTCTTCCCCAAGCTTACATATATTTTTATACACACTTTTTGTGTGTTTCTTTTTTTGTCTGAATCTGTCTTTACTGTGTATCTCTTAGGTTTTTCTGACCACACCTTTAATCTGTTAAACCTAGTCTAAGATTAAAAACTTAGCTAAAATAGCTGGCTAGCTCTCCCCAGCTTCTTAGTCTAGTTTCATAGACTACTGACATAGAAGACTCTGCTAATAAGAAGCTATCTTAGACTCTGTAACTTTTTTGTCTGTATAAATAGAAATCTTAAATCTTATACAGCTGTGCTTAGGTTGAGGCTTCCGTGAGACTTCAGGAACTGGCCTTGTTATAGTTTAAGCTGCATGTGGTAAGCCCTACATGTTTTTTAGCTCAAGCCCACATGCCATGCCATGGCATCTCTGTACCATAGGCCACTTTAAAGATACAACTCAGAGCTGTTTTTGGTCCTGTATCTGTACTCTAGAAACCCTTCTAAGCTTTCTCAGGTTTTATTATGTGAAAGTATGTGTCCTTCGTATTGGAATGCCGTTTGTAGTCAGAAGTTTCTAGTCTGGCCTAACCTGAGGTTCAGACCAGGAAGCAGCCCAGAATAATTACACAAAGTCATATATTAATTACATGCTATTTGGCTTATGGCTCAGGCTCATTACTTGCTAGCTCTGCCAATTTAACTCAGCTCAACCCATTTCTATTATACGCTTTGCCACTTGGCTAGTGGTTACCTGTGCTCCATTCTATCTTGTTCTTTTGGGTGACAGTTCACAGTGTCTTTCTGTGTGGCTTTGCCCTCCTTCTCCTTTATCAATGCTTAGATTTCCCACCTGCCTATAAGTGGCTTGCCATAGGCCAAAAACATTTCCTTTATCATGCAATGGTAATTCACAGCATAAAGAAAGACATCCATATCAACTGACTAAATCTATGAATTTCTGGAACACATGAAGGGGATGAACCTACAGATCTAAAATAGCATGATTTCCTTGACAAAGGACAACAGGATATTCAAAAGGAGCCCCAATGAGAAAGTCCATTATTGGTGGTGTAGCAGAAGCCAGAAACCTGGAGCCAAACCAATGACTCCTGGCAATGAATACTTGAAAATAAAAATGGACTAAAAGGTACAAACTGTGACTCATTGGGCCGCACTACAGCTACCAAGACAAGTTTTTTCACCTTGCTTTTTTTTTTTTTTTTTGTTGTTTGGTTGGTTTGGTTTTTCTTTTTCTTTTACATTTGGTTTTGTTTTGGTGGGAAAATTGCAAGGACATAGGTGAATTCCAGGGAACAGAGATATAAGTAGGAATGGAATGCTGATGGGAAATCTATCAAGAATAATTAAAAGTAAAAAAAAAATGCTTTAGCTTTACAGTTACCTTTATAGTTTCTATGTTTTTAATACTGATTTCCAAAGTTCCTGACAAATACAAATACTATAAATTTTCTGAGAGAAGCACCCAGTTTCACATTAGAAAAAATAAGAAATAATATACATACATAATTGTCCCTTAACTTCAACAAGCTCAGCTGTTAGAATGGTAGTTCAAATCATATCTATTACACACTTGAAAGAATTTGGTCTTTTTTTTTAACATGTGTTTAATGGTCTGTGAGCAGACATCTATTTGGGCTCCAATATAATGGGAACCGAAATCACTTTGAAAACTTATACTGAAGCTGTATAAACTTCAGAGGTAAAGACAAATAAGTCTGAATATAGGTCTGAAATTCTTGGTGTGTATTAGAGTAAATGTGTAATTTCAGCTACTGGGAAGTTGAGGTAGGAAGGCAGATGATTTTTCTTACTTGCTGAAGTTACATACTAAATTCTAGGCTAGTCTGGTAAACTAACTAAGATACTGTCTCAAAAATAAACAGTAAGAACATAGGATAGACAAGCAGTGTAACTTAATAGTAGATGCTTTCTTAGCATGTGTGACATGCTGTGTTTAGTTTCCAACATAATGTCATCTGTCACAGACAATTAGAATACCTCACCACAAGGGTAAAAGCTAAAATAGAACCAACATATCCATTCTGATACTGGCTTGTTAGGTTACCAAGCCTCTTCTTGAACAAACATGATCAGGTCCTTTGATCAGGCTTCCCAATCAGCATTTGATATTGGACCTTCTTTGTTTTTATTTATGTCAGTAGGAATCCTGACTTGTTTGGCTTAGCAGGAATCTTTCTTTACTTATGATACTACCTGTCACAGATTTTTCTTTTCAATGACTATCCCCATTCTCTACTCCTTGGCTGTAAATCTCCGGTACTGCACAGAAATGGGGAATTGACTTCAGTCTATAGTGAAGTCAGTTTACCCCATTGCAATAGCCGTGGGATAAAGTCTCTTGTACTACTCCAAATGTGATGTAGATGTATCCTTTTAACCTTAGCAGTCACTGTTTGTGACAAAACCACACTATGTGTTTTAAAGCATGTATTATCTGCATTTTACTAATTTTCCAGGACTTTTGTTTTTCATAAAGCATCTATTGAGAACTATATACAAGAACTTCCTAAACACTATTCTACAAATTAAAAGTGACATTTTATAATTGAAAGAAAGGAGTTGCTTTTGGAGACTATTAGTCATTTGGACTTTAACCTATTAACCAGGTTAAAATTTATAGCATTAGGAGAATTAAAAAGGTTCTACAGTATATCACCTTCATGATTGTTTTAGTTTTTTTTCCTTTACACAGTAAAGGTTCCTATTTACTTCTTTTAATATAGGAAACACAAGCAAAACTAATTTTTGTTCTTTTGTATTGATACTCAGTTTTGTCTAAACATTTTGTACATATGTATTTCTATATTCACTATATGTATACATATATAAACATGTACACATTCAGATATATACATATGTATGTGTGTATCTCAATTTTCTTTCTTTGTAATTAAAACACAAAAACTTTTTAAAAGACAACATTTTATGAAAGACATTCTTATTAGAAGTCAGCATGCTGACCTCTATAGAAGTAAAGGCAAACTCCAGTATCTCCATTAAGAACAACTTTAAAACTTTTAATATATTTCATTTCTGTGTCAACACTTTGAGAATCTTAATCTAGTTATCATCCTGCTACAGCTTGTAGAGTAAGATATCATATGTTGCTATTCATCTTATTACATTTGCATGTATCCGAGTTTTAAAAATATACAATGATTTTAAGAGAAAACAGAAAAATTTGTTGACTGTTAAATCTGATAGAGGTTGGCTTCATTCACTTCACTATAGCTACTAAAAGCGGAAACACTGCATGCCCTGTTCTTTTTATAGAAACCCAAGGCAAGTGAGTCATTAGCTGTGTTAGTAAGTTATCTAAAGCTGTTTTGGTATAGTATAAAAATAGTTCTGAAATTATATGACTTTACAAAGGAAAACATTAACTATAGCTTATTGATTTGTGTTATCTTTATCCTTCTGAGAACCACAGCATTAAGTCTCAATTCTTTGGAAAAATAGCTGAGGTTTCTACTTAACACCACAGAAGTTCTTTCCTCCAGATTCTCCCAGCATCCTTCAGTCACTGTCTGTTAAAAGGAATGGCTAGAATAAGACCCTGTGTCCTGACCTGTACAGTTTAGGAGCTGGGCTGCCCTTTTCCCAGAGGCCATTCCCTATATAATCCAGCCATTTTGATACATTTTCTCCTTTTGGACCTTCAGTTACTTGGCCTCTACACCTGGTTCTTCTCTCTTCCATCTCCCTCAACCCTCCTCCCATGTTCCACTCAGTCTGGTTCTGATAATTGCAGCCTCTCCCAAACGTCTTCATCTATGCTCAAGCTGTCTCTTTATCTACAATTAACTTTCCCCATCATACCTAGAAGCACTCATGTCCCATTCCTTTTTACTTCTTTTATTTCATTCACATAGTTCCATCCCTTTTGCTGTCAGATATTTCTTTGTAAAATTTGGAAGATCTATCTTAATTAAGAATAGAATATAGCTGTCACCATGAAATCATTTGTAACTTGAATTTTATCAGTTCCTTTGCTTCACTTGGGCCTCTGCCTTTGGTGTTTCTGGTTGCCTTTTATATGAATAAAAATTAACTCACAGATAAAAATGATTTCTTAATGGGTCAGTAAGGAGAGATCAACCTCACTTCTTCTTTCTTGTTTTTTAAAAAGTTATCTGGTGGTTTCCATGTTCAGTGAAGAACCCTGAAGGGACTGGCTACACTGGTAGACCCTAGAGAGTTTGAGAGTGGCAGCTGACTTTTGTTACTGTAGTAATTAGTAATCATGTCTTTAAAAAAAAAATAGTTGCCAGATGGTATCTGATTATATAGATCATAATGAATAACTGATATGTAATTATGCAGCTAATGCCTTTTTTAACCTTATTTTGTTTGAGACACAAAGAGCGTTACTTTCATTATAATGTAAAAACTCAAAGCACTAAGCTCAGGAAATATCTTTTTCCTACTTTGAATTAGAATGAGAAACCTCCTCATGAAACTGAGAAACTGAGGAATATTCTTAGTGTCTATTCGCATTCAGAAGAGATTGATTATTCTCCCAAGTTAGAGGCATCTTAAAACCAGTTGAAATTTTCTCACTTTGGAAGAGGAATAACTCCCTGGATGATTACACAGCAAAGATTTTCCTAAACTCCTCATCATTTATTTATTCTTAAGAACATTTTGTACCTTAATTTCTAATATTTTTCTAAATCAATAAAACATCAAACATTTTTAGAGAGATATAAGTTGATTCTGTTAAAAACAGATATGTCTTATACCCTCAAAGGGCATGGAAAACCAATGTGCCAAGACATGACCAGGAGATGATAGTCACATTCCAAGACCAGGGCAAGACTATTTGACTGGCCCTAAGATCAGGAAAACGTTTACATAGAGCAGGCTGGGTTATCTCACATTCTGCAACAGTCTGTCTCTATGTGAAGTCTCACTTCCTTCTCTCAACACTGTTTGTAGACTGGAAACCAACCCTAAAACAGAGATGATGTGCAATTTGACACAAACTGAAGTCATTTGAGAAAAAGGAAACTCACCTGAAAAAAAAAAAAAGGCCCCATTAGGTTGGACTGTGGTGCCTTTTATCAATTTATTGTTTGATATGGGAGGGCCATGCTTATTGTTAATGGTGCCACATCCCTGGGCCAGAGCTCCTGGTTCTATAAGAAAGCAAACTGAGTAATTCAGGCTGTGCAAGGCAGTAAGGAACATTCTTCCATGGCCTCTGCTTCAGTTCCTTTCTCTAGGTTTCTGATATGTTTGAGCTCCTGTCCTGACTGACCTCAGTAATTAGACTTTGCTGTGGAACTGTAAACTAAAATAAAGCTTTTCCTTCTCAAGTTGCTTTGGTCATGATGTTTTATCCTATCAATAGAAACCTTACCTAAAACAGACAGTTTAACAGGAGGAAAGTACAGAAGTTTATTAAGTGTTTTGGTGACATAGGAACCTTCATAAGGAAATTATTCCTGAAAGACAGAAGCACACATGTAATTGTAGGTTTAGCTCTAATGAAGATAAATATAGTCACAAAAATGTGAGGATGTGTGAAACTGTAAGTTTAGTTTAGATGAAGATAAATATAGTCACAGAGATGCATGCTTATACAGAGGGAATGTGCTATAATAGAAAACTGGGGGCCCAAGTAACGCTGGGCATTGAGATTATTCTCTTGTCTGTGTGCTTTGTCATAAGTATGGTCCTTTCTTCTGACCATAGAGATGCATCTCAGTAGGGCTTTAGAGCTATTTCTGAGCAGATCAGACATACAATGGCTCAAGTATCTGTTCTTTTCCTTCAAACTAAAAGATCCTTATTTTAGTATAGTGGACCCTGATCTCATAAAGTATTCAAGATATTCTATTACATCAGAATAAAATTTAAATTTCCAATTTTAACTCATGTAATTTTAAATAGAAAGAGTGCTATGTGGCTAAAGTTTCCTATAATGGTTAGTTTAGTGACCGGAGCCTATAGATAAATGGAGTTTGTTTTCTATTACTGCTTTCATATATATATTTGTTTTATATCTAAAGCAATCTGAACTACTGGATAGAAAGTAAGCCATCTTTCTCTTGATATTGATATTTACAGAAACATATATAACATGTCATTTATTTCAGAGCAAGAATAAAGAGGTAGATAAATAAAACAAGATAGAAAATAACAGCATCCAACTATTGAGGAATATATTAAGCTTAGCTTATGATAAAGGTGACATTTTATATCAGATGGGTGAAAATGATGGATATTTTAACGAGTAGTAGGGGGACAAATGGCTAGCCATTTGGAGAGAAAACAACCATTACATTCATACTGCACACTGTATATAGTAGTAAATGCCAGATAAATTAAAGCTTTAATGTGAAAAATGAAGTCATTTCTGGAAGAAAATGTTATTAAAATGGAATCTAATCCTTGTGTCATATAGCATTGTCTAAGGGTACTACCTGAGACAGAGAAAACAAAACAAGACGAATGGAGTAAAGCCAGGGAAATGTACATTTTTATTCTTCTACAAGATTCAAGGCAAACAAAATATAAAAACAAACTGAAAGCATATTTGTAGCACATTCACAGAGAATAAAAGCATCAAAATTTAGAAGCTGCCATTGAGAAAGCATGCATAAATTGATTAGTGGATAAATTATTAGAAACTATTCATACAGGCAAAAATACTGTGTTATAAACCTAGGGAATACATTTAATCTAAAAAACAGCAAGATAAGTGGATAATACTAGGACCTATCTTTCTTTGATGGTTTCATATTAAATAGTTTATATATGCAAAACATGGAAAAGAAGCATCATGCACAGTAAGCTTACCAGAGATCTGGGATATATTTTGCATGCGTTTTAAGAGATTCTTTCTCTTTCATGTAGCCCAGTGTCAAGATGTTGAATATCTACTATGCTGCAGGTTGTATTCTATGGAAACAAAGGAGGAAAGATTTTGTCCTTATGTTTACTCCTACCCCTTCTCTCTCTCTCTCTCTCTCTCTCTCTCTCTCTCTCTCTCTCTCTCTCTCTCTCTCTCTCTCTCTCTGTGTGTGTGTGTGTGTGTGTGTGTGTGTGTGTGTGCACGTGCGCATGTGTGTGTACTCAGGTGGAGGCCAGGGAGTTGGTTTTCTTCTATGTATGTCCCAGAATTTGGACTCAGTTTCTCAGGCTTGGCAACAAGCACCCTTACCCACTGAGCCATCTCTGTGGCCCAACTTGCACAAATTACAGAGGTAAAAAAGAACATCAAAAGATTGAATTTTGCCATAGACTGAACTGATTACTTTGTAATTCTTAGAGAGAACAGTAAGCTAGCATACAAAAGAATCTGTCACTATTTGAGGAGATCATTGTCTCTAGTTTTACTAACAACTATGGGAAACCTAGTTCCTCCAAATGATGGACGCAATTCAGTTTTTTGAGTATTGAATATTATTAAAGTATTGAAATGTTTTTATTGGTAAATTAATAAGAATAAGAGATGGCACATGTAAGAACACTTATCCCCATAGAGCGCTGTGCTCAGAGACCCTCCTAGGTAACTCTAGCATTAGCCATGATACAAACTGTTCAACCCTGGCACAGAGGCTGCAGTGAGTGAGAGTCTTTGAAATACTGTCAAGGAAAAATATCATGGCCCCAAATAGTGAGTAAGCATTGAACTAAAGATTTCCTCAACCTATCAGAACAAGAGAGGTCAAAATCATGGATTTGTCTTTTTAAAAAAAATGGCAAAGGTTAAAAGACTATAGAATCTTACAAGAGTCCATTTCTTGCTAATAATTAAAATAAGTGCAACTGTTAAAATAAAATAAAATAAAATAAAATAAAATAAAATAAAATAAAATAAAATAAAATAAAACAGGTGAATGGGATAATGTCACTACTAATCAGTAAGGGGGATGAATGTGTCATAATCACCTGTCTCTGATGTTTCCTTTCATTTAATCAGTTAGCTAGCTCTTAGAGCTTGACTTTTTTATAATTTACCTGATGACGAGGAAGCCAGCTACTGATATGGGCTTTATTTGTACCATTATCCATTAGCTGGATGGTAAAGTGGAAGCCTTTGATAATATTTGCATCAGACACTGGGTTAAGTTTCCTGATGAGCCTATTGTACATTGGCGGTCAGGAAGTGCGAGTTCTTCCAACAGTGAGCGCCTACTTCAGTTTTTAAGGCAGCAAATCTGGGTGGTTTCTTGATGCCGCCTTACTTTATGTCCTTGAAGAATGTAATTCTGGGCTAGAAAAATAGAAGCAACAATTCCCAGAAAGTACTATCCATTCCATTCAACACACTTGCTGAGAAAGGACAATCGTCTTTAGAATACCTGTACAATATCTCAAAGAACAGAAAGGCACGGTATCAGCAGAATTCTAAGGAGAATATAAATGATCCTGCATAGTTATGCTCTCCTTTATTTATTCTGAAACATTCACAGTGTCTAAGACATGACCAGTAGGTGTGCATATAATTGAGATTCATGCATTGATCCATTCAATAGTGATGAGTGCAAGATCTTAGAGTGAGACAAGAGTGAAGTAAGTAGATTTGCCTGGGTGGGACAATGGAAAGAAAACATAGGTATAGACATGGCCATATGCACGTTGAATAAAGCTTCTATGTTTCTGAATGACTGAGAAAAGACTATTTAAGGTAAATTCTACAGTCATATAAAGAAAATGCAGAATATAGAATGTCTCAGTTGTGATAATAAGCCAGAGGGACTTTTACTATTGTCCTAAGCAAGGAAAATAGAATGAGTTGGGGAGAATGCTTGGGGCTGGTGGTCAAAGAGTCTGGATATTGCTTCTTTATAGGTTACTAACTTATCTATCTGACTAAAAAGTAAAGACACATTAGACAATATAGTTTAGAAATGTCACAGATGGAAATTTCTTAAATGCAGAAAGAAAGGTTAATATATGGTTCCTATTAGATTATATATTGATATTTATATTTCTTATTATTAAACATTAATATATTAGTTGGCCAGATTTATAAAATATATTGCAAACAATTATATTTTCACTGATAAGCTAGGAGTAAAAAAAGACCTTGATTAACACTGCATAATTTTTACACATACTTACAATGTTGTGGATTTCCAGAGTCAACAACTTAACATTTGACTCCTCAGATTTCCAATATTTAAGGATAGTATCTCCTAATCAAATGTTGAGTTGACTGTAGCACCCAGTGCATGCAGATGGACATAAGAGTAATAGACTCATAATTGTAATTATTGAGCTGCTTACTCTGTGCTCTGACACTGTAGTAAATCCATACAGAAATTATTCATCATTCTTCCCACTTGAGAATCTGTTTTTTAAAAATCATGGAGTAATAGATCACACAGTATGTAATGAATTATATGTAAAAAATAGATTTGAATCCATTATCAAAGACCAATTGTTTTAAGCTTTGTTTATACAATGTCACATGCTAGATGGAAGTGTTAAAACCAATCTGAGAGGGAGAAGATCATTTGTATAATGGGACACAAATGGGAAAAATTGAGACAGAAGAAGATGAGGAAGAGGAGGAGGAGAAAAAAATGCAGATAGAAGAAATGAAGGGGGAGAGAGGTGGGAGAGCAGAGAGAGGAGAGATAGAAAGTGAGGGGGTGAAGAATCCAAAAACAAACAGAACAAAGAAGCTTTCAGTTTTGCCAGTCTAGCCAGGTGAATGAGATTTTTTTTGTTGTTTTTTGTTTTGTTTTTAATTTTTGATAGTGGTCATTGTAGTAAGGGCACAGTGACATTTTGGTAATTGGACATGCCTAACAAAATTAATGGAGGAAGGATTTATTTTGGCTCATAGTTTAAGAGGCTCAGTCTTATGTTGGTAAAGGAGACATGGTGAAGGTCATGGTGACCAGAGTGAATGGCTGGGACCCCTCAATAGCCCAGGTCAGAATCTGAATAGAAACATCATGTCAATAGACTTAAGTTCCAGCTCTACGTCTGCCAGTGAGTCCCTATGCACCAAAGGTTCCACAATCTTCCAGTATTGTCACTAGCTTGGGACCAAGTGTTCATCTCATGAGCTTATGAGAGACATTGCATATTTAGATAATACCCATCCACCTCTGGCAGGGAAAAGTGAAACAACAGAGACAGTCGGATTTTAAGACATTGAGCTGATTGGTTCTGTGAAAAGCAAATGTTTGTGGATATGAGTTGGCATTTGCTTCTACATTTTGGTTACACCAGAGGTACTTTTGGAACAGATGGGCATCTTAGGCTCAGTTCTTAGCTGATGGGTTATGACCTCTTTGTAGTATATAGAATAAACCTTTCCCCAAGCTGCCTATACTTCTTTCTACATTAAAGTGACCCTCAGGCCTAGCCTTGCTGGTGGGAATTTCCAGATTTGTGGCAGGGGATGATGTTAGTAATAGCATGAACCATAATTCTTATCTTGGTACCTGCACACCAAATCCCACTGCACAAATTTTTCATAGAGAGTCTAGATGTCAAGCATGTTTAATGTAATTAGTATGTGCATGTTAGAAAAAAATTAGGGATCTTAGTAAGGGACTGGGAGCTAAAGTCTTCATTAGTGACTCACTCCTACCCTGGGGTTACAACAATCTGTTATAAAATCTGTGAGTTAAAGTCAGTTTTATCATCCTCTTCCATGCTGAGTAGATGATATAGGCTCAGAGAAGGTAAATAACTTTTACAAGTTCACATAGTAAGTAAAGTGTCAAAGTGCTTTAGAGGGCTGTGGTCTTAAACTTCAAGCCACTTGGTTTATCCATCCTCTCCTGGTTCCTAAAACCAGAATAGCAGAGTACCATGATTGCTTCAACATATCACATGAAATTTATGAACTAAATTATTATATTATTATTTCCCAATATAGCTTTAATTCTATAAGTAGCAGGGATAAACATGAAAGCATTTGAACTTAGGCCAGATCTGTATTTGATGTGATTGGATAATACTATGTATTAATTAATTCAATACATTGAATGAAATCAAGAACTAAAACAGTATATTGGTGAGAAACACTTTTCAATGATAACAGTAAGATACAGGTTATAAAATAGAAAAAATTACAAAGTGTGCATACAGAAGACATTTACCAACTTTGTTTTAAAAGAGATCACAGGTTGGGTGGTATTTGATGTAAAGTCTATGAAGGAAGAACTGGTGTTCTAGGAACCATTTAAATAAGTACCAAAAAGATACAGGGCTGTTGGATCAGTATTATGGAAAGTATTCCATATAAAGCTATAGAACTTTAATTTGTAAGCAGTCAATACAAATTTGAGGAGAGTGACATAATTTTATTTTTCCAACAAAGTCACAATATTTTCATTTAATCTTGTGTATTAATGAACCATTTTACATTCACACATATGATTTAATACAGTTTCCCAGTGTTGATCTGTAAGTATGATACTAGAGCTTTGGAATATCTTCTACATTTTTCGCTATATTTAAGTTTGAAGAAAATTAAATCATGGACAACACTACTGGTGGGCAATAGGACAGAGAAGTAGTTTAAGAAAGAATTCAATGTATTAAAGGCTTTTGTAAATTTTCTAGAAAGATACAGTGTTGGCTTCTGTATAGTGAAAGTAGTAAGATAAACAGGGCAGACATATTAACAGTTCTTTAAAATGTATGGGACTTACTGATCAAACTTATATAGGATGTGAGAATATGAGGGTTTGTCAATAAAGAAATAACTGTTTTCATTTTCTAAAACTGGAATAATCTCAAGAGATTATGGTACTTAAATGTCTTTTATGACTTCTATTGTAATTGGCCTTTTAGAAGTCTCTTTTTTTTTTTTTTGGTGTGTGTGTATGCCTCCCATAAAGTATTTCAAATTAATTTTCTATCAATAAATTAAATATTTAACTTCATTAATATTTATCATCTGAAGTTAAGTGATCAAATTCCATGTTTTTGTCCCCTCTAATTGAACAGCAAGTAAATTCAATATGTAATTAACCTAATGGATTTACCTATTAAAGAAGCCTACTATTAGTTGGTGAACAAAGGACGATTCAGTTATTTAATGCTAGGAGGGTTTTTACTATAATAATGTAAGATCAGGTGGAAGTTTAGCTTAGGTGTCCTGCAAATGAGTGTACAATTAGGAAAGTAAATAAACAGAGTGCATTAACTGTCTGTAGACAAAATTCAGAGGTGCATTCTGACATAATATTTTGGGTTAGGTTTCCCAGAACATGAAGTGCCTTTACTTTGATCTCCAGCTCACACTTTCTTCCTCCAAGTCAGGGCTTGTAACCACTTGCAATTGCAGACCCTGAACAGATTGTAGAGGAGGACTGATGAAAATTGTGTGGCAACTTTGCTAATCAGCAGAGCCTTTGGATGCGTTTTATTCCATAATTAAGCCAGATCCAGGATGTTCTGTGCTTGATGGAAGGAAAAGTGGTTTAAGAAGCTGAGTACTCACTTAAAAATAACAGCTCTATTGCTAATTAGTTTAAGAATTCTGTCAAGGTAGTAAGAGCTATATGAATCTTAATTACCTCATGTATAAATTAGAAATAATGATGCCCGCCTTATCAACTATAGAGTGGTTTTATATGTCAGTGCCATTATATAGGAAAGCAAAACAGGTGGGGTTTTATAACCCATGTGAAATTGCAACAACCAAATTAGTAAACTATAAGCTCAATATATCACACCTATTGACAGGAGGAAGAGCAACTGTCTCCTCATTTCCTCACCCATTTATCTTTTTCTAGTTTTTCTATCTTTGCTGTGTATATTTTAAAATTAAACTTACATCATATGATGTGAGAATTAATTTTGATCATCAGCTTGGAGTGAATGACACCTAGGAGACTGTCAAAACATCCTTCTGGGTGTGTGTATACACCCATTTTCAGAACGGAGTAAAAGGGAACATCCTATCCTAAAAGTAGGCCATGCCATCCAAAAGTCTGGAGATCACATGTACTAAAAGGGCCAAGGAAGACGTGCACCCCCCCACCCAGCCCTCTCTGCACCCTGTCTGTGTGTATGAGCTGATTTCTTTCTGACGACTTTTTCCCAGAGTGATATCCAATTACACTGTGGCCTCAAAACAATGGGACCAGTCAACCTCAGAGTGAAATCTCTAAACGTAAAATAAATCAACCATGAACCAAAACTTCTGAACCTAAATCAATCATTTTTCTCTTGTAGTTGTGTCTTTCAATGTTTATTATAGAAGCATTACAGGGAAGGATATAAGCTAAATGTCTTACATTTGTCTTATGATATTGTCAGATTGAATATATTTGATTATCTTATGTTTTTCTGAAAAAAATAACAACTTGTGGATATTTTACTACATTTTTTAACAGTTAAGGTTTTAGTAAAAACTTTGCATTTTGCATTGTTATATGACAACCTTGTTTAAAATAAAAAATAATAGAAATAAGGGACATAATGATAATAATAATACTGCTACCAAACTGTTGAGTGCTTTTATGTCAGATGTTAAGTGTTTTAATTTGTTAATTAATTTTTCCTCAAATCCATGTTCAAGCTGAAAACTATCTACTTTGTTTAGTTTATATTAATGAGTCAAGTTTCTCTATTTCTGGGCTTAGATTTAGTTCCATGAATTATTTTCAGAATGAGAATGTTAGCAGGAATAATGTAAATAAGCTTGAAAAGTCCTGTATATTTGTGTTTTCTCTCATAAAGGAATAATCAGTACAGTTTAGCTGGAGAGGGTTTGGTGGGCATTCGCAAGAGAGATGTTGCCACTGAGCAGTCAACAGGTGAATCCCACCTGATTACTCACTCTCCAGAGGACACAGAAATCCTAATGTTTTCTATTTTGAATTCCTCTGAGATTTTATATTGTTTGAAACACATCCATTATTGATCATTGACTAACAAATAAGGCAATATCATATCCTCATTTAACAAGTACAAATTTGGGAGAGAAGGAAATTAAGTAACTTTATATAGAGTCACACCTACAAATATGTACAGACTGGCATTTGAGCATATTTAATTCAGCTCTAGTACTGAAAGAACCAAGAAAGTAGTTAATAATCTGTGGACTACACTGTCCTTACTGTGTATATACAAAATTAGAAAGCATAAGCTAGTGTATACGTACTGATGAAGGTATCTCAAGAGGTTCTTGGCAAATGGAGGGCAAATTTATAGAATTAGTAGAAAGGTGAAACTATAGTTGTGACTTAGTATGTAAATAATAGTTAATTACTTATGTGTAATTATATATATTATATATGTATAAATATGAACATCACATAAATATTTCAATATTATTTGTGATCACATTACTAGCACATTCTTATGATTCTGAAAGTTTATATTTTAGTAAAATTCAAGTGCTAGTTTTATTCCTCTTTGTCTAATCTTCTTATTACATTTTTATACATTAACCAAACATACAGCCTTTTGAGTTTGTCAATATCACCTGTGTCTGCCTTTCTTAAAAATATATAGAGCTTGTCCAACTGCAGCATGACTTTTGTGCTAATGTGGGAAAAAGGCAAAGGATATTCTGTTTTCCACATACGATGATGCTCTCCATTTGACTTCTTCTGTTTCTTTAAGTTCTATAGATTTTTCATAAAGTTACAGTGTAAACTTTTAAAGTTTTTCCAAGTATTTTTAGTCTTCAGTTTTCATCTCCAATTGCTCAGCTAGTGTGTCGTGTCACAATTACTGCCCACATATAGAAAAGCAATATATGTATTTTTTTGACTTCCTGTTAGGGTGACAGTGTCTCCCTTCATTTTGTTCTTGAATAGGACTACTGCCCATGGGTTTTCCTAAGATAGTTACTAAGGCAGTTCTTTTTACCTTGAACAACTACAGGCTTAAAAATGAAATTAGTGTCTCTACTTGAATGATCATATCACTGAATTTAAGTTCATTATTTTTCATCATACGTTTTTCATATGATTATTTTTAAGATACCTCACTTCCATTTATTTTTCATGTCTTAATACATTTCATCTATTGTTAAACATAATTACTTACAGTTGGTGTCAGATAACACACAATCTGAGTAGGTTACATTTAGTACTTAGAAATATCTCTCTATATAAATAGACAGTTATGTCCATAATAATTTATGAAAATAACCAAGAATTTGAGAAAGATTAAGAAGGGATGGATGCATGGGAGGATTTGCAGGGTGGAAAGGAAAGGTAATGATGCTATGATGTTTGTCATAAAAAATAAAAGAAATAATTTTAAAACTCACGTAGTTGAATTACTTTTGATGTTATATTTGTTGAGCCTACCATCTTTTCTCCCTACACTTGTTCCACTGTAGTTTTTAAGAATGTATTGCATTAAATGCCTGTTTTTCTTAATTTAGTTCTCCTTCTTGATTATAGACATCTTTAATTCTCCAAATTTTTTAAATTTCAGATTCAACAGTATTTCATATGTTTTGAAAGTCATATTATCTCAGTAGAAATTAAAAAAAAAAAACAGTTTCTGATTTCTCTGATTTGAAAGTATTAAAACTGGGAAAGGACCATGATTTCCATAATCAAGCACAACAAATTCTGGAAATAATATTAAGTGCTTTATTTTCTGCTTTAGAAAAAAGAGAAATTTGTCAGAATGTGAAGTAATTCCTGCTCTCCAATACATTTGCAATTTCTGTTATCTCTTCCAATAATTCATACACACACATCCATATGCTATTATTATTGTCAAAAATTGCTGAAAATTTTCTGAAAAAAGATTCTCATAAATACTTCTTGGAGTCATAATATTTATAATCATATTCTGATGTGCTGTGTGTGTGTGTGTGTGTGTGTGTGTGTGTGTGTGTAAATTCTGTAAATACTACATAAAAACATAGCCAGAAAAAAAATGACAGTCCCCTTAAGTCATCATTTTGGGAAGACTTTAATGACTATTCATATATTTTTAATTATTAAATTTCTGAGAACATCATACACGATTACTGTATATAGTCTTCTGTCAGCTACTACTTTCCTCTCATCCACACCTATTTTATTTATAATACATCGAATCCTTTCTTTTTCTCTAATTATCGTTGTTATACTCAACCTCCCCAATCCTTCCCTCCTCTCTTTCTCACACACACACAAGCACACACACATACATACAAAGTCTTATTGCTCATATGTGTATGACTTTAGGGCTGTAGAGGAAAGGACATCTACTAAGATATTCTATCTTCTGTAAATGGCAGAGAAGTTGCATTCATGAAATGTCAACAACATGGTTGTCTAAACAATATTTTAACAATGGCAATTATTTGACATGCCAAGGTATCTCAAAGTATCCCAGTGGATAAAAAGCTACAGGAAATTAGTAGCTCCTGAGAGAGGGAGAATCAGTCTTTCTCAGGGTAATTCCCCTAATTAATTCTCCATGTTTACTTCATGACTATAGCATGACTTTTGTGGCTGGATTAGAAGATTAGAAAATACACTGAAGCAAGAAGAACTCTAATTGTTTGCTTTGATAGTCCTCATTTTACAGAATGAAATTTATGTCTCTATGATGTAAATGCAGAGATGATTCTAACTGCACCGGTCCATATACTCCAGAAGTCATACTACTTGCTTTAAACTAGAAAGTAGAGTGTTTTAAGGTTTAAACTTCCCAAATTTAAGTTTTGGTAAAGACATATTAGTTTAAAGACTTCAGAGACTGTTTCGGTTCAGCTGTGGGTGATATCCTATAGAACTGGGAGTCTGGAATTCTGTTTGATCTGTACTAATATTTTACTAATCTTGCATTCACTGTGGCCGTCTTTCCTGTCTCCTAGATTAAAAGGAAACTTACATTTCTTTTTAAAATCTTAGTACAGACAGCTTGAAGAACAGAGGTATCATTTTAACTCCGCTCTAGTCACTTTGGAAGATTTAAATATCAACAGCTTTATGGATCAGCACACCACTTTCCCACCATATGAATGGCAGTAAACTAGCATCTGTTTTTTACAGAAAAAGAATCAGGTATTATTCAATAAGTTATTGAAGCCTGGATGGCTTTGACTTGTGGTTTGAATATTCAGGGAGTGGGAGGGAAAAGAAATGAATAACAGGAAGGGAACTTGAAAGGGACATTTTGAGTCATGTTATTTATACTTAGTGAATTAGATGCACAAAGTTACCACTTGAAGTGATAATGTTTCCGGTAAGAGCCAGAGACATAGATTATCTAACAAAAACTTCAGTATTAGGCACGAGGTGCCTCATTTTGAATTGTTGTTGGTGAAGGGAGACCAAGAAACTCCTAAAATATCATCTATTACTGTTGCTTAGTTTCCTTCCAGAAATTGAAAGTGAGTCCCTATCATTGAAGACACTATGCACTTTAGACACGGGCCTCTAAGGAGTCAAGCTGAATCGAACTGGAAAACCTCTTCCTCAGAATTAGCTTTTATCGTAAAGGCAGTTTCTTGGCAAGCTGCCAAGATGAGCCAAAACAGTAACCAACATGGAAAGATAGTCACAAAATGCAACATTGCCACTTATATATGGGTGATAACCAAGGGCTCTCAAACTGAACTTAAGGTCCGTTTAATGGAATTCAAACCTGGTACTGTAATCCTAACCATATATCTGTGACTGATGAGGCTGTGATATGTAGGAGAGAGCCCACAACCACTACTTTCCTTATATTCACATACTTGTAACTATCACCCAAAAGATGCCTCATTTTGAAAAAGATGAGACCATTAAAGAAAGATACAATTGATCAAAATTCAGAGAACAGATGACCTTACGTTGCCCAACCCCAAAGGATGCAAATTACAATATAACTTCTACATCTAATCCTTTGGAAACGTCTTGTAAGAGAAGATAAAAAACCAGAGGAGCAGGATATATGTTGTCAGGTTGTATTTTTATATATATAGTGACGATGCACCAAAGAAATTTCAATAATGTGTCTGTCTAAACAAGACTTGAACCATAATGATACTAGCTCGCAATGCCAGCATGGATAGGGAAATTCCGTAGTACCTCAGCTCCAAGTTGACAAGTTATAGAAAATTAATGACTGCAGAGAGAGCAGGAGTCATTTTCCTAAAGACTAGGATCCTAATTGGTTATCAAGTATCAAATGGTCAGTCTTAAGTACCTATATATGAGCAACACTAAATAGACTCAGAGGTGTAGATTATACATTAGCTCATTTAAATATACATTTTTATGTAACAATCATAATTAAGGAAAAGGAAGTCATGATTTGAAAGGAAGTAGTAGGGCATGGGAGGAGCTGATGGATTAGAGGGAAATAACAAACTCAAATAAACATGTATGAAAATTGTAACTCATGTAAAAAATAATATATAAATTCAACCTAGCAAAAAACAAAACAAAAACAAACAAAAACCTATGTTGAAGCAAAAGAAAAATATTCCAAGGTTTCTTTATGTTAAAAAAAGTACATCCATTTCATTAAGATGAAAATTCTTTTGTTTTTAATAAATAGTAAAAATATGCATATACCAAACAATCATTTTAAAATGAACTTCTCTATAGTTTACTATTAAATATTAAAATCTGGTCATTTACACTTAGTTCAGCTTGATTTAGTAAATTTTATTCATCTTAATTGTCTATGTAAATTATGCTGGCAACTAATTCAAGCTAGGGACTGAGGCTTAAGTTGTGAATGGCACAAAGAAATTTATGTGATGAACAACAACATATCTACCTGTCTTGAGTACACAGTAAAGCCTAGCTCAACTTACAAACACTATTCTGATGAAATACATTTTCCTAATAGAAACATCCAGTCTTTTGTTCAAGGTCACACAGCAGGCAATGTCTTTAGTTTTAGTTGACAGTGGAAACCATAGCCTAATTTTAATATTATTTAATTTGTGAAGCAATTTGTAATCCTTAAATTCTGGTTTCCATTGAGAGAGAGAGAGAGAGAGAGAGAGAGAGAGAGAGAGAGAGAGAGAGAGAGAGAGAGAGAGAGAGAGAGAGAGAGAGAAAGGGATGATTATATGAACATTACCTGTCTTGTGAAATTACTGTGAGGTTAAATTGGAGAATGAATGTGTTAGTGCTTTTAAAGTCAGACAGGCCTGCACCAACCTTAGATGTTATTTATATCCTCTTAAAATAGTCATCATCCCTAGGTTTTACCACCACACTTAGCAGTGAAAGGCATTCAAGCATTACAGAGTCCTGTTCTGACAAGGGAAAGATAACAGCAGGCTAAAATGAATGCTTTCTAATCCCTATCCACTCGCTCGAATTTGCCGTGAATTGATAATACTCTTCCGGAATTTTCCACTGTAACTTGCTAGCATCAAAAGGCTGACGATGGAGAGAAGCTATTCAGCCCCTGGCGACATTTATCTACACAGGTCCGTATCTTTCAGCTTACAAAGTTGTAAAAATAACTTGCCAAGATGAAAGGCATCAAATATTGCTTAACATTTATTTATAGCAGGTTATCCTATGCACAAGAAATACTGATTTTGTCCATCTGCACTGCACAAGCACCTGGTAGGCGCTCTTAAGCGGGAAAGTGGAAATTTGGCAAACTCTTGTAAACAGTTTAAGGCAGTTTCCCTTCTCACAAGACAGACGGTTTTAAAAGTAAGGAAGTCATCCTAGGGTTTTGATGACTTGACCTGTAGTTTTCTCTTAGTTTTTATAGCCTTCTATGCTCTATCAATTCATATCTCTTTCTAAAGAATGGGTATTATTTTTACATTTTTTATAGGTAATTTCTATACATCTTTGAGGAGCGTTTTGTTGAGTGATAAACGTTTTCCAAGTATAAAAGTACTCTTAGAACTGGAGAAATGGTTCAGTGCTTGACAGTTTGTGATCTTTGTAAATTTCATCTAAGCTGGAGTAAGCTGAAAGAGGGGATTCTCAGTTCAGGAACTGGCTCCAACAGATTTGCCGGTGGACGGGTCTGCTTGTCACTTTCATGACTGACGACTGGTGTGAGAGGCCCACTGTGCATGGTATATGAAAGCAAACTTAAGCAAGCGACCTGGAGCAAACCAGTAAGCCGCTTTGCTCCACAGTTGCAGCTGCTCTTCCCCTTTGTGTTTCTGCCCTGATTTCCTTCAGGAACTGACTGATGTAAAAGTGTAAGCCAAATGAACCCGTTCCTCCCCAAGTTGCCTTTGGTCATAGTGTTTATCTCGGCAATAGAGAATCACACTAGAACACAGTACATAGATTCTAGCAGAGAAGCTCAGTTTGATCTCCATCACCCACGCTGGGCAGATCAAAACCTCCTGGAACTTCGCTCCAGGGGCATCTTAAGCCACTGGCCTTTGGTACCAGTACTCAAGTGCACATTCACATCTTATAACTTTAAAGTGCTTTTATACTTTCATATATGTATATACTTTAAATTATAAACAATATGAAGAACAAAGTAAAATGTTAGAATAAACTTTGTAATGTACAGTTTAATTTTTAAATGGATCTATTTTACATTCCTGATAAGCAGAGGTTAAATTGTGGCTCAGAGACATTGGTTGTTTCTCAGTATCATCCAGCTGTAATGTTCAGAGGAAAGATTCAAAGCGCACGTATGAGGGAGAAGGTTTTGTATATACTTATATACAGATCACTTGAAAAAACCATCATGTAAACGGACTGATTAGGACTTTAGGCATTTCCTACTACTGTCTTTCCAGACAAAGAGTTGTTGGACCTTTATGTCCTTAAGATCCAAATCTTCAATTTTTGCTTTTAAGAGAAAAGAGTGTCTGGTGATTAATTTAATATTTGTCTCGTGGTTTCCATAGTAACTGTGTTGTCAGGAGGCTGAGTCGCAGTTAACAGTGCTCTTGGAATGACTTTGGATCAGTGGGCTCCGGCTTGTGAGCCTCAGTGGCGGGCTTTTCTTCTGCTAATTGGTAGTGTTCCAGATTCCCACATGGTTCTTTGGGAAGTTCTTTGTTCTTCCTTTCATTACGCAATCCTTGACGTTTTACTGAAATCCAGTATTATGTTCTTTAATTGAAGTTTAGAGTTATTTTTCAGATAGTAATTTCACAAAATTTAATGAGCAAAACTTGCTTTGTGAAAGCATGGTTTAAAATCTGTTTTGAATACTGTGTTTTCAGCTGTATCCTATAGCATTACAAAGCAGCCAGAGTTCTTACAACTTGTTAATTGTGACAAATTACTTTTCCTCAATTGTCCCTTATTTTATAATATTCACAGTATACGTCCCCTGTGGTTTACTACATCTATCTTTCACTTTCTATTCTCTTTACGCACATGTAGACTACATTTCTTTTGCTGCTAAATATATGATATAAATGCAAAAACATAAATAGAAGCATTGGGAGAAATTTCAAATATCATTCTGAAGTAAAGAAGAAAAAAAGATTACAAAGAAAAAGAGATTCTCCAGTGGCTGCCGTTGTAGGGATTAATTATTCTCCCCTAAAGCAAAAGTGAAAAGGCTCCCAGGACTCTCTTCTGTTCTTACCATACAAACCCCCACCAGTAAGATCAGTCAATGTTGCTCAGACCCTGATCTGGTGTTCTGTTGTCTGTTCCCGTATGCATTCATTTCTCATCAGGAAAGGGCCAAGAGAGAGTTTTCTGCTTCCCATCCTCATTCTCTCCAACGGGGTTTAGAAAACACTAGAAAACACAAAAAATGAGAGTGTACTTTTTTTCCCCATGTGATCAGGAAAAATACTCAATTTTCAAGACTAGCAGACAAAGAAAGGCCTTCCTTGTGTCCTTTAAAGGTGATAAGTCACCACTGTGTCTGCCTGTGTCTCCTAGGCAGTGAGAGGATCATGGCTTGCTGACTCATTTCCATACATCAATGTTAGTCAACTTCCCTTCTTCCCAGGACCAGGAGATACTTGGTCTCAAGTACAATTTATGCTTTGCTGAAGATCTTGTGGATTTGGGTAGGCTCCAGGGACACTGTTATTATACTCAGGGCATGGCTTCCTCTGCTCACATTTTTTCACCTTTACTTTTCAAGTTTCCTCCTGAAAGCTTTTATCTCTGCAGTTTTCAGAGTAGAAGTTTTCTTGAATATCTTATTCCTGACCATTGCACGTATCTGTGTATGGTGCTGTAAATGTTTTTCTATAAGATGAATTTAGCTGCCTTTTGAGACAAAATAATATTTCCAAAGTAAAAACTAACCAACATAGAAACTGACTTATACAATTAATTATGTTAGATGTCAGGAACAGTTTAGTAGACTATGCTGCTACACACTTATGTACAATTTTCTTTACACTTTTGCTTCTTAAACATGAACATTTTCAAGTGTGCTGAAGTTAATAACATAATCATTTCGTAAAATTTCAAAAAGCTTCAAAAACTATGTGCTTTATATTCATATTTTACTTTTCTTCCAGGATTTTTTGGTGACATATTTCAATGTATTTTATAGTTTAATTCTTAACTAGCATGTCAGAAAGGGGCAGTTTATGAATGTATTGTGTACTATCACATATGAATTACAAACAAAACTTGATACATTAAGTAAAAATGCATATTTTGAATTGTCTGATAGTTCACGTATTTACTAGATGAAGCTCATCAACTACAGGTAAAGAAGTTTTCTATTTCTATATCGTACACATGGAGATTCTGGGAGGTTTGTTACCCCTTTGGTTTTGGTTCTGTTTGTTCTTGTTGACACTGAGGAATGAATGTAGGAGACAGAGCATGTTTAGCAAGAGAGCAGCTTTCTGTCACTATTTTTTTTTTTTTTGAGATAAGATTTTATTAAGCTTCCTGGGTTGGTTTTCAGCTCACTCCGTAGCTTAGGAGACTTTGAAGAGTGAACAAATGAAAGACGAGTCACATCAGAAAGTACAATAGTAAAAACATATCATGTTGGAACACATATCAACTCAGTCACAGGCGAGTTTTCACATATGGATCTTACTCTTACACTTTTTGCTCACTTTAACTCTGGGTTGTTATTTATTCTTTTCATGGCAATATTTAATAGGATGCATCAATTATTTGGGGAAAAATTTGTTTATAAATATATTTTATACTATTTAGTTCTTTATGTTTTTTATCATTCACCTGTGTGTTTATGTGAATGTGTTTGCAGGTGTCCATGAAGACTAAAAAAGGATGTAGAATCTCAAAAAGTTGCAGTTAACAAGTGGTATGAGCCATATCATGTGGATGCAAGGACCAAAATTTGGGTCGTCTGCATGAGCAATACGTGATCTTAAGTGCAGAGCTATTCATCTAGTTGTGGATTTCATATTATATACGAAATTTGTATTTTACTCCTCTAACATCCTTTGTGGGTAATATATTTTTAACGTATTTGAATTTCTCAAAGTCTTTTTAGTAAGTCTCTTACAGATAGCATTGACATAAACCTGGGCTCAGGCAGCCCCAGTAGGTAGGACCTGTCTTCCATCTTGATGTGCCAATGAAAAGATATTGAACAGTAAAAGCAGAGAAAGATTTATGCAATCTGTCCATATTGGAGAAGAAAAGAAGAAAATGGTCCAGTGACTCCTGAGTCCACCTCAGGCTACCGACATGATGGGTTTAAGCTTAAATAAAAGGTGAGAGGATGTATTATTAAAAGCGGTGGTCACTGGAGAGTTGTTATCTAGTATCAAGTGGTCAATGCTGAAGATATGCATATAAGTAACATTATACAGATTGGGAATATGAATATAATATTACACAGGCACACACACATATACTAGGAAGTATATATCACACATACATTTGTATATGCAAGTATCACATATATTTTTAGTATATAAGATATATACATTTCAGAATATATATATATATTATATTTATATGTATTTAAAAATTTATTAGATAAAAGGCCATGGACTTGAAAGAGAAATGCAGAAGTGTATATGGGAGAATTTGGAGAAAGAAACAGAATTAGAAAATGTTTCAATCATTTAACATCTTAAAAATAAAATCAAAACATGAAAGTATGTTTCTAAAATATTTAAACCCTTCTTTGTCTCAACCCAGGCCTAGTAATTTTGTTTGTCCTGCTGGGTGGTCAGGGTCTTTCCTGTGAGGTTTTGTTCTCCCTGTAATTCAAGATCACCCAATAGGAAAGACTTAGTACAAACAGCATATCCCTGTGCCTTCCATTAACATGTAGACACAAAACAAAGGCAAAGATCTTGGGCTCCATCTCTGCTTTAGTTATCTTGTGGGCTTATGGGAGATGTCAGTGCTTTTCTGCAAAATTTTTTCTCCTGACTGTTTCTGTTCTCTTTATTCTTCTTTGCTGGCTTCAAGGCTTGGAACTTTCCAGGCTTTCTCAAAAGTGCCCAGTTGTCCTCAGATCCCCCACTCAACCAGCATGAAATCTCCTCATGTGCATGAGTACTGGAAATACCTCAGGTTGTCTTTGCTCTTTCTGAGCTCACTGGTATGAACGCCAGTGTTGATATTCATGATCAATCTTAGTCTGTGTTCATATCCTTTATATTACAGTCTGAGTTGGTGAGGCTGTATTGTCACCTTACTTGGTTAAGCATTCATTAGAACTTCATTTTGCTCTCTGAGGTTTTCTATTTTATTGAAATGATATTTGTATTAATCCTTTTGGAATTGCACCCAACATATTTTTATGTTATTCCCTCTCACAAACCCTCCCAGATCCTCTCAGAGCCCTCTACCCACCCAATTTCCTATCTTCATTTTTTTCTCTTAAACCTCATGGATATAAACTCACAATATTTAGGACAACATTTTCAAGACTTGTGAAAGATCAAGCCAAACAAAATCCAAGTGTGCTGGGAGGAGCAGCATAGGAAGTCTTACCCTTAGCTAATTAGCAATTAGTAGTTACTGGAAGAGAGGCTGTGGTGGTGAAACAGAGAGAGACAGAGAAGTAGAGAGAAGAAAGAGAGGGAGGAGAGAGGGAGAGAGAGAGAGAGAGAGAGAGAGAGAGAGAGAGAGAGAGAGAGAGAGAGAGAGAGAGAGAGAGTCAGATTTCATTAGGGGATTAAAGGGTTGCACCTCCTGACTCTCGTTTTCTTAAGAGGGAGTTTAGAAGACAGGCAGGTAGATGAAAGATTGATTCAATGATTATCAGATACATGGCCCTGAAAGAAGTCACTTTGAAAAGTAGTAAAAGAATCAAATCAAATCAAATAAAAACAAAAGAAAACACAAAAAAGCTCCAAACACTGTAACTTTGAAAACATTGGATTGAAATTTTTGATACTTTGCTAGCACACCCTTAGGGAACTCAAGTTCTGATGATAACATATGCACAAAACACCCCCTGCCATCCTGTTCAGTACTGTTATATGTGAGCATAGTTAGAATCTCTCAGGGATATGTTACCTATAAATATTAATGCTTGTATCTAGTCAAAGCTGTAGAGGTTTTGTTTTTGCCTTTTAAAAGAAATTTTAATATCTCTACTTAAATGTAGTAACACTGAGATTTAGTATGTGATCTCTGTCAATATGATGACAAACACACTACATTATTTTCCCTTTCCTGTGAAAAGAAATTCTGTTAGAAAGAAGGAAGAACCTTGTCTATAGCTGTCATAGATTGCTTTTGGCATAATCATTGTTGAAGATCATGACAATTCAGACTATATAAGACCATCTTTCATAGGCCCTGGGGGAGATGTCTGTTGTTGGTGAGACACTAGCTATGCTACCATAAGGACTTGAGTTTGAGCTTCCAATACTCAGCTAAAAGCCAAGTAGAAGGATGCATGTCTTTAATTCCATACTGAGGAAGGAGAGACAGATGGATCCATGGAGCTTGCTGGCAAGACAGCCTGTTTAAATTTGTGAGCTCCAGACTCACTGAAAAAGCTTGTCTCAAAAAAGTAAAGTGGAGAAGAGTGATTGATAAAGACACTTGGCATTGACTTCAAGCCTTAGCATGTATGTGCATACATGAAACATACACCTTCATCACATGTGTACACACACATATGAACATGAATGCACTTTCAACACATGCCCCCCCACAGCAAATTTTCCATCATCGCAGAAATTAGGTTAGATGAATTGATGTGATATGATGATGAGAAAATAGTGACAAGTTTTAATATAGTATATGCCTGTTTTACCCATGTTGAGGGACCCCCAAAGACTACCAGGTAGCTGAATTCAATGCAAACATATGAGGGTCAGTTTATTTTTTTAAAAAGGTTAAAAAAAAAACCCAGGCCAAAACCTTTTGTTCCTATACAGAGGAAGGAAGAATTCGGCTCCAAGCTCAGAGGTGAGGGGGTTTTGAAAGAAAAGCATATGTAAGTAGGGTGTTACACATCTTGACATTTCAGGATTGGGTAAAGGGGTGTGGGGTACAGTAACTATTGGCTAACCTTTTGGCATGAACCTAAGCCCTGAATTTATTGGCTGAACTTTCTGCGTGAAACTAAGTTTTGAATCTATTGGCTGTCAGGCTCATTCCTGAGATTCTTCCCATATTCTTAGATGAGGTCCTGCCCTCAGGCATTAAATGGTCTTTCCCTGAAATAAAGTTTTGTGATGATAAATCTATGCCTTCACAATGTCCTCATTGAACAACTTAGAACTAGTTAGCAAGTGTTTTTCCTTGTCTGGATACAAATATGAGAGAACAGATAATCAAGATTAAATAAATGATTATCCATACTTTCATGTTACTAATCTACTTGTTTTTCTACTCCACTACAACACTTGATTTTATCTGATCTCCAAATTTAAGAATGAAGATTATGGTATAATTGACAAGATTAAAGTATATGATGCACAGTGCACCTGTGACTATTTTTATAAATATTTTTGTGGGTTTATTTTTCCTTTTTTGTGTGTATTTGTTTTAGGAAGATTCTGAGCAGCATGAAAACAACACTCAGCTGTTAACTTTTCTCTGCTTCCTGGTCAGAGATACTGGGTGACAGACTTAACATCCGACAAGACAGTTCTTGGGTCTTTTCATGTCTGAGGAGATCTAAGAAGGGATTCCTTCATGGATATTGACTTCTCTTACCACCCTTGTTTTCCTCATGCAGATTTTTGTGCTTCTTTTCTTTTAAAGTGTTTTAAAGATACTTAATATTTTTCAAGTTAGAATTATATTGAGCTTATATGTATCTTTGGATAACTTCTCTTGAATAGTTTTAATGTCAAAGTGGTTATTAGCTCAAACACCTATCACATGTGTATATTCTTCTCCTAATTGTTGTTTTCTTTTAATATTTGAGTCCAATAAATTATTCTGACAATTGTAGGTCTTTGGGAATAATAGATTATCGGTGTTATTTTTGCTTTTGATTGAGAATAACACATATAGGATTTTGACATTTTAATCTATATAGCATACTGGTTCAAAGCACCTATTTTATCTAAGCATGAAATGACTACTTAATTCTAAAATTGTCCCTATTTCTCTTATGCACTGTCTCTGAGAAGGTTGTCAGTGATATGCAGAGTATGAGCTTCATGTCTTTATAGTACATTACGAAGTAAAAAGAAATAGGCATGACAAGGATATACAGCTTTTATACTTGTCATCCATGATCTACCATTTTCTGATCTGAATCACCAGGAATTTATGTGAAATATTTTTGCCTACTCCACGTAATTCTACCCAATCTACCAGGATAGCTTCTCAGCATAATGAGGCATAGGTAAGGAACCTGAAACCTTCAAAATATTTCCTCTATATGGTTATTCACATAGTAACAGAGACTTCATATAAGATTTATGAATTTGTTATTCAGAGAAGAAAGTCAGCAAATGTTAAGAGCATAATTCATATCTAGGATTGAATAATTAATGCAAAAATCTTTTAAGGTAGTGACAACATTTAATTTTTATGTTCACAAAGAGAAAAATAGGGGATAAAATGTGAAATGAAAATTGACTTTGATAGTGAGGACTAAGCTGAAGGACATGAGAATTTGTCAGCTGATAATCATAAAAACATGAATGAGTACTGAGGATTAAACTATAAGAATTCACCGTCTATTGACAAATCTAATAAGGTCTAGTGCCCATTCCTTCAGCTAATTACTTCATAGAAAATAATATACTAAGATTTGTGAAGTTGCAGTTGCTGATTGAATTTACTACCATTTAGCTAATTCATTGAAATAAAACCTAAAATCAGTTCTTGAAACTACAACAGCTAAATCTTATTTGAAACACTAATGCTTCTGTGACGATGAGTCTGACAGTGATATCAACTGCAGTGGGCATCTTCAGAGAGCTCATGACCTTTCTATGTGTTATAGAATTCTAGAAGCCTTACTTGTATTCCTAAATGTTACTTAACTATCTAAAAACTATTTTTGATAGGCCCAAGAGAACTAAAACACAAACTTACGGAAATAGTTTCTGAACCTACAAACCAGTACACAGAATTAAATGTTTCTCTTCACTTTCTTACTATTGATTTTTGGCTCAAATTCTGGGCTTGTGAAGATAACCTATAATTTTGATTTTGTTATTGTCCATATTTGTCTTCTCTTCCTTGTTGCACTTATAAAATGTTCTTATTTATATTTTTTTGTTTCAAATTTGCTTAATGAAGTCAATGCCTGAGCATTCACGATTAGACTCCACATAACTTACCTCAAACACAGTACTACTTTGTTACCTGTGACCTAGTTAGCATTTCATTTTCTCTTGTGGGTACTTGATAAGTAAACCCCTGGTTCTTCCTACCGAAGAAGCCAACATATCCTACAGCCACTGTTGTTGATAAAACTTAACTGTTAATACAGGAAGCATGTGAAGAAGTCCACGTCTTCATGTGTGTTTTATTTAATCTATTTGTTCTGAGTTTACCAGTGGAAAAGAGAGAACACTCCTGGATCCCAGGAGAGAATATTGCTTCTGTCTACCGAGTGAAGTCCAGCTAATTCTAGATTTCCTGTCAGCACCCATGTGCACTGCTGCTTTTTCTGAGATCCGGAAGCAATGCATTCCTTCTTCTCCATGCATTTTGTTCTCCCTTTTTTATCTTGTCTACTTAAGCCACTGCCTTACCCCAGTTTTCTGTGTGAAGCCTCCTCCACAAATGTCGTCTTTGCTTATGGCTGCTTCCCACAGAGAAATCTCCAGAGACATTAGAAAGAAACCATGACAGCAAGATCACAACAATTATCACTGAAGCAAGTGATAAGTAAGTCAAAGGAAGGCTTTTATGATTTTGGAGTCAGGCAAAATTTCTTCTCTTCAAACTATAATCAGTGCAATACAGGGAAAATGTAAGAAACTTATTTTTTCTTTGGTCTGATATGCATTGCAGTAAAAATAGTATTTTCATTTTAAGGCTTATATGACAATTTAATGATACTTCACAATAAATTAAAAAGTATCTGGCACATCATAGGGACTAATGGACTAACTGAAAACCAACTATGTCAGACAACCAGCATCAACTGTTACAGTTTATGTTGATCCAATAATTAAATATCTATTCAATATTTTTATAAAGCTGAAGTATCTTGAACACATTAGGAAATATTTTTGATTTTAAAATCAGTGACAAAAGACAGAAATGTAAATGGAGCCAAATTTGAACAAGAACCAGAGCAATATATAGCACTTATAATCAATCACTTTTATCCACACTACTATACTCATATACAAATCCCATAGCAAAATTTTGAACTGTTAAAAAATTATAGAGCCCTAAGATGAAAGTGAAGTTGAACTCTCATATCGTAATGATCAATACCATTTTTTAAGTTTTACAGACAAAGTCTTTTTATGTGATGTTGAACAGTCTGGAACTTACTGTGTAGACCCTCACAGAGAGCTGTCTGCCTCTGCCTCTCAAATGCTGGGAGCTGTCTCCCTTACTGCCATGGCTTTGTTCATACACATTTTTCTTTATCTCTGAAACCCTCCCATCCTTTGTTCTGTGACTAGTGAATCATGTTTCATGGAAAAATTAAATATATGTCCATTGTGAAGTCGTCTGGATTTCTGCAGGCAAAAGGATTGTTTCTTCTTTCTGGGTTCCCCAAACATAGCATACATACATTTATCATCATTCTGCATATAAACCTTATCAGACAGCAAGAAGTATCCTAACATGCATACCACTATATCCAGTAATTTTTCTATTGTACAATTATGTTACACTTTGAAAAATGTAATAATTGATAAATTATGTCAACATTATCTTATTTCTACCTGTTTTCTGTCACATTGTTAACTTGATTGCCATGTGAAGACATCAGAACCCATCAAATTTTAAATAAAGTATCTATTTTCTAATTACAGGCTTTTACATAATACAATTAAGTACTTAGTTTCTACTTAGCCTTAAAAAAAAAACAAACAAACAAACAAAAAAAACAAAACAAAATAAAAACCTGTCTTGATGAGCCAGCCTGTAAAATGACTCAGCAGTACTGGTGTTTACTGCCACTCCTGACCACCTGAGCTTAATTCCAGAACACAGATGTGGAAGAGAATCAATTTCTGCAAGTCATCCTCTAACCTTCTCCATAAATTCATGTAATAAAAATCTCTCTTGTGTCTTCATGCTTGTGTAGGGAGTGGGCATGTATGTAACGTGATGGTGGAGGCCAGAGATCAGTATTGGGTTGTTTTTCTTAAGAGCTACTCACCTTAATTTTTGAGAGAGAGTCTCTTACTAGCCTGTTGCATACCAATATTCTACAATGACTGACCTGTGAACCCCAGGGCTCTGCCTGTCTCTGACTAGCATTTTCACCCAGGCTGCGCTTTCCTGTGTGAGATTTCGGTACTTGGCTCTTGCTCCTTACACTGCAAACACTTCACTGACTGAGCATCTCCCCAGTTAAGTTTCTTTTCTTAATATAAACTATACTCATTTTGTTATTCTATACTAGTAGCTGATGTATTTTGTCTGTTTTGACAGTCTTTTTCCTCTGACCAGGGTGTTTTACATGATGAATAATGTATAAATAAAATGTTTTATCCAAAAATTTTCAATATTTATATTGACATTTTCATCTCGAATAAATATTTAACCACCCAAAGATAAATTTATTAAATCATTTCTTCTCTTCCCTACATGCATTGTTGAGCAAGTAGTGTTTCAAATTTCACCAAAGATTAAATATGCCATCAAACAGAATGGCAAACAAGTGAGATGCTTCAAAAATGGTATTACACAATTTTAATATCATTTAAATAGACACAATTTTCCAAAAAGGCTGCATCAATGTTAAGAGTACTTGCTTTGTCTTGGTGCTTTGTATGTTACCTTATGATGTAATGAAGCCCCATATGCTGGTTTTCATGTGGCTCTCACATCAGCTTTATGCAGTGAGTAGGCAGTTGCTAAACATCCTTACTGTACAGGTGACAACATGATCCTTAAGGTCAATCAGGTCAGCCTGTTTACTCTGATACCAAAAGGACAGCAATGATAATCATGAGTCTTGGTTCAAGTCTATATTTACTCCTTATATACTGCTTACGAGCCCTAAAGATTTCATGTCTGGCTGTGCTTCCATAATAATAATTAACTGACATAGCTGGAGACTTTATAAATACCTGTTATTTTGTATGTATTCTCTTACCTCTAGAGAAATACAACGAACTTTAATTTTTGGCATCTTTATATTTTTTCCAGTAGACTGTGCATTATCCATGATAATTAATGCCCAAGTTATAGTGCATGTATGAACAAAACAGTAAATTTACTGTACTCAAAAGTTTTAGGCACCTCAAATTAATTTTAATACATTATTTAGCTAACTGGTTGTAGTCCAACAAAGACATAATATCTTTCTGTGTCTTGTAATAGTTTTTTTTCACCTAAGGAAAACCAGAAAAGATTAAATAGCAAATTGTTCATTGTTTTATGATTCTCAAAGCATTTAAGATGCTTAGAAGATACCATATCTACAAAATGAGTTTGGACAATTGATTTATTAAGTTTCTAACTTTTTAATGTATGCAACATATTGAATATCTTCAAATAAGGTACTCCAGGGAAACTGCTAGTTAGGATGCTCAGGAAAGTTTGAAATCTCTAAGGCTATTTGAGAAAGTTCCATGTTGTGCCAGATGGTTTTCCAGAATTTTGAAATTATTATAAGATTCCCAGGAGCCTGCGCTGCACATCAGAAGCCTGAGTTGAATCAGATCCCTTTTGCCACTCTG
This sequence comes from Phyllotis vaccarum, assembly GCA_033318265.1. NCBI lineage: Eukaryota > Metazoa > Chordata > Mammalia > Rodentia > Cricetidae > Phyllotis > Phyllotis vaccarum. The sequence continues at coordinate 92,354,660 of JARWLC010000005.1, read as the reverse complement.
CTTGTTCTTTTGACTTTGAGAAAACTTGATGCAGTTTGAGTTAGCAAACACCCTTTCAATACTCAGCTGTATAGCTCTCACTTTAGGGTGGACACCACAAGGTGAATGATGAAAGTCTATTTAATTAAAATTTCTTACCAATCAGTATGAGAAATGGGCAGCTAACTAATCACACCTGCTAAGAATAAGGAGAGTAGATGTACTGTGCATGGATAACATGAAGGACTGGGAAAACCCTGCAAGAAACAGCAACAGCAGCAAGCTATTTATTGCATCTCTTTCCTTATAGCAACCGAGACACCAGATTTATATTTATTCCACAGTAATAACCAACACAGTTTAAAACCTGAAGTTCCAGGTCAGCTCAGTACTTGCAGAGAAACAGAAATCATGAAAGTGATTACTGAGAAAGTCAGCTTCTTCCAACATGAAGAATGTCGGCTTCTCCAGGAAACCCAGGGAAGTCTTCATCAGATTACAGGTAGTACCTGAGAAGGGGAAATTCTTTCCAAGTCTTCTTTTATTGCCTGTATTGGAGAGTCTCACTGGAATCCTAGAAATGGCATTTCTAAGAAACCAGATGGGAACTTCTGCCTTACACAAGGCTTTTCTTTTATTGAAGGGTGGTACATATTATGCAGCTGTCCAAATTCCACCCAAAATACATCTATAAATTAAATTACTAATTTGCTCTTCATTAATTCCATCATTGTTTACATACTTATATTGTAATTTCAAATGAAATATACAAAGAAGGATGTTATAAATTAGCATATAAATGATACTCCACTAAAGAACAGCCTCTTTCTTTTCATGTGGAAAATGAAAGCATATAAAAGAAACAAAATCTGAGTAAAACAGAATATAAGACTTAACAGGACACACTTCTATTTTTACCACTTATTAGCTATATAATTTTGAGTAAGCCTTTTAAACCTTTTATTTCTTGTTTTTCACATGGAAAGTGTAGAATTTTCTTGAGATGCTGATTTTTTAAATTTGAGCAGATAAAACAAACGCTGTATAGAAATCTGCAGCTAAACACAGCACTGAGCTTCTGGTCCAGCTGAAGAAAGGGAGGAAAGATTACATGACCTGATGGATTGGGAATCATGATGGGGAGACTCAAGGAGTAGGCAGTCCCATGCTGTTGGGAGCTCTTAGATTCTAAAATAACAGCTGATGAACCTTCATGGAACTGATCTGGACCCTCTGAATATGGATAACAGTTGAAAGGCGTGGGCAGTTTCTGAAGCCTCTTGCAATTTGACCAGTCTATCCCAAGTCCATGAACTGGCTTCTGGAATCTTATGCCTAGCAAGAAAACACCTTTCTCAGCCTTGATACTTGGGGGAGGGACCTGGTTTTACCTCAATTTATGCCAGACCTGATGGACTGATTCACCTGGGGACTCCTTGCCTTCTCTGGAGAGTGAATGAATGAAAGCAGAGGGGGTAGGGGAGAAAGGGAGTGTGTGGGGGAAGATGAGGAGAAGGGATGGGAGAGAGAGCAGTAGTGGGTATAGAAAATGTTTTCAAAAAATAAAAGACAAAGAAAAAATAAATCCTGCATAAATAATATTTAGTCAATGATCATTCAGTAAATGATGGAGGTTATTGCTGTCATGATCAATATCATAATAAACCTGGTTCTTGGTCTTAAAATATGTTGGATTCAAGAAAAAAAATGACAATTTGAGGGACAGATTAATGTGGAACTTGAGTTTTTTTTCAGGAGTGTAGAAGTATAAGATGTTAAGTATACTGTCAGCCAAACAAAGAGATAAAAGTGTGAATTTATGCATGCATGGGCTGATTAAAGACTATTAAACAGCAAGCAAATCATGATTAAGCTGAAAGACACTGTAGTAAAGGGTTTCTGTCCTGGACTTATGGGACTAACCTCAAGGTTTAGACCCACAGACCCGCAGAGACACACAGATGCTTACATTAATTTTAGGCTGATTGGCCTAAGACCCAGGCATATAACTTGCTAACTCTTTACCCTTAAACTAACCCATGACTCTTATCCTGTTCAGCCATGGGGCTCGGTACCCTTTCTCAGAGCAATATAGTTGTCCTCTGAATCTTCTGGCTTGTCTGGCAACTCTGGAGTCTCTGTGGCATTTCTGCTCTGTTCTTCCTGTTCCTAGAGTTTTCTTGGTCTGGTAGCCCTGCCCACACTTCCTGTCTGCCTTTGGCTAATTAACGCTTTTTATTAAACTCATAGGCAGGACAATTATTTACAATGTAATATCATAAATAAAGACATAAGACATAGGATAATGGGGTATTTTAGAGAAACAGGAAATTCTTCAATTAAATGTTAAAGTTTAATAAAGTCCATTGTCTTTAGTAGAAACCAGACAGACAGGAGAGAGCTCAACAGTTTTAACAACAAGCTGAATCATTTAGTTCTGGAGGCTCAGATTTGCAGGGTGTCTATGGAGGTAACATATTTCTAAGTCAAGTGCAGGAAAAGACTCATAGTTTAAGTCAAATATAGTTACATAGAATCTCACTGACACATGAAAGTTTGCCCATTTTTGTCCTATACATCCACATGAATTGGATGAGGTCACCAAAACAGGACAGGATGGTTTGCATTATTCTTCAGACATAAATGTTAATCTTTGCAGAAACACCCTCACAGACAATCTTAGAGTGATATTTAATCAAATACCTAGGTAACATATGCCCCAGTCAAGTTAAATGCAAAATTAATGATCAAAGCAAGCAAACAGGAGAGAAAAGGTGCCATGGTATCCAATATATCCTCTATGATCTGACTGAGGGGTTTTTGTTTTTGTTTTTCTTTATATGTTCTGTTAAAGGAAAACAGAAGCTAACGAGTAGTTTAGGTACAGTTAGTAAAAATATCAGGTGCAGTTTTAAAATAGGTTAATCTGCTTTGATCTTTGTAAATTAAATTTGAGAGAGGAAAGTGTTGAATCAAAGAAACAAGAAATGAAATAATTAGGATATTTGAGACAAGAAATGGTGAGAGCTTGGACCATTATTCTGGCAGTGGGAATAGGGGAAAACGATAAACCATGTATGCCTTAAAGAATCAGAGCAAAAGTAGAATTGTAAACATAAGGAGGAGGTCCAGTGCGACCCATTCAGATCTGCACCTTGGCTTGGTTTCTACATAGCAGTCAGATATTCAAAGAGAAACAGGAGAAGACCAAGGAGAGCACCCATCAGCACAAGCGTGGCTTGCTGTGTTCATGCAGCATCAACTACAGCTTTCCTGTACGTACATAGACACTGCAGCTGGAAACTGCAATGGATAGGAACTTTCCTAGAAATACATAGAGTAGGAATGAAATGGACCACGTGATGGTCATAAAGGAGGAGAAGGGGTGAAAACACAAAGAGTAAAAATGAGTGTTGTATACCAGAATATGAGTGTGAGCTTGAGGTTTTTCAGAATTAGATTAAATTAAATTTCAGTATTAGGCTGCAAATTAAAAGGACTCTTAAGTACCACCCCCCAAAGAGGATACAAACCCAAATCCTGGGAATTCCAAACTACATTATGAAGATTTTAAAACTCTATAACAACCTTACTTTTTGTGGTTTATTTTTTAAAATTATTTTATCCCTCTGGTCAACAGTGCAGCCAAATAAACATGTCTTTGTAATTATTTTATGGGCAGGAAAGAAACAATGTCAGAATATATTATTTCATTCAGAAGGTAGTTTGGGCAAGAATAGAACCCTAAAAGATAACGCAGGGAGAGATAACAGAGACAAAGAGAGGCAAGCATGCAGAGTCCATCATGTTAAAGAAAAATAAACTAATTTTATTTAAATAAACTAATGATACTGAGATATCACTTCCTTAGGGGCTACTTTTAATTCTAAGAGAATCATTGGAGATACTCCATAAATCCCTTTTCTCACTGTGCGAAGAAATGAGTACCTAGATGGAGAAACAGAGGCATTTGACAAGCTCATTCTTGGAGTTAAAACTTTTAGTGACATGCTTGTAAATGAAATCTCCCTCCTCACTTAACACTTTTCAGTAAAAAAGTGGGGGCTTTGGGGAATGAAGTTAAAAAGCTACATCTGCAGGTAAACCCTTGACAGTTGATTTCTGCCTTTTATTTCAGAGCCACCTTTCTCCCATTTTATAAACAGCTACCCATCAGATAAGAAACCATACTCTTCCTGCTTGTAGAAAATAGCTCTCAGCTTCACATGATAACCTTTGCCCAGAATAATGTCTCCTGACTTTATAGTGAGAGATTAGAGTCTTTGGTAATATCTACACTCTCCCTTCAGTAAAGCACTTGAGCTTCAAGTCAGCTCCATTTCTGCTCAGTAACTCTGCACACAGGCTTCTCTCTTCACTTGTATTGCTACATGAACAGTGGTCTTTCTGGGTAACCTCATTAACAATACTGGATAATTTGAATAGAGAATTATTTTCTTCATGTTATTTTTAAGATGAGTAGAAGTATTTAGTTTTATCTCTATGTAAAAAAGTTTCAACTGAAATATAAAGTTGAACAAACATTCTGTTTCTCTGTTATTTGACTAGTGATCAAATGTGTCATATGACTCTTTGTAGCAGATGAGGACCACTAAAAGACTCTGCATCATACCAAACTGCAGAGTTATTGGGCCCAGACACAGTGGAAGGAAGTGAGAGCAAACAGCTTATAAGAGCTGGAGAATCAGAGAGTTGGCTGTGACACTGTGATTCCTAAAGATGTTAGAATTACACTTAAAAAGTCTCAAGAGTGCCCCTGCTCAGATGGGATATGAACAGTTATATCATGCCAAAACTAAAGGAAAAGGCTCAGAACACTCCTACCCTACACAAAGAACTAGAGCAACAGAGGAAAGCTGGATGCAGGAGATGTAATCTTCTCTAGGGAAGAGTATGTAGTAGGAGTTTCTAGCCTGGACTAGCCTCAAGATCCAGACCAGAAGTCCCAAGAAGATTGCCTCAGCCACTTAGTCCCAAATAGCCACACAACATCTTATATTAATTACATACTCTTTGGCCTATGGCTCAGGTTTTTTGCTAGCTAGCTCTTACATCTTAACCCATTTCTATGAATCTTTCTCTTGTCACATAGCTCATGGCTTACCTGAATTCCTTTACATCTTCCTTTCTTTACAACAGCTCACAATGTCTCCCCTTGACTCCATCCTTCTTCCCCTTTATCTATGCTCTGGTTTCCCACCTCTTTCTAAGATGCTTCACCAGAGGCCAAAACAGTTCTTTTATTATCCAATGATAATTCACAGTATACAGAAAGACAGCTCACATCATAAACAACTAAGTTGTCCAGTGGCAAATTATCAGCCCTGAAAATATACTTACAAGTAACATTATATAATTGTACAGGTTATATTTAGGAATATATATGTATACACACACACACACATTCCTTTACAACTATTTTATTTTTGTGCCTATACATTCTCAACTTTCTTGCTATATTTGGTGTGTGTTATAAATAATTGTGCTTTTTGCTTCTGATTGAAGGACTGTTTGAATAAAGAACATTATAGCTTTATACACCAGTGGAAAATGAAATTACATGTAGTGATTAGAAGTCAGGATTAAGAAATTGATATACCTATCCTGAATTGATACATGTAAGGTCTTCCTGATGATATTAAGGCACAAAATAAGAGCTCATGTATTAAAATATAGGTTCTCTCTCTATATATATAAAGCTTAAACAGAGATATTGCTCATGAGTACCACACTGGTACTTCTTTACTAAGTGGGTGGGTGTAGTCTTGAGTTTTTTTCTATTATTATGACAAAAGACCTTGACCAAGTCAACTTATGAAAGAAGGCATTTAATGGGGCTTACCATTTTAGAAATTTAGAGTCCATGACCATTTTTAATCAGTATGGCCACAGACAGGCAGGCATGCTGTAACAGTATCTCAGAATTTTTATCTGATCCCCAAGCATGAGGAAGAGAGAGAAGAGGTCTAAATAGGAATGACATAGACTTAAAACTTCAAACCCACCCTCAGTGCCACACCTTCAAGATAATTCCTCTTAATCTTTCCAAAACAATTTCATCAATGAGGACCAGCATTTAAATATATGAGTCAATGAGGGTCATTATCATTCAAACTACCCTAATAATGTGGGGCAGATTCAAATGAAACACTCATAAATTCCAAAGTGTATGTGAGACAATGGAAATTATCAGCGTTTTAATCAGAAAATCCAATGTCAATTTATAGAACTCTATTATTAATTATTAATGTGGCTTTAAGATTCATCAGACATTTTTTCTTTCATATATAAAATTGTAATAATTTACCAATAGGAAGAGAAGGTGAATAGGATAAGCCCAGAACATCAGTAACATGCTAGATATTGAATTAACCTTCTTATCCCACCATAATGCTGACTCTTAACACCAATTTCTCAGTCAGTATTTTAAACTTTCTCAAGATATAGATGTTGGGGAAATGTCAGAAGCACAGATTTTCAAGACATAGTTGTTGTAAACCCTGTTGCACATGGCTACATGGCTTTTCTGTTTCGTTTCTAATCCTATGCTGCCCAGATAAAATTGTCAATTTCATGAGAAGCATATCCTTTGTATCTTTAACTCAGATGTCAGTGAATAAATGAAACTACAGTCAGAAGAAGACCATCAAGCATGTAGTTCACATAAATTTACTGAGTGTCTAGCGAGTGTGAAATACTGTGTTCTAACCCCAATAAATTTGGGGAGAAAAATAGCTTTATCTTAGACAGAACATCTAGAATAATGAATTAAGGTTTGTAAAGTATATTTTTAAAAAAAACAGAAAGCCTCACTTGATATATAAGATTAATCTTTCTCTTTCAATGTCTTGGTAAAGGGAAGCATCATGCTTATTACATTTAAATTATTTTATATAGAAATTGCACGTTACCACTCCTCTCCTTAAAATGAAACTAAAAGTTACACTAGTTTTTCTTTTAGAAAGTGAATTTTTATAGATTATTTTTGTTGTTTTTGTTAAATGTATACAAATACTTGAGACAAAATTTAGTAGAACCTGTTCATGAATCTTCAACAATTTTTTTGAAAAATATTCTGAGAAATATCTTTGGAGAATATTTAAAGCCTGGACAAAGTACAACACACCACAAAGAGATTTTTAACTGCTTTAAAAATTAAAGATTGACTTTGTTGGAATCCAGTCAGAAAAACTGAAACTGAAAATTAATTTGAGTTTAAAAGTTTAAATGAATACTATTAAGTAATTGGCAAATAGTCACAAATTAAGATAATTCTCAAAAAGCAGCATATCAGTATGTTCAAAGGAGGGACAATAACTAGAAGAAGCCACTGACATGGGATGTGTTTTTGTCTGCTGCATATTATTACTGGTTAATAAAGGAACTGTTCTGACCTATGGTAAGGCAGCTTGGAGACAGGCAGGAAATCCAAACATAGACAAAACATGAAGAAGAGTGGAGTCAAGAAGACTTGCAAGGTACTACGGTGAGTAGGCAAGATATAAAAACACAGGAAAGACATGGGCCATGTGGTAACGCATAGATTAAAAAAAATTTTGTTTAGTTGTAAGAGCTAGCAAGCAATAAGCCTGAGCCATAGACTAAACAGTTTGTAATTAATGCAAGGCTTTGTATGATTATTTGAGGCTAAGAGGCTACAGAACTGCAGGTCTGAACTTCAGGATGAATATGTCAGAAACTTTGGGCTACTGGCCACCTCTAAACTAAGGCTAAAATTTGAGGCTCTTTGGAGAAGAGGTAGTTGCCTCCATTGTGAGGTTGAGTGATTCAGAGAAGTTCCACAGGCTGTGGTTGATGGGCAAGAAACTGCCACTCAAGGGTTGGCTAAACTTCCCTCGTAGCTGACTTTTGGGACATTTGTAGTTATTCTCAATTTGCCAGCTGGACAAATGCAGGACTCACTTGATCATTCAGCTGTGATACTGGTGGAACTTGCTGGATCCTACTGTGTAGCTTGTATTGAATTTCCTGGAAACTGGCTGTGGTGTTTGTAGAATTCCACTGAGGTCTCTGTAGAGCCAGCTCAGAAGCTGAAAGAATACTAGAGATATTGTGTGTCTGAATGTAAACACTCATAGGCTGTGTATCTTTATACTGATCAACAGTGCCACTATATGAAAAGGGAAACATATAAGGTTAAGAAAGACAAAAACAATTTTTTTCTAAGGAATGGCCCTCCAACACTCTCTACTGATGATCTTCATTTACATCATACCAACTAGCAAAAAAGAAAACTGTTTGTAGGACTTGGCTTTAGAGTATTAAACACATAAAAAGTAATATTTGTAGTTGGAAGAAAATATATTGATAAGTAGTATAAAGACCATGGATAGCTTGAAAGACTAGGTTGGCTGCATTGAGTTAAGAACAGCAACCGAAGTCTAAACACTAAGAAACAGAACAAACTTAGACTTAATATTATAAGTAAATATATAGATGTCACTATGTGTACAGAAGGATTCACCTTGTCAAAATAATATTTTACTTTTCACTAGGCTCCAAAATGATGATACCTGAAATGTCTTGCTTAATGACATTGTCTTTTAAAATTGGGAGTCCTATGTCATGTCACATATCTATGCTAGCTCTGTGACTTTTGTTGGTGGCCTTATGTTATCTGATGTAAACATAAACTGTATTTGTCCCTGGTATAGTCAACCATGTCTATAAAACTATTCCCCAATAAAATATCTAGCTGACTTTCCACCATTGATGATACCTCTGTAGCAATAAGTTTCTGACCTGTTGGTTCTAACCTACTGTCGGACCCACCTTCTGCCACATAGACCCAAATAAAGACTTAGACACTTTTATTAATTACAAACTTTTCAGCCTATGGCTCAGACTTATTGCTAGCTACCTCTTGCATCTTAACTCATCCCATCTCTATTCATCTGTCTTGCCACATGGCTCATAGCTTACCTGTACTCCCTAACATCTTGCTTCTTAGGTGGCTGAATCATGTCTCTTCTGACTCTGCCCTCCTTCCCCTGTATCTATGCTTAGATTTGCTGCCTGCTTCTAATCTGCTCTGCTAATGGCCAAAACAATTCATTTATTACCCATGGTATTCACAGCACACACAAAGACATCCCACATCACTTTCCTTTTCTGTCTAATTAAAAAGAAAAAAAAATATGTATATCTATGAAACAAAGCAGCAATCAAGCAAGAATTATAGTTACAATTTTTATTCTATTTGTATTTAGCAAAATTAAAGAAAATATTCTATTATTTACATTATCCTTTTGAGTCCAAAGTTTTACATCAAATTTAGCTTTTATTTTAACTAAGGAAAACTATAATTATAACTATCTAATCATCAACTTCATCAACAACCACAGAAGGATAAAATATTACCCAAGTAAATAGAAAGTGCAAGCAACATCCAACATCTAGAAATGGTATCAGGTCACCTGGACAGTCATCCGAAGTTCCTAAGTAACGTTGGAGCATTCATCTTTAGCCTACAGGCCTAAAGTCTCTAAGAACATTGTTTGAAGTAGTTAGTTTGAAGGACTGCTCCATCCATTTTGGCATAGCTTGTCAGTTGCTTCTCCCTGTAACCTGCAGAATGTCTGTCAGTTTCTCTGAGAAGCAGCAAACTTAAGGACCATCTTGGTTTGTTCTGCCAAAATTCATAGGTTATTTTTCCTATGTCCTGCATGTCCAGTTTATACAGCATACTGTCAGGCAGTTGAGACAAGAACAGTTTCCTGTCCAGTGGCTAACTTTTGCTGAAAATAAAGTAAACTTCACATGGAGTTTCTTTGAAGCCTGTCACCCTCTTGTAGTAGAATCATGCTGCCAGGGGCAGGCATATATCACTGTTCAGAAAAGTCTAATTTATTAAAATATTTTAAATGCCATATTCTTTAGGTCTTTGAAGTGTTACATATTTAATTGAAATATATCTTTGTATACCTAAAAAAAACCCACCTAGCTAACATGAGTACAAGTTTGGTTATCATAGATAACTATTAGTTGGTATTTCATAATTATACATTACAATTTTAAATGTTACATAGTCATAATACCTTGGAGTAGAAATATACATATATTATAACAAAATAGACCTTAAATTTGTATCAATAAACCAAAATCCATACCAATGTAAAATGTCTTGAGATTAACAGCCATTTTTTGGATTAAAGTAGATTAAATAATCTATCTTATAAAATCACTTCTATATCATATATTTCCTTTTTTTCCTAAAAAGAGATTGTTGGTTGTCAATGACCATCAGCCATTTTAATGAACACAAACATTTATAAACAATATTTTGAAAATGTGGGCATAACTTTCCATAAAGTACTTTTTGCTATTGGGTAGGGGCCACTGGCAATCTTAATGGGGATCCTGGGCTGAATCATTCTAGTTGGCAACCTTAAAGCTGATGTAGCCATCTCTTCTTAATAGAGATTTTTTTTTCCAGGGGGTCTTTCTTGATAAAATCATATTAGACTGGAAGCACTCCAAAGGTTCACATCTTTGTGGAAACAAAAGCACAGTCTCCTTTACAAAGAAACATGTCTTTAGATCTAAATTTCAAAGTCAACATAACTTAAAATATGTATGTTGGTCTAACTTATCAGCCTCTACAATCAAATGTCTTTCTGTAGTTAGCTCACTCACAATTAAAACATTAAAAGAAGATACAATAATAGACAAAATCCCGAGTCTTTGTATATTTTCCATCTTTATGTAGCTTATATTTTTATTACTCTATTATCTTTATTAAGGACTTTATCCTTTGTCATTTCTCTCCCAAGTCTATGTACATTTTACATACATTGTAGCTCATTTAAAATTTTTCTCCATCTGAATCTGTTTTATTGCATATCCTTTATCATTTTATCACCTTTTTTTTTTTTAATGCTAGGCTGTAAAGCACTGCTTTGGCTGCTGGCTCTGCCCTGTTTGGCTTTTCAACATGGCAGAGGTACCAGAGTCATGCTTACTTTTCCAATTCTGGAAAGCAGTATTACATATCATGGAGCTACATTTTTTAAGCACACAGGGGTGTTTCTAAATTCAAAAGTAGTGGCTAGGAGAAGCCTCTCTATATTGAAGCCCCTGAAAAAGACGATGGAAATCTACCATGCGGCTCAGATCATGGCATCTGGTGGCTGGCAACATCCTGCGGCAGCTGCTGGGAGACAAGTCTCCGAGCTGCTGCTGGCACTAGACCACAAGACCAGTGCAGCTCTGATTTTCTGCTATCAACATCCTTTTCAAAGCTTTTTCATTGTCCCACATTGGAACACCATTTGTTGTATGGGATTTCTGCCCAACCTAGCCCCAAGATATGGACCAGCAGTCCCAAATAGTCATATAGAGGCTTATGTTAATTACACACTGTATAAGTGTGTTCAGGGTTATTGATAGCTAGCTCTTGCATCTTAACTCAAACCATCTCTATTAATCTGTTTTACTATGTGTCTCATGGCTGACCTGTACTTCATTACATATTGTTTCTTGGGTGGCTGGAATGCATTTCTCCGACTTCCTTTCCCTATAACCATGCTAGGATACCCCACCTGCTTCTAAGCTGCTCTGCCATATGCCAAAACAATTCTTTATTATCCAGTGGTATACACAGAATACAAAACAACATCCTATGTCATACCTCATGCCGTGTTTTACTCGTACTGATGGGACAAATAAATATCTGCCTATAAAACTGTGCTAGTAGATAACAAGAGCTTCTCCTAAAACATGTTCTACGGACCTTCTTCATTGGTGTTTATTTCATGCTCTTTTGTTATGATAAACTGTGGTGTATTATATCCATTGTATCAGGATGGTAATTATTTTCCAAGCTGATATATTAATTTTTATATCTACTTTTATGTAACTAACTCTAAAAGGATTGAGTTTTAAACAAGGTATATTTCTTTCTATACAATTTCTGTTGAGCAGAAACCTCAGTATTGTTTAAATATATGTGGTGAGATTTAGGAGTTATTGAGGGAGACTTAGAATCATAGCTTTGGGGTTTTTAGGACCTTAGATAGGGTATGTCCAGCCTCCACTAAAGACCCGATTGCACCCTGCCTGCCCCCAATTTGTTCCTGTGTTCTTGGAGAGAGGACTGATACCATCACTGTGTAATACAGTTCAATTTCCCAATAATGCCGTAAGATTCAATTTTGTATCAGTGCATGTTTATCTAAATCCCTTAATAAATATAAATCCTTTACATAATACATTTACAGTAAGTAATTCATACAATAAATGTGTTCCTTACCTTAAGGTCAACTGTCAAAGTTTCTGTCCCACCAGAAACTCTCAAATACTTGGCAGCTGCTTGCCAATTGACTCAGAGACTTAATATTACTTATGAAAGTTTACCCTGTAGCTTAAGCTTATTACTATATAGCTCTGACACATAAATTTACCTATAATTTTTAGGTTTATCCATGTGGCTTGGCACCTTTTCTCAATCCAACATTCTCATCTTGCTTCCTCTGCATTTGGCGGGAAATTATGTCTCTTCCTTTTCTCTTCCCAAAATTCTCCTAGTTGGGTTGCCTCGCCTATACTTCCTGCCTAGTTACTGGCCAATCAGTGTTTTATTATACTAGTAGGAGTAACAAATCTTTATAGTGTACAAAAGCATTATCCTACAGCGAGGGTCTCTTACAATAGTGTAATTAAGTATAAGGAAGTGAAGTGCAATCTCATGTAAGGGCTCAAATATTTGTCAAGAACATTTAAAAATTCTTAGAGGTATTAATTATCTCTGTTATTGGAGAGAGAGTCTCAATTTCTTATGGGGTGGGTGTGTTTATCTGAACTCTATCTTCTAAATTTGCCTGCAAGGACCACCATAGGGCAACTTTCCCCATTAGAGCAAGTACAGAATAGTCAGTGAAGTGGAAGATATAGCTTTTATCATACACTTATGAGACTGCTATGAAATTTTGCTAAATTTTATTTATTGAAATCAAGTCACTGGTTCTGTCCACCTACAACAAAAGACATTAGACATGGGAATGCAGAGATGGGAAACACTGGGGGCCACTTCATAAGTTGCCTATGGAGTCTATTTAGGGGAGCACACATTTCCCTGGGGTACTTAGGTTTCATATTAAGCACTGTTCAGCATTGTTAAATACTTAAAACTGTTGATGCTATCAGAATTGGTAGTCCTTTGTTATATTTTTAATAAGATTTTTTGTGATAATTATATTTTAATGATTTTTGTAAATACATAAAATTGCTTGGCCCTTCCTTGATAGGTGTCATCTTGGGTCAGAAAACTACCCACTAAGCAGCCTTAGAATGCTCTGATGACAGCCTAGCTGATTCGGAACTTCTAATAATCACCTTGAGGACTCTATACCAATAGAAAACCACTAAATCCATGATTGAAAATACATTCTAGACAGACTCTACCAACCTTGGAAAGCTTCTCTTTAAGCAAGACAAATCTCTCTGAATGCTAAACTGAAACTATTTTAACCCAGAGGGAAACACTTTCCCAGTAGCCCATAAAATAGTTAAGGATGCTGTAAACAAAGCTCATCACTTGCACAAGGGATATGCTGTAATTGGCACAAACACAATCATTCCTTTGCATAAAAGACTAATGTGTTTGGTGCCCACTGACTTATCATACCCTCTTTCTGGTTACATGAGTAGGCTCTTCAGATTAATTTTAAAGTTAACCAATCTATGCTGCTCTGTAGTATAGCTGCAGCAGGTTCAATAAAAGCTTTTTCCTGGAGAGTTTTTCTTGTCTCCTTTTTTGGAAGCAGCAATAGAGTGGTACTAGAACTGAAAGGGTAGCTTTGGTGGTAACTGCAGCAGTTGAGATCGGAGGGAATCTTAGTGTTCTAGAAAGCAGCAGGAACAGAAATGATAAACAGAGATAACAAGGTATAGCAGAAGTAGGGGAAATGTGAGAAATATAGACAAGTAAGCCTGAACAAAGAAGGCTGTGTGAAGAGCCAGAGGTGAGTAACTTCAGGCCCTGGTCATTGAGAGAGTTCCGTGACCTGTAAGGCCTTATGGGTCACATATTTCAGAAAATTTAGAGCTGAGAACTGTAAAACTATCTACTGTAAATGACCAGTTTGGAATATTAGTTTTTCTAGAGGTGGCAGAACTCAAGACCCATTTGAGACCTGTAACATTATCAGGTGCCACCTGATACCCTTTCCTGTTGTCTGCTGCTACAACTCACTGTTGCCAGAAGACAAGGTTTCAATCACTACCACGTGCTGCAGTCACTGGTAGTTAAATCTCAGAGCAATGAGTATCTTACTTGAGCACCTATAAGCTAGAACAATAGAACTCTTAGGGCTTGGGGTTGTAAGATTTTGTCTACCAGTCCTTAGATCAGGGCACGGTACATAATCATCTCTGTATGCTCATAATTTCTATAGAAATGAAACAAGAGGAGTAATATAATTGGCTGGTTAAGAGATTTCTTAGCATAATTCAAAATATCTTATGGGGATTGAATAAAATAACAGAAATATAAACATACACAATAGAATAAACCTTTCTTAATGCTGAAGGTTGTTAGTCCGTATCTATATTTTTTTGCTTTGATTTCTAATTTGAATTCTTATTTTAGCACACTCTCAATTCTTTCATCTCATGTTATGTTTGGAAGTTGGCTTGACACTAGTTACGTCCTCTGGGAGCTAGGGAGAACTAAGGCAAACTCTTAACACCAAACACAAATGCTTATGCAATTATTTCTTGTGTACACATTGCAGATTGTGTACAGTTTGTCCGAACACTGACTGTTTAACTTGATTCCTCATTATTGATTTTCATTCAGACACTGTCTCAGAATCAAACATTTTATGAGGTTCTGTATACTACATCTCCTTTACTGTCCACGTCCTTCTGTGTGAGTACCACACTTGGCAGAGGTCTTTCTCTCTCCTAATAGTTTGTTTAAGATAGGAGTGGGATTGGGGTGTGGCTGTGCCTTACTGTGTGCCTGGATGATATTTCAGGATAAGACTTTTTCCTTTAGGCTCATGGGGATGAGAGAACATGCAATATTTTCAATGCTCTAGACAAAACAATTAGTTCAGTGAAGTTAAACACATATACTGTCACACGTACTGTGAGGACAGAAGTGGGCCATGCATGGATTAAAAAATGATCAGTAGTTCTTAGAAAACATCTTTACACAAGTCTTAATTGGAAAATTTTACCAAGGGAAGTAAGAATGTCTATGAAATTGGAAATATTCACAAAGGATGATAATCATAACGATTAGTGGTTTTTCTGTAAAGATTAAATTCTGCCTCCTGTGCTACTGGATTACTTTTTTGTAATTTTAAGGTCAACTTAATTAACCTTGTTCTCTTTTAGCTATGCTGGACAACTGTTCACCCCAGCAGGACAGGAATTTGTAAGTGCAATTGTTTATTTGTAGTCATTTATATAACGGGCCATTTTTCTGTACACTGAACCCTTCCCTCTGACCAGCAACTGTTACAGCATAATCCCCCATGAGCTTAAACTCTGCCAGTATGCATAGCTTCTTTCCCAATTATTCTACTTTTAGTACTGACCCATAACCTCAGCTCTATCTTCATACTTTAGTTAAAAACGAGTTCCCGATTCTTTAAATTATAAATGGCAAGGACATTCATTTAGTCAAAGCTATAAAAATGTTTGCATGGATTTTTTTTCTAATTCTGCTACTTATCCCATGATTTTGTTCTGGAAATACTATGACAAAAGTCACAGCAACGATGTATGAATTGTTAGGGAATACACATAACCAGTAACTTAAAAGTGAGTACTATTATAGCTTCTAAGCCTCCAAAAAATCTAATTCAATAACCTCTATAGCCAAGTTATGGTCACTAAACATTCAATAAAACTAGAAGAAAAGACTTACATTCTTCCTTCTTAATAAATTTTGAGTTTATAAAATATTAATTATTGCCCAAAGTTACAATGCATTAACAATTAGATCACTCCAGAACATACCAATTCTGTACAACTGAAACTTTATGCCCTTTCATCAACAGTTTTATTTCCCCTCTACAACTCATGAAATAACCACTTTCTTCTTTTATAGATTATGTTTTATATTCTACATATAAGTGATATCGTTGAAATAAACACATTTGGTACTTCAAGTAAATGTTTCTCTGTGTATTTTTCATTATATCAAATAATAGTGGGAACAAAATAAAAGACAATGATAAAAGTTAAAATATAAGTTAGAAAGAATATTCATTTCTGTCTTCAAAAGGTACTATTCAATAGTTTGTATAAGAAGCTTTCGGATGTAATCCCTAAAATTTCTCCACTCGTATAATCCTGCTATGTGCACAATCTGTATAAGCCTCTCTTGATGAATGTACATGAACCATGTGATGAGGAGAGAAGACACTTTTTCCAAGTATGTGGGAACATTGTAGTAAATGTGAAAACAGTTTAGCAGATGTAATTAAGATTCCTGACCCAGTTTACTTTAGGTTAACCAAAGGGGAAATACTGTCCAATGAGCCTGAGAGATGATCTGGTTAAATAAGAACCTAATGGTCAGGACTTGAAGTAGCATACTTTTTCTTTCTCTTTTGCTAAAGAAGCAAGCACCACACATTCTACTGTCCTTAAACAGTTAATTCTTCCAACAACCATAGGAAACTGGAAGAGGATTTCAACACTCAGATAAGGCCAGAGTTCCGAACCAAACCAGTAACTTTGTTTCAGTTAATAAGGCCAGCTAAGACACAGAAACTGTAAGTATATGGTATTTTGTCACTAAATTTGCATTAATTTGTTATATAGAAGTGGTTAATGCATACAATTTGATATTTATGATACTCTAATAAAACAAGCATGCACATACATAACTTGAATGTCAGAGTGGCTTTAGCACCAAGTTATGGGCAAAGAATGAAATAATTATAAAAAATATGTTGGAGAATGTGCAAATCAATTTGAACACACCATTTATATAATTATTAATATTATTACCAGCCAGGGTAAAGTAAAAATAATGTATACTAAAGATTGTAATAGTGGAGACAATTCTTACAGTGATGGAATTGTAGCAAAGTGTGTAGCAAGGGGACCTGGTCATGAAGAAATTGAATATGCCTTAAGCAAAGCAAGAGTCTGCTGCCTGGATTCTTCTTGTTGTTCACAGTAAACCATGAGAGAGACTATGAAAGTCAATGGAAAACTGTTTAAAAGACCTAAAACCAAGCAACTTTGGGGGGATATAGCTTCTACAGAGAGAAAAAAGATGGCAAAATCAGAAATGGCAACTGAACATGCAGCATGAAGAAGTGGCTGAATGTTCAACCTTTTGCTAAAATTCCTGGAAGATCAAAAGGTCAGAATAGTCAGTCACACCAAAGGCCACATCATGGAGATGAAGTGTGTGCCCCACAGATGTCCTCAATCAGTCCTGTGTGCCTCTCAGAACTTATGGCATTGTCCCAGGCCATTTCAAAAGGATCAAAAAATAGGAAAGATTTGTGGCATGGACTTTATTGAAATGTGTGTAAGAGTTTTGTTCAGGAGAAAATAATTTCCATAGAAATCCTGACTGCTTTGTTTCGAAACATCAGAGAATAAAGAACTAAAATATTCTAACCTTGTCATCTTATAAGAGGATGCTTAGATATCAAGAGCACCATGCTTGAGAGACTCCAGAGCAGATCATCAGCCTGCCTATCCTCATTTGCTCTTTTGTTAATATGTTTGTGTTTATCCAAACTAAATGCAGTGTTTCCTGATAAACTTTCCATTTTCTTTAAAGCCCAGATGTCCGTATTTTTACCTCACCTCGATAACATTAACCCAGGCTTATTTTTTAAGGCACCTCCTCTTCTTAATAAACTAACCAGTTCTAGGTGAGTAGCCAGCTTCTGGCCTAATTAAAGTTTGCTTTTCAGAAATGTCTGCATTCTAATGATGCTCTGTTGACTTAGGAGCCTTGTCTTGTTTCTAGTAGAAGCACAGAATCACTTTTTGCAGAGTTAATGTCATATTTATGACATCTTGGCTAATCTGATATAATGAAGACAGTCAGCCATGTTTCCTTAAAAAACTTTTATTGTTTTGTTTTCACATTTATATAGAGTCTCTGTTTAAAATTTAATATTTTACATTTCATGAGGTATTGGTAATATTGATGGTTTTCCAATTGGGTATACATTTCATCCTGTACCATTTAATAAATACTATATGTTGTATTATGAAATAGTAATGTACTTGCCATAAACTATTTCTTTGCTATAGATGCATTCCTTTTTAAGAATATCCATGAGTCTACTTCTTTATGTTTATGTCAATATAACTAATAACCATGGCTTTGTAATATAAATTGATAGATGTTATTTAGACATCTCAAATATTGTTTTCATTTATGAAACTTGGCTGTCATTGGTGTGTTACATTTTCATAAAGATATTAGAATCAGCTTGTCAACTTCCATGAATAATTCTGAGATGTTTTTATTAGTTTTGTATTGACCTTAAAATCAATATGGGGATGTCTTATAACTTTATAATATTATATTTTCCAATCCATGGAAGCCAGCCATTTATTTAGGCAAACTTAAATTATCTTGGCATGAGTGATTGATGTCAGAAATGTAGACAAACAGGCTCCTGTCTTCCAGAATGTCAGAATTTATTGACTAATGGTAAATTTCTCATGTACAGTGGTTTTAATGGCAAAAATTTTCCAGATAGTCTCACATTCTTTGAAATCCTGGATGAGGCAAATACAGCTTCCTTAATTTTAATTTTGATGCAAATATTGACTCCCAGAGCATATATTGCACTTCACAGTAAAAATATTTATATATATTTATACATATAGGATATAAAATGATTGTGTAAATGGTTATCAGACTAAAGCAGACTTCATTAAAGTTCTGTTTTGGAGTGTGTGTGTGTGTTTGTGTGTGCGTGTGTGTGTGTATAAAAAGACAAAGAAGAAATCATACATTTGAAATATAGTGTGAGGAGGTGAAGGCCAGAAAGGGAAAGGTACAAATGATATAAGTATAGTACTCATGTATGAAATTCTCAGAAACAGGGCCATAAGATAGAAATGCAAATAAATAAGGAGCCAAACCTAGCTTCAGAAGAATCAGAGAAATGCTGTGCCTGATATCTATAG
Source organism: Phyllotis vaccarum (assembly GCA_033318265.1). Lineage (NCBI taxonomy): Eukaryota > Metazoa > Chordata > Mammalia > Rodentia > Cricetidae > Phyllotis > Phyllotis vaccarum. Next base: position 92,335,511 of record JARWLC010000005.1, on the reverse strand, counting down.
AGTGAGCTTACAGGGTCATACATGAGTTCTAGAGTTGAGTTCAGTTCAGAGACAAAAGGGCTGTCCTCAGCACAGAGCAATGCACAGGCTAACAGATGGAAGACACATCTAAGTGGGAAAACAGGAAAATGGTTAGATAGAAATTTAGGTAAAACGCATCAACAATGGTAACTATGTGATGAGATGATAGGTCAGTGGGTTTATCATAATTATTGCATCTCTCTATGGGACCAGATGACTCCTTCCTCAGTCTGGTGTGTCTGGTGAATTCTTGGTCCTGTGCTTTTCTGTTGCAAACTGAATTGTAAGGATCTGAAAACTGCTGAAGAAGAGCTCAGACCAAAATAGTATGTAAAAACAGAGTAGTAATTCCAGCATGTGGCAATCTACCACTTGTACAAATAATGACCCCCTAAAGGAGCACATAGGTCCTTATTAAGTTTGCTTAGGGGAATTCTAGAAACAGTTATATCATCTCAAACACAATTGGTTAGGCAGGCTGTAGTTACTTTACTACATTTTTATCTGGCCGTGGTTATAATTTTACAATTTTGAGACATACTTGGGTGAGGCAGGGTAAGTTTTAAGGAGATTACAGGAACTGTCCTTCTTGGTCACTGCCTTGAGGTACTGTGGGAGCTGGCTCAGGCTTGGTATGTGCTATCATTTCTCTAATTGTCCTTTAAAAACTGAAACTCTGGCCCACTTATAAAATGATGAAAGTTCAAACCTATTACATTGTGGTTTCTTGGTCCTGGGCTACCAGAGGCCCAGACACACAAACCTACAGCCCCAGACCTCTTAGCCACACGCAGCTGCTCAGGCCCCCAGAAATGACTTAGACGCTTATATTAAGTTCATGCTGTTTGGCCTGTGGCTCAGGCACATTGCTAGCTTGCTTTTAGATCTTAAATCGACCCATTTCAATTAATCTTTCCTGCCACGTGGCCTGTGGCTTACCTGTGTTCCTTACATGTTGCTCCTTTGGGCTTCTGACTCAGTCTGTCTCTCCTTATTTGTTGCTCCTTTGGGCTTCTGGCTCAGTCTGTCTGACTCCATCCTGCTCCTCCTACCTATTCTGATTCCTCCTCCTACTTTTCCTATGGTGTCTCTCATGGGCCAAAACTGCTCCTTTATTTAAAGATTGCTATTCACAGCATACAAAAGACATTCCCACATCACAAATCTTTCAGAAAATGACCATTTCCTTGTATGGTGACAATTTACTGTGAGAAATTATTTGTGGGTGCTTCCCTACTTACTTTAAGGAATTAGACATTTATCAGTCTGCTCTATAAGTAGTCTGGACAGATAGTACTGTCTATATATCTACCTAGGCAGAGCCATCCTTTGTAGGCGGAGTTTACCCACAAGAACACCAATACTAGAAAAATATTTATTAAAATATAATCTAGAACTCACGGTACCAGCAACAGATTACAATAGCACCTGAACAGGAACTGGAGTCTGCAGACGGACGGACGATGGAATCCCCTCTCGCAGCCCGGAACCAGGAAGCGCGCGTCTCGTATCTCGCAGACCCTTTTCAATGGGGATTTTCCCCCGCCCCTTTCAGGTCGGGGGACCCGGTGCTCTGTATAAATGTCCCTTGACCTTGTCAGCTGACACCTGAATCCCACAACAATCCTTCATCCTCCAAACAGAATCAATGCCGTTTACAAAACATTCTCTTGGGGCAGAGTACCCTCAGAGTAACCACTGCCTGGCAAAATATTTGGTAACTTAGAGCAGGGCACAGCCTGCTCTCATCAATTACATAATAACTGACATTGATCCTAGAAGGTTTTTATTATCTGCCTAAGGTGTCCTATGATTTTTAAACATAAATAAAACTGCCCACTATAGCAGCATTATAGAATTTCAGGAACTAATGTTTGAGCATTCCCTAGTAATAATAATAAAAATGATATTTCCAAAACAAATGATTTTATAGAAACTTTCTGAACTTCATGAATAAGGTCCCCTCATTTATTCCTTCCTTCCTTCCTTCCTTCCTTCCTTCCTTCCTTCCTCACTCCCTGCCTCCCTTCCTTCCTTCCTTCCTTCCTTCCTTCCTTCCTTCCTTCCTTCCTTCCTCCCTCCCTCCCTCCCTCCCTCCCTCCCTCCCTCCCTCCCTCCCTTCCTTCCTTCCTTTCTTTCTTTCTTTCTCTCTTTCCTCTTTTTTATTTTTTGGTTAACTAGACCACTGTACTTAAAATTAAACCTTCCTTTGGGCTCACAGCTGGCACAGAAAACACTGCTAATTGAACAGACTGAAGTGTGAAACTAAGTATATGTGTTGTCATTTCACTCAACAGTTTCGGAAAAGTGTATTGCAGGTAAATCAGCAGGCATTAGCAAAGCTTTTGAGAAAGTGCACAAAAGAACGTTAAGACAAATGATAGATATGTTCTTTTGCAAGAGCAAAGGAAGTGTTTGCCTTTTGTAGACATTACTGATGCTGGGTAGATTTGTCTTGCTGAAAACAAAATGGACGTTTTCTTTATGCAACTTTGAATGTTTTGATTGTTTCTGGACAAAAGACTTCCTCATTCCCATTTTTCCAGTTTTTTTTTCCTTCAACACCTTCTTCCTTTTCCTAGAATTGAAATGGAATACAGAACATCCCCTGTCACAAAGATCTAAAATGTAATTGAAGCTACAATTCATCATGTCAATTACCCAGAAAGAATTGTTTAAGTGTATGCCTAATGATAAGATAAATAAATGATTATTGTTTGTTCCACAGTATGAAGTCTCAACATGGAAGCACAGGGAATCAGACAATTTAAGAAAAATGAGAAAAGACAGAATTTATCAGGAATCTCTAATGCTAACAGAAAACAAAGCAGGCATGTAGAAAATACTTTTAAAAAGACAAATGAATCCAGAGAAAATTATGCTTGGATTTCTAAATCTGACCCATGACAGGGAAGCTCACAGGCTACTGAGGCTGAACTTCTAATTATATTTTGCTGAACGAGCACTATAAGCTTCCTCTGAGTTTCTATTCCTTCACCCAGAGATTAGTGCAATTCTGATACCTCATCAGTGAAATCTCTTTGTGCAGTGGGTAATGATTAATATATAAATTCACCACTGGCCAAAGGGAAACATAAATGTCTATAAATGTGCTATCTATATCATAGCCCCCTTAAATCTCAAGAATCATTTGCAAGAAAGGGAACAGAAAGATTGAACAACAAGAGGTTGCAGCTGATGAGTAACTCCAGTATCTTCTGGACATTGTGGACCTCTGTACCTATGAAATCACAGAAGCTATGGTTACCTGCACAAGATGGGCACAAGATCAAGCCAGTCAATGTTCTAGCATGGAAATAGGAGCAGCTCACAAGCCATTACCCAGTAGCCCATGAGGAGCAATTGTCAATCAGTGGCTCCAAAGATAGGGAGAGTCAGTTTTCTTTAATGATGTGACTCCTGGTAGGACAAACATACTCTAGTGGATGGATGGCATCACACCCATGGGTAAATAGACAGCACAAATTGGACCCAATGGGTTATTAAGTTCCCCTTTTTGAACTGAAACAGAGGAAGAGTAAATTGTGGGTGGAGTAGGGGAAGGAAATTGAAGGAGAGTAGTAAGGGAAAGCTGCAGTAAGTATGTAAAACAAATTAATAAATTTAATTAATAACAATAAAAAGAAAGAGACAGAGAGGCAAAGAGAGAGTAGGGGAGAGAAGGAGAGGGTGGATAAGTGCAAAATTAGGAGGTGAATCTGGGAGTAATTCTGGGAAGAGTAAGGAATGAATAAGATCAAACACACTGTATGAACTCTTATATGTTACAATTGTGCAGTTTGGTCCTCTTGCGTGATCCTAACAGAGGGAAGAGACTCTGTCTCCAACTCTTTTTCTTGCTTTTGGGACCTTCTGATGCTGAGTTGCTTTGTCCAGCCTTAATATATGGGGTGGTGTTTAGTCTTACTAAACTTGATATGCCATGTTTTGCTGATATCCATGGGAGAACTGTCCTTTCCTAAACAGAAATGGAGAAGTAGTAAATGGAAGTGAGAATAGAAGGTTCTTAGGGGGAAGACCAGAAAAGAAGGAAGGAGGGGAAACTGAGGCCCAAATTTAAAGTAAATAATTTTTTAAAAGAATAATAAAATATTTTATACACAATATATATATATATATAAACAGGAAGAGTATTGTCTTCACTTTCACTGCAGGTTCCTATCTCCTGATATAACATAGATGACAAGGTACGAAGACAAGACACCATGCTCCCATCTGTGCTTTGGTACCGTAGTCTTATCAGTTAGTGTTCTTGGGTGGTTATAACTAACTTTCTTTTCTACCTATGAATATTCAACTAATTGACTAATGTTCTGCACTTATGAGGCTAAGATCTACAAATATCACCACGTAATTTTGATATTTTGTTGTTACTTGGATCAATTGAGGAATTAGTAGGTAAGAGCAGAGGAAGGGTGGGCATTCATCATCTTTTAATTTGAGGTTACTATTTTTAAAGCAATAGGATTTCTTTATATTCATAATTTGTTCCTGAGTCCCTCTTTGATGGGTGTAGCTTCCTCTAAGATTTCTGACATATGTCGCTCCTTCGTACTGTTAGGGGAATGCCTGACAGCAGCCTTCCACTCTTGTAAGTCTCTGGGTGGCACATTATCCTTTCTAATTTTGTGCCTTCCAGGTCATCTTAATAAGAGATCATTTCTTGATTTGCCTTTGCTTAAACACTATGTTTTTTTTTTCCCCCTACTTGAGCTATAGCTGATAAAATCAAATCCCTAAGCTACAAGATGGAAATCTGCTTTTTCTGGTCTTTGCAGTTTGTAACCTACATTATATCAGGAGACAAAGAACCAGGAGTAAAGGAAGGACTTCTGGGTTTTAAGTATTTTTAAGTAGCTTCTTTATTCTATTTTTTTAAGTCAATAACTGACTCCTGTGACCTGTGTATATGCACATAAGCTTGTGACAATAGATTAAAATGGTCATGTTGAAATGAGGACTTCCTTATCTTTCTGAAAAGAATACTGGCAAATCATTATACTCTCAGACTCCAGTGTCAAAGCTCATAAAGTGATCATATCATTTTCTAAAAATAGTAACATACCTTCCAAGGAAGAGAATAGGCTCAGAAACAAAGACTGTCAGGTCACTGGTCGACTCTTAGTGAGGACAAATCTCCTGACTTGCACAGGTGAAACTCTTTTAGCATTTTCCCAGTTGTTCTGAAACATTTTTCCCAATTGCAAGAAGAAGAAGAAGCTTGGAAATAGACACAAGTACTCCTTTGGCAATGAATGAAATTTATGGTAGCTTGGATGAAACTGTTTTAAAGTCCAACTTTGGTTAGAGTGAGAAGAGTCAGTCTAAGAACAGGAAACAGGAAGAAGCTTGTGTGTTGGATGAGTTATATTTGGTCTTTTAATAAAACACCTGGAGCCAAATATTGGGGAAAAGCTGAAATATCAGAAAGAAGAGAAACAAATCACAGCAACTTCTCACCTAGGCAACTCCTCAGGCCTGTCTCCAGGAAATCCTGACCTCAAGCTCCTCTGCCCCCATCAGAAAAGGGAAGTGGCAGGGTGAGCTGAACTCCTCCATCCCATCTCTGAGTTTAACTTACCTAGAGCTAGGATGAAAACTGTGTGCCACCACCTCCAGTCTCTGTTATGCCTTCAATTCACAGAGATCCTAAGTGAAGGAATTAAAGGTGTGAGCCACTACTCCCCGAACTTCCTGGCTAGGCTCTGTGTGTGGCTTTATCCTATGATATTCTAGACTATTTTTATTAAATATACAACACATCACCACACATGTGTACTGTTTTAATATGGTGAAAGTATTACCTAGGCCATGAAGCCAGTCATTGCTCACCAAAACCTGTGATGAAGGTTAGGTTCACAGTGAAATGTGGTTCCAATGTCTGTAATAGATAGTGGCAAATAAGAGTGACAGCAGAAAATATTTGCAGTGGCTTAATTGGTTCTCAGTCCAGGATTCCTACCAATCCCAATTAGTTTGATGGTCTTATTTTCCTCACTTAGTGTGTGTTGTATTTCTGTGACTTATGATAAATGGAATGCTGATAAGCACAATGAAGATCTTGGAAAATAATAAACATTGTCCTAGGAATTTATCTCTAGACTAATAATAGGCTCATTAAATTGCCTTTATTTTCTTGGTAGAGTGGCTTTGCCTGTGTAGACTGATTCTAATTTTTAGCCATTTGTTAGCTTGTAAGAAATATTAGACACCTTTGTCTTGGCAATTATTGCCAACAAACTAAATGAGATACCTCTAAATATACACGAGATATAATATACTATTTCAATATTCTTAGTAGAGAAAAAACATTGTGGGAGCAAAAGCTGAGAACTCACACATCAAAACTGAAAAATAGAAAGTGCACTGGAGAAGGCAGGAAGCTTACTTTTGAGGCTTTAAGGGTGATCTTGAAACACACTTCCTCCCTTAGGGTCATACTTCCTAATCCTTCCCAAACAGTTCTACTGAGGAACAAGCATTCAAACATAAGAGCCATTCTAATTCAAACTACCACAACAGACTGTTTGCAATGCTTTCATTCTTTCATGTTATCACTCCTTCCAATTAACTTGTTCACTGTCAGAAAAGTACACATTGGATGTGCATGCTTATCAAGGTTTTCTTTTTTTTTTCTTTCTTTCTTTTTTTTTTTTTTTTGAGAACCAGGGTCAATATGTTTGTACATATATGAATAGAACAAAATTATTTTAAGAAATGTTTATCATGTATTCAGTGCTGATGATTCGGAGAAAAACAAATTCAGTTTGTCTTAGTTAGGACTTTTTATATTGCTATGAAGAGACACCATGACCAAGCAACTCTTATAAACAAAAACATTTAATTGAGGTGGCTTGTCTATAGTTTCAGAGGTTCAGCCCATTATCATCAGAATGAGGAACATGGCAGGAAGCAGGCATATATGGTGCTGGACGTGAGAGTCCTACATCTTGACTCAGAGGCAACAGGATGTAGACTGACTGAATGTTGCTCACACTGTGGGAAGCTTGAGAAGAAGAAGAAGAAGAAGAAGAAAAAAAAAAAAGGACCTCAAAGCCCGCTCTCATGGTGACATACTTCCTTCAACAAGGCCTCACTTTCTTATAGCACCACTCATTGTGGGAACTATTTTCTTTCAAATCATCACACAGTCCTGGAGCAAAAATAACAAAGAGGTGGATTTTCTTTTCTCCTGCAAAAAAAGGCAAATGGTTTTCTCTTAAGATGTTCAACTGATTGCATGAGATACACACATATTACAGAAAGTAATGCTTTATTTAAAGTCTTGACTTTGAATGTTTAGTTTGTTGACAATAATTGCCAAAGTTGACTTCATTGTATATTTCACTCTAAACAATTCAGCTATAGCTAAACTGGTATTAGACTAAGTTTCTTGACAAAGTAACTATGTTGATGCATGAATTAGTCATCCTGGGATCATGAAGCTTTTATTTTGCTCATTCAAGTTGATTATGTGTTCTCTGTACAGAGCAGATGTTTAAATAGGACATTTCTCTGTCTGGTGCCTCCTAGGTTCTTCAAATGCCCAGCAGGAACAACTGGCCATATCATCCACAAACTATGTAAGGCATTTTCTCTGCCGGCCTGCCTCCCTCAGCTTCTGAGTTTATTTCTATATCATTGTAACTACATTTAAGCAAAATTTACTCTTTACTTGACTATATTAGCTTTTTAAAAAGATAATTGGATACAGGCTTTTAAGTGTTTATATACTGTTTTTCTATTTCATTTGCTAGTATTTTATCCATAGAAAGTGTATTTAGAATGGATTAGAGGCAAAAAAAAAAAAAAAAAAAAGAGGGAGAGGAACCAGAAAGAGGTTTTGGTCCTTGGCAAAGAGCTAAAGGGCCTTGGGGTGGCTGGGAAGAAAATGGGGTTAGTTGAGAAACACAAATGACCTAACTAGGTCAGTCTTCCTACCACACATGGAAGCTGGAGGATCCCTGGTGAGGACCAATCTGTGATCTAATGCATCTCACAGGGAAGGAGAGAGTTGTAGATGAGGTGTAGGTACTCAACAAGCAGCCATAACACTTTAGGGTTTTGCACAAATTAGAAAATCTAATTGACAAAGAGATTTACCTCAAATTGACTTTGAACATCTGGACATATCACTATCATTAGTGTAAAGTAGACATATGTAACCATTGTCATCACATGTGCCTCATTTGCAATATTTTCATAGATTAGTCATACTGTTAGCAGTACCCCAAAATAAAATTTAAGAATAGAAAACAACTGAAAAACATTTATGATGCTATTTAATAAGGTTATAGTTGTTTAATATAAAGTATATTGGAAGACAATGGATTAAAATTTTCATTGTAATACAAAAGCACCAAAGTGTATATATGTGGTGTGTATGTGTGTATGTACAAGTACATTCTACCTTAAAAAACTCAAATTAGCTTGAGGATTCAGTTTTATACCATAATTTATCTACAAATAGTATATGACACATTCATCTTTACAATGTTCAAAAAGAATTCAAGTATTTATTGTGATCATTTTCATTAACAGCACCTATTCTTTTGTTAACTATCATTTTTCTACCAGTCAGTCAGAAAAAAGTTGTCATATCACTGAAATTCCTTGCAGGTACTCCATGTACAAAATACCCTTGAAATTTCTTGAATTGCTTTGATTACTAGAATCTTGAACTATCCTCCAAATATACAGACCAAGTTTTCTTTTTCCTGTTCATGCTATATTTAACAATACTCCCTATAGACATAGTATGATGATTAAAGTAATTCAAAATCACGTTTTAAAGGGGCAGATCACTGTCTACAACATCATCAATGAATAGTTGAGAATCATTTTATTTGAAAAACCCCTTGTAATCAATTGTTTAATCCTGCTATGACTAAAACCCCTAAAGACAAATTGAATTACAAGTATGTAAATTTTTTATGCAGACTTAGAAAATATTTTCTTAAAACTTTGTGTATTCATCAACCAAGTGCTGGATCACGATTTTTTATTAATTTAAGGCCTCACAATTAGGAAGCAAAATGAATCTGTAAATTGCCTATTAGGTAGCATAGCTGAAGGGATTCTGGGACATTTATTAAATATTGTTTGTGGTTTCTAGCTAAAACTAAGGAGAAAATGAGTAAGATGTTTGTCTGCAATTTATGGATTTAATATCTGTATGGAAAGTAAATAAATTGAATAATAAAAAGACTAAGCATTTGTGTGTTGTTACAGAAATGTTTACTTTCCTATTTCCTAGTCCTTCTTCTATTGTTATAATTATACCATTTTACAGTTGAAGAGGCAGGCTTTGTAGGGTTTTGTAATTTCAAGACCTGTAGGGGTGTTGTGTTATTTCATAGTAAATAATTGTCCCACCCTCTGGTTTAATAAAAAGCACTGATTGGCTAAAGGCAGACAGGAAATGTGGGTGGGGCTACCAGACTAAAAACTCTGAGAACAGGAAGCAAAGAGCAGAATGCCAGAGAGAAGCCGGAAGAAGCAGAGGACAATGATGCTGCTCTAAGAAAAGGTACCAAGCCACATGGCTGAACAGGAAGAATCATGTGTTAGATGAAGGGTAGAGAGTTAGCAAGCTATATGCCTGGGCCTGAGGCTGATCAGCCTAAAACTATTGAAAGCATCTGTGTGTCTCTGCGGGTCTGTGGGTCTGTGGGTCTGTGGGTCTGTGGGTCTGTGGGTCTGTGGGTCTGTGGGCCTAGACCTTAAGGTTATGCCCGAAAGTCCGGGACAGAAACCTCATACTACAAAGACCTGTGCTTTGTCCACATTATAACAAATGGAAATATTGTATATGATTAGATAAATCCACTATTGTTCCATAGCATGAGAAAGTGGCCGAAAACATCTAGATTACAATGGCCACAGAGACAGGGAAAGAAGAAAACAGTCCTTAGTTTAAGGTTTTGAACTTTCAATATGGACACACAGAGATTATGATGTTTACTAAATGCAAGTCAAGAATCATATACTTATGTTAAAGAAATCCTGAAATATTTACAAAATATTTACAAAAAAATAGAGAATTTAAATAAACAGCCCTGTGTAAGTTGGTCTTGGAATCATTGCCTGTGATGTTCTTCTCATCCACTATAGACAAGATACAATTTAGAAGCCTAATCTATTACCCTGAGTTAACTAGCCTGTGAAAACCCGTTCCTTACATCAGAGCTCAACTGCTTCTAGCCCTGGAAAAGCACAGAACACTCTATTTCTTGAATGAAGTAATAGAGTTCATGCTTCTCTTGATTTTCTGTTGTTCCTGCTAAACAGAGCTATCCGCAGTCTGAAGAAATCACAACACAACTATCCTTTTTGTCCTCCAGGGAGATTACTATAGATCATTCCAAGGGTCGTGAATTTGTGCACAGATGATGAATGGGTAGCATTCTAAACAAATAACAGAAATTCATTGACTGGGAGGAAGACAATCATCATAATCACCCAGTATTGAAATGTATAATTCTAACAAATCAAATTGGAGGATGAAAGAAGCCAGTGATCAAAATAATCCAATATTTTGATTATTTCTGTTCAGGAAAACATAATAATAGGAATTTCAAAATAAACTCTCTTTTCCCATTTCTCCTTTCTAGTGATATTAAATAATCAGCCATATGTTAAAATAGTAATTTTAGATCATGAGAAACTAAAGACTTTTTTTTAAATATCAGAGCAACATAAATACCAAAGTTATTTGCAGAATAAAACTATGTTTATTTTTCTTAGATATAGCCAATTTCATCATTGCTATGCTTTGCATATAATATTTATAATTGTTTTCTTAAATAATATATCATCCAAAGAAATTTGAACATTAGATAAAAATATTAGACCCGAAAATTTCAAATGACTAAAAACCTTGCTTAGTTCTTTTCTAAATCAATGTAGAGATCACAAAATAACAACTGTATAGTTCTCAAGCATGAATTTTTATCAAGTATCATCTGGCTGGCCATTTCAGGACAATATTCTGAGCTCCATTCTGATCATGTGGTTTCAAATGATCTAGGTTTAGGAAGAAATATACATTTAATAAAAGTTCCCAGTTGGTGTAGATGTGACTTGACCATGGGCCATATTTTGTGAAAGTTTAGTATTCTGGTGGATGAACAGAAGGAAATTTCCTATCTGTATTTAACTTGAAGTTATTTTTCTACTCTAAAATTTTACATTGATTTTCAGTTACTGATTTTTGTTATTGTGTTCTTTGTTTTATCCATTGAGTAATAATAGGCTTTGAGAAATCAAGAGAAATTTGGTGACTAAAAACTTTATTTTATAAAACTAGGTGTACACCACCCTCAAGCTGTGCTAATTACATCAAGAAAACACAATGATATGGAAAGAAAAGACAATGTAACTTCTCTAAAGTTATAGCTCTTCAATAACCATGTCTGAGTTTTTTGACATAGTTGAAATGTCAGAGAAGAAAAGGTCTAGTTTTGGAAGTCTAGTAATCTTCAATCGGATTTAAATAATCAGATAAATAAAGTTTAAAAATTCAGTTCAAAACATACATGATAAATTAATTTCAATGAGAGTTGTCAATGTGATAAAGAATTTAAAACAATAGAAACAAAAATAATTGACTCAATAAATCAAATTTTAGAAATTGTAGAAAATGTCAGAAATAATTAGATAAAGCAAAAGAATTAAGAGCTACTGGAATCAGAATGAAAATTTTTAAAACAGAAATTAAGTTTAAAATATTTTACAAAAAATGTAGAATAGAATCCTAAATTATAGATTTTATTGTTTATCTCAATCTTTAAAATATGTTGTTTCAATTATTTACAGTATTTGTTCAACCATATGTCATTGGACTCTCATCCACTCTCCTTAACAATGAATAAGAAGTTGAAAGTTGGAGACACGATTTAATATTTAAGAACAGTTTGTTACTCTTCAAAGAAGATCTAGGGTCAGTTTACCAACCTAATATCAGATAAATGTTGTAAATCAAGTTCTAAGGGATTCATTTCCCTCTTCTGGATTTTATGATTACTGTACACACAGATACTTAGGTATTTGTGCATACACATGCACATAAAATACACACATACATCTTAAAAATATGAAATGAAAGCAAATATTTCTGTATTGATATTTTATATATAAAAAAATATAAATCCTGTTATAGCAATATACACTTGGTAGTATTATAATAAATAGTATTATTTAGTCTTGATATTAAAGGCAAGTTACTATTGACAGCCACATACCAAGTATCTACAACATCACAAGGGCTTCACAGAAAGAAATCTGACAGTCCTGAAGCCAAACCTAGGGCAACTGTGAAAAAAAAAACAAAAACAAAAACAAAACAAACAAAAAAACAAAAACAAAAACGAAAACAAAAAAAACTGTGCTTACTAAATAAGACAATATTAGTTTAATTACTAATTAAGGCATAATGTTGTGAATTTAAATACATATCCATACATGAGTGATATATTATCTATTGCCTATCTACATCTATCTCATATGTCTATCTACATAATTATCAATATGTTAACTATCAATCATATATTCATCGAGATACTTTTGACTTAACGATTGGAATACATTTCAGTAAACACATTGCAAGTAAAATGTACTGTAAGTTTAAAATATAGTGGCTGGAAAGATGCATCAGCAGTTAAGTTTCTTGATGACCTTCCAGAAAACCAGAGTTCAGTTCAGAGAACTCATACTGGGTGACTTACAATTGTCTATAACCACAGCTACAGAAGATGGATGCCATTTTCTGGTCTTCATTGGCTCAAATACACATGTGGCATATATACACATGCACACTCACTATGAACACATACACATAATTAATGAAAAGGTCTTTTAAACACAATTTAAAAGGCATTTAATAATAACCCAACTTACTTAACATCAAAATTTAGCAAAACAGTACTCTGTACAGTGTTGATGGTTTACCTTCTTTTTATGTGGCTGACTGAGTGCGATCAATGTCCATCATTTCAAGAGAACATCTTACTATATATTTTTATCCCAGGAAACAAATTAAGTTTAAAATTTGAAGTATGTTTTCTACTGATTATTACTGCTTTTTTACTATCATGAAGTTAAAAATGATGCATGTCAAAAAAAGTAAGATGAACATCATCTCTATAATGTATATGCTTATATGTAGATATGCACGCATACACACACATTACATATGATTACATATAAACAGCTGATTCTGAAAATTAATTTGTTGTTTCTATTTTTTAATCAGCTATGAAATGAGGGGTAAAGCTAATATATTAAAAACAATTCATTATTACTGTCACTTGCTTTTATTTTTGAAATTCCTAATTTTGATCAATGTGATTAATTAGTGTTTATGTTTTATATCATATCATCATGAGCATTCACATATATATACTTTTCAGAGTTACATGACCAACAGTATATTCCTTGTACAATTTGTATACACTTGGTTTTATTTCAAATTAAGTGGTAGAAATATCTTCTCTTTGCTAGTGTTATGGAGGGAATTAATTATCTTGTCTCTGGGTGCTGCCATTAAAACTTTTAAGGTTTTTAGATAAAAACTTACACATGTATTTATTTCTATTTTCATATTCTTGGATTATTGCAAATATCCAAAGACAAAATGCATATAAATATTTAAATTTGTGTTTATTCTTTGCTTAAATTAATAAATATGAATTAAATGTAACTATTTAAAATTAATTATGACATACTTATTGGTGTTCATTTTTATTGGTAAAGTTTGTTATTTTGCTTCATTTTCTGTGACTAATAATACCATATCACAGACTGTTATAAAGAAGAGAGGTTCATGTTGGCTTATAGTTCACAATACACAAAAGCTGATGGGCTGTAAGACAACGGCCTTCTGCAGACATTGTGGCACTGACAGGCACTATCTACCAAGATAGAGACAGTATGAGTTATTACTATTCTCCTATCTCATCTTATGAAGCTACTAGGATCCAGCCATGAGTATTCACATTCAGTAATTATATCTCTATTCTGATGACTAAATATCTTTCTACGTCTTTTCCAAAATGTACACATCCACCAAATAATGAGTTGAAGTTTTAGCATTGATTTTAAAATACCTTCCGCTAGAAATTAAGGCCCTACATGAGTTTTTCAGGAACACAATCTCCAGTTTTATCATACTACATCAGGTACGTGTTTTATAACCTCAGATTTAATTCTGCTTCTTCCAAATAGCAACTGTTGTCTGCAACATTGAATGTTATCAGTTGACCAAGTGCTTTGGTTTTCTTTCTGTAAAGATGATATTCATTGCCACCTGTCACAGAGTTGCTATGAGGATTAACTAAGCTAACAAAATAACATGTTTAGTGTCAGCATTGAGACTAGCAGGAGTTAAAATATAAGTCAAGTGTAAGCATGAAGTATTTTCAGTTTCCCTCTTGAAAACAGTTCTACTTTATGAAACGTTGCTTATTCTTTCCACATGTTCCATTTTCTCAATCTGTTGATTACTCAAATTGTTTTTTAAGCCTGTAACTTTTCCTCTGATTTAAATTTTCACTGAATCTGATTCCTGTTTGAGACTTTCTTTAAAGTTCCTAGTTTGGTAATTGTGAAGTTCATTTGCATCTCCACATTCCAGCCTTTTCTCTCTTTAAGTGCTTACTTTCATTTCAAAGCCTCGATATTCTGTAAAATTTAATTTATTGCACAAATCTTGGTTTTCTTCCATTTAAAATAGTTTGGAATGATTGTTTTAACATGAGCTAGTGTCTACGTACAGCCATTACACCTATAAATAAGTATTTATATGGTGCCGTAAGGTTCTCTGCATGCTACCAGTGGAGAAAGATGAACATCAACCCAGCTCTAAACTCTTCATTCTACTATGATAACCTGCCTGTAGGATGTGCTGATTCAATAGTAGGTCAAAGCTTGTGGGAGTAACCAACCAACATCTGCTTAGATTTAAGGCCCACTGCATACGATAGAAGTCATTCCCATTGCGGCTTTTGTAGCTAAGAACCAGAGACCAGATAGTCCAGGAACTTAGGGCAAAACTAAATACTACTGTTATGCTGATATATTCATAGATTTCAAGATGTTACAATAGAAATAGAGCTTCCTGAAGTTGGATGTCTTTCTGTATGCTGTTGGTTTAAAAAGGGACTGTTTTGGCCTATGACAAGGCATCTTAGAAGCAGGCAGGAAATCTGAGCATAAATAAAGGGGAAGAAGGGGAGAGTTGGGGAGACACTGCTAGCTGCCACCAAGAAAGTCAGATGTAACGAACTCAGGTAATGCCACAGAGCCACCTGACAATACACAGATTAATAGAAATAGGTTAAGTTAAAAGAGCTAGCAAAAAATAAGTCTGAGCCATAAATCAAACAGTTTATAATTAATATAAGCCTTTGTGTGATTATTTGGGGTAAAGTGGATTCAGGGGCAGGCCCAGACCTTGAGGTTAGGCCCAGCCAGAAGCTTTGGCTACAGTCCCTTACTCAAATGTCAGAAATATCAATGATTCTCAATAATAGTATATGCAAAGTGATTTTCAACTAAGGATAGGCTGAGTTATAAAAGGTAAAAAGAAAAGTGATATGGAGAGATCTCTGAAAAAACATCATTGCAGCTGATCTCTGTAACACCTCAGTAAGCCTTGAAAGAGCTAGTGATTGACAAATATAATGCAAAGAGTGGAAACTGTCAACTAGATTTTACAATATTATATGAAATATTGTACTTCATTGGCTATGCCTTTATTTTTCAAGCACTGATTTTTAAAACACTTTTTTTTCTTAAAAAAATGATAAATTACTATTTACCTGGCTTATCTATTAGCAACCAATTATTTTTCATTTTGAATTTTTTGATTATTTTTTTAGAGAGCTTAATGTCATAGTTTTGAATTTTTATAGCATAACTGCATTTTTAAAACTTTGTTCTCAATGGCTAATATCAGTCTGAAGATCCTTCTGTTTAGGAATGAAGTGAGTCTCTGATTTCTTTCTCAGTCAGTCTATCATCTGTATATAAGAGGCTACTGACATAATTTTTGTGCTAATCTTGTATCCAACTACTTGTCTAAAGGTATTTACAAGCTATTGCAGTTCTCTGATAAAGCTTTGAGGATTGTTTATGTATACTATCACATGATCTGTGAATAATGATACATTGAATTTTTTCTTTAAATTTGTACTCCCTTGATTTCCTTCAGTTGTCTTTTTGCTCTAGATGGGATCTTACTTATTATATTGAGTAGCTATGGAGAGAGTGGAAAGCCTTGCCTTGTTCCTGATTTTAGCAGGAATTGTTTTGAGCTCTTCCCATTTAATTTGATATTGGTAACTGGCTTGCTGAATGCTGTTCTTATTGTTTTTAAGTATGTCCCTTGTAGTACACGAGATGACTTTCTGAACAGAACACCAGTAGCATAGGCACTAATATCAGCAATTAATAAATAGGACATCAAGAAATTGAAAAGTTTCTATAAGTCAAAGGACATCATTAATAGTTCAAACTGATACCATACAGAAAGGAAAAAGTTCACCAACCTCAAATCTGACAGATGGCTGATTTCTAAAATACATAAATAACTCAGAAAACTAGAAACCAACAAACCAAATAATCCAATTCAAAATGGGGTTACAGGTCAAAGCAGAGAATTTCTAAAAGTATAATCCCAATTGTCCAGGGTATACTTAAAGAACTGTTAAACATCTATAACCATCAGGGAAATTCATATATAAAAGACTCAGATATTACAATAAAATGGCTAAGATAATAAACACAAGCAACAGCTCATCCTGCTGGAAAGGATGTAGAGCACGGGTAACACTCATCCATTGCTGACTCATCCATTGCTGGTGGGTGGGCAAATTTTTAAAGCCACTTTGGAAGTCAGTATGGTAGTTTCTCGGAAAACTGGTAATCAATCTTCCACAAGACCTGGCTATACTACTCTTGGGCATATACCCAAAGGATGCTCAACAATACCTCAAGGTTACTTTAGAGCAGCTTCATTTATAATAGCCAGAACCTGAAAACAACCTAGATGTTGCTCACCTGAGGAAAAGACATAGAAAATAATGGTATACAGTGGAGTATTACTCAGCTGTTAAAAAAAGGAACACAGGAAATCTGAAGGCAAATGGATGAGAATGGAAAAAAAAATACTGCATGAAGGAACCCAGGCCCAGAATAACAAACATGGTGTTTATTTACTAATACGTGACTATTAGCTGTAAAATAACAGATAACCATGCTACACTCCATAGAAGCAGATAGACTAGATAACAAGGAAAACTCATGAGTGAAATGAAGGCAGGTGGGCATGGGAACATGAGTGATCAACTTGGTGGAAGAGGGGAGTAGAGTACTAAAAGAGAACTACAGAAAAGGGGGATGTTGCATTGGGGTTTCTTGGTCCCAGGCGGCCAGAGGCCCAGACCCTGCCGTGCCAGACCAGACCCGTTAACCACCCACTGCTGCTGCTCAGGCCCTCAGAAATGACTCAGACGCTTATATTAACTTTATGCCGTTTGGCCTATGGCTCAGGCACATTGCTAGCTAGCTCTTACATCTTAAATCAACCCATTTCTATTAATCTGTCTGCCACGGGGCCCGTGGCTCACCTGTGTTCCTTACATGTTGCTCCTTGGGCGGCTTCAGCTTGGTCTGCCTGACTCCGCCCTGCTTCTCCTACCTATGCTCTGATTTCTGCTCCTACTTCTTCTATGGTGTTTGTCATGGCTCAAAACAGCACCTTTATTTAAAGATTGATATTCACAGCACACAGAAAGGCATTCCCACATCAGGGGAACATTCGGAGTTACATAAAAACCTGTCACAAGGAAATCTCCCAGGAATCTATAAGGATGACCCCAGCTAAGACTCCTAGCAATAGTGAATATATATCGTGAACTGGCCATCTTTTGTGACCAGATTGATGCCTAGGCAAAATGTCATCAGAGAGCCTTCATCCCACAACTGATGGAAACATGCATAGCCATAACCAAACATAAGGTAGAGAGAGATTGGGGGAATCTTGCGGAAGAGGGAAAGACAAGACAGTAGGAGCCAGAGGAGTCAAGGGCACCACAAGAAAACTCACAGAACTAACCTGGGCTCACAGGGGCTCAAAGAGATTAAATCAACAACAAGGAAGCCTGCATGGGACTGACTTAGGCCCTCTGAATATATGTTACTGTTAAATAGCTTTGTCCTCACGTGGGAAAGGGCTTTCTCCGACTCTTTTCTTGGCTTTTGGGACCCTATTCCTCATATGGGTTTATGATGGCCGGAATGGTCATCTTAATACTTGGGGAGATGCTTAGTCGTACTGTAACTTGATATGCCGTGGTTTTTTTTTTTTTTTTTTTTTTGATATTCATCGAGTACCTGCCTTTTCCTTAGTAGAAACAAAGGAAAAGTGGATTGGGGGTGGGAATAGAGGGTCTTGATGGGGAAGAGCCTGGGAGCAGAGGAAGGAGGGGAAACAGTGACCAGTATGTAAAAAAATAATAAATTTATTTAAAAAAGAATGAAGTGAGATTAATGTAGAGAGAATGTATTGAGAGCAGGGGTAGGGAATGTTAGTTCTGCCATGATGAGGTTCTTTCATTTTGTATTTGGGAATGGCACACATAGGTACTACCTTCTTTTTCACTTAAGGGTGCGTATTTTGCAGTCTTTAACTTTACATCAGATCTGTGTCTTGCCCTTTGTTGCTGTATGTCTGTCTCATTGCAATAAAGAAAAGAAAAGAAGGATGATACAAACAACCACAGCTCTTCAGTCTTGACTCCTGGTTCATTTAGAGATGCCTGAGTGAGCGAGCCTCTTGTGGATGGCAAGATGGGAACTTTCTGTGCTCCAGGAAAGATCATCACTGCACAAACCTCAAAGTATTACACAACTCAGTGGGAGCAGTTAAGCTGTAGTTTCTAGCTTTAAGTGTCCTTTTCCAGCATCTTTTAATATGAGTATCTTCCCGCGTATCACTGTGATGTAAAGCATATAGTGGGTAATTTAGACGCGAATATAGAAAGTTTTTGTTGAATTCTATAAACAAAGATAAATATTGAGGCTTTTATGCCTATCTTATTCAGGCTTCATCTTGTATGCCTGGTATGTGGTAATCACTTAGTCATTATGTATATAAAATATTTTGGCAAACTCAATTATATTGTTTTATGTTTTATTCTCTGTTTTGTTTCCATTTTGAATATTATATTTAATTCTCTTTTGATTGATTCAGAATATTTTTAGTGGAACTCATTTTTTTCTAAAAGGTATAAATTATAGTAAGATTTAACCATTGTGTCTAAATACTTGATAGAAATTTACCAGCAGATTTGGGTGACTAATTTCTATCACTTGTTATCCACATACGCCCCGGTGCTATCGAGAAAATCTGGAATAAAGTTGATGCTGTTTTTAATGTCTTTCCTAACCATTGGCTAGTTCAGCTTGGGAAAGAACATAAAGATGTTGTACCTCTACTAATGTTTATCTGGTTGTTAGTGTTCCACAGTCAGAATCATTGGCATTGTGTGTGTGCCGTGTATATATTCACATGTGTGCTATGACCCAGTCAGAAGTCAGAGCGCTACTTAAGAGAATCACATATCTTCTAATTTGTGAACCTAGGGAACTGATGCTGTCTAGTTTGGCTTTACTGACACATCTCACAGGCACTGCTGTCTTTGCAGTTTTCTAAGTGTATTTTGATACTGCTTTCTGGTTCTCTAGCTATTTGTGAAGAATTATATTTCTATAGTATTTTAAAAATTAGAATATGAAAATTTTAAAAATCAAGCTTATTCAAAAGAAATATAATGCAAGTGACAAATATTAGTAACATATGTGATTTGTGTCTGAATGTTTCTTAAGTATATCTAACACATATTCTTAATATAAAACACATTTAAAATACATTTTGCTTTCTTATGAACTCTTGCATTCATGATTAGACCATATCTCAAATTACAGGCATATCAAGTGCTTAATTTGGGTAATAGTTACCATATCAGGTGGTGAAATTTAATAACTTATTAAGGATATGAATTAATGTGCTAGAAATCAGGCATGATTTTTTCCATCAGAGATACTGCTAATGCTTACTTTCTGTTTCAAGCACTATATTCCCAAATATAGTTGATAAATTTTCTGGAGATTAGCTCTGCAGAAAGAACTAAAAGTACAACAAATAAAACCACATAAAATAAAAGCTCTGCTTTTCTGTGGAGTAAATGCCTGAGGATGAGTACTCTATAATGGTTACTTTCACATGAAACATCACATTGTACTTTCTTGAAAGGGCTTCCTCTGTCTCGGGTGCAATCTCTACTCAGAATAGTGAAGATTTCTTTCTGGTCCTGTTATATAATTAATCAACACACATACTTTCTAGCTCTGTTGTATTTATGTCTTCATCAGTGGGTTTGTGAGTGGCTCCGAAGATGAGACTGACAAACAGCAACAGCTAATTGAAAAACAAACAAACAAACAAACAAACAAACAAATCCTACCACCCAGGCTTGAAAGCTCAGCAGCAACTCTTTAAAAACCAGAAAGCTTCCTCTACCCAAAGCAAGGTGACTTGTTGCTGTGTGTTTTTTGAGTATATCAAATTCTGTGACAGGATACTCACAATGTTTGACAGACTCCTTCATTCTAAGCACATATGATACCTTTTGTTTAGTTTATAGATCATAGGCTTCCCGACTTTATCTGAGTGGGCTTAAATATCTGTCTTAATTTCTTTCTCTTAAAAAAAATTTAAACATCTTGTTCATCTTATATTCATTGTGTTTCTACATATAGGAGTAATCATTAGGGGATTTTTTTCTCAATAAAATGCATGAATATGTAGCAAAAGAAGTAATTAATTCAATGAATTAATCATACCATTATGTTTAGGACTCAGATATGTTGTATCAGTTCTTTGATGTGAACTACCTTGGGGAACAATCTATCTTATCTGTCATGGAGATGGTTTTTATTAAAAATTAAAAGTCTCCAACCTGTAATAAAGCTAAAGATCAAGGACATGTCTAATAATATTTTATTCACTTTGCAGCTGTGCTTTGGCCTTTAAATATTTTACCAGATTACTATTGTGCCATTTTAAGTTATCAAAACCTATTTGAGGCCCAAATCCCTGCAGAGAAACAACTCATAAATAGCAGTTTATGCTTCAGACTTTTGTTACCAAATGTTTAGAAGCAAGATATTTTCTTAATAACTACAGTGATGTGCTTGGCAACCTGATCAGAAATGATGTCTTATAAAAATATGCAGCAGCACTTTCAGTGCCCATAAAACAAATGCATAACTGTGTTGGGTCTCAAGTAAGAGACCCGAGGAAACAGGTGAGGTGTGATATTACTAGACAACACAGGATTAATTTTCAGTTCTGACTTAAAGAAAGAGTGTGCCCCAGAGAATTTTCTCTGGATATCAGTCTCATTTTTTTCATGGGACAAGCTGTACAGAGAATTGAAAAATACACATGCTGACAATTGGCTGTTTCCCTGCCTTTTAAATACCAGTTAATCATCTCTTGAGAGTCACAGTGTTTTAGGGTGGCAGATCAGTCATTAATTCAATGAATGCCATGCAATTTGCTGAGTTGCTGACTGAATAAAGCAGCATCTTTATTCCAAAGAGTTTGAAGTGGACAAGGTAGGCAAACTGGGCCTATAAATTAATGTATATTCCCAGACAGCTAAGCTAGTAATATTAGAAAGGCAGAGTATCAGTACAATATTTTCTAAGTGTCTACTAGCTTATGTTCATCTTCTTTTCATGTGAAACAGGAGCATGAAAAAATAATATAATGAGCAGCAGTCTTCCCAAAATGCCTTACAAACATCTCCAGAGGGGAAACAACACTATAACCTGAGATTTAAAGAAGGAGCAAGAGCTATCCACAGGATAAAATGGCCATACATAATGTTTAAATGCCTGGATGGGCAGTGTCTATGAAACTGGGTGTAGTATTAGAAACAGGAACATAAGTGACAGGCATAGTATGTGATAGAATATGGAGCAGGCTATTAACGAAAATACAGATCACTAGATACAAACCAAAGACTTCATTAAAGAAAGGTGTTGAGGGAAAAGTATGGAAATTTCCAGCTTTAGAGTTCATGACAGTTAATCTTAGGTGTCAATTTGTCTGGGTGGTCACTTTGGATGGATAGAAGAATATCATTTCTGCATGTTACTGTAAAGCTGTGTCCATAAAATATTTGCATTTAAACCACTGGTGTGCCTGTGTGCCAATTGAAAGTTGGGAACGAACAAAACCCAATGATGTAAATCTCTCTCTTCCTCTTGGCATTTTGCCATTGGTCCTTCTTCTTTTCCAACTGTAGATCTGTAGATGCCATACTATGGGATTTATTGATCTCTGCAGTTACACAGGCCAGTTCTCACAGTAGATTTTCACTTTCTCCTTTCCATGTGTTATCTCTCATTGTTTGTCTTTGTCATCCCCCCTCATTTTCTTTGACTTCGTTCTTCTTTACTACCATATCTCCTTTCTTCATTCATATATGCATATATAATATCTCTATCTATATATCTATGTATCGATACCTGTCTATCATGTGTGTATGCATGTATGTATGTATTACATATGTATATATATATGTATCTATCCATCCATCCATCCATCCATCCATCCATCCATCCATCTGTCCATCTATCTCTATTCATGTCTATCTGTATCTATCTATCTATCTATCTATCTATCTATCTATCTATCTATCTATCTATCTATCTAACCTGTTGATTTACCTACCTATTTGTTGGTTGAATTATTTTCTTTTTATTTCTGTAGCTAAAGATCTACAAGTTATAGGAGTAAGAAACAGTTTTATTCACACTGAAAGCAGGATTTAACCAATCACAGCAGGTAATGTGGGGTTAAATTGCTCAGTGTGTGAGGCATGGCATCTACTTACATTGTGACATACCAGAAAGCAGAGAGGACAGTCTCAAGTAGGGGTAGGTATAACCTTCAAATGTCAACCCCCAGTGGTCCAGCCTTCATATGAGCAGAGAAAACTGGGGCCCCAACTTTCTATGTATAAACCTGAGGAGCACATTTCACCTTCAAACATAATACTAGTGAACCTGAGACAATTTTTATATTCTAAATTCAAAGATTTTACAGATGAGCACATGGGAAAGAAGGAGAAAGAGCTGATTTAGAATCAATAAAAATAAAAGAACATGATGGATGAAAGAAAAATAATAATGGAGTTTGTGTAAAGTTAACTTCATTGAGCATAAAGATTGCTTTTAGTCTGAAAAACTATGTCTTCTTTATTTTACTGTTAACATATTGTTTTCAATGAAATTATAGTGTCTTTAGATAGTTGAGTATGCTTCAAAAGCATTTAATTGGCAAAATGAAAGCTGGCAGTCCTATGCCTGCTCTTTAATTTTTATCATTTAAAATAAATTGTGTTTATGAATGTTAACACCTGGAAATCATGCTTTAATTCAATTGCAAAGAATTTTTTAAAGTGGGGTGGGAAAAGACCATCAGTCTTGCAGCCTGTATTGAAATGCACATGGCTGCCCATCTATCCCTTTCACAGAGGAGCTCAGTTTATAACACATCAGACTGTGAAAGTAGCATGTATGTAAAAGGGCTCTGGTATAAACATTACAGCCAGCAGAGCTTCTTTTTATTCACCCTAGTAAGGACAGCTCTCAATTTTAGGCCAACATCTATCTCTTTTTCAGGGCCTGAAACTAATATGACCCAAATGAGTATCAGATAACGAGGCTGATAGTGAGGAGAAGGCTTCAGTTAAAGGCTATGAGCAAGAGTAAAGCAGATGTTTTCTAGTTACAGCTGCTCAAGAAGCAGCCTAGGGAAACCCTGCATGCCTCTGTTGTGACTGCTAAATAAAGCATCTGGAGGAGCCTCCTTTGCTCTAGGTGAGTGTTAACTTATGGCACTGCAACTTATTTCCATAAGATACAGAAAACTAAACACCCAGTTTCTACACGCTCACTGTTATATAGTTATTCACAGCTCTTTTCAGATCAAGTGCTCAGTATTAAGTTTTAATCTCAAATTTTCTTATTAAGTATATTACGGAAGAACGTATTTGCTGAAACAGTGACTAGAATAAATATTTTAGTGCATTGTAATTGTTTATAAAGTGTGTATTCGAATACTATCTAATTCAGGAACAAAAATGTTGTACTTTGCCCCAACCTATATAGCAACAGTTGAGAGACAGTTCACATTTTGGCCTGCCCATGGCTATACATCTACTTTTAGTATAATGCCAGGGAAGCATTATTGCTTACAGTTCAGAGAAGAGTGAGGCTACTTGTGTTTCAGCATTACAAGTGGTCATGAATCCATGAGTAAATTCAGTATTGAAAGATATATTCTTTTAAAAATTGACAAAATGAAGTCTAAAGTAGTTAGGTGTATACTAGTAGTTAGGCACCAAGAGTGATTTCCCCATGTGTGTCTCTTGTCTCACTTTTGCTATGCGACACTGAACCACAGCATCTGCATCACTTGATGCAGAGCATAGGAAAATTCAGAACCTGAATCTGCCTTAAAAAGTGTAATCCATATTAGTTTCCTCAATCCTGCATGCTAGGATTTTGATCTCTTTCACCTATATCTTGTATCTTTGATTTAAGAGATGTGAGTGGCCAACTGTCCAAAAAGGCTTTTCTATGATGACATTTGATACTTTCTATTTTTTCATGGCAATCTTAATTAGTCCTTCATTACAGTTGAGATGGTAGGTAATACTTGCTAAGTAGCATCCACCCTTCCCTGGATCATAACTTTAGGTCATGAGATTCTGTCCAATGAACCCCCCTCTACTCTTTTAAATCAAGGGCTGTTTTTTTTATTTTTATTTTTTTTGTTTTTTGTTTTTTTAAGGTATAACTGGGATTATGGATCTTAACAGCACCAGTGTTGGCTGCATTGCTTACACTTTGTCTGGGTCAATATTAGACATACTAATTTTCTGTCTCCCATAGGATAATTTGTTGATTTGCCACAGCTATCTTGTTTGTGACCATCTGCCACGTTGGTAGCATATTAGTAGAACTAATTTCTTGTCAGTACAGTCTGTCTTCTCTAGGAGATTTTCTGTAAGGGAGACTCCTAAGGACACCATGCCTCTGAAGCTTTAATCATAATGAATTAGAATTAAGTCATCTGAGTGTCAACTCCCACACTGAGCTCAGAGTTGGAGCAACTATAAATACATTCTGCTGCCCTGAGCTGTTCTTTATATCGCTTCTCTGTCTTCATCCTTTCCTACTAACAGACAGCAGCTTTGTAGGGATTCTGCAGATTTTATGCCAAATAAAGTTTTTTTTAACAAGGTTTTACTAGAAATAGTCTTATTACTTTTTTCTATTCAAACCATACTTTCTCCACAAATGGTAAGTTCTATATAGTTATTTGCAAAAAGCGTCTTAGAATTTATTTTAACATATGGAAACCTTTTTTGTTTTGCTGTTGATCAAAATTTATGTACACTCCAATTCTATCCATGTTCCTGAATACTCATTTGTTTATTTCTCAGTAGCCAGTCCCGCATCCCAAGGCACTGGTTGTTTTGATGTTATGAAGACTATTGAAGGCCTGAAAGACTTCTACTCTCTCACTGTTCTAATTCAGAGCACTGTGAGCATTATAACATCTCTGTGGATTGATCCAACTGTGAATTTCTGGCAATGGATTGCAAAGATTATCCCCAGCTTCTTACAGCCTATGGTTTTACCATAGGCAACAGGACTCTATCTGCAATAGAATTCTGTTCTATGGCTCTATCTACAATAAAATTCTTCCCTCCAAGGGTTTCTTCTCAGAAGATAAAAAAAAAAAAAATGTGCATTTGTGAATAGTCCTAATGCCTGGGAAGGACTTCCTGCAAAGGCTTTGATATTAAAAGAAAGTTTTTGTCAACAGACATTTTTTAATTCCTTTCTACATTTTAGGAATATTTTGTGGCTCATTATAACTGCAAATACTGCCCGTACTTCTATGTGGGATCTTACCAAGAAGAGCAAAGATAAACGCGTTAAAGCCCAGCTGATAAAGCAAAAATTTCCTTTTGATTTTAAGGTGTTATGCAGGGGATTAGCACAATCAATATTATGCAAATATAATCTTTGCTCCATCATTCCTTGGCTTTTCACCCAAGAATTTAGCAGGCATTTAGAAAGATAAAACATTGGATCAAGTATTGGGCAGTGACTTAGTCTGAGCTATGGATGCAATTAGCATCAAAATTTAAAGTAATCCAGGACAAGCCGCATCTAACACCTTTGGTAAAATAGGTTCATCCCTTTCAAAATTCCCCATAAACTAGAAAACATGTGTGAGTTTTTTTTTTTTTAATTTAGAATGTATATAGATGTAGTGAAATTTTGTCTGTATTCTACCAACAGAAATTTGCAAAGATCCTACATAATAAAAAAAATCAATTTAATCATGAATAGCTCAGAAAAGGAATGTAGTAAATTAAAGTTTGGATAACAGGCTCTGAAGAAAACCAGACTCATTCTTTCCTCATCATTACTGAAAAGACAGGAAGGAGAAGCCTCTGCCTTCTTTGACATAAGAAGTTAATATATAGGTTTTCCAAAAGACTGTATGTGTGCTGCCATGTTTGGGAGTCAGGCCCAAGATCAAGGTTACTCTGCATGTACCCACAACTCTTTCCAGTGGTCCATGTCTGAATCCAGATCTGGAAGGAGGCTGAAGGAGAACACGAGAGGTTACGGCACATGCTTACCCAAGGGGATGAAGTTGGAGGTGAGTTAGCAGAACTCCACAAGCACTCTGCATCATAACAGAGATTTATGGTGGCTAAACAGATAATAGAAGAATGACAGAGAAATTCTCCTTTAACTGTCAGAAAGACATGGCTTGTGAAGATAAGTCCTGCATAGGTGAATACGAAAGAAGATTGTAAGCTCTTAACTTTTATAAATCATACACATTTAGAAGTTCATCCACTTGTTCATATTTTTCTAAGTTGGTAGAATATAAAATAAAGTATTCCTTATAATTTTCAGAACTTTCTTCAGCATTCAGTACAATGTCTTCATATTCTCTCTGATCCCAATCACAGTTTTACCTCTTTTTTGTTTGGTTAATTTGGCTGTTTGCCAATTTTGGTTTAGTTTTATCAAGAAGCTATTTCTTAGTGTTACTGATTCTTTTATTTTTTTTTTTATTACTGATGTATTAATTTCTGTCCTGATCTTCATTATTCATCCCTATCTACTGCCTTTCTGGCTGTTTTGTTCCTGGTTTTCCTCAATATTTTCTCTTTTCTCTTGTAAAGGGTCAGTCACCATTATAATTTGGAAGTATGGTCTTAAAGATGTCTTCCTATATGCATTCTGTGCCTTTGGAATTAACCTTATTAATTCCAAATTAACTTCTTTTATTATTCCTGCCATCCTACTTGTTATATTGGGTTGGAAAGTTGCTAATTTCTTTGGTATTCATAAGAACTGACAAAAAGGCAATGAAAAGGAAATTTTACAAGAAAAAAGTTTAGCAATGCTGATTGCCCCTGACATGCAGTCAATGAGTATGTATATAGGCTAGAGCATCAGAAGATAATTGGTTGCTTAGGATGATGGAGGGCTAGAAAGCAGATGTGTAGATTTTTTAATCTTTACTTGAACTTTGCATTTTATTATTTTCAACCATTTTTAATTCATATGTGAGCTGAAATATCCTTGACACTACTTAGAAGATACAATTATATTTTCACAGCAAGCCAACATTGTTTGCTACACAGAATATTAAAATACAGTGGCTGTCATATCTATAAAGGGCCTGAGGGCGTGGAGTTCATACCAGTGACTGAATGTCTTATGACTGAGGGAACAAAGATGAGTAAGGATGTGCTGTAACTACAGGTTGGAGGTGATATGGAAATGCCTTTCTGTATGCTGTGAATATCAATCTTTAAATAAAGGAGCTGTTTTGGCCCTTCACAGGCACCGTAGAAAATGTAGGTGGGGGAATCAGAATAGGTAGGAAAGCAAGGGTGGAGTCAGAGATCAGATCTAGCCAAGCTGCCCAAAAAGAAACATATAAGGAACACAGGTGAGCCACGGGCCACGTTGCAGACAAATTAATGAGAATGGGTTGAATTACGATGCAAGAGCTATAGCAATGTGCCTAAGCCATAGACCAAACAGCATGGAGCTAATATAAGTGTCTGAGTCATTTCTGAGGTTCTGATCTGCTATGAGTGGCTAAGGGGTCTGGGGCTGCAGGTCTGTGGGTCTGGACCTCTAGTCTCCCAGGGCCAGGAAACCCTAATGCTACAGGAGGGAATGGCAACATCATGTCCCAAAGACAGAAACAATGACAGAGTTGGTTATAGATGTAAAGAACATGAAGGTGTCCATGATGCTGATATCAATTCAGGCTTCAGTGTGTTATATATTTAGAAATTTGACAAAGGAAGCTAGAGCAAAATGATTGTAAATTGAAGAATAAACCTGAAGAAAATGTAAGACAACATCTCAAAATATGTGTGTGTGTGTGTGTGTGTGTGTGTGTGTGTGTGTGTGTGTGTATGTGTGTGTGTATGAGAGAGAAGGAGGGAAGGAGGGAGGGAGAGAGAGAGAGAGAGAGAGAGAGAGCTGTAGAGTACCTGATAAATAAGGACACTGGTAGCGTTGAAATAAACAAGTACATGGGGAATAATAACTGGCCAAAGGGATTTATAAAAACTGAGAAAACTTGAGGAATTTATTGAAATTGGAAGCAGATAGTAAACTTTGGTTACTACTCAATCGTGCATTGGACTGTATTTATTGACACCTATTTATTTATTTTTTGTCCTTTTCTGCTGATAGGGCCTATACAATATATAGTGCCCCAGTAACAAAGAACCCGTGAGGAGTTAAATAAAGTCTTAATTTTTAACACTACAAGAATCTAGGGTTCAATAAAGTGCTTCATGCCAGTGTTGATTCAGAGAACACACAAATGATGTTGACTATTTCACTGGTAACCAGGCCTTTGGGCACATAGCAGTAAAGCCAACACTAAGTGAATTCAAAGGGCCAGCTTATGGTACATAGTGACACTGTCCCAAAACAGTGAGAGAGAGAGAGAAAGGTGTGTGTTGGGGAAGATAGGTATTTTCATTACACTGACAAATCTGGAAAATGTATAATGTCCATTATATGGTTAAGATATCAGATGTCCCTCAAAGGCTTATGTGTGAAGGCTGCATTGCCAGATTGTTGTGAAATTAGGAGGTGGTAAGAATTTTGGAGAAGAGGGTTAGATTGAATGTAATAGGTTACTGTGGTGTTGAAATCTGGCAAACAACAACCTACCCAAAGCATTTAGGTTACTAAAACCAGCTAAATGATGGGTCAGAGGCAAATTTGTTTCTTTATGTGATAAATTGGGATTAGCACATAACCCATCCTTCTCTCTTTTTCTTCCCTCCCTCTCTGCCTACATCTCTCCTGCCAAGATGCTATTAGGTGTGTCATTGTCCCCATCATATCCTTCTAAGATAAAATTCCTGTGACCTCAAGAAAAAGTAACCAAGCTTGAGTGTGGACTTTAACTGCAGAAAGTACAAGCAAAGGTGCATGTTTTTCTTTGTTAGGTGGCCATCTCAAATCTCCTTGTCACAGTAACAAGAGTCTACTAGAACAAAAATATATTCTTAATTGTAAGAATTGTGGCTAAAACCTCCATGAGCCTCAGAAGAGGAACTTGTTTCTGTGAAGAGATGTGTTTAGAGAGCACTTATGGTGGGAATTCAGTAGCCCAAAATTCTGTAAAGAATGGACATATACTGCAATCATGAGGTGCTATGTGGTCATTTTGAATGGAAATGAAACTCTTTGGGGGTTATGACAAGATATCCATATTAAATTCAAGAAATTATTTATGGATATATTGTTTTTTATGCCTTGAGACTTTATGGGAGGTTAGGCTTAAAGATGATAAAATTATTGGCCTGGTTGAAGAAACTTCAGGGCAACACATTTTGTAGAAAGTTTCATAGATATTACTGATCACTCTAAGCCAGATTTACAGTAAGAATTTTAGTCAAAAGCACAATAGAAAGGTGGAAAAAATTTATAGCTTGGTAAGAAATGAAGCATGCAAAATTTGGTCAAAAATGGTGTGCTATCCAAAGGGATTAATACTAATAAAAAGCAACAAAGCACTATTCACTGGGTTATGGACTCAACAGGTTATATTCATATATATTTGTTCACACACACCTGTAATAAATATAATCCAAGAAAAAGAGGCTATCAACTCGAGAGTTGGGACTGTGGAGGACTTCAAAGGAGTATCGCTTAGAGGGGTTGGATAGAGAAGAGAGAAGGAGAGCAATATAATTCTATTTTAATTAAAACACTTAAAAAGGTGTCTTATAGGTATCTCAGCATTTGACTAGCATGCCTGCTATAACATATTGAAAGATATAAAAGTGTAGATCTGTTTGAACGACTTTACTTTGGAAAGGGAGTTCCTGAGTGCTGTACTCCAAGGCACACTTAGAATTTTATTTTCTTGGGACTTATTTCAAAATTATCAGTATACAGCCACTTAGGGGTTGTTACGTTCATGGCCCAAGCAGCCTGGTGACTACTAGTATTGGCAGCAGGCTATTGTTCACACAATGCTGGTTCCAGAGGCATAAAGAATGTAAAAGCCATGGGATAATGGGAACTTCTGAACAAATTCTAAAAGAAGCCACAGGAGATGAGGCAGTGTATAGCAATGTCCAAAATCCTGTGGGAAGCAAATGGGAAGTAAATGCATGGAGCTTTGAGAGTGAAGCTTTATCTGCAATGCAGACCATAGTATGGTGGTGATATCAGGGTCATGGAACATCTGTTACAGAAAGCTATAGGCAACTAACAGAGCCAAGTCAAAATAATGGCCACATAGGCTCCAGCTGGGAAAGCCATGCAACCCAGGGCTGCCATGTCTTCTGGAGATATTCATATCATGTCACCATGCTTTAGACTCTGGATAGACAGCTACAAGATTAATACTTCTCCTGCTGATTTGAGATTTTTTGGTTTTGCTATTTTCAGGGTGTTTATCATTCTTCTTATATCTAATAAGAATTTGGCATTGTGTCATTCAATATCGGATATTTGTAACTTTTTATATGATTTACTGGAGCTCATGGTTAATTATTTTCTTTGATTGTCAAGAAGACTCTGAATTTGGGCTTTTTGCAATTGTAAAAATGTCAGTAGTTTAAGAACTCTTTGGAGACAGACTGAATTCAGTTTGTATTACAAGATAGCAAAGACCCTCTGTGGACCAGGAGTTGGACATTATTATTTGGACAACAAATTTTACCAAAGGTCATATGTTGATGGCTTGCTCACTCATTGGTGGTATCTGAAACTTTGGGAAGTATGACCTAAGTGCTAAAAGCAGTTGAGGATGAACATAACATTGACTTACATTTTATTCTTGTTCTGGTCTCTGTCTGTGTTCCTGTCTGTCCCTTTTCTATACCTCTGCTCACTTCCTCTGCCATGACTCCAGTATTTTTCTGCTTTGTCTCTTTGGATCTGATTAACCATGGACCCGAACCTTTAAGAGTAGTACAAATTAAAATATCTCTTCTCTATTTTACCCCTTTATTTCCCAATGTAATCTCAGTTGTTCTGTTATAAGGGGTACGAAAGGGTACAGTGTTGCTAATTATTAACTATGTTAATGAAGATATTCAGTAGTTGTTAGTGAATTCTACACTTTCAAGATGAGTTTATTTATAAATAGGCTATTGGTATAGCTATAAAACCTCTTTCCATAAAATATTAAAAAAGAAACCACTCTATGATTTCTATTTTTAATCTGGCAAATAACAACATCACCAAATGATCTAGGTTAATAAAACCAGATAAAAGATGGGTAAGTGTAACTTACCACTTCATGTGATGCATTAAAAATGCAAAGAAGTACATCACTTTCTGACAGCCTGGGCCAGGCACAAGACCTCAGACTGCTTCACAGAAAGGATCGGATGCACCCCAGTTCTCACACACGCAAGGAAGTCTGGAATTTTCACATCTGCGTTATGAAAGACTGAAAAAGAAAGAAACTTCTCAAACTTGAAAGAGAGGGCACTTATGTCAACCTAAGAAAATGCATGAGTCAAGATAGAGTCGGGTCAGATGTAAAGAGATATAGCTAAATATCAATATGCATTCTGTGCTCTAAAGAGAATTTTCTGTGGTGGCCTTGGTTTCCTTATTGGGAGGACTAAAGGACTGTGATGCAGAAAACTGTCCTAGAGTGTGTGACTGGACAAAGGTTCCTCCATCTCGTCTCAGCTGCAGCCATCTTTGTTTTAAGCTGAAACTGACCCCTTCAAACTCTTCTATGAAAAGTCCAATGGGAAGGTCATCAACCCTGATTAGAAACGCGGGGTGAGAATGCCCCGCTTGTGTGTTTTACTTTCCCGTGCAATTGCCAACCAGGATGTAATTTCTTTAAAGGCATGTTCTTTGCCTTTAAAATCTTCCTTAAAATGCATCGAGACTGCTCTGTGAGAAGTGTTTCTCTCTAGGCTTAATGTAGACTCTCAGTTTAGTCTTTAGTTGTGCTGAGTGGTCTCTGGGTCTCACCCTGAAACAGATGGAATTGTCAGTACATGTAAATAGTAGAGAATAGAGTGACAGCTTAATAATCATAACTGAAAGAAGAAAGATATAAACATTAACAAGGAATAATAAGGCATATGTAAAAATCCAGTTAGATTAAAATAATGTATAAAAATAAGCAAATAAAATTACTGCTAAACTATTAGAAATAGTTCTCAAGATGTTTCATTTAGGAATTTTTGTTTTTGAGACAAAACCTTATTATATCGCACAGGCTGACTTAAAAATACATGCTCTTCCTTCCTGACTATTCCAAGTGTTGGGTTTATGGATATAGACTAGCATGCCTGGCTTTATTTATTACCTTTGATTGTTTTAGGATAAAATATACTTGAGATACAATAATAAATAAATGATATGATGAAAGTTAATTATATCTGATTTATTTAGTGGATACCTTAGGCTGTGAGGCTGCAAAAGTAAGGTGTCTGTGTATGCATGTGAGTGTGCACACACACACATGTGCATATGTGTGTGTGTGTATCATTCCAAGTTTGGGGCCTTGTGGTTAAAATTGTATTTTAATAACAGGTGTCACTAGGACTAAAATAACATTTTGAAGTCATGGCTTAGAGTTTCCTACCAGACATCTAAAATTGAAAACTACATGTTCCAATGATTTTGTACTGGAATAAATTAAAGTCTCCATTTTTACTGTTTTACTTAACAATTGACTGACTGATTCAGTCAGAGTGCAGGAAATAGTTGTTTCCTCACTGTCAGAAAAAAGTAAATGAATATTAATACTGTACCAACAATTCTGCTTGATACATGGTACTAATTAATAACATGACACATATATCTCCCATATATTGATTAAATCTAGGAGAATATTCGAAACTTTGACATTTATATGGTTACTAAATCTACACAAAAATTCGATTAATGTAGTTCCAGTATGGACAAACTTATGGTGAAATTTTGAAGAAAAAATAAGAAAAATAGACAAATTGGAAAGAAAATTAGGACCTTATCATGATATAGGAAAATTAAATAAAATATAAAAGTATATCATGTTCCTGTATGTTGCCAAAAAGAAAAATTACATAAAAATGATATAAAAATACAATTAAAAACTAAGCCTGTTTAAAAGTCACTATTAGCTAATGGCATAACCGAGCACCTGTTTCAACACGACTGTGCTGTCAGCTCTTGCTTGGAATATCAGTGAATACTGAGTTATGTCTTCCTCTGAAAATATGTGATGAACATTGTGTGGAGTCATTTTAGATCATTTTTAGTAAAGCAATAGAAGTAGCAGTGGCACAGAAATACTAAACTATCAACAATTTATTTAACCTGAAAAACAAATATAACTCGTGTTTTAAGATGAAGTTAAAATATTAGTTGAAAAGTAAAGCTAAACAACTCAGTTCACAATTAAGCATTGATCTTGTATTGGGTTTATTCACCACCATGTGCAGATGTCTCTATATGATATTGATACAGCTGATTTGTAAGTATAAATTTTAGATACCTAGTGATAATTATTGAGCAGCTGCTTCCTTGGTCCCACTCATATGGTAAAGTACACTCATCTTTTAAGAAATAGAAGTTTGTCACTAAAGTTCAGGGAGCAGCATGATAGAAGAAATAGAAGGAGTTTTGAAGCTTATTTGAGGCCCAGTTCAGGGAAATTTAATTTTGGAAGAGTGTTCTATGGAAACAATACCATGTTTGCACAAATCAAACAGCTATGGTGTTTGCTGCACTCTGATATGGATAACAGAGGAAGTCCTCTCAAGACCCCACCCAACATGAGAAGGTTTTTGGGAAGCATGGCCGCTGAGTGCAGGAGAGTCAGGCTCTTCAGTGGAGTGGCCCTTGGGATCTTGTTGATGCCCCAGTAGATGAGCATATAAAACAGACAGTACTAATTGTATTGTTCATGTTTAAAAAAAAAGATGCTAAAGACATGAATTTGGAAGAAAAGTATGTGTAGATTGCTGGTGCTCCAGTTGATAATCCTATAGCATGGAAAGATGGGCAGAATTATTGTACTCAGTGAGTTACTGAAGAAAAGCTGGAGACATGAAGTGGGGAAAAGTCTCCCTCCGTCTGTCCCTCCCTCCCTCCCTCCCTCCCTCCCTCCCTCCCTCCCTCCCTCTTTCTCTCTTTCTCTCTCTCTCTCTGTCTGTCTGTGTATGTGTGTGTAAAATTCTGATAAAAGATGGAAAATGAATTTAGTGGTAGGTATGTTTTAGATATGGTGTACTTATGTATAAAATTGGCCAAAGAATATATAATTAAAAACATGTCACACACTTGCTGCTGCCAAGAAACACCTTACCATTTTTGAGAAATACAACTTTAGGGTAAGAAGATGTAAAACTATATTTCAAGAAAATAGATTTAAGAAATAAGTAGCATCAGTAGATTAATGTCTGACAAAAAAAACTTCAAACAAATACTAATTAGAAGAGATAAGGAAGGTCACTTGATACTCATTTAAGGGCCAGCACACCATGATATTATTAATTTTCTACACGTGCATAGCAAACATAAGCATACACAGCTTAATTAAAAATACACTACAGGATTTAAAACCACAAAGCAACCTCAACACAATGATTGTGGGTGACTCCAATACTGCAATCTGACCAAAGCCAAGCCATCTGGACAAAAACTGAAAAGAGAAACATGAAGTTAAATGCTACCATAAATCAAATGGACCTGACATATATGTATGGAATATTTTACTTAAACTTAAAAGAATACATGTTTCTTTCAGCAACCCATGGAACTTTAAATTGATCGTCTATTAGGATACAAACCAAGTCTCAACAACATGAAAATTGACCACACTGGAATAAAGCTATATACTCCATGAATAAAAACTACAGAAAGTATATAAACAAATGAAGAATAAACAGTGTAATACTGAGTGAAAATTGGGCCATGGGTAAAACAAAAAGGAAATTAAAATATTTCAAGAAATGAGCAAAAGTGAAAATCAATATAAAATCTCTAAGACATAGTTAAGAAAGTCCTAAAAAAATAATAGCACTAAGTACCTACATAAGATATGAAAAATTTAAATTAATGTGTTTATGATGTACCTGAAGGATTTATACAAAAGTAGAATAAAATGTTTATGAAATTTAAGGCACATAAATTGACCTGGAAAGTATTATATTTAGTGAGGTCACCCAGAAAGACAAACACGGTCTGTTTTATTTATATGTGGACCCTAACTTCTAATTTTTGGTTTTCTGTCTTTAACACAGAACCAGAATTGAAGGAAAAACACTAGAAAGGACCCTTGTGGGTAGTTCACATCAAGGGTGAGAGAAGAGTAGATAATGGGTGGAGTCTATGTGGCCAGTGAAATATGGGGGGTGAGGGCAAGGAGGGGAGTGGGAATATGGGAGAAATCAGGATATTGGGGGAGGGATAACTTAACCAAAGGATTTATAAAAATTATTGTGGAAGTCTATTACTCTCATGGACCCAATTAAAAACCAGCAGAAGGATAGTGGAACACTGTGGAAAAGAAGAAAAATGGGGAATGTGATACTTAGAGTAACTGACTAAGTAGAGACAAGAGCAAGGCAAAGGGGAGAAAAAGATGAAAATGTAACCAAAACCAAAAATGTACAAAATAATCCTATTTCAAGCCAGAATTGATTAAGTTTATTTCAAAATACACCTGTGAAAACAAACAAGGAACTCCTTCATCCCAGAAAACAACCACAACAACCAGAATGTGAATGACATTACCATGCACGGATGAGCAAGTCTGCTTTCAGAAGTCATGAGTCATATAAAGCCCAGTACAAAACATGGGGTGATGTGGGAATGTCTTTTTGTATGCTGTGAATATTAATCTTTAAATAAAGGAGTTGTTTTGGCTCTTGGTGAGCACCATAGAAGAAGTAGGTGGGGAATCAGAATAGGTAGGGAAAGAAGGGCCTAGTCAAAGACAGAACGAGCCAGCTGCCCAAGAAGAAGCATGTAAGGAAAACAGGTGGGCCACAGGCCTCATGGCAGACAGATTAATGGAAATGGGTTGAGTAAAAATGAAAGAGCTAGCTAGCCATGTGCCTAAGCCCTAGGCCAAACAGCATGAAATATAAGTGACTGAGTCATTTTGTGGGGAGCCTAAGCAGCAGCAAGCAGCTAGGTGCTCTGAGATGGCAGTCTGTGGGTCTGAACCTCTGACCAACAGGAACCAAGAAACCTCATTTTAATAATGGGGTACCTCCCTAAGAATTACACATCAAGGAGGTTCCAGGGGTCTGCCAAACAACAGATATTGCCATTGCCCTTGCTATTATGAACCACC
The DNA here is from genome assembly GCA_033318265.1 of Phyllotis vaccarum. Classification (NCBI taxonomy): domain Eukaryota; kingdom Metazoa; phylum Chordata; class Mammalia; order Rodentia; family Cricetidae; genus Phyllotis; species Phyllotis vaccarum. The sequence goes on along the minus strand of JARWLC010000005.1, from coordinate 92,298,481 downwards.
GTAACTACGTGGTAAGATTCCATATCTGAAGATACCACACAAATGTGCTACAGAACATAGAGAAATCAGTTGCAAGTAGAATGGGTAACTTTTTCCTCAATAGCTATCTTTCATAATGGTGGCAGGTGCTATGCAGGATGCTTGAGGAGAAAATACTTCATTGGACTCTGTGCCCTGTGTTAACCTACAATGTAAAATGTGCCTACTGTTGCCATAGTGGCATGGTTGTTATCGGGTAACCAATAGCATTCTAATTAGATTGCAGAACTGCTCCACAAGAGGGGATTTCAGACCTAGTAATGTATATTAAGTCAAAAACTCATAACTGGGAAGGTCATATATTCTAAGGTATAACCTGCTACTATTATTTTGTTAAATACTTATGCTGTTAAATGTCCTTCCAAATATTTGTACTTAGACTCATAGATCTAGTGTGCTCTTAATCTTTGTTAGAGAGATTTCTTTTTACACTGTGCAGCAGTCAATAGAGAGAATCTGAATAGCTCAAAGTGCTGAGACTATAAGATTCAGTGCTGAGCTCTAAACAGCATAACTATACTAACTCCCTCCACTGGCACAAAGGCTCCAAAAATCCTACAGGAGAAGAAACTGAAAGATTGAAAGAGCCAAGGTAGGGGAGGATAGATGTAAACTACTGTTTTGTGGACAGGACAATGGTATCAAAATCAGGTACTCATCACAGCTGTTGTTACTGGCAAATGACTTATGTAAGATCATGGTGGCCAAAAAGTCCAACACAGCCAAGTGTTCAGGCCCCACCCTTCACTGAGAATCTATTGGTAGTATAATGTTTCTGAGTCAGGGAAAATTACTTTCTTTGTGGATAGAACCCTGTTAAGTTCCCATGCTCCAGTGGATGGCCCCATACCATGTACAATATGGACATCACTAACCAGACTTTGTGGTTTATAGGGGAAAAAGACAGACTCATGTTGGGAGAGAAGTGTGTGGGGAGGGGCACGGGGGAGATGGAGGGAAAGACATTCTCAAATGAGTATTTTTAAAAAGAAATGGGATTTTAAATTAGATATTTCCTGACTACTATCAAACTAGAAACAATGATTGGACATCATTAAATCACACACTAATTGATTTAATGTTTGCCACACAACATCTTGAAGGACAGCTATGACAAAAACAGAATAGGACCTCATCATACCTGTTACCTTGGACCTTAATAAAGAAGATTCTCACATTTTACTGCAGCCTTATACATTAGAGACTTTGAGATTTGCAGGTTTTGAAGTAGTTAAGTTGTCCAGTTGATTGTGATACACATTCAGGTTTGAAAGCCACTACTGGAAGGAGTCTCATCTCTTTTCAACTTCTCCAAAAGGGTAGAAGAGCTCATAGAGCTTTGCCATTACTTAAGGATCTATTGTTTTGTGAATGAATTTATAAATAACAATGGACAATTTTTGATGCTCTCTTTGTATAAGTTCTGCCCAGCATTCCTTCTGTGGTTTTGTTGGTCAAGGTTGGAATAACAAAAACAATTCAATAAATCTGATGCTGAAAGAATGTAAAATTTACCAGCTATGTGCCAAGTCTCATGAATATTTTGAATTAGTAGTTTTGAAATGTCAAGATGGGGAACAGGTTTTAATTAGTAGAAGCCAAACTTTAAGTTATTTTCTGCTGTTCTTGCTACTTTTAACAATTACTGAGTAGCTTTTAAACATAGTGGATTCTCCCTAACAATGTATCCTGGCATGGCTATCTCATTCTCTACATCTTTATTGTTATTCAGACCTCGTCTTCATGTCTTCCAGGGCATCAATTATGGCGCATACACATATTTCGCACACCCCCTAGTGGCAATTTAGTGAACAGCCCCCGCAGCAACTAATAACTAATAATTATTTCAAACTTAATTTGTTTTAAGAAATGTTCCTTCCACTTCTGCTGTTTTAAAATGTATAGAACCTCATAAAGAAATATATAAAAAATTTAAAATCTATGTAAGTCAATGGTAACTAATACAATTCTCATTACCATGGTCCACTGATCTTAACACAAGTTACCTGAACTTCACAGATGATGTTCTGGATGTGTTGGATTGGGTGGGTTTGTTCTGTGAGAAGTCTTTGATGCCTTCTGCCTAACAAATAGTTTTCTTTGTGCCAAAACCTTCCACTTCAACCAAGACTCAAGTCATTTCTGGCACCGATGTCTGAATAACCAAGAAGATTCAATCCTAAAACTCAGTCCTATTTCACTGATACCCCAGTTTGTGTCTGACTAGATTTCTCCCTCAGTAATCACCTGCTTACTATGTCCGTTAAGACAATGGAATCTTCAAATTAATGTTTTAGTTCTTATGTTCCCTTATGAATTCACAAGATGAAAGTTGTGTTTTTCTTGTTCTGGTCATGTTCCTTGGAATGAGAAACTGGTTAGAAATTTAGTTTTGAGCATAGTTGTTTTCTAATATCTCACGAATCCAATGCTAATGTTTCTTTACTTAAATTTCACCATCTTTCAAAGCTTTTTTTTTTTTTTTTTTGGTAGAATAATTTTTCCAGCACAGTAGATCACATGGGGAATGCCACAATTCTTCTCTTTCCTCCTAAGAGAAGTACAATGTGTTATTTTCTCAGGATTCAAGTGCATGTCTTAGGCTAAGATAACTTCTCAATGTGCTTCTTTAAAACATAATTTATTTTCATCTCATGTGCATTAGTGTTTTGCCTACATGTATGTCTGTCTGAGAGTGTCAGATCCCCTGGTACTGAAGGCTGTTGTGAGCTGCCATATGTGTGCTTGGAACTGAACCCAGGTCCTCTACAAAGAGGAGCATGGTGGTTTTTTTAAATTCTTGTTTCTGCTTAGTAGAGACAAATGGTGTTATAATTAACATGACCTAGATGTTACTATAGTTACTCATTAAGCATATTCATGCATTACCTACTTGTAGTGGCCTTTATACGATCAAGATGTTTGATTTGTACCTTGTTCACTCATGTCCTAAGACAAAATGAATATTAGGAATATTTGAGATTGTTTTTGTCATACAAACAAAGCTCCACTAATTTTTATAGAACTGTTTTATTACAGATATTTCAGAATAATGCAATAAGGATAGTGGGAGTTAAAAATATCATCATGTGCTCAGAGAAACATGACCTCTACCGATATTAAGTAGAGTGCTTATGGTTACCAAAGATTTATCAGCAACAAGCTGAGCTTACATCTAACAAACATTCAAGAAAGGTTTTTACAAAGAACACAAATCTCAGTGTGAGAACTGGTGCTATGTGTAAAATGATACCCATTTGTGTCTTCTCGGTATCTTCCTAGCAAGGATATGTAATTACAGTTCAAAGGGCATGTGGAAAGGAGGTGTTCATTTTTAATTAAAGAGTCAGTCTCTGAGAAATAGCAGGGTATCCTGCCTTATTTGAACTAAAAACAAAACAAAACAAAACAAAAAACAAAACAAAACAAAAAAACAAAAACAAACACAAACAAACAAACAAAGAACCCTAAACTCCCAGTCAAAGACATCAAGAGCAGGTTACTGCCCCAGGAAAAGTTGTGTTCAAAGGCAAATGAAATTGTGAACAGATCAAACCAAAATTCACAGATGTTTGCTGCTACATCAGGAAATATGTGTTTAGTGGACATTGTTAGAGCTAATAGGTGCAAATAATGAGAAAATGAAACCTTTGATTACTGAACTGTCATTAAGAAAAGCAACACGTGGAAACAATCTAGTGAAAATATTCAAATAAAACATTTCCAAGTTATAACCAGAAAAAATCAACAACTTTGGTTCAGTTTAGCATGACTATCTTAAAATACTGTGCACACACATTTATATGTATAAACATGTATGCAAAACACATATTGTGTAAGTAAATTTCAGAGGAAGAAGTATTAACTTTGAAAATAATTCTATATAATAGTTGAGAACAGATACATTATGTTTCATTTCTTCAATAAAATAAAAACACATATGTATACAATACACCTCTAGCTTTTTAGCATTTTTGTATTCATGGAACACAGTGACCATGCTAATGTCTAACAAAAAGACATAATTAAGGCCTTTGTAAAATATTACACAGCGGATAAATTATAATGTGTAGTGGCTATGTAAGAACATGTACTTATGTTTATAAAATAATTCTAACAAAAAACATAGGATATGAAATATAGGTACTAATTATTGGAATAGAATTTATATATGTGAATTGACAAAGCTTATGAGATTAAAGAAAAAGGTAAGTTAACTGCTTTTATTAGTGGACATAAAATATAGTTTATAATATAAAAATATAGTATAGTTATAATAACAAAGGGATATAGTTAGCCCTTATGATATTAAGATATTTTTCTGCAATAAGATCTAGATTTCTAATTTATAAGTTGGTACACTATTGAGAGTCATTCATAAATTTTGAGTTTCAAAGATGCTAGAACATAAATGTTTTATGAAATGATGAAAGAAGGGTGTGTTACCCTCAACCTGAATTTGGAATTAAATTTTAGTCTTTGTGTAAAGTGTGTGTGCATGCATGCGTGTGTGTGTGTGTGTGTGTGTGTGTGTGTGTGTGTGTGTGTGTGTGTGTGTTTGTGTGGCTATGCCTGTGTCTGTGTATGACAAGTATAAATTGTTTGGAAGGAAAGATACAAAGTAAAGCTGCACACTATTCTATCTTTTTTTGAAATAATAAGATTTAGAATTAGTTTAGTCCTTTAGTTCAGATGGATTTCAGATATTGCATTATTGGATCTTCTAGTGACATTTGTTCTCTAATTAAAGTGAGTATTATATTAGAAGATGCTCTGCACTTCTGCACTGTCCCTGGAGAGTCAATTAGTTTGTGCTTCACTCGAAGTCTGTACAAGTATCAAGACGGCCATCCAATATAACAGGGACAAAGATCCCTTTAACAGCATTCATATATCATTTGATATAAATATCAGAAAAAATTACTTCTGTAACCATCCATGCTTGGATAAAATTGGATTATGAAAACACATTTATGATGGAACTGTTCTTTCACACTAAACTTCTGTAAGTTCTTATTCACAGGATTATGACCTTTTGGAAAAAGTATCTAATCTCAACCTTGTCTTTCATCTGTTGTGCTCAATGCCTTGTATAAATAAAATACCTTCAGTTTTGAGGAGATATGGGCCTTTGACATTTTTGGAAGGTCAAAATTTCAGAAAATGTCATTTATTTTTCTTTAGTACTTCCATTTTAGAATTTGAGGTATCATAGAGACAAATCACAAGTTTGATAATAAAAGCATAGCAAAAGAAAGGAGAATGAAGACTTGAAAGAGGAGAATGGTAAAACATATAAGAATTCCTTCATAAAGAGATTAGGCCAAGTGACCATGGAACTTAGATACACTTCAGTGTCTAGATCAGCGAGGAACATGATGGGTGGCAGGGCAGATACTTAAATCAACTTCATGTGGCAAATACTCCAAAGTCTGAACCTATGGATTTTTTTACATTTTTCTTTTTTAAAATTTATTTATAAAAAAGTCCTTTTTCCATGTATTCCCCTGCTCCACCTCCCTTCCCTCCTCCCAATTCTTCTCAATCAGCCTTTAACCTCCTTTCTCTGCAGCCCCCCCCAACCTCCTTACCCCCAAAGGGTAAGAAGTCCCAAGGTGGGTCAGCTCAGCCTGGTGCATCCACTCCAGGCAAGTCTGGTTTCCTTCAGTTCTCATAACATCCAACTTTTGCCTGTCATTTGGAGGAACAACTTACTCAGATCAAAACCTGAGGCCACTGTGGATTCTTTTATTTTCTCACAAGGCAAACTTGGTGGATCAGCAAATCCTTTCGGGTTGATTTTTAGAATGCATCCACAGTTAGGTGTTCTCATGGGCACATGCTATCATTTTACCCAATGCATATCCATGGCTTCTTAATGGTTCTTCCTGTTTCCACTCTTATTACCCTTATATTTGTTTCTCCAGCTTCTAGAATGGTCTAATTAAAATAAAACTGATAATTGCACTTAGAGGACTAGCCTCCTAGTATGTCACTCTTCATTTTCTTTCTGTTTATCTCCCATTCCTATCGGCTTACAGTAGGAAAAGGTTCTGACTCCCCACACTCCTTCCCATAAGCTATATTAAGCTCCCTTAAAATAAAATTTCCCCATTTCCTCGGTTATGTAAACTTATTAGACAACTCCTAGGCTAGAGAGCCATTCCTAGACACATTTTCATTAATTTATCATTTTCATTTAATATGTGTATGCGTGTACTTATGCATGTGTGAATAAATATGTGTAGTGACTCATGTGCAACATTTTTCATGTGGGTGTCAGAGGACAACTTTCAGGAGCTGGTTCCCTCTTTGCAACATGTGGGTCCTGGACATGGATCTGAGGTTCTAAGGCTTGGTCATAAATGCCCTTACCTTCTGAGCCAGCTTAGGGCTCCTTTAATTTGCAAAATCTTTAGTCCTGACTGTACAGATTGTCTATCCTTCTTTCATCCTTCATTTCTTTCTTACTTCATAAAAATAAATAATAAACTGTAGGTGGAGTTTTACTTACAAGGCACCAGTCCAAGATTAATATTTATTAGAATATAAATCAACACTCACGATACAAGTAACAGCTTATAGTGGCACCTGAACATGGACTGGAGTATCCGAGTGATGGACAAGCGATGGACGGAGGATGAATTCCAAACCGGTCTCTCTAGCAGCCAGGAACCAGGAAGGGAGTTCCTCGAGTCCTAGCAGCCCCTTATCAATGGGGTTGGCCACACCCCCTCCAGGAGCCTGGGACCCTGGATAAGCGTCTTCGGACCTTATCGGATGACACCTGAATCCCACCACAATAAACATTCCCTTTCTTTCAAAATGTGGAAACTATATCATTCAGACAAACCTTGCAGATGAAAGGGATTACAAATTTTCCCAAGATGGCTGTTGGTTATGATGGTCATTTCATGAACAGTCAGCTACTTTCTTCTTTTATTTTCTCACCGTCACTTGCTCTAGCCTGATGAGTTTGGCCTTTGGGATGGCTAGAAAATTCTATTAGTCTCATGTTTACTGAGATAGGTTAGATTTAGGTCAAGCTCATGAACTGATCCTACTTCAGTTTCTGATTAAATACTATTATACACCACTCTGTCATTATGTGTCTCTTGAGTTTCAAAGTATTGTAATAATTTCTTCTCATAAGTAAAATTGTTGCTCTTATAGCTGCACCAAGGATCTTTCCTACAGTGGTTACTTTCCCCTTCTAGTCTTTCTCATTCCTCTCTCCATTTCATGTCATCTGGACACACTTTCTTTCCAGCTATCATTTTAAGACAAACAAACTTCTAATGAATAACAACAAAATAAGTTAAAATAAAATAATAAAACCAAAAATGTGTACTGGAGTTGGATAAGACGCACAAAAGAAACAGAGCCCAAGGGAAGGCACAAGAGTCAGAGACGCCCTTGTTTGCACACTCAGGATCCTGATATAAACCCTAAAGTGGAAAGCATAAAGAAGCAAAGAACATGATGCCGATCCACGTAGGCCGGCGTATGACTCCTCATCTGAGTTCAGATGAACTCTGATAATGGATATTCAGACGGCCTTGCCTTCTCAGTGCTCTCAATCCCTTCTGACTCATATTCGTTCCTCTCCTTCTTTCGGAAAGTTTCCTGAGCTCTGAAAGAGACGAATTATCAGGATCGGGAACTGAAAGGTGAAGAGGAAAGGAAAGAGAGAAAGGAAGATGAGCAAGTGAATACTGCAAGGGATAGCTCAAATTAAGAGCCTCTTAAGGGGTCTAATTGAGTTTTTGGCCAAAGGAGTCTCAAGAAAATCTTCCAAACATCCAAGGCTACTGTCAAGACTGTAGATTGTCTTCTACACACCGGCAGCAATGCTCCATTACTGGAGACAATGTCTATGCAATTCATTAAACATGAGGAAGTCTAGCCAGTGCCCACATAGAGACTTAATACCTGTATTATAACATCTTTGGTACAAGACGAAAATAATCTGCACACTACCAAAAATGAAATGTAAACATCCAGATATGCTAGGGCAGTAGTGGCAGAAAGCTTATTGGAGTAACAAATCTATATCTGACTTGACTTAAGGCCTATTCCACAACATGGCACCCATGTCTGACACTGCTTGAGTGACCAAGAACCAGAGACTAGATAGTTCAGGAACTTAGGGTAAAACCAAATACTATTGTTAAATTCAAGAAAGCATGCAAGCCCATTTCAGTTCCATCTACAGGCAAGCAAGCTTTTAACCCTGACTATATACCCCCAACTGGACCTTCTACCCCATAAGCCTCAATCAATTTCCCAAAATAATCCATCCTCCAAACCTCCACAAACTCTGGAGCGCCCAAGGAGAAGAGCTCCAGCTGCAGCTGCTTCCTAAGACACAGCCTCTGGAATGCTCCATCACAAGAGCTGCTCCCTGAGAGATAGCCTTGGGAACGCCCCATTACAAGAGTGGCTACCTGACACACAGGCTCTGGAGAGCTTCTTTCAAAAGCTCCAGCTGCAGATCTCAATTTCTCCCTGAGGCACATATTCCATTGCCTTCAAGTTCTCCAAGAGCTACAATTGCAGCAAGAGTACCCAGTAGATCAAAAACAGCTTAAGCACAGACAGCACTTGCACTGATCAGCGGAAGCGATGTGTAGATGCCAGTCGAAAAACTCCCTCAAGAACATGAAGAATAATATGGCAACGCTGGAATCTAGTGCTTCTACAACAGTAAGACCTGAACATTCCAATATAGAATAAGCAGAGGAAAATGATCCTAAAAATATCTTTGTAAAGATGGCAGAACCCTTTAATGAGGAAATTAAAGAAAAAACGAAAACGCTCCCTTAAGGAAATAGAGAAAACCACAAGCAAAAATTCGAAGAAAAAAAAAAAAAAACTCCTTAAAGAAAAACTAGAGAACCAAGAAAAAATGAACAAACCGGTGATGGAAACAGTACAAGATTAAAAACTAAAATAGAAGCAATAAAGAAGAAGCAAACCAAGGGAATTCTGGAAATAAAAAATCTGAAGAAACAAACTGGAATAGCAGGTGCAAGCATAACAAACAGAATGCAAGAGATGGAAGAAAAAAATTGCTAGTGTGGAAAATTTGATAGTGGAAATAGATACATCAGTAAAAGAAAACATTAAAACCAAAAAATCATAACAAAAATCATCCAGCAAATATGAACACACGAAAAGACCACACCTAGGAATAATAGGACTAGAAGAAGGAGAAGAATACCAGATCAAAGGCAAATATTCAATAAAATAAGAGAAGAAAACTTTTCCAAGCTAAAAAGGAAAATGTCTATGAAGATACAAGAAGCTTACAAAACACCAAATAGACTAGACCCCCCCCAAAAGACTGCTCATCACATAATAATCAATATGCTACACATACAAAATAATGAAAAAAAATTAACAGCTACAAAGGAAAGAGGCCAAGCAACTTATAAAGATAGACCTATCAGAATAACACCTGACTTCTCAATGGAGTCTCTGAAAGCCAGAAGGTCCTAGGCAGATGTTATACAGTCAGTGAGGGACCATGGATGCCAGCCTAGACTACTATACCCAGCAAAAATCTCAATCACTATAGATGAAGCAAACAAGGTATTTCATGATAAAACCAGATTTAAACAGTACTTATCCACAAATCCAACCCTACAGAAATCACTAGAAGGAACCCACTGAAACTAGAAACACCCATGAAGCCACAAGCAATAAATAATTTTACAGAAGCAATTCCAAATAAGGTAAAGACACACACATACACCACCACCACCACCACCAAAAATTACAGCAATTAAAAATCACTGGTCATGAATATTCCTTAATATCAATGTACTCAATTCACCTATAAAAAGACACAGGCCAACACAATGGATACAAGAACAGGATCCATCCTTCTGCTGCATACAAGAAACACACATTAACTTTGAAGAGAGACACTGCCTCAGAGTAAAGGGTTGAGAAAAGAATTTTCAATCAAATGGACTCAAGAAATACGCTGGTTAGCTATCCTAATATCTGATAAAATAGACTTCAAACTAAATTCAATCAAAAGAGATCAGTAAGGACATTACTTACTCATCTCAGGAAAAATCAGTGAAGAAGAAATTTCAATCCTGAACATTTATGCTCCCATTACAAGGGCATCCACATATGTAAAAGAAATATTATTAAAGCTTAAGCCTTACATTAAACCCCACATACTAATAGTGGAATTTTTCAATACACCATTCTCACAAATGGATAGGTTTTCCAGATAGAAACTTAACAGAGAAATAAGGAGCTAACAGATATTATGACTCAAATGGATTTAACAGATACATACAGAACATTCCACCCAAACACCAGAATATACCTTCTTCTTAGCATCCCATGGAACTTTCTCTAAAATTGACCACATACTCTCTTATAAAACAAATATGAATAGATCCAAAAAATGGGAAAACCTTTTTATCCTATCAGATCATTGTTATATAAGTTTCTGGCCTGGCCTTTTCAGCTTAGCCCTGAGGTTTTGACCTGCTCACAGTCCCACTGCTGCTTAGCCTCAATCAATCACAGAAAGGCTTATATTAATTGCATGATGCTTTGTCTATGACTTAGGTATATTGCTAGCTAGCTCTTGCATCTTAACTCAACCCATTTCCATTAATTTGTATCTTACCACATGGCTTGTGGCTTACCTAAATTTCTTTAGATCACCATGGCTAAAGTTAGAATTCAACAACAACACCAGAGAAAGCCAACAAACTCATGGAAACTAAAAATCTCTCAATTGAACTACCCCTTGGTAAGGAAGAAGTAAAGAAAGAAATTGAAGGCTTCCTAGAATTTAGTAAAAATGAATCTAAATCATATGGAAGCATTCTATGCCTACATAAAACAAAATGGAGAATTCTCACACAAGAGACTTAACAGAAAATTTGAAACCTCTAGAACACAGAGAAGCAAACTCACCCAGAAGAAGAAGATGGTAGGAAATAATCAAACTCAGGGCTGAAATTAATAAAACTTAACAAAAAGAATAATACAAAAAATCAATGAAACAACATCAAGGATTTTAAAGAGGCAATATCAATGCACGGTATACACTCTACTTATGTGAAGCAGCTTCTAAATTCACCGTCAGCAAAAAACCGGATTCTACCAACTGATTGGATGCAGCTAACGGCTGCTGTCTTGGACCAAAGTTAGAATTTACAGTGGATAGGCTGGTTTAGAGAGGAGGCCAAGACCTTAGAACAACAAGGAAAAGTTAGGGGTTTCTTTGCTTCTCAGGACCAAATCCTTGGTGAAGGCATGTTTGCTGATGTGAGGTCTCAATCTACTTATGATGAGCATACTTTATTGCAGCCAGCAGCCAGGAACCAGGAAGAGAGAGTCCTCCTGTCCCAGCAGCCACTTATCAATGGGGTTGGCCACACTCCCTCCAGGTTGGCCACACCCCCTCCAGGGTCCCAGAAGCGTCTTCTGACCTTATCGTCTGACACCTTAATCCCGCCACAGTTGGTTCCTTGAGAAAGTCAACAAAATAGACATACCCTTATCCAACCTAACTAAAAGGCAGAGAGAGAATATCCAAATTAACAAATGAAAATTGGGACATCAGAACAAACACCAAAAAATCTAGAGAATCATTAGGTTATGTTTCAAAAATCTATATTTCACAATATTGGAAAACCTAAAAGAAATGGACAGCTTTCTGGACAGAAACTACTTAACAAAACTAAATGAAGAGCAGATAAATGACCCAAATAGACCTATAACCCCTAAGGAAATAGAAGCAATTATTAAAAGTCACCCAAACAAAAAAGTCCAGGGCCAGAGGGCGTCAGTATAGAATTCTACCACAATTTCAAAGAACTAATACTAATACTACTCAAATTGTTCTACACAATAGAAACAGAAGGAATATTGCCAAACTCTTTTTATGAGTCTAAAGTCACCCTGATACCCAAACCACACAAAAATGAAATTAAGAAAGATAGTTATAGACCAATCTACCTCATGAACATTGATGCAAAAAATATTCAATAAAATATGGGCAAGCAGAATTCAAGAACATATAATAAAAAATATCCATCATAGTCAAGTAGACTTTATCCCAGAGATGTAGGTATATGAAAAACTATTAATGTCATCCATCATATGACAGCCTGAAAGAAAAATACCACATGATAATCTCATGAGATGCTGAAAAAGCCTTTGACAAAATCCAACACTCCTTCATGATAAAAGTCCTTCAGAGATCAGGAATACAGGGAAAATGCCTAAACATAATAAAGGCAATATACAGCAAGTCGACAGCAAACATCATACTAAATGGAGAGAATCTCAAGGCAATTTCACTAAAATCCTCTTTCCCCATATATTTTCAAGGTAGTTCTTGAAGTCTTTGCTAGAGCAGTAAGACAACAAAAGGAGATCATGGGAATACAGTTGGAAAGGAAGAAGTCAAATTATTATTACTTACAGATGATATGATAATATATATATGAGGCCAAAATTCTACCAGGAAATTCCTACAGCTGATAAACACCTGCAGCAAGGTAGTGGGTACAAGATGAACTCAAGAAAATCAGTAGCCTCCTACACACAAGTGATAAAAAGGACTGAAAAGGAAATAGGGAAACATCACCCTTTACAATAGCTACAAATAACATGACATAACATATCATGGAGTAACTCTAACCAAAGAATTGAAAGACTTTAAGTGAATGAGAGAAATTAAAGAAGATATAAAATTTAAAGATCTCCCAATTTCATGGATAGGTAGGATCAATATGGTAAAAATGACAATCTTACCAAAAGCAATATACAGACTCATTGCAGTTTCCATAAAAATCCCAACACAATACTTCACAGACCTTTAGAGAAAGATATTCAACTCATATGGAAAAACAAAAAACCCAGGATTTCCAAAACAATCCTATTCAAAAATAGTAGAACTTCGGGAGACATCACCATTCCTGACTTCAAGCTTTACTATAGAAATACAGTAATAAAAATAGCTTGGTATTGGCATAAAAATAGATCTGTGGATCAATGGATCAAATCAAAGACACTGAAATTAATTCACACACCTATAAACACATGATTTTTGACAAGGAAGTCAAAAACATACAATGGAAAAAAGATATTATTTTTCAACAAGTGGTACTGGCATACCTGGAAGGTAGTACATAGAAGAAAGAAAATAAATTCAAACCTATCATTCTGCACAAAACTCAAATCCAAGTGGATAAAAGACCTCAACATAAATCTAGCTACACAGAATTTGATAGAAAAGAAAATGGGAAATAGCCTTGAATTCATTGGCACAGGAGACCACTTCCTAAATATAACACCAGTAGCACAGACACTAAATCAGTAATTAATAAATGAGACCTCTTGAAACTGAGAAGCTTCTGTAAGGCAAAGGACACAGTCAATAAGACAAAACAACAGCCTATAGAATGAGAAAAGATCTTCACCAACCCTACATCTGACAGAGGACTGAACTTTAAAATACATAGAGGGCATAAGAAACTAGAGGCCAAACAAACAAATAATCCAATTAAAAAGAAATTTGTTCAGAGCCAAAAAAAGGAATTCTCAACAGAAAGATTTCAAATGGCTGAAAGACAAAGCATTGCTCAACATTCTTAATCATCAGAGAAACACAAATTCAAACAGCTCTGAGATACCATCTTACACCTGTCAGAATTGCTAAGAATAAAAACACAGATGACAGCCTAGACAGGATGTAGAACAAAGAGAATACTCCTCCATTACTGGTGGGAGTGTAAACTTGTACAGCCAGTTTGGAAAGGAGTATGGTTGTTTCTCAGAAAACTGTGAGACAATCTCCCCAGTGATCCAGCAATACCACAATTGGGCATATACTCAAAGGGTGTATATTCTTGCCCCAAGGGCAACAGCTCAACTATGTTCATACCAGCATTATTTGTGATAGTTAGAACCTGGAAACAACCTAGATACCTCTCAACTGAAGAATGGGTTTTAAAAAATGTGGTACATTTATACCATGGAGTACTACTCAGCAGTTAAAAAAATTGTAACATCCTAAAATTTTCATGGAAATGAAAGGATCTGGAGATTATCATCCTGAGTGAGGTAACACAGACCCAGAAAGATAAACATAGTATGTATTCACTCATAAGTGGACTTTAGACGTAAAGCCAAGAATACCCAGGTCACAAACCACAAACTTACTAGGTAATAGGAGGAATTTAAGAGAGATATCCATGGAGCCCACTGGGAAGGGGAAATAGGGAGGATTTCCTGAGTCAACTGGGATCATATGTGGGAGCGAGTAAAGGGAGATGGGAAGAAATCATGAGAGAAAATGATATTTGAGTGGGTGAAGCAAACACAGTGAAAGAACAAAGAAATAAATATTTTGATAGAGAGTGCCACTGAGGAGTTAGAGAGAAACCTGATGCTAGGAAAACATCCAAGAGCCCACAAGATGTCTCTGGCTAGGACTCCAAGCAATAGTGAAGAGGCTGCCTAAATTGGATTTACTCTATATTAAAATAAATGACTACCCCAGCTGTCATTGTAACCTTCATCCAGCACCCAATGAAGGCAGAAGCAGAGATCCATAGCTATGCACCAGGTTGAGCTCCTGGTCCAGCCGAAGAGAAAGAGGGGAGCAAAGGGATCAGGATCATGAAGAGGAGACCTACAGAGATACACAAGCTATTGGGAACGTATTGACTCTGATATGACTGCTGAGGCACCTTCATGGGTTAAAGCCCTGGGTGTAGATGACAGTCAAATGACTTGGGTAGTTTGTGGAGCCTCTTGCAGTAGGACCAGAGTTTATTCCTGGTGCCTGAACTGGCTTCTCGGAGCCCATTCCCTACAGAGGAACACCTTACTCACCTTTGAAACTGGACCTACCTCAAGTGAATATGCCAGACCAAATATGAGATTTCTTACCCTCCCTTTGAGATGGATGTATCTCTCAAGGAGGATAAGCGGTATATTGGGGGAAGATGAGGGAGGATGGTGAGGAGAGAAGGGAGGGTATGAGAAAAAAAATTTAAATAAAAAAATTTACAAAAAAAAAAGCAGTTCACCTCATCAACCTTCATAAACCGAAACAGAAAATCTAGATAGTATATTTCAATCATTGACAGGTAACCCTTAAATTATTTTATCTTCCATACTGAGGATAATGCCAACAATCTATTTTCATCAACAAATAGCAATCAGAATTTATGTTATGAACCAATTCGTGAATAAGAACAAAGACTCCTGTCCTTTTATCTATAATAAGGTTATATAAAGTGATATATCAGGGTTCATATATGTTTAAGGAACATTGTCATAACTGATTCACATTAATATGACATTGATAAGTGATGTTAACAGTCCTGCTGTATACTGTAGAGGAAGAGACTGTCATTGCCCCTCAAGTTTGGGTGGTTATTTGCCTTTTGCTTCTGGATAGAGCTCTAATGCATTCCAAAGGACTGCAATTTTTCTGCTATTTCTAGGGTTTCAGTGTTGGTTGAGTCAACCATGTTCCAAACTGATATCCAAACACATATTTGATATCTATATTTGAATTCCAAATAGAAAACTCAAAGTTAACAGGAGTAAAACAGAACTTTTGATTGCTCTCATCTCAAACCTGTCTTACTGAGTAAATATTGGCTTTGTTCACAGTGTGAAAGCTAAAACTCAGGTGTCATCATTAGAAGAATAATTCCTCGTACTTTTTCTGCTTTTGCATCCACTTAAATGTATAATAACAGAGAATTAAAAGGCTCAGTTCTGTGCTTTCTATCACTGCAGATCTGAACTATCCTACTGGGGAGCTTATTTCTTCTCATAGCTTCAAATAAAGTCCATGTGTCATTAGTTTTTCTTATCTTTCATCCCTGACATAAACCATGAAATTTTGACAATTGTATTTTCAAAAAGTGTTTCAACACTATCCCTGGGTTTTGTTTATTCTGTGGCCAACCAGTTCAGGCCACTTAGCTCCCCATGTGGGGTTGTGAATAAGTACCACCTACAGTACTGCTACACTTTAGTACACTCAAGTACTGCTATAATTAGAGTCCTGTTTCTTTGAACCAAAAAAGGAGACAAGACTAAACAGGAATGATTGAAAGTACCCTGTTGAGGGTCACTGGTAGGCTCAGAAAGATTTAGATTCTACTTGCCTGTTTTAGGAGTTCATGTTCATTTTTATGAATAGATGTTTGGATACCTGAATGTAACGCATTTCCAGGACCGTTTGTTCGTAAGAAGTCACATTCAGGGACTCACCCCTCTGTTTAAAACTTCTGACTCTGCATTAAATGATTTCATGTATACATTTGCTTTATGTTTATCTGAAGGATCTAATAAAAAAATCAGCGTCTCTATTATGTTTTGGTTCTTTACAAATTGTTCTAGTGGTCCATTAAAGTCAGGGCAATGACTCACTAAAACATAGACTTTTTTGTTCGGTAACACATAGTAGGAACTTTTACTGAAGCTCTTTAGTGCAGAAATAAAAAATTGTATAAGCCACATCTATTTCATAGTTGAGGAATGGGTTGGAGAGGGACAGGTGACAGAAGAGAATAGTAATTTAGCTTTTCATTGTCAGGAATGGAGAGACGTGTGCTACTTACTGGGTCTTTCATAACAAATGCCGTTTTATTTCATTCTGCTGGTAGGATTGAGAACCTGACATTGGATGGGGCTAAGCAGCTCAGTAAAGAATGAGAGTCATAAAGAGCTTTAAAGTCTGATCTGCAGGAAGCCTTAAAGCAGCACATTCAGAATGACCCTGCATTAGTAATTCAGAGGATGAACATGCACCAGGCAAAACAGCAGGTCAGTGCTTCTCTCTCGCCCGACTTCCCTGAGGGTCTCAAAGAACACGACTGGCCCTCTCAAACTTTTACAGTGGAAACTGCCTGGAGCGTGATGCCACTGAGTATTAGATCATGGTAAATGGGTGGGGACCATTTTCAAGGCCTTGCTTTAAAGATAATGCAAAGGCAGGTGCTGCCTGCCACACAAGCACAGTGTTCTTTAAGAAGTCAAATAAAGACACTCTTGAGGTTAAAAGACTTTTATATAGTATCTCATGTGATTTTTTTTTTAATAGGAATCCCTATGGAAAAATTTCATCTATTTGTCCTTGGTCTAAATCATGTAGTAGAAAAAACAATGGACTTAGAAACTGAAGTTTTGGGTGATAATCCATCTTTACTCTACATTAAAGGGATCAGATTGATTATTCAACTTAGATGAGCTCTACTTTTCTGATCTATTTTGAGAGTGAGAATCATTGTTTTATATACGCTGGCTGTTAGAATTAAACATCATTAAAATACTACATATATTCTAAATCATGTCACAAAATTTCTTCTTCATCCTTGCTTCTGTTATCAGAGCTAACAGTCTAAAAGTACAGAATTTAGAGCACAAAGTCTTCTGGAGAACTCATACCAATTCAGCTCTGGGGTGGAATATTTCTGAGAATCGTCTAGTGAAAGCCACCATTCAGGCCTTTGGTTCTCTGTATAAAGGACATGCCAATGAGACAACTGAACCTCATTAGTGGTGAGAAGTCATTACTTCAGCAGATATTTGAGACTTTTTAGCAATGATTTCAAGAAGAGTCACTCTCAGTTCACAGTTCAAGGTAAATCCACCCTGCTGTAAATTTCATTCTGCAGTCTTAGCAAGATCCAAGAAGCTCATGTATTCACCATGTTTTATTTTGAATTTTTGAAGTATTACTTTGACTTGAACATTCTACTAATGTTGATAAAAATAGTCTTTGTTAGGTGTTTCCAATGGAATGTTAAATAGAGGGATGGTGGTTTGCAGCCTTCTTTGCTCCTGTATGTATCACGGATGAGGTGTGGACCTTAGGTAATTAGAAGACACACTCAGTGTGGCTTCCTTGTGACACAGGTCTCTCTGCCCTAAGACTGATGACTCGAGTTATCATGATGGCAAGAAAAACGAGATGAGCATTTCACCAGCTTATCCTTTTATAGTCACACCAATAGACTTGTGTCTTGGTGGCTTGAGAAGAATCACAGTTGGGAATCTTGGTTTTCATGATGAGCTATAGATAATCATGGAAGAAGTAAAATCCTAGCACCTATGTTAGATGCAAGTTGGTTTAATGAGTTGAAAATAGTAGTAAATTTATAATATCAACATCCGAACAGGTTTAGTTCATGGCAATGCAATTATTATATATTTGCAAATGTTTCATTATCAGAGAGCTTTGTGCAAATTAAGAAAAATAGAACATAAATCAATGTTATTAAAAGCAATATTAAAAGCAAATAATTTTATTTAATCATTTTCACTCATTTTGAATCAATCTTTACGGCAACAATGATTAATACTTCAATATCCTGGCCATTTCCCCTCTCATCATTAGATTATTTCCTACAATATTTTCATTCCAAAGTTACCATGGAAGTGACATTCCTCCTATAGTCAAGAAGGAACTCTAATAGAAATAATATATACATATATATTAACATTTAATAAAACATTTTGTTCTGAGGTTGTTTAGTAGAAATAGTCCAAGCTAGGTAAGACTTAAAGTTGACTTTAAGTAAACAGCTTTTAGTAATAATACTCTACATATAGGGTGCAAGTTTTTGTTTTTTTTCACTTAATTTGCTATGTGTCACAGTGAACTTTATGGCAGTGGGAGCAATAGAAATAAATTAATAGGAGAATTGAATAATGCAACCTTTATCTCCAGTTATTATAAATACTGCCCATCTGTATTTTTCTGGGTTAAATGTACCCTTATTTTAAATGCAGGATGAGGCTGGTAGAAGAAAATAAATTGTCTCTTCCCATCAGCATTTTGCTTCTGGGCCTTTTCTGTCCTGTTTCAAAGGGTCTCAGATATGTGACTCCCCACTCCATCTTTTCTATAATAAAATGCTAAATCTGGCTCAGTGTGATACTATGAATCGGGAGATACAACCACATTTTCTCAGGAACCTATTAAATTCAGCCAACAGCAACTTATCATTAAATGCTTCAATATAAAAATGTAGTCAGCTTCAAATGCATAAGCATCTCATGTGTGTAGCAAAACTTAAATATAATATAAATATTGATAAGAGTAACATAAACCGTGCTTTTTCAGTCAGAAAACTTTTAGTTAACACTTTATTTTCCCTCCTCCTATGATAATTTTTGACTACCCACAAGAAAGGCATTACTTTAATAATACCAATTTAAATTATTTTAACATTTGAACAGTTTTTAGGGTATAAATCTCACATTTGATATGTTTTTTTAAATCCAATTTAAAGAATCCAATCTGTGTTACTATAATACAATAAATATGTATTTAAGCATGAAAGCATTTTAGCTAGGAAAGAAGAATGCAAACATGATTAGACACTCATTGGGACAAATTATAACTGCAGTAACATATATTGAAATTTATATAATTACTCATAACAATCAATTATTTTATGAAAAGAATGCTTCTAAATTAACTACTGTCATAAAAGTTATATTGACTCGGTAAGTACCTAGCTTGTCAATAAAATATTTTAAAATAAATTTGGAATTGGAGATATGCATATAAAATTGGTGATAAGAAAGCTCTATGAGAGAGACTTTAGCATTTTTCTATATATTTTTTTTAATTCCATAGATAAGCTGTTAATTCCTATACTGGAGCATAATCTGTGATTTGAATGATTTATTCAGCAGAAGCTTTTCATTTTAAAGGTAAATTTATTTCTTCTAATAAATATAATGTATAATAGTTTTAAAATACAAATAAGTGGAAAAATTAAAAAAATAAACACACTGTTCAGCTTGATTGTATTTGATTATTTATTTTAAATTTTTGTTTATTATTATTCTATACTATACATCTTGACTGCAGCTTTCTGTCCCCACCCTCCACTCCTCACAGGTCCCCTACCTCCTTTCTTCCCGCAGATCCATACCTCTCTGCCCCCACTTATTTCCTTCCAGTAAAATACAGTTCTCCTAGGGATGTCACCTGAAGTCTGCACAACACGAAAAAGTAAGGCCAGGCACAAAGCCTCATTTAAGGCTGAGGCAACCCTGCAGGAGAAAGAGACCTAAGAACCGGCAGATGAGCCAGAATGTTCTCATTCCCACTATCAGGAGTTGCCCCCCAAACCAAGCTAACAAGTGTAACATATATGCAGGGGACCTAGCACAGTCCCATGCAGGCTCTGATATTTCTTTCTTTCTTTTTTTGTTTATGAATGAGACTTTAATGAATAATGAAAAATAATATAACTTGTGAAATATATACATGTATATTTATTTCCGTATCACATGTAATTAGGCTCTGAGATTTGATTTGATTCCATGGCATAACCCAGAATTTTAAAGCAGTCACTTCTGGTCTTTCTCCTGGTTTAAAGCAGAGACAACTTTATTTACTATCTAGTGAGAACATATATTCTGCATCCTTCATTGTACATATCCTGATAGAAGCAGAGAGCATAGTACACTGATACCTACCAGATATCCCAAATGGGAATTCTTGTGCTGCTTCCACTTATTCCTTACACACTGTAACTTTTTATGAAACTAAAATGGCAAATTAATCACATTTATTCTCTTAATTTGAGCTACATTTGGCTTAATGCTTATATATTGATTCCTAAATTACATGTCCACAACACTTTTGTTAATTTTATTTAGTGTTATGATAGAGGACCTGGTAAATGCACATTTTAGCATTTTTTCCCAGAAATACTGTAATTAACTTCTATTTTTTTCCAAGTAATTTCAAATATCAATATTTACTCTCTTGCTTTTCTTAACATCTATTAGGGTCCTGTTTCCTCACTTAGTTGTCCATTTGTTTATCATCTTCCAGTAATCTTGTTCTACAAGTATGTTGTAAAAATGAATAGTGTAGAACTATCGTTTGTGCATTAGTTTGCAGTGATAAATATGATCAGTGTGTATATTTAAATAGTTAAAAATGATAATATAGACAAATTTTAGATGAAAAGTGTTTTAAACAGGACTAAGTTTATGGAAAAAGACACAGTTTACACGGATCAACATAAATACAGATGAGAAAATTTGACATAGAAAACAACATACAGAGAGAAGTGGGAAAATTTACATTCATTTTTCCCAGAGAAAGCTTTGCCCAGAAATTTTAGTGTGATGGACCGAGTTAAAAACAAAACAAAACAACAGGCAGCTATATGATGAGTTGATCAAGAATAAGGTTTAAGTTACTAACAGATATATTAGTCAGAAATATGCAAGAGGGCTATTACTCTAAGTGAATCCTAGTAGTCCTAGAGAGTAGGACTGTGATTTAGGAATATTATTTTTTGCCCCAGTTTTGGAACATGGGTGGGCACAATGAAATGCATGAATACATTGGTCAAAGAGTTAAGTGTTTCTGGATTACCAGCCTACTGCTCCTCTCTTACCATAGGAGAAATCTGTGACACAGCAAGCTCTTTTATGTCCCCAATGTCACACACTACTTCTAATCTTTCTTGTGTTTCTGATAGTTATAGCCCTGTGCTGAACACTCTCATCAAGGATCATAGCTCTCAATGCCTGTCGTATCAGGGGATTTTATTCTATGGCTGACCTCTCTTTAATTAAAATTTTGGTGGCCTGCTTTCTTAAGCATTTAATGTTCCCAGGATTCCTTGACAATTAGCCTTTATTTTTAGCTTCATAAAATCTCTTAAGGATCTTATTTTCCAGAGGCCGAGCATAGACTTGCAGGGTTGTTCTTCTGTCTGCTACATACTGAAGCCAATAGACACAGTATTTTAAAATTATGACATGGTTTTTATCTTTTATATAAGCAATTGAAAATTATACAGGACATCAGTGATGCTTATCATTATTTTCTCTTCACCTATTTCAGGGCACAATATAGGAGTGCACATCAGCATTTTCTTAAAAGTTACATATGACCTTGTGCCATTTTTGTCCAATAGAAAGTAAGCAAAATACTAATATGGTTCTGTATTACATAAGTAACACACCTTGTGTCTCTAGTTGTGATATTGTCTATTGATTCTGTTGAAGGTGGTAAAGACAAAGTCATTATGAATAAATAGCTCATACAGTAAGAAACAGACATCTGTTGATTTAGGTCACTGAGATTTGGAGAATATATATTCTGCAGAAATGTCTAGTTTAACCAGTTGGAATGTGGAAATGGCATTTTGATAGGGTAAATTTATGAAGACAAACAGTGACTTCTGAAATTTATGTGACACAGGGTAATGTTAATTATAATGTGATTAAGGGGTAATGTCATCAGCTTCCTTGCCAATGCTGTTTTTAATGATGGACACAGAAAGTTGAATACTGGTGTTCATTGAAGCATTTTTTCTTTATCTTGGGCTCCAACAGTTCTTACTAAATTATCCTGTCAACTGCAGTGATGGCAGACTGAGGAGTGTGGGCACAGCAAAGGCAACACAGCTGCCAAGATAAAAGATGCAGACCACATAAACTCAAGATAACACTGGAAATCTCATGAACATTCTGCATTTCAGAAGAAATCAAAACTCTTACATGCACCAGAAGCAGGCATACATTCCCAAAGCTATCAGGGCAAAGAAAAAAGTCTCAGTGACAAAGACCTTGCAAGAAATAACCTGTCTTTCCACAGCAGATAACAAAGAGAAACAGAAATGCACGCTACATAACATAATCACATTAATAGTATAACCAAAATTAAACTGGTATTGGGGTTTTAGGGTTTTCTCAAACCACTTAATTATGAAGCTAACTTAAGATATTAGCAGGACTGGAAAAATGGCTTAGAGGTTAAGAACACATGTTTCCCTTCCAGAAGACCAGGGCTCCATTCTTAGCACTCATCTCCAACCTGGCTGCACACACTGCCTATAATTACAGCTCCAGGGAATCTGATTTCTTGGTCTAGCTTCAACAATTACCCATATTCAAATATACATGCTCTCATACATTCAAGCTCATCAATAATATAAAATAAACTGTTGCACAAATAAAGGAAACTCAGGACCAGATCTCTGGGAAAAGCAGAGATATTAGAGAGAATAAACTCCACGTTTAGATCTCACCCAGCTGTCTTCCAGGTTCCTCAGCCTCACTCCTGGCTTCTTCTGCCTGCTTTGTCTTTCTATGTCTGCCTTAAATACTTTCTCTGCTCAGTTAAGATGAGGCCCCACCACTGCCTGCCTGGGAGCCTGGAACTCCTCCTGTAAACTAAGATGACCTCGAACTCAGATTGGAAAAACAAAACAAAACAAAAACAAAAACAACAACAACAACAAAAAAACAAATAAAAATAAAAAACAAAACAAACATGCAAAGACTAGAAGATGTGGATATGTCCTCTGACATCTCAGAGTGTTCTTTGGTTTGTTTGTTTTGTTTGCTTTCTCCAGACAGAGTTTTCTGTGTAACAGTCCTGGCTGCCCTAGTACTTGCTTTGAAGACCAGGCTGGCTTTGAACTCAAAAAGATTCTCTTGCCTATGCTTCCCAAATGCTGAGACTAACAGTGTGAGCCATGGCTTCTTCTGCCTCTGCTTCCAAGTTCTGGGACTATCAGTGTGAGTTACCACTGTGTGATCCTCCTAGACTGACTGTGGGTAGATCCCTCTGATATCTCCGAATGTTTTTAATATGTTTGAAAATATCCCCACAATAAACCCTTAAAAAGATGTTGTTACCAATCATATGCAGCCGTGGGTTACACTCATCTTTTTTAAATATTATTTTTGTGTTTACTATGGTAAAAACCAAAGAAAATTAATAGTGCAGGGGAAATTCTAATTTACCTCACAATTTAAGCTTAAATTCACCTGAATTTGCTGGCTCTGTTTTATAATAGCAGGAGCAAGCAACAATGAGGGAGTTTGCTCCCCTAATGGTCCTTGAAAAGTGACTGTGTTTTGGAGTGGGGGAGGGATACTTCAGTTACTTATTACTAGGTCCCTGTTTCTAAAGCCCTTACTTTATTATGGTGTCGTCAAAGTATAAATCCATTAATAGACTAATATATTAATGAGGTCAAAGTCTTCGTGTTTCAATCACTTTCTGAAACTCTTATGAGCACTGCTGTGTTTGCAGGTACTATCCTATACTTAAAAGACTCTAAAGAAAAAAAGTCTTTCCATGCAAAGACTTTTAGATATGGTAGACATTTTTTTAAAAGGAGTAAGATACAGAACCAGTATTCAAAAATGAATAGCTGTCCTTTACACCAACAACTAATTTGAAGTGAAAGAATTCAGAGGAAAAAAAAATTCCATCTATAATGGTATTGTGCAGTGAGATACCCAGAAACAAGTCTAACAAAAGGTGATAAAAATAAACCTGTGTAGTAAAAATTACTAAATGATTCATTTTTATGGAGTTTTCAAAAAGACCATCTCTTAGTTTAAATGAATTTTCCTTGTATTTTCTCTTCTAAGGATTTCTTGCCCAACTTTTTCTCTCCCTCTATGGACAATGACTTTTACAGTTTGCTCTAACTTTCTAGTTCCTTGAGGTTAATTTTGTATCTGGCCACATTACTGAAGGTGTTTATCAGCTGTAGGAGTTCCATGGTAGAATTTTGGGGATTACTTTTGAATAATATCTGCAATGTTGAGAGTTTGACTTCTTTCCAATTTGGGTCATCTTGATCTCTATGTTGTCTTTTTGCTCTAGCTAGAACTTCAAGTACTATATTGACTAGATATGAGAGTGGACAGCCTAGTTTTGTCCTTGATTTTAGTGGAATTGTTTTGAGTTTCTCTCTATTTAGTTTGATGTTGGCTATTTGTTTGTTGTATGTAGCCTTTATTGTGTTTAGGTATGTTCTTCTGCTCTCTCCAAGACATTATTAAGAAGAGGTTGTTGGATTTTGTCAAAAGCCTTTTTTTTGTATCCTGTGAGATAATCATGGTGGATTATATTGACAGATTTTCTTATGTTGAACTATCCCTGTATCTCTGGTATGAAGCCTACTTGATCATGATGGATGATTTTTTTTTTTTGATGTGTTCTTGGATTCAGTTTGTTAGTATTTTATTGGTCTGTAATTCTCTTTCTTAGTTGCATCTTTTGTGGTTGGGGTATCAGGGTGACTGAAGCCTCATTAAAAAAGTTTGGAAATGTTCTTTTTTCTATTGTGTTTCCAACTTTGTGGAGTACAAGTTTTCAAAGTATGACCCAATGATTCTCTGGATTTCCTAAGTGTCTGTTAATATTCCCCTTTTTATTTCTGATTTTGTTAATATGGATGTTCTCTATCTGCTTTTTTGCTATTTTGGATAAAGATTTGTCTATCTTATTGATTTTTTTTTCAAAGAACCACTCTTGGGCATATACCCAAAAGATACTCAAACATAGCACAAAAACACTTACTCAAATATGTCTAAATCAGCATTATTCATAATAGCCAGAACCTGGAAACAACCTATATTTTCCTTAAACTAAGAATGTATAGAAAAATTGTATTACATTTACACAATGGAGTTACTCATGGGGAAAAAAAAACACAAAAAATGACAATATGAAAATTTTAGACAAATGGATAGAACTAGAAAAAACATATCATCTCAAGTGAGTTAACCCAGATCCAGAAAGACAAACATGCCATGTACTCACTCATAAGTGAATAGTAGATATTAAACACATAGCAGAAAATAAGCAGGTTAGATTCCTCAGCCACAGAGAAAATAAGTAGATAGGAGGATCCAGGAAGGGGAAATGTCTAAGGTATCCTCTGTAAATTGGGTGGGGTAGGAAAGGATGGGGGTAGGATCATGAGGGATTCTAAAAGGTCAAGTTGGAGGAGGGATGAGAGTTGAACAATGAAACAGATATTTTGACAGAGTGAGTTATCATGGGTTTAGGGAGACAGCTGACCAGTACTATTGGGAGCTCAGGGGCTCTGGACTGACTACTGCTGGATAACCTGCTTTAGGCCCTTGGAATAAGGGAGACATTTGCATTTACCAAGCTGTTGAAGGCACCCTAGCTATAGAACCAGGAATTATCCTGTATATATGAACTGGCTTTTTGAGAGCCGGTTCCCTTGGTGGGATACCTTGCTCAGCCTTGATACAGAAAGGAAGGAATGGGTTCTCACTGTGTTGACTACTCAAGTAGGCCTTACCACAGCCCCCCCCCCCCAACACATACACACAGAGGAAAGGATGAGAGGTTGGTTTGGGGGATGGGAGCAGAGGGAGAGAGAGGGAGAAAAGGAGGGAGGGAGAACAGGGAAGGGTATGCAAAAGGAATTTTATTAACACCAGTAAGTATTAAAAACAAACAAATAAATAAAAATTAAATATTGAAGTCCTAAAAAATTTAAGGTCATTTCTTCTTTTCTGATGTAGAAATTTCACTGCTATAAATGCCCTTCTCAATTATTTCTCTGAATACCACAGACTTTGGTGTGTTTTCATTTTTATTTTTTTAAAAAAACAATTCTTACTTCGTTTTCCTCAACCTATTGACTTAGATGCAATAGTATATTTATTTTTTGTGTATTGTTAATCTTCCAATTTTACTTCTGGTATTGAAGTAAAGTTTTACTCCAATGTGACCTAATCTGAGAATTTGTGGTTTATTACAGAGAACATTCTGGACAGAATTTGAGTATAGACTCTGAGTTCTGATACTCTGGAATTTAAGGAATTATCTAAGTACCTCTCTCTGTGTCTTTGTTCTCTCCCCTCCCCTCCCATGCTCTCCAACTCCCCTCCCCTCCCTTCCCTTTCTCCTCCATCCCGTGTGTATGTTAAGGTCTTCATTTTAAATTTAAATATACCAGTGTTTATAACCACTCAGTTTGTTTTCAATAATTCTCAAAATGTTATTTCAAAGCTAAAGAATACTACTCTATAAAGATATTTATAAACAAGTTAATGTAATTATTATTCACTCAGAGAAGGCAAAGCTAAAGAATCAGTCAGGGAGTTTCTCAGTCCAGAACTCATAGCTGGCTGCTATTGTGGTGCTTCCTCAGTAGATTTTTGTTGGATGTTTATAAGTTCTGGATATGATCAGGTTTACTTTCTATGACTTCTCTCCATCTGTTACTTTAAATTCATTTCTTTTTTCTTTCTTTCTTTTTTTTCTTTGCTGAAACCGACTCAAAACTGAAAGTATGACCACTAGAGATCATTCTTCAACCCTATTCTGGAGATAATGATAGGTTATTTTAGCAAGACCTAAGTAAGTTACTGCATAATTTTTTTTTAAAATTGAGATGCTACTGTCTTCTTACTTTCTATAGGTAAATTATCTGATTAATAGTGTTACCTGTTCACATCACTGTAAAACACATATATAGCACTTTGTTATTGATTTGTCTTCATTATCTCTCAATCTCCCTATTAGAAAACTAGCTAAGGGTGCTATGAAAAACTCTAAGAACTCACAGAATGGCCCTGGCTAGGTTTCCAAACAATAGTGGAGGGAGTACTAGACAGGACTTCCCCTGTAATCAAATGAATAGCCACCCTAAGTGTCATCACAGAATCTACATCCAGCAATGAATAGAGGTGGAGGCAAAGATTCATGGCTGAGCACTGGGTAAAGCTCCTGGTCCAGCTAAGAGCAGGAGAAGAGAGTCTGTATAAGCAAGGGCATAGGAACATTCCCACAGTGGTGGCAAGCTGGAGCTCTGGGAAGCTCACTGAATCAAGAACAGCCACTGGATATCCTTTGGGCAAAAGAGCTAGGCTCTCCAAGGGTAGGCAACTGTCAATTGGCATGGGCAGTATGTGGAGCTCTGAGGGGTGGGATCAGACTGTGTCCCTGTGCGTGGGCTGTCACTTTGGAGCTCATTCCCTACAGAGGAGCACACAACCCAGTCTTGACTTTGGGATGAGAAAATCCGGACTTGCCTGGAGTGGATGTGCCCTGTTGATCTGATCCACCTTGGAATTTCTTGCCCCTTTGAGAAGGGGATGGGGGAATGGGGACTGGGTAGGTTGAAGGCTAACTGGGAGGGATTAGGAGAAGGAAAGGGAGAGGGAGCAGGGGGATACATAGATAAAAACAACATTTTTTAAATAAAAAATGAAAATAAAGAACTGAGAAAATCATTAAGAATTTGTAAAAATATTTTTAATTCCTATAGACTAATGCTTAAACAATTTTATAATAAATTTAAAGTGATCTACCATGTCTATAAGAAAGAGAAAAACAGCTAAGAAAAATAATGCTCAAGAAAGTAGCAAATGTATATTTCAGCCCTATAGTTTCATAATATAAGTATTGTCAAGTTAAACATAAACATTTAAGCAAATATTTTTAATTGTAATCACCATCAGAAATTATTCAAATATTTCTCCAATTCTTATAATAGATTAATTGAATTAATTTCTTAACAATTGCTTTTGTGTTGTTATAAAAGTTGATCTTGAGAACCAACATTTAGAAAGCCATATAGCATTATATGCAGTCAGAATTAAATAATCTTCAGTCTACAAGTACACAATAATACATAAAAACAAATCTTTGTTTAACAAAATGTAAAATATTTAAATGCATAAAACTAATTTTAGTTTTTATAGATTATATTCCATTTTGGATATTTTAAAAATTACCCAGAAAGTTTCAGGAGCTTCCTATGAAAACTATATAAGTATTTAAAAACAATATATTATCTTAAAATGAGTCTTATTATAGATGGAACTGTTAACCCCTCATAGATATAATTTATCTTCTGTATAATTATTTTCTATAGTGAACAATGTTTAAGTGAGGCTATAATTAACAAGAAATGCAAATGAGTCATTGAATTATTAGAGATATTATGTATTTGGATTCAATTTTTCTCTAGCAGTAGACTTTGGAATTTTTCTAATATATATGATTCAGAAAGAACATGGGCCATTCACTTAATTATTTTTCACTTATAAATATAAAAGTAGTAGTCTGTCACAAAACTTCAGTATAAATGTTAAATCTAAATTCTATTTGAAAGGTATATACTTTTTAATATCATAAGTACAATAAAAATATTTTGTGAAATAAAAGAAATAATTTGAGAGTCCCTGTTGACCTTCCTTTAGTGGTTTTGTGGCACCCTGTCCTTAGTATTTCTCTTGCTATTTCTCATATGTATTTATGCTTTTTATTAGTCAGACACTTTAAAGATACAGAAAGGGTACATTCATGATATTTTTCTGGGGGGCTACTAATCTTTTTTTAAAGTTGTTGTTGAATGATTTAGAGTCTGCTGAAATGCACATTTTGGCAAGATGTTTGCAATCCCATTTAGTTACTTAAAAATATATTAAATTACCCAATTTTAAACCCTAATGCAAGTTACCTTTTTTACAAATTTAAAAGTTATAATTATATACCTAGGTTTCCAAAGATCATTTCATGAACAGCTTTCTTTAAACAACTCATTCATATTCTATAATCCAATTACAATTTAAACTGTATATCATTGAAATATGTAAATAATATGTCCTTTGCAAATACTATACTTTTATTTTATTCTCTGTTTCACTGAACATTTAATTAAAGTAAATCTTATGTAGATATAAATTAGAAGTAAATGAAAGCATATTAGGAAGGTCCATGTTTGAGAATAGAGGTAAGGCAATTTCATTTTACTGGCCAGTGTATGAGTAATTATCTTTGACTTTCAAACTTATTTAAACATACGTTAAAAACTTAATTTAATTGCTCCAAATACACAACTTCATATATATCTCACTCTATCTCTCTCTCTATAGTCATATTTATTGTTACATTTTATTAAAATCTTCAAAAAATTTTTTTGGTTTTTTTATTTTTCCTTATATTGAAAATAGAACTTTTCTTGTACTATATATGTATAGTATACATATGTACACTATATATGTATGTATACATATATATCCTGATTATAGTTTACCCTCCCTCTACTACTTCTCATTCCTCCCCACCTCCTCTGCCTTGTAGATCCACTTTTTTGTCTCTCATTAGAAATAAACAGTCCTCTAAGAGATACCAACCAAGACAGACAAAAAAAAAAAAAAATAGGAAACAACATTGGACAGGGCAACCAACTGGACTTCTCCATGTTCAGTGAGTTGTGTGGGTATCATCTTAAGCAATGGTGCCCTGCTGTCAGTTTGTGGAGAGTAGCCTTCTGTCTTAGCAATGGCCTGGGCTCTTTGGAGATTTTTATGGGGCCCCCTTGTCCAACAACACAACTGAAATAAAAGTAACATAAAGATACAAACTAATTCATGTGCTAATTAACACAATAAGGAACCACTGAGCAGTCTCCATAAACTAATTTTAATTTCTCTAGCTTCAAAATGCTAATTCTATCAATTGCTTCAACTATTAAAATTATTAAAATTGTATATATGTATAGTTATCTAATTGGAAAGTCAAAGTTGTCTTCAATTTTTTTCTAAACCCTGTAAGGTTTTTAAACCTTTCTTTATCTTGTGATTTTTATTTTATTTATTTTTTCAAAGTAATACCTCTGTTTATGTGATTCTTCTTCAACTGAATCCTAGATTTGAAAGTAGGGAGGAGGTTCTCAGCACCCAATCTACCATCTTGTATCCCGTAACTACCTATTTTATGACCTCAATACCTTCTTCCTAGATTAATGCAAACATTTAGATGATAACACATGCCTGAATTAGTTACAGATATCACATAGCTGGCTTTCAAATACTTTCTAATGTAACAAATAAATATTTGGTGTGAAGAAACTAAAGCTTCCCATTATCAGAGCAATCTCCTTCTGGAAGATCACATTAATGTGTTGAGTTGCCTATTTATATTTCCTTATTTCTCTATTTTTTACAATCTGAGTGAGTATTTTGGCTGCTTGTGCATGCATGTGTCTCATGGATGACTGGTACCTGCACAGACCAGACCAGAAGAGGGAGTCAGATTTCCTGGAACTGGAATTATAGGTAATTGTGAGACACCATGTGGATTCTCCATGTTGAACATGGGTCCTCTGGAAAAGCAGCTAGTATTTTTATCTGCTGTGTTATCCCTCCATTTGACATTTTCTGTAGGCCCCTAAATATTGTTTTGCAGTTCAAAGCTTAACTATGATTTATTCTTGTTATTAAAATCTTTCAACCACTGCTATGTTAGAATTTGCTAACTTTATATTAGTTAAATTGTAGGTCAAATTATGTATGTCTTTCCCAGGCCAGAAATGTGAAGTCATACCTTACCTTTTAGCCCCTTTCTTATATTCAGTGCATCACCAAGTCATTCAAAACCTCACGAAAAACATCTTTCAATTCTTTCTCCTTGCTCTCAATATTTATGTCTTTGTCTGCCTTTCAGCTACATAGTCTCTACAATGGCTCCAACAAATATTGAACATTTGGCTCTGCTTTAAGTTTCTTCAATTTGTTATTGACTTCCCAGTCCTGCAAACACACACACACACACACACACACACACACACACACACACACACACACACACACACACACACACACAGAGGTTTATGCCCACTTTTGGGGGAAAAAAAAAAGTCTGAGTCTTCCACTGTGTTTTGAGCCAAAAAGGCTTTTAGTGATTTGGACTTACACTGCTCTCCAAGACCTCTCACCTCTTATCCCCACAGCTGTACCTTGTGCTCTGTCTGAACGTAATAGTGAAAAGTTTGTTGTTGTTCTTGTTACTTACACATTTGCACATTGCTCTACTATGAAGACTTTAATGTCTCTGATATAAATTTGTTCTTTATTTTCTAAGGGACTGGCAGTGTTTTGTCTTTTTTAGTTAATTTTTTGTTTAAACCCCCAACTAATAATGTTCAGCTTAAGATAAGCAATGACAAAGCATAAAATAAGTTGGAAAAAAACCCAGAAAATAAGTATAATCTGATAAATACAATCAATTAAATAGCACTATTTTGTAGATATATTCCTGGGCATTTATTTTTCTCTATCAACTATGTCTTAGTCATTATGCTACTGCTGTGAAGAAACACCATAGCCAAAGCTGCTCTTATAATTTAGCTTGCTTCTAATTTCAGAGATTTAATTTATTGTCATCATAGCAGGGAGTATGGTGGTACACAAGCAGATATGGTGCTGGAGAAATAGTTGAGAGTCCTACAGGATTCTGTAGGCAGCAGGAAAAGAAAGCTATTTGGCCTGGCTTGAACTTTTGAAACCTTTAAGGCAACCCCAGAGACTAACTTCCTTCAAGTAGGCCACCCCTACCTTCACAAGGCCATAGCTTATAGCTTTTCAGTTACTGCCACTCTGATGACTAAGAGCATATACACACACACTCTCACACACATACACACACACATTCACATCACACACATACATATACATACACACATACACACACACATAAACACACACATACAAACACACATATACACATATAAGCACATACACATACACACACACAAATACACATAGACACACATACACACACATTAGTACAAACACATATACATGCACACACACATATACATAAACACACATAAACACACATAAGGACACACACATACGCACACACACATACACACACATACACAAACATACACACACATACACACTCAAACACACACATACACACACATACATATACATACATATATACACACTTGCACACACACATACACATAAACACACATACACACACATACACACACATACGCACACAAACATACACATACACAAACATACACATATACACACACTTACACACACATACAGCACATACACACACATACACACGCATACACACATGTCTAAGAGGGCCCCTTTTATTCAAATTGCATCTATCTGTGTCTGTCTGTCTGTCTATCTATCATCTATCTATCTATCTATCTATCTATCTATCTATCTATCTATCTATCTATCTATCTATCTATCTATATTCTATATCTATCTATCTATATATCTATGTATGTATCACCTAACTACTTATATATTTATAATCCATCTATCTATAATCAATTTATATTCTCACCACCTATTATCTATATACAAATAGTACATCCTTGAACAAGAGTTTTTAATCTTAAATAAAGCAGTGTAATTTATTTTATGGTATACTTTCTTGAATCTGTTATGTATGCCAGAATTCATTTGCTTTCTTCATATACATATTAGAATCATCTTGCAACTGTTGACAGGAAAATAACCCTGCTGATGTTTTGACAAATGGTTTTGTACTTGTGATTAAACTGGATGGAGTTTACATTTTAATAATTATTATTTCAGTCATTAGTATAGTATATATCTTTTATATATTTGGGTTCTTACTTATATATGAATCAGTTGTTGATTTTAGCACAAAATCCCATATGTACTGTATTATAGTTGTATTTAAATTTTTCATTATTCTTGCTTTTATAAATGATAACACTTAAAAGTTGACTTCCAAGTAGTTATTGAAATACGTGTTCAGTGTTGCACAGAAATATTTTTTTAAAATTATGTCTCAAGGAAGAAGTTGCCATTCAGAAATGCACTATGAAATATCATGAATTTTGTTGATGTTGTTTATCAGACTAAGAAATTTAACTTATATTCAGGTTTGGTAGGATTTTATCAAAAATACTTTTCAAGTATATGTGAATATATATTTGCATTTTTCTTTGGCACCCTTAAAAGGTTAATCAGATTTACTTTCTCATTGCCAGTTTGACAGCCTCAGCATTTATGTCTTATCCCAGTCTGGTTCTTGATGGTAGATTTGTCTCTAGATTGTTTTCTGGAACATCTTTCCATTCTTGTTCTTCATTCTCCTGTTTTTGTATTTGTGTGGTCTCTGACTAAACCCCGTTGTTTGAGCCTGGCAATGGGCACATATCATTTTCTAGTAGGTATACAGTGTTGGGGCTTGGGAAAATCTATTAACTTTCAGGATGTTTTGTTATGGCCTTTTCTACTCTCCATGGGATTTCAGTTCTTCTGAATGGGATTTCTCATACTCTTCTATAAAAATGGTCTCTTTTTCAATGACTTTATAGATGCTAAAAATAATTTAGTACATTGAAAATGGTCTAACCCACTTATACATCGTTATAAGACTAGATAATATCTTTGTTGTTCTATAGATTCGATAATTATTTTTTTCTATTTTTTCACCTTGTTTATCTTTAGATATTTTATAATTTTAGTTGTACAGTCATTTTAAGAATAAAGTTTTGTTCTTTTATTTAATTTCAAATTTCTTTTGTATTTGAGTATCAATGAAATGTCTTGACCTACCCTGCATATCAGATTGGCTCATACACATAGAAACTCTCTCTGTCTCTCTCTTTTTTCTCTCTCCTACTCTCTATATATGTCTGTCCCTTTGTCTCTGTCTAATATACACATCCATAGTCTATTTCTTATGACTTTTCTTACTTTTTCCTACTTAAGAAATATTTTTTAGTCCCATATGCAATAGGATTATGCTTTTGTACTTTGTAAATATTTGTGCTTCCTACTGGCTTAATAACATGCTGATTAGCCAGAAGGAAGTGAAGAAGTGTAGCTGGGACTACGGCACTAAGAAAATTCTGGGAAAAGGAAGAGCAAAGAAGAGATGCCAGGTAGACATATAACAAAAAGAAGATGAAAATATTTCTCTGAGGAAAGGTACTAAGATAATAATGGTTATTTTAAAAGTAAGAATTAGCAAGTAATATGCCTAAGCCATAGGAAAAAGAGCATTTAATTAATGTAAGACTTTGTGTGATTATTTAGAACTGCTCATCCAGATATTGGGGTAGGCTAGGCCAGAAACTCTTACTATACCCATAATAAAGAATTCTTATGTAACAATGTTTTAGTCTAAACAATTAAAAAAATAAGAATATATCCCATTGCTTATATTTGTCTTTAAAAATTACTATATTTATTCTATTTTTATTCTGTCACTTCTACTTTAATAATTCTATTTTATTTTATTATTGAGTGCAGCATACATTTGTACATGTGTATAGATGAAGTTTAGCCACACCACACACTCATATTCATGTACTGCAGGCTTACACATGTGTGCACATATACTTACAATCATAATAAAAAATAAAAATTAAAATATTATAAAGCAATCATATGAAAACTACTGTAGAAACATGCAGTACCTTTATTAGTGACTTTTATTTTGAAGCAATCTTGCCTGTAACTTATTCACATACATGTATTTTTAAAGGTTTATTATCTTTTACTAGAAAGACAAATTTCAGAGAAGCAAAGGCTTCTGGTTATTGTGTTTATTACAATATTCACAGTTTCTTTAGTTATGATGAAATATTAAAGGGTTTGTTATAGACAAATGAGACTATTCCCACTATGCATCAGGAATTGTTCTCATTTTCTTATTATTTCTTTAGCTATACTTGTAATGTAATAACCTTTTCTTGTACCTTTACATCACAGAAATACTTTCTGAATGAGCAACTTTGACTGAGGGAGCTCATTAAACTGCTTTATGGAAATCTTAACTCAATGTTAACTCTCCTTTAGGTTTCGGTGGCATCATTTTCATAGAATCAGGCTTATAAGTCTCATTTAAAAAATTTTGTGTCTTTTTCTCTCCAATAGACAATAGACTTCTTAGTGCTGGAGATATCATTTAGGTATATTTAAAAACTTAACACCTAGTAGGCAAACATGTTACTAGCAGACATTCAATGAGTATATGTTGAATTCACTGAGTATTGCTCTTTAAAGATAAATTTGGTTGACTAAGACAGTGTTTACTAGGCATGAAAATATCAAGCTTTACTGTGTTTATTCTCCTCCTAAATACATAAACACTGCCCATAAACACTTTAGTCACTATCCCTTGGAACTGAGAAAATACGAATTTTATTACATCACCAGTATAAATAACTCTCTCTCTCTCTCTCTCTCTCTCTCTCTCTCTCTCTCTATATATATATATATATATATATATATATATATATACCATTTTATATATATATACCATTATATATATATATATATATATACCATTATAATAAACAACTTCTGTAGCTTTGTGTTTAACACCAAATTTATTAGTTTTAGATAGAACTCATTAAGAAAGGATTGTTTTATTTAAGTAAAAAACAACATAATTCAAGCCTGGAAATTATAAATAAAATATCCACAGTACTAGCTAGTTTGAATTTTAGTTTGGATACTTAGTATGTTAATTTATACAAATGTATTCTGTATTAATATGTTCTACATCCAGCAGGTTGTGAGGCAGTTATAAGAATGTTTCTTCCTTGACTTTATAAAGTGAATATGTAAATTCATAAATATATAACCATAGAAAGGAAATAAGTCGTGGAAAGTTGTAATAAATAGGAGCAGCCTTAATAGAATTCTTTTTAAATGCTGGAAAATTTATAAACAGGATACATATAGATAAGACAATTGCAGATTAACTGTAGACATCAAGACTTTCTAATCAATGCTCTGCATCTTTACTGCTCTGTTATGTCTCGGACTTGAAGGTAAAGAGTACTACCTCACTAAAAGACTTGGTCATATATGAATGAAGTAATTATCTAAAATGGTGCATACAAATAATGTTGGTTTCTCTAATTTGAGACATAAGTAAGGCCTTCAAATGCAATTAGTGTGAAATTGCTGTGGTTGTCCATATAATAAATCCCCAGGGCTTCTTAGGCCAACCATACTGCTTTTTCATTTTTATTGAATTATGGTTGATTGTAATCTTTCAAAAATGATACCAACCCACATAACTTAAATATTTTAATTTCTATAATACTTTCAAGGCTTTTAAAAAACAATAGTAAATATTACTTAAAGGGCAATAGTGTGGGAGGAGGCTAGGAGGGAGTTCTGAAAGGAGATGGAGGGTGAGTGAATAGGATCTAAATACAAGGTATTAATGTAGAAGAGTACTAAACAATAAACAGATTTTTAACAAAGTAAAGGAAATTGCTTTCCTGATAGAGAATGATTGGAAATAACCAATTGCAAGTAGCAAGTGACTCAATTATCTTAAAGTGTCCTTTGAAGAAGCTAAGGGACTGATTAGGGTCGTCTCAATAAATCTTCCCAGAAATGGGTTAAAACTTCTCTTACCTGAAAAATAAAATGAGCTGTACTTTGCTGCTGCATCAACCAGTTCTGTTTTGTGGCAATCCTGCTTGAAGCTCATTCATAGATTTGTATCTTTATGAACTTACTATGTTTCACTACAAAGATGAATTCTGAGTATTCAGTAGCCAATAGTGAGAGCAAAAGCCTGGTAATTAGTGACATTGTTGGAAATATTGCTTTCAAAGAACTTAAGAAAATACTCACACGTGTACTAAAAGCACAATGTAATTTATCAATAAAAGTCAATGTTTATCTTGATAAGCAATGTGTTTCTAGTGTGGCAAACCAAATATATTAAATGCCAGTGATAATTTAAGAGTTTGTTTTTTGTTCCCACATGTCCTTCTTTGAATCAGCTGTAGGCAAATTTGGCAGGTTGCCCATAAGTGTGGGGAAAGGAACATCACAGTTTAGAATGTTTCCTTTATAATGACATTTTGTCAGCTGATTAATCTTTTCTGTTACACAGCTAAATAACACCATATGTTAACTGTGAGTTTATTGCTGTAAGATATCAGAGAGATCTACCCTATGATAAACGATTGGAAAATTTTCTAGCTGAAAGTGAAAGAGAGAGAAAAATGCTGTTGGAATCTAGTCTCCAAAATCATTCAGGTAGTATGATTATATGAAATAGATCATAGAAATGAGTTTTGTCTTGAGAGAGCAGACAAACACTTTGCAAGTTAACCTTTCTGAGTTAGGCCCATATGAGTAAACACAACTTTTCTTTGAACATATGTAGACTGTATTTTGGTAGAGGCAAACCTTCTTTTGAGCCCTCAGTGACTCAGATATAATTAAATGCTGATGACATTTTAAACAACAACATTTTAGCTTTTTATTAAAGGCAAACAGGAATAAAAATTAATTCAACAAATTTATTTCAGATACATATTTTGGATTTTAAAATTCAAACAGCAACAGAAAATAATAGAGAACAAAATAAAAAAAATTATTTTAATGGGGAATTACATTCTATTCCATTTTCCTCAACCAGTCAAGTCATTTAAGGACAGAGAGTGATTATGTAATATCTATTATTTCAAGGTTGCCATGGTGGCAATCATTGGAAAGGCCTAATACATATAGAAATTATATTCTTTTAAGACGACAAGAATAAATAATTAAGGTAAGAATAATAAAAAGTCTATCTTTCCAAATAATATTTTATATCTTACCCTTTCATAGTGAATATTTGAATCATTACAATTAATACATATATTGCTTGCAAACATTAAAGCTACAAATTAAAAAAAAAGTATTACATAGCCTAGAAAAATTTTAAATCATTCTTCTATATGATACCCCAAGAACTTGAACTTTGATTAGGTTTATATTATGCATAACACATTGTGACTAATATTTATATTAATTATAGAAACATTTTATGTTACCTGTAAAGAGAAAAGTTGAGCTAAAATCACTTTGTTATTCTCTTCTGTTGTAGTATATTCATAAATTTACTGTTCATATACTTAGTAGGACTATTACAATTCAGGGTAAAGTCTAAATTATGACTTCTTGGCACAGAACATTTTTGTCTTTTACTAGCTAATGCCTGTGGGCGTTCTCAATTCATAAGGATATGGCATGACTTACAGAAATGGGAGAATAAATTAAGACAACTGATGAGATCACAGGGACATCCGTGGGCAACCCATCAAACATCATGACTTATTCTATTTCTTGTTCTTGAGTATGGGTGAAGCTTTTCATATACCTTTAACAAACTCTAGAGGGGAAAGATGATGGCAAATACTTTGGCAAACCGTGTAGAAAGAATGGCTGGAGAGCTTCAAAGAAGCAACTATGTGAATGACATCTAGAGAATGGTTTATGACAAAAAGATTTGAGTTCTTTGCTAGGAATTGAGGCAGCTCAGTGCCAACAGCATGGGAGAAGCTAAGAACTACACACCCAACTTGGAAAGAATGCACAGAGCCAGCAACCCCGTAAAACTTGGAAGCATGTTCTTCCACAGTCCACTCCCAGCTAAAACACAGTTCTGATGGATAACATACTGACTCTGGCCTTGGGAAACCCTCCATGAAGGAATCATGTAAACAGTGCCTCACTTTCAGGTCTACAGAAAGAATAAGATAATTTGTGCATGTTTTATGAGCCTCTCGGGGTGTGGGGATTTGCTATAGAACAACGCAAAATGGATATAAGAGAAAAAGGCTTAAAAGAATCCTGAAAAAAATTAGGCTCTCAATAAATTGCAGCAATTTTGTCATACATATTATGACCCAGGAATTGGGCTAGTTAACTTGATAAAAGAGGAAAAGGTGATCTTTACCCTTCTGACATAAAAAATAAAGAGTTTCTAATGATATGAAGCTGCCTTTCAATGGGAAGGGGAGACTCGGAGTTTCTTAGGACTACCCAGCAATGAAACAGAATATACACTAGGTTAACCAGGAAGACTTTCCAGATACGCTAACATGGGACTAAAATTGTAAATTATGATCTCTTTCTGTTGCATCATATACATCAATAACTTGATCAACCACTAATTTTTCTTTAATCTGTTAACATGCAAGCATCTTCTGAAGTCATGGATTTTTTTTTTCTGAAGTTCTTAGATGAAAGTCTGGAACATAGTAAATGATTAATAAATATTTAATAAATGAATGCACTAATTAATTCCAAATCCATCATGTGGGTAAATTTAGGAATGATCCTTTTCATATAACAAAGAGATTAAATTTTTTTCTGACACGATACATAAGGACACCAATCAAAAATCTCTAACTATCATGTAGCTCACTGAATAAGACATCAAGTAAATGTACTTTTAAATGGAAATTATAATTTTGAATGTAGGAGCAGGAACAACTACACAATTCTGAGGACATTGACACCATTCTCTTATTTCTGAGAAACATGTATCATTGTCTAAACAAAGTACCTCCTTCTTTACAAATCAGTACCTGAAGGCCTATTTACTTCTAGAACTAAATGTATCAGATGGTTTCAATGCGTTCCTTTTCCCTACTCTTATAAAGGTCACATATTATTAGGCAAATGTCCAGGGTGATGAGAAAACTGTAGTGAGACTAGTTATTTAATTTGAGAGAATAAATATCTATGTGACTATTCCCCAGGAAAATCTTGGAGTTTGTAGATACCATGGGTTTGGGGGTCAATTACAGTGGTTCTCAATTACAGACTACAGATAGTTTGATTTTTAAGATTTCATTATATTTTATATTATGTACATATGTGTCTTGGTTTGTGTACGTGAGTTCAAGTACTTTTGGAGGACAGAAGAGGATATTGTATCTTCTGGAGCTGGAGTTACAAGTGGCTGAATAAAGTGGTTGCTGGGAACCAACTTGGGTTCTCTGCCAGAGTAGTGTATTCTTTTAGCCATTGACCTACATCTCAAGTTTTGGATCTAGATAATTCATGATTCTCACTATACAGAAAGCAAACCTTAAAAGATTATTATAATTTTAACATCAGTTATTACTTTCTCCATTCTATCTAAATAAATCGAGATAAAAAAATTTAATCAAGTATTACATGTAACCTACATTATAAATAAGAGCAAGGTCAAAATTTAGAATTTGTCATTTTTAAGATCCATTTATTATATGAAGGAATATTCAAAGTATAATGATGTTAATTCATTAATACAACATGAAGATAAAACACTGGAGTCTTTATTTAAACCCATCATATTTTTGTAATTCATTAAGCACTCAACTAAAAAATTTTGGTTATCTTAAATATCATAACTAGTAGTAGCAGACTAAAATTTTCTATAGCAGACATGTAAAATTTTTGTAATACATATATAACAATATTACGTAATAAATTTGGGGTAATGATTTGCTTTTATGGAATAAAGTGTTTTAATATCTAATCCTTTATGTATAACAAGAGGCTTTAAATGATTTTAGGCATACTTCATAAAGAAAATAATAATAAATCTAAAATTACTCAGTGAACTCAATGAATAGTCACTAAATATATTCAAGTTGGTTTGAAATGATGCCATTTTCAGTAGGGATTTAGATGTTTACATATGAACCTCAATGTGTAAAAATCTTAAATTATAAGAAAGAAAATAATGGCAAGACATGCAGAATTTCACTAGCTACTAGTTTAATCAGCAATGATGAAGTCTGAATATCAGTTTTAGTGGTACATTGTATGAATATTACGGTGTGAGGTACAAATCAAAAATCAATTATCACATTTAGATAAATTAAACATGAACTGCACTGCAGTGAAACTTAATTAAATTCTGATGTAACAACAAACTAATTTGCATACTTATATTAATCTGCAAAATGATTTTTGTTGCATTCAATGTGATTAAAGCTGTTATTTTATGCATAGTATATGCTGTTCAGTTTGCATTGAGATTTTTTTCCTAAGGACTTTGACTATGTGTTTCTGCACACACTAAGAAATGATGGATCTTGCAGTATTTTCTCTAGCTTCCATTTTTATCTCCACTCTGCAGGCCTCCAAATTCAAGGGCATGGAATTATGAAACCTTTAAAGTATTATTGCCTGTGGTACAAGAGCAGCCTTCAGTACTGATCAGCTGCCCATCGAAAAGGGGAGAAGCCTGATTTGTAGCAGGTGCTGAACCCCATAATGTATAGTCTCGTTACGGGTAATTTCAAGCTGCCAAGCTATTTAATAGTCATTGGCAAAAATTCTGAATATTTAATAACTGGTCCTTATGAGCCAGCAGGAGCCTGCTGGATCCTGCCATAGCACACTGTAGGATATCATCAAATGATATGTAGAGGGAGTTTGCATTACTAAGTGGAAAACTGTGGGGAGATGGTAGCAAATCATAAAGAAAATGAAGCTGCCTGAGAGGCTATGAGGCATATCAAAAAATTGGAATTTTATTGTTTAAAAATTTAAAAGTGCATGAATACAATCAAAGTGTACTATTGGCATTTATGGGAAATGCCATAATGAAAATTCTTTGTACACTTAATATATGTCAATAAAAGAGAAATTAAAAATGTGAGAGTCACCAAAGGATTTCAAGAGATAACAAAGACATATTTGTTAATTAGAATGATCATGGTGACTGTTAAGTGGAATACAAATTAGAAAATATAAGGCCAGCAAGATAAAAAAATGTGCAAACACATTCAATAAATGGGAATAAAAATAGGTAGGGAATATACTGGTGAGGACACCTTAGAATGCCAATTTTCACATTCTAGTTCACAGTACCCTACTATCTCCCAGCACCTGGCTAGTTCTTTTCTCCACCCTCTTAGCTCTATTATGTTTGGCTTGTACATTTTATTTTGGAAACAGAGACCATTTTCACAGGAGTAAGTTGTTTTAGAAAATGTAAAGGGAATTTACTAGTCAGCAAAGACAGAACAAATGGGGTGAAGGATGCTTCCCAAACATTTCTTATTAAAGGATGAGTATGATAAGACAGTTATGTTTGGAGTGGATAACATGCAGAGACATGGCCAGCTGCAGCTTTCCAACCAGAGTGTATTTAGAACCCAGATATTTACCAGAGTCTTGGGTTGATCTTTAGAACCATGGGTTCATACTGGAGTGAAGACTTGGTTTCTCAATAAGTATGAATTCCAATCACAGAAGACATGTGCTACATACTACAAATAGGATTTGGTAGCAAAATCTGTCAAAACAAGTAAAACAATTAAGCAAACCAAAATTCCAGATCATTGTAAGACCAATAATACAATTTATTTATTTGATAAAAATATATTCAATACTTGCAACAATAGGTAAGTACACTTCTTTAAAGTAAAGTATGTTATCTATATTTGTGCATGTATATAAGTACTTATTAGTGCTGAGATGAAATGCAGCACTTCTGTAAGTATGGCAGAAGCTCTAATACTGTGGTATATCCTCAGCCCTAGAACCAAGTTTCAATGTTTTACTTCTGTTTGGCTGTCCAAATGACACCAATAAATTAGAAATTTATAGCCAAGAAGAAATGTGCTGGTCATATTAACACCATCCCTGATATTTTCTAAGGGAGATTTTCAGTATAATGTAACCTGCACTCTTCATACAACCTGTGATAGAAACAACTTACTTAAGAAGACATCAAAAATGTAATCTAAGAATGTGCTTAGAAAGGGCAAATTTTTGATTACTTGTGTTTAAAAAGTTGGACACCGGAAAATGTTCCATAAGTTTCAGTTATTAGAAATATTAGCATACATATTTTTCTTAGACATCCACAGTGCATTTTTAAAAGAAACATATTTTTCCATGATATACAGAGTGTATAATTGCTAGGATAACCTTATACTCATGAATACCAATGAATATATCAGCACTGTGTAGTATATAATAAGTAGGAAACTTTCAGAAGACTTCAGATCTCTGATGTGTAATAAAAGTGTCTGACTAAAGTTACAATAATTTAACTAGGAATGGATTTTAAAGAAGTCTTATACGAGTGCCAAAATTAAAATCTCCAACACTGATATTTTATGGTGAACGCAAATGAGAGATTTAAAGAAATGGATTCATAGTGCATGCCTTTAATCCCAGCACTCAATAGGCAGACACAGATCGATCACAGTAAGGTGAAAGCCACTTTTGTCTACATCATCAGTTTAGCCCAGGAATGTTAATTGGTGAGACTTAATCTCAAAAATTGGTATTCAAATATACTA
Source organism: Phyllotis vaccarum (assembly GCA_033318265.1). Taxonomy (NCBI): domain Eukaryota; kingdom Metazoa; phylum Chordata; class Mammalia; order Rodentia; family Cricetidae; genus Phyllotis; species Phyllotis vaccarum. The sequence continues at coordinate 92,254,742 of JARWLC010000005.1, read as the reverse complement.
CATAAAACACAGTTCCTAAAAACAGAGGACTGAATTTTTATTCCTTATGTTGAATTATTTTATTTTTAGAATTTATAACTTTCAACTAGAATACTGGTAAGTATCTGGTGAAAATATATTCTAGAGAGATGATTGCTTTTTTCTTTTGTTGAGCATCCCATAAGTCTCTTTGCGGATTACTATGTAACCCATAGTTTTGGACTACATGAAATTTATCATACTCTTGAGTCATTAATTGGCATATAATGTGTTAAAAGCAGTGATATATAATGCAATGTTTATTGGATTATTGCTAATTTATGATAGCTATCAAATATAAACCTGCATCAAAAGAAAGTAGGTTAGTAAAATATTCCAATTGCTAGTGGTATGAATCTCACTGTAGTAGAAAGAAATTTGAAAAAACTATAAATATACTGCAGATAAGGTTCCTCATGTGACAGAGTTCGTTTGGGAGAACTCTTGCCAATGCAATGGAAAGAGGAATCTAGAGAGATGCCACCCATCTCAGAGTTCGGAAGTTGTTTTGCTCTGTGATTGCCTCTCTCTAAGTAGAATTTTTAGCTGATTATGTCTGGATTGAGCTTTTGCAGGTGTTGGGCATGCTTTAACAGATTTCATGAATTTATATGTGTAACTGCTCTGCTGTGTGAAAAAAAAAAACAAAAAAACTTGATTGTTCATAGTCACTCACTTAGGAATCTCAAAATTTTCTGCACCCTCTTCCATAATGACCTTTAATCCTTGAGTTGAAGGGGTACAATAGAATAAGATCCTTTATCAAGGGCTGAGCGTTCTGAGTCTTTAATTCTCTGCACTAAGACAAATCTGTTGATCTCTTCCTTAATCACCATTTACTGAAAAATAAAGTCTCTCTGATGGGACTTGATAGATGCAATAAACTATGTCATAAGTCACTAAGAGTTGGTTTAATACCATGTCTATTTAGTAGGGTAATAGCTATAGATTCACTAATAACAAGAAATAAAATGGCAGAAGAATTTCTGTGATGAATACAGAAACGTTTTTCAATAAAATACTTGTAGACTAAATTCGAGAGCATATGAAAAAGATTACTCACCATAATAAATTCAGCTTAATTCCTGAGACATGGGGAAAGTTTTTCATAAATAAATCAATAAATGTAATCGATTCTGTAAACAAACTAAACATAGAAACCATATGATCATCTCTTTAAATGTAAAAAAAAGGTCTCTGACAAAAATCCAGCATCCTTTCATAAAAAAAAATCATGAGAACCTAAATATATTGTGGACACATTTCAATGTAAAAACAGCAGTATACATCAAGCCTACTGCCAGTATCTGGATAAATAAAAGGAATACTCTCAAAGTATTTCCAGTAAATCAGAAATAAGGCAAAATGTCTATTGTCAACCATAGAAAACAGGTAAAGTAGCTAGTTTACAAAGTCTTAACAGCACAAATCACAATATAAAGAATCAGCAAAGCCTTGGGCATGTACAGCTCATCACTTCACTCACTTGTCTCTTTTACAGACTGACAATGATTTCTTGGGCATCTGACTACATAGAACCAATGGGGTTTTTAAGCCACAATTCTAGTGCTTTCCTTGGAAATAACTCTTCGGAGGTTATGGATTACTCTTGGACTAGACCTCAGTTCTAAGCAGCTCTAGGCTAAAGCTTCTCTATGTACCATGTAACATTCCCAGCTTAAATTAATTGTTTCCACATATAGTCCAATAATAACTCCTTCTTGAGAACATTTTTTTTTTGGATCTTATAAACAGTTTTTAAAAGTTGACTCAGTTGAGTCAATGAAAGCAATAAACCACAATATCTAATTCCAAAAGGTTCTAACTGGTAGACACTTTGAATTTAAAAACTGTGCTGTTTCTGATACCATTTAAAATGCAGTATTGCTTAGGAAGTTGAAAAGTGTTGGAATAGGAATTATTTCTCTTTGTCTTGAATATCAGTTTTTTCAGTTGTGTGGCCCTTACTCTCCAAGGCTATGAAAGAAAGCTGGAACAGATGTGTAACAGGGAAAATTGACATTTTTAGTTGACATCATAAGGCAAGTTCTCTTATCATCTTCAGTTTAAAATTCATTGTATGGTCAAAAAAATAAAAAATCCTATTCCCACAGTGTAAAACTTGTTATCCTCACTTGTACAGATAGATGGATATTTAACTTAACTGTAAATATTGAAACAATTAGACTAGACATGTGTAGTAGGAGGGTTCTCGGGTCCTGGGCAGCCGAGACCCACAGACCTGCTGCCCAAGCCCACTTAGCCGCCCAGCCTCCCAGGCCCCCAAAAATGACTCAGAGGCTTATATTAACTTTATGCTGTTTGGCCTATGGCTTAGGCACATCCCTAGCTAGCTCTTACATCTTAATCAACCCATTTCTATTCATGTGTCTGCCACGTGGCCCGTGGCTCACCTGTGTTCCTTACATGTTTCTTCTTGGGCGGCTAGCTCGAAGTGCCTCTGACTCCGCCCTGCTTCTCCTACCTATGCTCTGATTTCTCCTCCTACTTCTTCTATGGTGCCTGTCATGGCCCAAAACAGCTCCTTTATTTAAAGATTGAGATTCACAGCATATATAAACACATTCCCACATCACTTCCCCCTTTCTGTCTAATCAAAAAGGAAGGTTTCACTTTTAACATAGCAAAATTACATATAACAAAATAGCTATCAAGCAAGAATTACAGTTACAATATCTAGTCTATTTTTATTTAGCAAAATTAAAGAAAATACTCTATCATCTATCTTATCTTTGTTAATCTACAGTTTCATATCTAATATACCTTTCAAATGACTAAGAAAAACTGTACCTATAACTATCTAATCTTCAACTACGTCAAAGACCACAGAAGGATATATTTACCCAAGTAAACCAGAAGTGCATGCAACTTCTAAAATCTATAAAGGACAGAGATGACATCTATCTGTCTGGACAATCACCCAAAGTTCCTTTTTAAAGTTGGGACATCCATCTTCAGCCTATAGGCCCAGAGTCTCTTTTCATTTCAGTGAAGCAAGAAATCTGCTCTGCCCATTATGGCAGAGTTCATCAGTTGCTTCTACTTGAGTCCTGAAGAATGTCTGACAGTTTTCTCTGCAAAGCAGGAAACTGAATGACCATCTAGGCTTGTTCTGCCAAAGTTCAGAGGTCATCTTCCTATGGAACATGCATGTCCAGTTTAAACAGCATACTGTCAAGCAGTCAATATAAAAACAGTTTCTTCTCTAGTGGCTTATCATTACCACAAATAGATGAGACTCTATATGGAGTTTCTTCAATGTCCATTTTTCTGTTGAAGTAAATTAGTGCTGCCAGGAGCAGACCTGTCTCACTGTCCAGAAAAGTCTAAGCTCTTAAAACATTTTAAATGCCATATTCAGTAGGTCTTAGAAGTATTTGAAGATTACCTACTTAATTGAAATATATCTTTGTATACCTAAAAATCCTAACTAACCTAACTATAAGTTTGATTATCAAAGGTGACTATTAACCTTCATTTCTTAATTATACACTACAATTTTAAAACAGTTACATGAACATCATACCTTAAACAATAGAAAAACACATACAGCATAACAAAATTGGCCTTAAATTTGTATCAATAAACCAAAATCCATACCAATGTAAAGCATTTTGAGATTAACAGCTGATTTCCTGATCTAAGTAAATTCAATAATCTATTTTTTAAAAAAATCATTTATATAACATTTCCCCTTTTTCTTCTTAGAAAGAGATTAACCATGACCATTAACCATTTATAATGAAAACAAACATTTAGAAACAATATTTGGGGGATTTGGGCATAGTTATCCATTACTACTTCTTGCTGATTAAGGGGCATTGAAAATCTCACAGATTGTTGAGACTGGATCATAATCTGCAGCCATGAAGCTGATCTGGCCATCTCTTCCCATCAGAGGTTTTCTTCAGGGGGTCTTGGTTGATGAAACCATATTTGCCTGGAAGCAATCCACAGGTTCTCATCTTCTGTGGAAACAAAAGCAAAACTCTTCCGAAGCAACAAATCCTTATACACAAATTTTGAAATCAAAATACCTTTAAAATATATATTCTTGTTTAACTTAGTAGCCTTTGCATTTGCAATCCATTCTCTTTCTGCAGTTAGCTCATTAAGAGTTAAAAAATTAAAAGAAAACACAATAACAACCAAAATCCAGATTTTGTGTCTATTTTCCATCTTTACATGGCTTATTAGATTTTTATTACTATATTCCATTAGCAGTTAAAAAATTAGAAGAAAACACAATAACAGCCAAAGTCCAGATTTTGTGTCTATTTTCCATCTTTACGTGGCTTTTTATATTTTTATTACTCTATTTCTCTTTTTAAAGACTTTATCTTCTTTCTATTCTCTCTGAAACTTATTGTAACCCATTTTTAGGTTTTTCTTTTCATCTGAATCTGTTTTATTGTGAATTCTTAATCACCTTTTAACCATAAGAGCTTTAAAAATATGCTCTCTTAAAAAGTTGCATAGTTTTTGCCCAGGAAGCCAAATCAGTAAGTTGTCTTAAAGGGACCATGTCTCTGTTTGTGGCCAACAAACAGAGCACGCCCAAGAAAATGCTGCTACTAAGAAACCGTCTTTGTTTCCTTTTTGTTCAAAATAAGCAGAAATCTAAAATCAATCACATGCTACCGAGTCTTCTGCGAGATTTCGGGAACCCGCCTGATTGCAGCTGCAGCTTACACTGCCTGCTGCCAGTCCACCGGCACCATTTTGAGTGCCACCGCCATGCTTTCTTTGTACAATGACCTGCTTCGTATACACAATTTGGAAGCTGCCTTGGCTCAGTTTCTGTGATCTAGGACCCTCTCTAATCTTTCTCAGGCTCTAAGTGGATAATCACCCCACGTTGGGCACCAGATGTAGCTGGAGTTTTACTTTCAAGGCGCCAGTCCAAAATTAATATTTATTAGAATATAAATTAACACTCATGATATTAGTAACAGCATATAGTGGCACCTGAACAAGGACTGGTGTATCCAAGCGATGGATGAGCAATGGATACGCGATGGAAGAACGATGGATTCCGATTCTGTCTGTCCAGCAGCCAGCAGCCAGCAGCCAGGAAGAGAGCATCCTCATGTCCCAGCAGCCACTTATCAATGGGGTTGGCCACAACCCCTACAGGTTGGCCACACCCCCTCCAGGGTCCTGGAAGGGTCTTCTGACCTTATCGTCTGACACCTTAATCCCGCCACAGACATGGGAAGCTTAGATAGTTCAGAGGTAGAATGCCTACCGACCCTGTATGAGGTCCAGGCTTCCATCAATACTAAACTTAGAAATATTATAATTAAGCCACAATAACAGACCAAAGTCAAAAAAAGTCTCACAGGCTAATAATGGGTATGAGATACCATTAACAAAAGCAAATAATTCCTAAGATGAAGTCACAGAAAGACTGTCAGCTATGCTTGACTTTTCTCACTGCATAAACATGAGTGAAATAATCTTTGCTTTTGGTGGTCAATGATGTGTCAAAATATGCCACGCAGAGGTTAAGTAATCTACTTTGTAAGATGATTCTGAATCTGACCACTCTGAAATCTCACAGGTAAGGATGTATTTCAAAAATGAATTTAATAAAGATAGTTATCACTTCTCTCTTGAAACATTTTACCTTTATTTTATTTCATTTTACTCTTAGAACTATGGAAAATAGTAGTCACACAATATTTTGTAATTGTATACTACTCTTTTCTGGAACAGCTATATGTCTGAGAGCTCTAGGCAAGTCTTCCTACTTACCTGTTGTACCCACCTGGGATCTATAGGGTACTGGTACTGGCACATAGCAATTACTCACTGAAGAACTTTGCAACTCAATAGATCATAAGACACAGATAGTAGACATTATTCATCAACTTATTTTTTTCAAAATTCTGGGGAGAATAGATTTTATCTGGATAATGCATTGACATAAATGAAAATAAACAAAGGAAAGAGAATAACGAGTACCATATGGCATATGAGGGCATAATAATAACAGAAACATCATCAGGGCATAGAAAGTGATAGAGAATAGTGATAAGTGCATAGAAAAAAAGAAATATTTCTAGTGATGGTTGTGACAGATGTCTACATGAACTTTAATTCTTATAAAAGAAAAATATTTAAAATTTAGAGTAGCCCCAGGGATTCCTATATCTCTGTAAGCCCAGGCATTGGAGTCACAGGTGTGCTCAGCTTGTTCATTTATTTTTATGTGAATGACAGGAATCCAAGATCACATCCTAAGTCTTGCCAGACAAGCCCTCCTAGTTCTAACAGTGTTAGAAGTATCACCACAGCAGCTGGTACGTTTAGGATATACCATAAAAGACTGACTACACAGGGTTGTGGCCTTTAACTCTGGAATTCTGAAATAGACTTGTGAAAAAATTAACTAGATAACATTTTTATACATAGAGGTTTAAAGAAGAACTATTTCAAGTTCAGGGGTTTTCTGGAAGAGCATTATTTTGAAAACCTAATAGCCAATTATTTATGCCAATATAGTAAATATATTGACACATCAGTCATGTCTTCTTGACAAGGTTGACTGGATTTAGTCAAGGACTTTCAGCTTCTAATTGTAGTCAAATTATTGGAAACAATCTTTATTTTGGAGAAAACACAAGTTCAGGTTAGATTATCAGTCTATGTAGTTAATATGGTGTCTCTCATCTCATTTGCTGAACAATTCAATATTCTGCACAAAACTGGTAGGGTCACTTACAGTTTAAGAGAAGAAAAGATACACTTTCCTTTAGTTTAACTTTAAAAACCCTCATTAAAAAAGGAATTTTGTATAATATTTGTGGTTTTCAAAAAGCTAAGGGATGATGGGATGATGGTTTCATTCTCAGGAGACTGAAGTATTCTATAAACATAAATGGAAGAATTGTAACTATTATGGATATAATCAGAGCACATATAATTAAGATTTTCAAACTGCATCACTGCACTGGCTATTCTCCAACAGTTATCTTGTACATTGCGACTGTGATCATTCAGCTGCAGATACCCCAAACTTTTTCCCTTTATCTGAATGAGATATTAAACAAACAACTCAAGGTTTAAAGCCAAAAATAACTTTGCTTTTCAAAATTACTAACTCAAATAATTGACCAACTCTATAATTAGCAAAGGAAGAAGGTAGATAAGACAGAAAAAAATGGAGAGAAGCAAGTTGCAATTCTCCATCTAAGACTTATATACATATTGTTATTTTATTTACAGCTTAAATTACAGTAATTTTATTGTTTCAAATAACACATGAATTATGCATATTTATGAGACAATAAGTGATACTTTAGTACATTTTTGCACTGAAGTTATTCAATCAGTGTAGACATTTCTGTGTCTCAAAGATTTATCATTTCTTCAGAATGAAACACAATGTTCTTTCTTCTAGCCTTTAAATATATATGTTGTTGATTATTTAAACATATAGCATCACTTTGCTATACAATAGTACACTGCAACTCACTACTATCTAAACCTCTATGAGGTCTGCTGGCAAGACCTTCCCATCCCTTTCTCTTAAATACTCTGTCCAAGCCTTGGCACCTATTATTCTTCATTTTACTGCTACGAGGTCAAATATTTCAGGTTCTGCATGGTAGTGTAATCATGCAGTACTTATTTTCTGTGCTTGACTTATTTCACTTAATACAATGCCACCAATTTCTATCTATATTATTGCAAATGGCAGTATTTTCCTAAAACTGTATTTTTAAAAAAACATTTATTGGTTGATATTAGTATTTTTCAACATTAATTGATTGATAGATACATTAAAATAAAAATACTCTGCATAACAAAAGAAATGATCAGTATATTAAGAAAAATAATTTCAAGTGTATATATGAAAATTAACATCTAGAGTACTTAGATCTCAATAAAATAATCTAATAAAATGGGAAATAATACAAATAGATATTTCTTAAAAGACATATGAGTGGTTGATGAGCATATAAAATTTCCAGTATCATTAATTGCTGGGGATATACAACTTCAAACCACACTGAGAATTTACTTTATTGTAATTACTATAACTATTATCATGAAGAAGAAAGTGATGATGAAAATATTGGAGAGTAAAGAGCTATTGGTGAGAGTATACATTAGGACAGATATAGAGATAATACAGAACTTTCTTCAAAAATTCAAAATAAAATACCAAACAGTTCAGTGATCACATTAATGGGCATACCTCCAAAAATATGAATAAAGTTATCGAGGAGGTTCTGTCACTCTACTTGCTTATTTTGCATACTTCATAATAGCACCCACATGGAATCCCTTGTGATTTTATTTTTAATCAATAATACATTTTTAAAATAGCATTTTCATTGTTTAATAATTAAGGACTTTATCTGCTTGCTATTTGCCTCCCTTTTCTTTGGAAAAAACACAAATTTCAAATATTCATTCAAATTAATTTTTGTGTACAAATTTATCTGTATGAAATAAAAATATCAAAATACCATAAAAGAGGTGTTCCAAAATCATAGTTTGCAAAATAGTGTGTAGAATGATTTCTAATTCTTTTCTATTGATTTTTTCTTTTTATTGAAAATAGGTTCTTTTCACCCATAATGTATCATGATTATTGTTTTCTCTCACTCTACACCTCCCACATCCTCCTCACTTCCCTTCTCTTCTGGATCTACCACATTTCTGTCTCTCATTAGGAAAAAACAGGGTCCTAAGAAATAATATTAAAATATAACAAAACAAAATGTAACACTCTTCAACAAATTTTATTACATCTTAAAAGTTATGCCATTTATGTATTATCAAGTTAGGAAGTCAATTACTTTTAGCTAGAGAGAAGTATAAATTCTTGTCCATGATATGCTACGTGGTAATTGAATTTAAGATACAGAATATGTGAGTATTTTATATGCAAATGCTGTTTATAATAGACATGTAATTTTTTTTCACAACTTATTTTGTGTTAGTTTGTTACAGGTATCCCAGTTCCATATAAAGTATACCGTAAATCTGCTGAAAATGTGACACCAACCTTTACTTTAAAAACCTGAACTTCCGATCCAACCGAACAGAAGAAAAGGGAGAGTATATGAGTGAAGGGATTAAGATCATGAGGACGATACCCAGAGACATGGTTGACCCGAGCTATTGGGAGCTCACTGGCTCTGAAGTAACAGCCAAGGAACCTTCATGGAAAGGAACTAAATGCTCCAAATGTAGACGTCAAATGGTATGGGCTGTTTGTGGAAATTCTTGCAGTAGGACCAGAGTTTTTTCTGGTGCATGACAAGGCTTCTCCTTGGAGCCCATTCCCTACAGAGTAACACCTTACTCAGCCTTATTTCTGTGGGGAGGGACTCAGACTTACCTCAACTGGATATACCTGACCAAACTGACTCATCTTGGGATTCCTTGCCCTCCTAGGGGATTGGATTGGGGAATGGGGTGGGTGGCAGGGACTGAAGAATGGCAGGGAGTAAGGGTAGAAGGGGGGCAGTAGAGGATATGACAAAATAAACTTTTAAAATAAAAAAATACTAAAAACTGTGCTTATATATTCATTATGTTTTAGAACATAAAATGTGTGGGTTTTTTTTTTTTTTTTTTTTGTAAATGTGCTCATTATAGTGTAGAATAGCTGTGGCAATGTATATAGCTTTTATGCTATGGAAATTTGTCCATTAAGTTGTGTTAAAATATATCAAAAGCTCTAACAAAGGCATGTAGGAGTAACTGTTTGCCTGGCTGGAAATGGCTTTAGGATGTCAATCTTCACAGAGAGATGATTTAAACTGTGTAGCAATAAAGAAACAGTAAAACCTTTTTAACTGTAGAAAGGGATAAGATAAATTATTCTGTTGTGCTGTCTGTTCATTCACAAATATTTGGTAAAATGTGATTTATGGATTACCCAATCAAATTTTTCTTTAGTGAACATTTGCAAAACAATTGAAGTGATTGGTGTTTTGTTTGTTCGTCTTCCTTTGAAAGTTTTTATCAGTAGCAATGATAGTTCTACCCCAATTATAATGTTACTGCCTTTACTAAGGAAAGTCACCTGCAGAAATATTATTAGTTGCCAAGTAAAAGAGTTTGAAAACTAAACAGTAAAGGCTTTATCATAGTAGTTCTGAAAACCATTTCAAAGTCTATTTTCTGAATCACCTTTTACTTTTGCCGTACTAGTCCATATGATCTACATAGTTCTTTGAATTAACAAATATGTTGACAATCTATGGAAGAATTTGTTATACCCTAGAATTCAAGTATAATTGTATGCCTCATGACAATATTCTATACATGGAGGTATGCTGCTTACTGGTTTGCTCTCTATGGCTTTCTCAGACAGTTTTCTCATAGAGTTCAGGATCAATAGCCTAGAGACAACACTATTTACCATGTGCTGGGCGCCTTCCTATTAGTCACTAAGAAAATATCCTATACCCAGAATTTATGAAAGTATTTTCTTTTAATTAAAATTACCTCCTTTAGATTAATCTAGCTTGTCAAGTTGACATAAAACTAGCCAGGTAGAGGTAGCTAGGAGTCATTTCTTTCTTCCTTTCTTCCTTTCTTCCTTTCTTTCTTCCTTCCTTCCTTCCTTTCTTTCTTTCCTTCTTTCTTCTTTCTTTCTTTATTTATTCCTTCCTTCCTTCCTTCTTTCTTTCTTTCTTCCTTCCTTTCTTTCTTTCTTTCTTTCATTCTTTCTTTCTCTCTCTCACTCTCTCCTTCCCTCCCTCTCTTCCTTCCTCTCTCTCTCTCCTTCTATGTGTTAAAGTAATTAAAGAAATCATAGTAAGATGAGACCTTTTATTCCATAGAAAACTAGGTTGTTGTCCTGTTCCAGTAGTCCATAGGTTTGCACCTGTTCCAGAGCCATGTAGGATCTCTGAGACCATGCAAGTAGACTTAGTCTCCAGTAATACACAGTTTTAATAGACCTTGGTGCCTGGTCCAGCCAGAGAATTCAAGATCCTGCCCTTTGTCAGTTCCTGATGGCTCAAGCTGCAAGTTCATCCTAATGATAGTCATGTGTCTGTCATGCATCCCAGTTTTATTTCAGCTTTTTATTCTCAGGCACAGGGGAATCCACCTAATGATATAAATGTCAGTCTGTGTTAGTCAAGGAATTCAGAAGCAATCTGATCCTTGAAGAAATCCAAACATCTACCTTATCTGTCAATAGGCTTAATAGTAATAAACAAAGCCAGTCTACAGCTACACACACACACACACACACACACACACACACACACACACACACACACACACACACACACACACACACACAAAATAGTAGGTGTCAACTTCAACTGCCCAAACCTCCGTATATGGTACAACATCAAGTTAAGATAACAGAACAATGGAAAAAAAAAACTAACAATAATGTTCATTATGTAAAATATAATTGTATTAAATATCTCTCTATCATAAGACAAAATACTTGGAGCAAGCAACTTAATGAACAATGCTTATTCAGACTAATAGTTTCAAAGGGCTTGAACCACAGTGCTTTATCTGATATGGTTATGTATAAAATTATATTGACAGAAATTATAGGGAAATAATTTTTTGCTTCATTGTATACAATAAATATAAATTACTAGAGAAACATAAGGACAATATATCTTCATTTGACCACCATATGCTCTACTTCCTTCATCTAGATCTCACTTCTAAACATTTTCAGAATCTCTCCATTAAATAAAGCTATCTAGCTGAAGACCAAGCCCTCTACCTGTGAGCCTGTAGGAGCAATTTCATAATCATATCATAAATGGTCAAATTAGTTATAAATTTAAAAGCTGTATTGGAACTTTTATAAATTAATGATTAATTCTAAAACTGATAAATAGAATGTGTTTTATGGTAAATTTAATGGCAAGCATCAAAACCAGACTGAAGCTGATGACAGGATACCTGAGCTGTTGGATGGGTTGCAGGAAATAGTTATGTAGCAAGGAAGGAGTAGAGAGTGAATAAAAAGAAACTAAGAAAACTTAGGTGATCCGATAAATAAGAAAAGAGAAAACTTGTAAACTTTGTGAAGAGAAATACAAAATCAACATAAATATTTAAAAATATAGCAGGCCATTTTAAATTTAGAGAATATCAATTTTAAGACACAAAGATCAAAGTTTTCTGATGTGGGAATATGGTCTTGTACATTATAAATATTTGTCATTCCTATTGGTTTAATAAAATGTTCATCAGCCAGAAGACAGACAGGAAGTATGCTTGGGGCTACCAGACTAAGAAAACTTTCTGAAGAGGAAGAGCAGAGAAAAGATGTCAGGCTGATGTAGAGGAAAGAAGACAAAAATGCTGCTCTGAGGAAAGGTTCTAAGCCATGGATGAGTTTAAGGTAAGAGTTAGCTAGAAATATGCCTGAGCCATAGGCCAAATAGCATGTAATTAATATAAGGCTTTGTGTGAATATTTGGAACTGCTGGTCTGGATCTCTGGGCTAGGGCATGCCAGAAATTCTTACAACAAATGGCACCCAACTTGGGTAAATACAACCACATAAAGCCTGAGAAAACTTTAAAAGGGTTCTAGGTCAACAGAGCCAAAAACAGCTTTTAAGTTGTATCTCTCAAGTTGGCCATGGTACAGAGGTGCCAGGGCATGTGGGCTTGAGCTACAAAATGTCAAGCTTGTGACATACAGATTAAGTTGCAATGAGGCTAGTTCCTAGAGTCTCTTAGGAGCCCTGATGTAAGCTCAAACTGCATATGGTGGATTTAAGGTTTCCGTTCATACAGTCAAAAAAGGAATAGAGTCCAAGACAACTTCTTAGTCAGCTCTGTTTGCTGGTGGCAAGCAGAGTCAAGTCTTCTTTAAAAGAAGCTTCCTGACTTAGCCTTAGTGGCAAAAACTGTGTGGTACCTTTAAAAGTCCCTGCTTCCAAATATTTAAATGGAGGTCATGAGCAGTGGGAGGCTGTGCTCTACATGGTGCCAATGTAAACTCTAAAATTCTCCAGAGTTGGGATGGTAAATGTGGCTCCTGCCAGTACCTCTGATAAAAAGGTAAACCCTCTATGAAGCTAGACTTAGGATCTGTGTGGAGCCAGGCAATTACCCTTGACAAGCCTTTAATCTTAGTCAGGTTTATCAGATTAAAGGTATGGTCAGAAAAAAGATAAGAGAAATTCAGTAAAGACAGATTCAGACAAAAGTAAAACAAAACAAAATAACAAAACAAAACAAAACAAAACCTCTAAATGGTTCACAGTGTGTTTAAAAATATATGTAGGCTTGAGAGAAAAAAGAAAAAGGAAAAAGAATATAATCCTTAAACAGAAATAAAGGAATGTATACATGCTATTTAAAGATGGAAAATTCATGAGTGGGGATACTGTTTATTATGCTATTTTTAAATTGTTTGACTGAAAGGAAGGAACAAGAGCTGCTAAAAGACAACTGATTATAAATGCTGTTGGATTAATCCAATTTATATATTTGGCAAATGCCAATTGAAGTCAGAAAATAGTTTACTTTGAAGAAAAGGTTTTTCTTTATTTCCACAGAAAACGAGGTTGTGTGTAGAGAGCTGCGTGGCTGCACCTTAAAGATGGCACTGGCTTCTGCCTTCCACCTTCCCGATGGTGAGCACTCTCTGAGATAAACAACTCCTTATTTGGCTAAGGCTAAGCTCATGGCTTGCTTCCAGGTGTGGCTTGCTTCCGCGCACCTGGATCTATTGGCATGGCCCACATGACGCCCCGTGATTGGCAGTCCAATCGCTGTAGCAGAAGCTCTGTTCAAGGTTCCTGAATAAACTGCTGAAAGAAGAGCCCGGTGTTGGTCGTCCTTGCTGGCGAGGTTGTGCGCAACAGTTGTGGATTGATTCTGGGTTAAGAAAAACTAGGATTGATCAAGGAAGACCCCTTGAAAAGCCTCAGATAAAAACAGATGGCCCAGATAATCCAGTATCTCAGAGAATCTCTTTTGCAGTTTCCTCTGAGAAGCAGAATCACTTCACAGAGAATAGCTGAGATAAGCCAGTAACATAGACTATATCAATAAGGATTTGTTTATAATCCTGAATTTTATCAGGATCCCAATAAGATTACCAGTACTCCAAAACCCAGGAAGTAGTGTAGAGAACTATGCCCAAAAATTTCAAACATGATTCATGGATGTTTGCATTTGTTTAGAGTGTTGCTTACAAATTGTTATAAATAATGGTCTGGACAAAAGTGACACAACAGAGATTAGATTTGTGGTTCTTGTTTTAAAAAGAAAAGAAGAGGGAAATGTTGTGAGATTATCCTCTCTTACATCCCAAAGAGAATGTAACACATCACATAGATAAGATTATAAAAGTAGCAAAAAACAAAGCAAAACAAATAATAAATAATTAATTAAATAATAATAATACATTAAATAAATAATTAAATAATAATTAGTGTTTCAAGTTGGCTAGCAGTGCATATTTACATGACATTTGCCAGTGAGAAATGGATGGGGTAATGTTTTCAAACTGCTGAATTTAAAGAGAATAAGAGGAAAGAAAAAAAAAAAACCCACCATAAGCAAATACCTGATAAAGCTATCCCTCAGCAACAAATGAGCAATAAGGAACTTTAAAACTACCTAAAGTTGAGGAGAGGAGAATGTTTGACACCAAAAAGAAGTACTAAAAAAGATTCTTCAAGATAAAATAAAGTCTGTTTATCAGAACAACAGTAGGGAAAACTCTCCTGGTGCCTAGGACCTATCTAGCCATAACATTCCTTTCAATAGTAATGTCAGCCATATGTGGGTTATATCATGTGGAGTGGGACTTTAATCTACCCAGAATGTGATTGGTTGCTCCTATGATATATGTTCCACTGTTGTACCAGTGGCATATCTTGTCAGACCAGTATTTACTGTAGCTCTCAGGGTTAACAGATAATTAATGGATGGTTACTCTTTCATACTACTGTGTGGGGATTTAATAAAGCTCCAGAAGTTTCAGAGATATAAGAGGGATCTAACCACAGTCAGTCTAGGAGAATCAGAGAGTGGTGATTCACACCTTTAATCTCAGCAAAGGGAGTATTCTGGGAGTGGTGACCTATCATTAATTCCAACTGAGTTCAGAGGTCATCTTAGTTTACAGAAAGAATTCCAGGCTCTCAGGCACACCTTAATTTACCAAGAGAGTATTTAAGGCGGGCTTAGAAAGACAGAAGTTAGAGGAAGCCAAGAGAAGCCAGGCTGAGGAAGCTGGAAGACAACTGGGTAAGATCTGACTGTTGTGTTTACTCTCTCTAATATCTCCAACTTTCTCAGAGATCTATTCCTGAGTCTCATTTATTCATGCAACACTACTGTGCATAGCATTATCAAAAATACTAACCAGCCAGGAAAATGCTTCCTGGTCAGTAAAGCTTGATTTCTCTATATTCTATGACTCATATGTGTTATTTTTTCAATAATATGTGGTATTGAGCTAACTCCTTAAGATCAATTATTATTATCCATACAGTAATGTGTTTCTCAACACTTAGGAAAAATACTTGACAAATTCTTGAAGCAGATTGCTGTCAACACAGAGACTTATCCACAAGTCTGCAGAGTGCTCACCTCTTATTGAGACATATATAATGACCCTCCTCCTATGGCTATGGTTCATTGTAGAATTTTTCACAGAAATATAAACAATTCTCATAATTTCATGGAATCTAAAATTTTCTGTCTATTTAAATAAGTGAAATAAGTAAGTGAAATGAATAAAGATGATGACATCCTCTTAGGTGCTTTCAAAACAGATTAAAAAAACAAACAAACAACAATTAGTAATGCGATCTTGTTGTGAGAACACATATATAGACACATGGGTAAAATAGAGAACCCAAATAAATCTATACATTTTCAGCTAACTGCTTCTTACATAAGTATCAAAAATATACACTAGAGGAGGAATAGTCTCTTCTGGAGTGCTGCTGAAAAACTGGATGTGTAAGAACAAAATTGTAAAAGAGTTTTAACTTTTCTTTATCTCTATTTGTTAATCATCTCAAAATGGAATAAGTATTATATTCAAAAACCTAGAGACTTTATTGAAGAACTGTAAAGCTAATTGAAATAAAATGGAGAGGAAATTGCTCTCTGTTTGAGTATATTTTGTTCTTAAGGTACTTATGACAAAAGTGAAAATAGAGAAATTAAATAAAACTAAACTAAACACCTTCTCTATAGTCACAGAAGCAATCAACAGAATGAAGACATGAGAAAATGCATGCAGGACATATATATTAACAGATTAATATATGAAAAATATATAACTCATCCTTTGTAGTAAATAAATACATAATTGATGGATTTGAATGGGTATTGATTATAAAGAAAATGGACAATAGTTGTATATATATGTGGGTTTTTTTGACAATCTCTAGGAATTTACAGATTAAAACTGATACATATCACATTTCAAAAAATAAATATAGGATTGACAGGGTTTTAGAAAACATGGAAGGAAAATGAACTTTCAAAATACTGTTTGGAGAAATGTAACATTTTGTAGCCATTATAAAAGCATATAATTGGTATTGTGGTATTTTTCAATGTAGATATTTCATTTTAAAAATGTTCCACACAGTCTCAAGTCTTTAAATGGTTGGTCCGTAGTTAGTGATGCTAATTGGGAGGCTCAGGAGTGTTGCCCTGTTGAAGGAAGTGAATAATTGAAGGCGGGCTTTGCAGTTTAAAAGCCTTAAGCCTTCCCCAGAGTACCCCTTTCTTTGCTTCCTGCTGTAGTTTAAGATGTAAGCTCTCATCTTGCTGTCTCAGGTGCAATACCTGCTATCTCCACGCCATCATGGACGCTAACCTTCCTGACCTGTAATCCCCAATAAAATCTCCCTTTATAAATTGTTAAGACATTTTATCATAGCAATAGAAAAGTAACTAATACAGGGATATACTCCAAAATTAAAAACTGAACTTACATATTAGCCTGTTATCCCTACTAAAAATGTACTCAAAGGAGATTGAGTCAGCACCAATGGTCAATTTTCACTACCTAAAGTGTTCCTTAGGCAGACAGGGAAGGAATCTCAGTGGCTGACAGTGGCCATCTGTGTAAAACAATAACAATAGGAGTCCGCATGAATCTGTGGCAGGTTTTTTGCATATTTGTGGCTGCTTAGCTTGGGATTTTAAATGAAGGGAGTCTGTCTCTGACTCTTTTACCTGCTCATGGGACCCTTTTCCTCCGATTGAATTGCCTCATCCAGCCTTGATGTGAAGGTTTATGCCTAGTTTTATTTCATCTTGTTTTACTATCCTTTCAATTCCTGCTCTTTTCTGAAGAAGGAATAAATTTAGGAAAGAGAGAGGAAGAAGGGATGTGTGTGTGTATGTGTGTGTGTCTGTGAAAGGAGCAGAAGGAACAGTGATGGTAGTTGGGATATATGATATGAGAAAAAGAAATTTATTTATGATAATAAAAAGAAAAGGAGGCCATCATGTTGAGAGGTGGTGAGCCAGGTTGGGAGCGCTTGAAGGAAATAAACATGGCAGGGTTTGGAAGAAAGGGAAGGGGAGAAAGGACAGAATTATACTGTAACTTAACAAGTGCTTTTTGAAAAGTTCAAAGTACTGCAGAGAAATGTTACTGGGTCCTAAAAATAAAGGAAGTAATCATGGATTACTATTATTATTATAGTTGGATGTGGGCTACTTTGCTAAAGAAAAATTCAGATTCTATTGATTATAAAATATATAAGTAGTTTAAATATTTTACCTCATAGGAATGAAAAGTTTGATACTTATCCATATCTGGGGCTTAATGCTTTGGGAGGCATTGATCAAATACACAAATGTAAAGAGAGGGAATGAGCTCAAGAGAGTTATTGTGCAACATAGTTAAAACATAAGTATTTTATACTTGAATATCACATACGTAAATCTTAATGTTCTATCAACATTTAAAAAGTAAAATATCTGTGAGGTTATATGCATTATTAATTAAATTTTGTAATTCATTTTTACTTCAGGATAATATATTAAGCATGACAAATACTTATAACTTTTGTCATTTAAAAACAATTTATAAGAAAATATTCTTCCTTTAAAATATTGCTCTTTAAATGAATGGGAAATGTTCTAGTACCAGACGTATGTGAGCTCTTACAATGAGCTCATTGAATACTTCAGGTGGGTTCGAAAGATTAACTCATTCCTTTACTCATTAATTCATTTATTGTTCAGTTCACTATTAAATCTTTCAAAAATCATTGCTAGTGATTATGTGTTGAGTGTGTCGCTATGATAGTTCCAAGATACAGCAAATAAAAGCACACCAGTCTTACATGTTGCAAAACTAAAGATGAGAATCAGACTGATACAAAGATTATTGAAATTAAAAATAAGGAACAATAAAATCATTAGGTATCTTAGTAATTTTAGCAATGTATAACATATAGAGTCAATAAATTTCACTTTATAGACAGTAAATTCTTTTGTCTGCTTTTCAGGCAGAGCCCAAGCTCTATAGCCCAGACTGGCCTCAAGCTCACATCAGTCTGATTAAATATTCCACATATTGTTATTGTAGTTGTTTGCTACCAGATCTGTCTGTAGATCGTTTATTAATGACACTACTCTTTTATAGTAAACAGAGATGAATTACTTCTTGAGATAAGTATAAGGCAACATGTTAAAAATCTAAAGGATCAAAGGTACATGTCCTTCTGCACACAGTATTTGTTTATCTGATAATTGGTACTGAGAATGTAGGAAAGTAAATGTCAAAAAGTACTCCATGCTTCATGATGCAGCATATTAGTTTAAAAGCTGATGTTAGTAAGGACACAGAGACAAAAGTGCTTTTGCATACCATGTGGACATCCCCTAAGAAACTAAACAAAGACGTACTTCATGACCTAGTTACACTACTCCTGGGTATAACTCAAAAGAAATTAAATCGGCATATAGAAAATAGATGTATACTTAGTAAAGTATGAAGGTAGAAGATGAATGTAGGTTCTCTTCAACTGACAAGTACATAAATTAAGTTTGCTGCATATGCATATAAAATATTAAACATTAATAAAGAAGAAATACATTCTGTTACTTATACAATTAATAGAACTGGAGAACTTTGAAAAATGGAGTAAGCTAGGACACCAGAGAGAAGTGTCATAAGTTTTCGCTTATATTTGGAATCAAATTTTTTCTATTTGAAGATAGTATGTTGGTAACTAAAGGTACCGAAGGAGGTTAAGAGTGGATAAAAGGATGGCCAGATTTCATCAGTACATGCAAACACGTGTTAAAATATTGCACTGGCCACTTTTAATATGCATAATAAATATATTTTAAATCAATAAATTAAATAAAACAAAGTAAAATAATAAAAGTAGAAAAAATAAATCTGTATTTTTAATACATTTAAGGAAGTTCATTAAGTGCACAATTTTTTTGTCATAATTTATGCTCCTGGAAAATCTGTCACATTATGCAAAAATACTAGATCTGGCTATGAGAAAAGAAAATTTGTAAAGGAAGAACTTTAAAGGTTTAGAGCTCATGCTCAAACAAGAAAAAATGGTCCAGAAACACATGGTGATGGTACTGTTTGCTTCTGGATGATTTTCACAAAATTCGTTTCCTTTGACATGTTTGTTTTCTTATTATTTTTTATTTAATTTTTTAAAAACATACCTACCACTGTTTCCCCTCTGTCTTTTCTTTCCGCTCCTCCCTCAGCTTCTCCCCACTTATCTGCCATCCATTCCTCAGAGATGATAAGGACTCTCAGCATGAGTCAATGTGGTCTTGATTAACCCAGGCAGGACCCAAACTCTCCCCCAGTATCAAGGCTGAGCAAGGCATCCTTCAGTAGGAAATGGGCTCCAAAAGCCAGTTCATGTACCAGGAATAAATTCTGGTTCCACTGCTAGAGGCCCCACAAATTGCCATGACATTTGATTGTCAACCATCTTTAGAGGGCTTGTTCAATCTCCTGTAGTTGCCCATCTGTCATTTCAGAGTTAATGAGCTCCCAAAAGCTTGAATCAGTTATCACTGTGGGTTTTCTCATCAAGATCTTGACCCTTTTGCTCATATAATCTCTTCTTCCTTTCTTCAGCTGGACTGGGAGCTTAGCTATGGGTCTCTGCATCTGCTTCCATCAGTTGCTGGATGAAGGTTTTATAATGGCAATTAGGATAGTCATCAGTATGATTAAGTGGTATAGGCAACCTCTCCACTATTGCTTGGAATCTTGGCCACACAACATGTCAAAAATTGAAAGGGTCAAAGGTAGATGTCCTCCTGGACCTCACATATGATTTTTATGAGTTCTTGAGATTTTTTTAGCACCAAGTTTCTCTCTAACACCGCAATGGCTCCTTCTATCAAGACATCTATTTCAATGTTCCCTCTCTCTGTAACTCCCCCAAATCAACCATCCCATTCCCTCATGTTCTTTTCACACCTTCCCTGGCCCCCTCTCTCCTATGGTTCTAATTTTTTTAGTTCTTCTCTATTTCTAGTTTTCAGAGGGATACATGGCTGTCTCTCTTAGGTTTCTCCTTGTTACCTAACTGCTGTGGTGTTGTTGACTGAAGACAGTAGCCTGATAATGTCTAAAATCCACTTTTTAGTAAGTACATACTGTGTTTATCTTTCTGAGTCTGTATTACCTCCCTCAGGATGATACTCTCCAGATCCATCTATTTGCCTGCAAATTGCAGGATGTTATTTTTTCCTAATCAATAGTACTCTATTTTATAAATGTACCACAGTTTTTTTTTTTAACTCATTCTTCAGTTGAGGGGAATTTAGGTTGTTTTTAGATTCTGGCTATTACAAATAAAGCTTCTATGAACATATTTGAGCTAATGTCCTTGAGGAAAAAAATTGCAACCTTCGTGTATATGCCCAAGATGGTATTGCTTGATCATTAGGTACATTGATTTCTAGTTTTCTAAGAAACTGTCATACTTATTTCTAAAGTGGCTATACAATTTGCATTCCTACCTGTATAACTAAGGTGTGTTCCCCTTACTCCCAGTATCCTCCATCATAGCCTGTCATCAGTATTTCTAATCTTAGCAATTCTGAAAAGTGTAAGATGGTATCTCAGATTTGTTTTGATTTACATTTCCCTGCTGGCTAAGGATATTGAAAAATTCTTCAAGTGTCTTTTGGCCCTTTAAAATTCTTCTGATGAGAATTTTCTATTTAGCTCTGTACCACATTTTTAAACTGGATTATTTGGTTTTTTGACCCCTAGTTTCTTGAGTTCTTTATATATATGTTAGAGATCAGTCCTCTGTCAAATGTAGGGTTGGTGAAGATCTTTTCCCATTCTATAGGCTGTACTTTTGTCTTATTGGCCATGTTTTTAGCCTTACAGAAGCTTCTCAGTTTCAGGAGGTCCCATTTATTAATTGTTGTTTTTAGTGTCTGTGCTACTGCCGTTATATTTAGGAAATGGTCCCCTGTGACAATGTGTTCAAGGATATTTCCTACTTTCTTTTCTACAGGGTCAGAATAGCTGAAGTTTATGTTGAAGTCTCTGATCCACTTGGACTTGAATTTTGTGAAGGGTGCTAGATATGGATCTATGTGCATTCTTCTACATGTCACCATCCAGTTATGTAAGTACCATTTTTGATGCTCTTTTCTGTCATTGTATATTTTTGGCTTCTTTGTCAGCAATCAGGTGTGTGGATTAATGTCAAGGCCTTCAATTTGATTCCATTGATCTGCAAGTCCGTTTTTATGTAAGTACCAAGCTGTTTTTCTATTACAGTAGATTTATAGTATAGCTTTAAAAAGAAAAGGGGATCCCTCATGTATGTACAGATATAAAAGAGGACAGATGTCATTCATCCTCAGAAAGTGAAAACTATGTTTTTCACAGTAGCCATATGCAAACAATACTTACAATTTACATCTTAATAATCTAATATGCCTAACTTTTGACCTGTGTAAGCAAGTCCTCAGAATATAATATCAAATTATACTCATTATTTCAGCTCATTTTCCAACACTTAACATGTTTCTTCCACATTGATCTAACAATTTTTTGCTAAAGGGAGCTACTTTGTGATCTTTCATGAATGTAACAGCCATCAGCCTATATTAAAAAATAACCAAGATAATTCTTTTCAAAATTCCAAAGACATACAAAGAATAATTTTTATCTACTATAATCTCTATTTCTTACCCATAAGAATGTTATTAGAACTTCTGTGTTCTACATTTTAATGCCTTTCTTCATGGAAATACTACAGGAACTCCTTATGTTTGTGACATGTGCTGTGTATTCCAAACTTTTGTTTAACCTTCCCTTGGCTGAAGAAGGTGATTATAACTGACTTAAAGACTCTGCCCCAGTTAAATTGATTTAACCTGTATTTTAGGAAAAGCTCTACAAAGCTGGAACACTGAAGAGCATTGCTAAGGTATACTTAGGAGAAACTTATCGCAAAGGGTCTACTTTTATCATTGGTGGGAAAGGTCACTCAATTTTTGTTGTAAGTATTACATGTCAGAAGTTTATTGTTCAACCATTGTAAATGACAATCAAATCATTCTTCACTCATCAATACAGAGTTTCTTGGGGTTACTTTAAGCAAAACACTGCACAATTTTCTCAGTTAAATACATGTTGCTCTCTAAATCACATTGGCAACATTTTAGAAAAACAGTAAACACATGAAAATCATATTAATTTTAACCAACACCATTGTTTATTTAGGAATATAAACTTAGCCAAATCTATCCCCTAGAGTATTCAAATATTTACACATAAAAAGAACTATTGTAATCTCAAATAGTTAATAAACATCAATGCCAATGTTAAATAACTCATGGAATACCCAATTATCCCTGACATAGCTAAAGTTAACCAGCTGATGCCTGACTGATTGTAGTAATGATTTTGAATGTGCCGTTTCTTTGTATCACTTATAATCCCATGCAAATTGTGCCAATGTTTATAACATCAGAATTTGCTACATAATGCTCTCTAGAGTGATGCTTCACAATACACATTTACAATGCAGCACTTGTTAAATAACTCATTGTTTTTAAAGCATTATTTCAATTTTTTCTCCAAAGCTCTATATGGTATAAGATATTAACTGTTTATGTAAAAGATAAAGAAAATGAATTGGCTATAAAGTAGGACAAGGCTTAGAAAAAATTGGTACACAATGTTTCTATTAATTTTGGGGTACAAGTTACCACTTTGGCAAATGTAGATACTCTTATCTTCTGACACCCTGTGAAGCCCTGAGCCACTCAAGCACCTGGCAAATGTAAATATAATATAATCCCAGCATCCCCAATAGAAAGTCATTCTTTGGTTGTGGACAATGATAGGTAGGGAGAAAAATGCTGATCATACAGTTGTAACACTAAGTTTCTGGCCCAACTGGCCCCATGGTCTGGATCTACTCACCACTGCTTAGCAACCCCCCACAATCCCCGCAAAATGACTTAGACATATATTAATTTCATGCTGTTTGTCCTATGTTTTAGGCACATTGCTAGATAGCTTTCATCTTAATTCAAGCCATTTCCATTAATCTGGCCTGCCATGTGGCCCATGGCTCACCTGTGTTACCTTACAAGCTGAATCTAGGAAGGCTGGTTCAATCTCTCTCTGACTCCACCCTCCTTATCCTACCTATGCTCTGATTTCACCACCTACTTCTTCAATGGTGCCGGCCATGGCTAAAACAGTCCTTTATTCACAGCATATAGACATCTCACATCACTTCTCCTTTTCTCTCTAATCAAAAAGAAGGTTTCAATTTCAACATAGCAAAATTACATATAACAAAACAGCTATCAAGCAAGAATTATAGTTACAATATCTAGTCTATTTGTATTTAACAAAATTAAAGAAAATATTCTATCATCTACCTTATCCTTGTGAGTCTAAAGTTTCATATCTAATACCTTTTATAATAACTAAACAAAACTACCTATAATTATCAAATCTTCAACTACATCAAAGATCACAGAAGAATATAATATTACCTAAGTAGACACTTAATGCAAGCAACTTCCAAAATCTAGAAATGACAGAAATAACATCTGTTTGCCTAGACATTCACCCAAAGTTCCTTGGTAATGGTGGGCATCCATCTTCAGCCTACAGGCCTAGAGTTTCTGGCATACCCTTCAGAGAAGTAGGAAGTCTGAAGAACTGCTCTGCATATTCTGGCATTCAGTCACTTATCCTTGTCTCCTGATGGATGTCTGGTAGTTTTCTCTGCAAAGTGGGAACCTGAAGGACCATCTCAGCTTGTTCTGCCAAAGTTCAGAGTCACCTTCCCATGGGTTCTGCATGTCCAGTTTATCCAGCATACTTTCAAACAGTCAATACAAAAACATTTTCTTGTCCAATGGCTAACTTTTGCCACAAAGATAGAAAACTCTACATGAAGTTTCTTTGCTGCCCATTATTCTCTTGAAGTAGATTGGTACTGTCAGGGACAGACCTACTTCACTGTCCAGAAAAGTCTAAGTTCTTAAAATATTTTCAATATTTTCTGTAGGTCTTAGAAGTGTTTGAAGATTAACTATCTAATTGAAATATATCTTTGCATACCTAAAAATCCTAACTAACATAACTGTTGTATTAAGTTTCTGGCATGACCTTACTAGCCTAGCCCTAAGGTTTTGACCTACAGACCCACAGACCCGCAGACCCCACAGACCTGCAGATTCACAGAATAATTTTATGCTGATAGGCCTAAGGCCTAGGCATATAACTTGCTAACTCTTTACCCTTAAATTAACCCATGATTCTTATCCTGTTCAGCCATGTGGCTCAGTACATTTTCTCAGAACAGCATAGTTGTTCTCTGTATCTTCTGGCTTCTTTGGCTTCTCTATGGCATATCTGCTCTGCTCTTTCTGTTCCCAGAGTTTTACAGTCTGGTAGCTCCCCCCCCACACACTTCCTGTATGTCTTCAGCGAATCTGCATTTTTATTAAACCAGTAGGTGGGACAATATTTACAATGTAACTTCATAATCCCACTATTTCCCCCTTTTTTCTTTTTAAAACAAGAACCTCAAATCTAATCCCTTTATTCACTATCTATAATTTCTTATAACCAACACTGTAAACAAACACAAACATCCATAATCTATTTTTTTTGGGAATGTGGGAATCATTCTCTAGGCTACTTCCCACTGAATGGGGGTACTGACAATCCCATGGAGATCCAAAGAAAAAAATTAGGACTATGGACAAGTCCTTAATGAAATAGTCTGTAAGAATGGGTCATCTAAGCTAGTCTCCTTGACATTGATTCGGATGCAGAGCACAGAGGAAGCTGCAACAGAGGTGCTCTGAAGTACTGAAACATCTAGACCATCCATTTCCATTGGAGACTTTTCAGGTTGTCTTTTTTGATGAAACTTTATTTTTCTTTAACCAGGAATAAATCCAAAGCCTCTCATTTTCTGTAAAAACAAAGAGAAAAATCTTCTCCAAAGTAGCATATCTTTTCACTTCAATTTTAAAGACAACTCATTTATAAAATAAATAGGTTGGGTTAATCCATCAGCATTTGTAATCAAATATCTTTTAGCAGCTTTAATTACTTAATTTTCAGTCAAAATACTTAAGGACAATAACATACAGTATCCAGACACTATTTGTAATTTCCATTTTTATGCAGCTTATTTTTTATTCTAGTTCTTCTTAAGGACTTTATCCTTTTTTCTTTTCTCTTTCAAGACTCTGCATATTTTCCAACACACTCTAAACCATTTAGAGTTTTTTTAATCTGTCTTTACTGTATATTTTTTATTTCTTATCTTATTCTGTTTCTCACCACACATTTTCTTGGTTAGGGTGGCTGACTCCACCTAGCTCCCTCTACTTCTTTCTGCTTCTGACCACACCATTAATTTGTCAAGATGTAGCTAAGGATTAAAGGCTAGGCTAGGATGGATAGCTGGCTCTACCTAGCTCCTAGCCTAGCTTCATTGCATTTAGCTTTCTAGCCAAGGTACTGGTAGGACCCATAATTACCACTATGAGGAATTTTAAGGTCCATATAACCACCAAATTAAGTACTTCCATCTTCTGTTCATTAACTCCATTTATGTATTTGGTAGCAGGGCCTCTTAAAAAGACTCACAAGTATTTTGCTGCTAACATTGTGTCAGGAAGTATCTCTTTACAAAAAGCCTTGCCTCTGCTTGCCTCAAACAGAGCATACCCACTAAGCAGCCATTTTTGACTGTGTTCTCTTTTTTTTCCTTATTAACAGAAACCTTAAATCCACCATATACAGCTCCCTGCTTACATTGAGGTTAAAGATCTGGCCTTGTTTAGCTTAAGTTTTGTGTAGTAAACATACTATCTTGTATTTCCATACACCATTCAGTCTCTGTACCATGGCCCACTTGAAAGACACAATCAGAAGTTGCTTTAGTCTCCATTTCTATGCTCTAGACTGTTTTAATCTTTCTATGACTTTATGTGGGTAAATTTTACCCAGGTTGGACATCATCTGTAGTATTTAGTTTCTGGTCTGTCCTTTCCATCCTAGCCCTGAGGTTCTGACCCACAGACCTGCAGTCCCACAGTCCCACAGAGACACACAGATGTTTACATTAACTTTATTCTGAAATTAATGTAAGATCCAGGCATATTACTTGCTAATTCTTTAACCTTAAACTAATCCATGATTCTTATCCTGTTCAGCCATGTGGCTCAGTACCTTTCCTCAGAGCAGCATAGTTGTCCTCTGCAACTGCTAGCTTCTCTGGCATTTCTGCTCTGCTTCCTCTTTTCCCATAATTTTCCCAGTCTGGTAGCCCCACTCACACTTCCTGTCTGCCTTTCGCTAATCAGTATTTTTATTAAACCAGTAGACAGGACAATTATTTACAATGTAACATCATAATCTCACTAAACATAAGTTTGGTTATCACAGATAATTATTAATCTGCATTTCTTAATTATACATTATAATTTTAAATGAGTTACATAAACATTATACCTTAAATAAGAATAGAAAAATACATACAGCATAACAAAATTGACCTTTTGTATCAATAAACAAAAATCTATAACAATGTAAAATATGTTGAGATTAACAGCTGAATTTGGATTGGAGTAAATTCAATAATCTATCTTTTAAAAATCATTCATATACCATATCCCCCTTTTCTTCTTAGAAAGAGACTGACTATGACCATTAACTATTTATAATAAAACAAACATTTATAAACATTATTTTGGGAATTTGGGCATAGTTTTCCATTACTACTTCCTGATGATTAAGGAGAACTGAAAATCTTACAAGTGTCCTAAGCCTGGATCATCTTAGTCTACAGCCTTGAAGCTGATGTGACCATCTCTTCATCAGAGAATTTTCAGGTCTTAGTTGATGAAACCATAAGAGCCTGGAAGCAATCCACAGGTTCTCACCTTCTGTTGAAACAAAAGCAGAACCTCTCTTTCAAAGCAACATATCCTTAGACACAAATGTAAAAGTCAAGATACCTTTAAAATATATATGTTTAACTTAGCAGCCTTTAAAATCAATTGTCTTCCTGCAGATAGCACATTAACAGTTAAAAAATTAAAGTAAAATACAATAATAATCATAATTCAGATTCAGTGTATTTTTTATTTTTATGTGGCTTATTAAATTTTTATACGCTATTTCTCTTTTTTAGGGACTTGCTTTACCCTCTTTCTTTTCTCTCTGAAGTCTATGTACATTTTAAACACATTATAACCATATAGAGGCTTTTTTTTTTCAAATCTGAATCTGTTTTATTGTGTATCAGAAAAGCTTTTAAAATGCTAGCACTGCTTTGCCTGCTGACTTCAACCTGCTTGGCTGCTTTTCAAGATGACAGAGGTTCTGGAGCCATGCTTACCTTCCCAATTTTGGAAAGCAGCATTAAATATTGTAAAACTCTTTACCACTTCAACTCCAGGGAATCTTTGGGTTCACACTATCAAGTAGAGCACTGCCTCTGCCCACTGCTCAATTATTTGGCAGCAGGGCCTCTTAAAAGGCCACAGAGTTTTTGCTGCTAATGCTGAGTCAGGAAGTTGGTCTTAAATGAGCCATGTTTGCTTACCACCAACAGAGTGTACCCAAGAAAATGCTGCTCCTAAGAAGCCATCTTTAACTCTGTTTCCTTTTAGTTCAATATAAACAGAAACCCTAAATTGATCATATGCAACTTGTTGCTTATACCAAGTCTTCTATGAGACTTCAGGAACCAGCTTTGGTTAAATTTAAACTGCCCTCCGTAATTCTGGTGCCATTTTGTAGCTCAAC
This sequence comes from Phyllotis vaccarum, assembly GCA_033318265.1. Classification (NCBI taxonomy): domain Eukaryota; kingdom Metazoa; phylum Chordata; class Mammalia; order Rodentia; family Cricetidae; genus Phyllotis; species Phyllotis vaccarum. The sequence continues at coordinate 92,226,428 of JARWLC010000005.1, read as the reverse complement.
CCCACATGCGACTCTCTACTTCAACTTACTTCAGAGATACAACTTGGAAGCATCCTTTGGCTTAATTTATATGCTCTAGAGCCCCTTAAATCTTTTTCATGCTTTATGTGGGTGTTCGGCCCATGATGGGATGCCATCTGTAACATGAACTTTCTGACCCGACCAGTCCCATGGTTTGGATCTACCTACCACCTCTTAGTCTGCTCCCAAAATGACTTAGATGCTTATATTAAATTTACGCTGCTTGGCCTATGCTTCAGGCACATTGCTAGCTAGCTATTTCATCTTAATTCAGCCCATTTCCATTAATCTGTCCTGCCACATGGCTCATGGCTCACCTGTGTTACCTTACATGCGGAATCTTGGGTGGCTGGATCAATCTCTCTCTGACTCCGCCCTCCTTATTCTACCTATGTTCTGATTTTCCTGCCTACTTCTTCTACGGTGCCTGCCATAGCCAAGACAGACCTTTATTCACCGTATATAGACATCCTACATTATGCAGTGACTTCTACAATGTCATAGTTCTCAAATTAATGTGCTACTTTCACAAATGTTTAAATCTTTTGAAATTTTTAAAATAAATGAGGACATAGGGGAAGGTTCCATTAAAATGAAATATATATATATATATATATATATACACACACACATACATATACATATATGTATATATACATATATGTATATATACATATATATATATACATACATGGGAACAAAATATATAGTAAAATATATTGGAACAAAAATATATAGTAAGGAATAGTATTGCTCACTGAAGACATTGGTTATTAAGTCAAAACCTTAGTGTCAAGCATTATTACCTATCTATGAATTATTGGTCATGGATGCCCTATATGTACCCAAAGGAATACATAATGCCATTGGGCTAGTTGCTCACAACAGACAGATGGTACAACTCTAGAGCTAAAACCATTATAAAATTTGGATATAGAAGACAGGACTCAGTCTTAAACTTATCAAGAAATTATATCCCGACCTACTTAAATATGCTGTGCATACTACTGAAAGAACTAAGTCATCTATGCTTATATCCAGAAATGGATTCTGCATAGGACAATACAGACCTCACAGACAAAAAGTGTTTACAATGGTAGAATGTATGTTAATTGTAGTAACTGTCCACTTTCTCAATGCTTTTGAGGTTTGCTCTGTAAGTAGTAATTCATGACTGCTGGTATAGTTAACCAATTAAGAAAAAGCCCTAATCAGTTTCTTCCCCCTGGGGACTCATACTGTTATTTCTGTTATTTTGCTAACTGGTAATATTGCCAAAATACTTTCTAAATATTTACATTTATACCTATATCTTTTTTTCCTGTTCTTATACTACTGGACAATAGATAGCAGTCCTCATATATTACCAGACTTCTCATACTTTAGTTTTACATAGCATTTCCATGGTAGGCTTTGGACAAATTTGAGTTTTTATAATCTTTGAATACATAATTCATCTTTCTCAGCTTCCAGAGTAGCTTTGATTTCAGGCCTAAGCCCCAACACACAGTTGAATATAACATTTCAATGAGTGCTGGGTTTTATAAATTAAAATATACTGGAGAGGTTCACTTTTTGATAGCAATTGCTAATTTCTTTTCTTTTTTCCTGTCTTTGACAAGTTTGTATTTGTATGTGCTGCATCTTTGGACATCTTCATTCTCCATTACACTCTGCCAGTTTCATTTTTCTTCTATTGAGACTGCATTCTTTTCCCACAATCCTCTTTCTACTTTGATGTAAAAAAGACAATAATCAATAATTATTTGTGTAATTTCTGTGACTGTGATAAGCAATTTTGCCAAAATGCAACTTAAGGAGGAATAGGTTTATTTAGTTTATCCTTTAAGTCATCATCTATTACTAAAAAGTGTCAGGGAATGATCCAAAGTATAAATTTGAAGTACAACTCTTGGAGGAATGTTATTTGCTTTATTCTGGCTCCTCCAGAGTCATGTACAGCTAGCTTCTTTATATAGTCAGAAGGAATGTACCACCCATAATGGCTGGGTCCTACTACACCAATTAATAATCAAGGCACTCCCTATAGACATGACCAAAAAATATATAATAAAGATAATTATCCAGTTGAGACTCTCTGAGTTGCTTCTATGCTGTATCAGGTTGACAATGCTAGTTTGGAACTTAATTTTACTTGCTTCTCTTTAGTAGTGCTTTTCATGCTAGTGGAAATTTTAAAGTCAGGCATGACTAAGATTCATTTGTGTTATTTCCTTTGAATTATCACCATCTTAAAGTAGAGGACTAGAGGTGAGAAGAAATATGCATAGAAAGTGATACTAAAACAAACCATTCATCAGTGATGCTAACAGATCCCGGAAACAACTATAGCTCAACTGCTATAAATATATTGGCATTAAGATATTTTTATGGGGGTAATTTGCTTTCTTTTGTTAATTTTTAAAACTTTTTTCATTATATATTTGAACTAGTTTCCCCTGTCTCCCATTCTCTCAATCTTACCTATCCCCTGCCCACCCCACAGCCTCCTCAAAAACAATAAGGCCTTCCATGAAGAGTCAACAAAATAACAAAATTGAGTATATCAAGTTGAGGCATGACCAAGCCTCAGCCATCATCTCCCTCCTCCCTCATTATCTAGGTTGAACAAATTATTACTCCAAGGGAATGGGCTTTAAAAAAGCCAGTTCATGTACTAGGGATAAAAACTGGTCCTCCTATTCAAGGCTGTATAAACTGACCAAGCCACAAAACTGTCACCCACATTAAGAGGGCCTAAACCTATCTCACGTAGTCTCAATCCAGAGTCAGTTGATTGGATGGAAACCTAACCTCTCTCTCCCCAGACTCTGCCCCTAAAAGCCTTCTAAACATCAGACCCTTTCCTAGAGCTACCCTCCAGTTCTAGGCCCCCAACCTGAGGAAGCCCTGCCCCTGAGAAATCCCTGCCCTTGATGAAGCCTGACAAAAGCCAGCCCCTCCCCGGGACTGCTCACAACCACACCACAGGTTACTTAAGGCCAGGTAGTCATATTTGCCATGTGACTCTTCCCCTGTATTTCCTAGGTTCATTTATTAAACCTGAATTTATGAATTTGGCTTGACTGGCTAATTGCATTGACATTGGCAGGAATTCAGCATCTGGGGATTTTGAGTACTTCTCATTCATGAACTCCCACTGGCTCGTGTCAGCTGTCTTTATGGGTTTTGCCATCATAATCTTGACACTCCTTTTCATATAATCCCTACTTCCTCTCTTTGACTGGACTACAGAAGCAAGACTGTGAATCTCTGCATTTGCTTCCATCAGTTACTGCCTTAAGTCCTTCGGTGACAATTAGGGTGGTCATCAATTTGATTGCTGGGGAAAGCCAGTTCAGACATCCTCTCCACTATTGTTTGGCATCTAAGATGAAGTCATACCTGTGGCATCAGGTTTTCCCATAACCCCACAATGGCTCCCTCTGTCAAGATACTGTTTTCTTTGCTCTCCCTCTTTGTTCCTCTCTCAACTCCTCTATCCAGTTTCCTCATGCTCTCATTCCTCCCAATGCTCACAGCTTACCCAGGAAATCTTATCTATACGTATCTCCTCATCTTAGGTGATCCATGCATGTCCTACATTGCTGGATGAACATTCAATTATGGTGGCCATTCATTTGATTATTATACTCTCTACTATTGCTTGGAGTCCTAGACTAGGATATCTTGAGGGTTCTTGGAGGTTTCCTTAGCACCATGTTTCGTTCTAATCCCATAGTGAATCCCTCTATCAGGATGTCCATTTTTTTGTTTTCCCTCTCTGCTCCTCTCACACAACCGTCTCCATCTCTTATAATTTGTTCCCACTTCCCTTTGCCGCCTCCCCATTATGACCCCAGTTTATTAAGAGAATTCTATTTCCCCTTCCCAGGGGGATCCCTAAATGTCTCTCTTAAGTATTTCCTATTATCTAGCTGTTGTGGGGTTGTCGTTTGCAGCCTGGATATTCTTTGTTTTATGTCTAAAAATCCACTTATGAGTGAGTACATGCCATGTCTATCTTTCTAGGCCTGTGTTACTTTACTCAGAATAATACTCCCCAAATCCATCCATTTTCCCGAAAATGTTAGGACATTATTAATTATTATTATTATTATTATTATTATTATTATTATTATTAATTGTATTTTTACTTCTGAATAGTACTCCATTGTGTAAATGTATCAAAATTTTTTAATCCATTCTTTGGTTGAAGGGCATCTAGATTGCTTCCAGGTTCTTGCTATTACAAATAATCCTTTGAATAACATAGTTGAGCAAATGCCCTTGGGGTAAGAATGAGTATCCTTTAGGTATATGCCCAATAGTGGTATTGCTGAACCATTGGGGAGATTGATTCCAAGTTTTCTGAGAATCGGCCATACTGATTTTCAAAGTGGCTGTACAAGTTTACACTCCCACCAGCAATTGAAGTGTTCCCTTTACTCTACATCCTGTCCAGCACAGGCTTTCATCTGTGTTTTTAATGTTAATAATTCTGGAGTAACATGGTGTCTCAGAGTTGTTTGAATTTGCATTTCTCTGATGATTAAGAATGTTGAGCAATGCTTTGTCTTTCAACTATTTGAAATCCGTATGTTAAGAATTTCTTATTTATTTCCAAACTCCATTTTTATTTTGGATTATTTGGTTTTTGGCCTTTAGTTTCTTATGCTCTATGTATGTTTTAAAACCAGTCCCCTATCAGATGCAGGGTTAGTGAAGATCTTTTCCCATTATGTAGGCTGTTGTTTTGTCTTATTGGCCATGTCCTATTTGCCTTATTGAACAGAAGCTTCTCAGTTTCAGGAGATCCCATTTATAAATTGTTTTTCTTAGTGCCTGTGCTATTGATGTTATATTCAGGTAGTGGTCACCTGTTCCAATGCATTCAAGGGTATTTCCCACTTTCTTTTCTATCAAGTTCAGTGTAACTGGGTTTATATTGAGGTCTTTGATCCACTTGGATTTGAGTTTTCTGTATGGTAATAAATACTGATCTATTTGCATTTTTCTACCTACTACCAATCAGTTATGCCAGCACCATTTGTTGAAGATATTATCTTTTTTCCATTGTGTATTTTTGGTTTCCTTGTAAAAAAAAAAATTTGGTGTTCATAGGTGTGTGCATTAAGGTTGAGGTCTTTGCTTTGATTCTATTGATCCTCAAGTTTGTTTTTATGGTAGTACCAAACTGTTTTTATTACTGTAACTCTATAGTAGAGCTTGAAGTCAGGAATGGTGAGGTCTTCTGAATTTCTATTACCAAACAGTTGTTTTTGACAATTCTGGGTTTCTTATTATATTTAAAATTGAGGATTATTCTTTCAGGGTTTGTAAAAAAATTGTGTTGGAGTTTTGATGGGGATTGCATTGAATGTGTAGATTGCTTTTGGTAAGATTGCCATTTCTACTATGTTGATCCCACCTATCTAAGAGCATGGAATATCTTTCTAATTTCTGATATCCTTTTCAATTTCTTTCTTCAGTTACCTAAAGTTCTTTTAATATAGGTCTTTCACTTTTTTGGTTAGAGTTACTCCAAGATATTAATGCTATTTTCAGCTATTATAAAGTGTTATTATTCCCTAATTTCTTTTCAGCCCATTCATGATTTGTGTATAGGAGGTATGTTGATTTTTGAGTTAATTTTATAGCCGGCTACATTGCTGAATGTGTTTATCAAGTGTATGTGTTCTCTGGTAGAATCTTGGGGGTCACTTAAGTATACTATAATATCATCAGCAAATAGGATAGTTTGACTCCTTCCTTTCCTATTTTTATCTCCTTGGTCTCCTTCTGTTGTTGTTTCTTTAGCTAAGACTTCCAAAACTATTTTGAATAGTTATGGGAAAAGAGGGTAGTCTTGTCTTCTTCCTGATTTTAGTGGGATTATTTTGAATTTCTCTCCATTTAATTTTATGTTGGTTGATGGCTTGCTGTATATTGTCTTTATTATGATTAGGTGTTTTCCTTGTGTTCCTGATCTCTCCCTGACTTTTATCAGGAAGTTTTGGATTTTGTCAAAGTCTTTATCATCTAATGAGGTGATCATGTGGGATTTTCCCCAAGGTTTATATGATGGATGACACTGACAATTTTTCATATGTTTAACCATCCCTCCATTTCTTGAATAAAGCCTACTTGATCATGGTGGATTATTATTATCTTTTGATCTGTTGTTAAATTCAGTTTGCCTGTATTTTATTCAATGTTTTTGCATTAATTTTCATGAGGGAGATTTGTCTATAATTTTCTTTCTTTGTTGCATCTTTGCTTGGCTTGGGCATCATAGAGACTGTAGCCTCATTAAAAGATTTTAGCAATGTTCCTTTGGTTTCTATTTTATGGAACAATTTGAGGAGTATTGGTAGTAATTTTTCTTTAAATGTCTGGTAGAATGATGCACTGGAACCATCTGGCCCTGGGTTTTTATTTTGCTTGGGAGACTTAATAATAGCTTCATTTTTCTTGGGAGTTTTAGGTGTATTTATGTCATTTATTTCATCTTTATTTATTTTTGGTAAGTGGTACCTGTATAGAACTCCGCTATTTTCTTTTATGTTTTCCAATTTTGTGGGGGTACAGGTTTTTGAAGTATGACCTAATTATTCTCTAGATTCTCTATATCTGAGTGTCTGTTGTTATGTCCCCCTTTTCATATCTTATTTTGTTAATTTGGATAGTCTCTTTTGGTTAGTTTGCATAAATGTCTGTCTATCTTGTTCGTTTTCTCAAAAAACTCTGATTCATTTATTCTTTGTATTGTTCTCTCTATTTCAATTGTATTTATTTTAGCTCTGAGTCAATTTCCTGAAGTCTACACTTTCAAGATGAATTTTATTCTAATTGTTCTAGAGCTTTCAGCTATGCTGCTCAGTCTCTTGTATGAGATTTTTCTTTTGTCTAGGCATATAATACTATGAGTATTTCTCTTAGCACTGTTTCCATTATGTCCTATAAGTTTAGGTATTTTATAGACTCATTTTCATTGAATTCTAGGAAGTCTTTTATTTCTTTACTTCCTCCTTGACTGAGATGTGGTTCAAGTGAGAGATGTTCAGTTTTAATGAATTTTTAGGCTCTCTGTAGTTTTTGTTGCTTAACTCTAACTAAAGTTCATGATGGTCTTATATGATACAAGGAGTTTTCCACATTTTTATGTATTGATATTTGCTTTATGACTGAATATGTTGTCAATCTTAGGGAAAATTTCATGGAGTGGTGAGAAAAGGTATATTCCTTTGTGTTTGGGTGGAAAGTTCTGTATATATCTATTAAGTTTTGAGTCATAACATCTGTTAGATTTCTTATTTCTCTATTAACCTTCTGTCTGGTAGACCTATCCATCGATGAGAATAGGATATTGAAGACTCCCACTCTTAATGTGTGGGGTTTGACTGAGATTTAAGCTTTAGTAATTTTTTATTACACATATGTAGGTGTCCTTGTGTTGGGGAGGTAAAATGTTCAGGACTGAAACTTTATCTTGATGGATTTTTCTTAGATGAATAAGTAATGTCCATCTTGATCTCTTTTGATTAATTATAGTTTGAAGTAGAGTATGTTACATATTAGGATGGCTATACCAGCTTGTTTCTTAGGTCCATTTGATTGGAAATCTTTCCCAGCCCTTTACTCTGAGGCAGTGTCGGTATTTGAAGTTGAGCTGTATCTCTTGTATGCAGAAGAATGATGTATTCTGTTCATTGTATGCACTGTATTAGTCTGTATCATTTTATATGTGAATTGAGTCTATTGTATTAAAGGATATTAATAACCAGTGATTGTTATTTCCTGTTATTTTCGGTAGTTGTGTATATATTTTTCTCTCTCTTTTTCTTTCCAGTGGGATTATCTGTTGCTTATGGTTTCATGAGTATATCTAGCTTCCTTAGGTTAGAGTTTTCCATCTAATGTTTTATGTATGATTAGATTTGTGGATAGGTATTGTTTAAATCTGGTTTTGTCATAAATTCTTTTGTTTACTTTGTTTATGGTGCTTGGTAGTTTTGCTGGGTATAGTAGTCTTAGCTGACAACTATGGTCTTTTAGTTTCCAGGACCTTCTGATTTTCATTATTTTCATTGAGTAGTCTGCTATTATTCTGATTGGTATGCCTTTATAGGGCACTTGGTCTTTTTTCTTTGATGCTCCTAGTATTCTTTCTTTATCTTGTGGGTAAATGACTTGATTATTATGTGGCAAGCAGGAGTCTAGTCTATTTGGTGTTCTGTAAGTTTCTTGTGTCTTTGTAGGCATTTTTTTATATAGGTTGGAAAAGTTTTCTCCTATAATTATGTTGAATATATTTTCTGTGCCTTTGAGCTGGTATTCTTCTCCTTTAGTTTAATTATTCTTAGTTTTGATCTTTTGATGGTGTCCTATATTTCCTGAATGTTTTGTGTTATGAGTTTTTTGGTTTTGGTGTTTTCTTTAACTTATCTATCTATTTTCACTGTTGTTGAATCTTCCACACCAGAGATTGTCTTTTGCATCTCTTGCATTCTATTAGTTATGCTTGCATTTGTAATTCTGGTTTGTTTCTTTGGATTTTCAATTTCCAGAATTGCATTGGTTTCTGTCTTCTTTATTGCTTCTATTTTAATTTTTAAATCTTAAATGTTTTCTTCACCTATTTGATTGCTTTTTCTTGGATTTCTTTATTTTCTTTCTGTGATTTTGATTTTTGCCTATTTTTGTTTGTCTTTTCTTCTATTTCTTTAAAGACATTTTTAGTTTCAATTTAATGCTTTTATTATCTTCATAAACTTGTTTTGAAGGTCATTCCCTTCTACTTCTTCTGCATTTCCATAACCAGGTCTTGTAGAACCACAAGATTCTGGTAGTGCCATATTTCTCTCTATATATATTTGCACTGGCATCTTCCCATTGCTTCTTTGAATCACTGAAGGATTTGTCTGTATCTCAGAAAGCTGATTTTGGAGCAATCTCTTCTAGCTGTGTGTCCAATATGGGCTTTTGGTCTACTTGGAAGTAGTATATTCTATCTCATCATGTCCTGTACTTGATGTAATAAGAGCTGACTGATTCTGTATCTCCGGAATCCAGTCTTAGTCCAAAATGAGCTCTTGTTCCAGAGGGAGCTCTTGATCCTATTGGGGATCTTGATTCAATATGTGCTGGCAAATTGTGTGTCTCAGATGCCACTTTTAATTCAGTAGGTACTGACACACCGTGGGTCTAGGCAGCCACAGTTGATCCAATAGAAACTGAGGAAGTTTGGGTCTCAGGGAACCACTCTTGATCTTAACACATGCTGGAAGACTGTGGGTCTCAGGTTACTGCTGAGTTTGAGTAGTAACCAGGTGTTGAGCTGGGTTCGGGGTTGAGTAGGATGTGTAGTTGGGGGTTTTCAGGATGCTGGATTTTACTGGGGCTTTTGGCCTACAGAGATTTTTCCTACTCACCTGAATTAGGATAAGGACAAGTAAAGGTGGGATTCTAAGGACTGTGTCCGAGGGCCTTAATCATGGAAACTGGGCTCTCTGCTCAGGCTCAGGCTTGGTTGAGTGTCACTCACCTCTAGGTCCAGTAGGAGATCAGGATCTGTCTTGAAAAATATTTTGATTGATTAATTTTTGATAAAAATTTATCTTCCAGGAAAAATATCAACAAAATGATTTCAAGTCTCTTTGAGTAGGCATAAGCAAAATTATTGTTTTTGTTTTTACAAATAATTTGAAGAGTAGAAATTGCTTTTTCTTGGATTTCTTTATTTTTTTTTCTGGGATTTGTTGATCTTTGCCTATTTTTGTTTGTTTTCCAACTCATAAACACTATAACTCTGTTTAGATGTCATTTCAGAACAGATTGTTATTTCAGTTATCTTTTCCTTATTACTGTTGTAATTTGGTGATAGTGTCCCATTGCCCCATCTATTCTCAAACCTACTATGTAGTGGGACTATGTTCTGCTACATTGTAAATAATTGCCAGCCTACTGGTTTATTAAAAATGCTGATGGTCTGAGGGAGACAAGAAGTATAGGCAGGGCTACCAGAATTAAAAAAAAAAAAAACCCTCTGGGAAGAGATGAGATTCCACAGAGAAGCCAGAGAAACACCATGCACACCCCATGATGAGATACCAGCAGATGCAGAGCAAAGAAGTTGAAATGCTGCTCTGAGAAAATGTACCAAGCTGTGTGACTAAACAAGGTAAAAATCATGGGTTAGATTAAGATCCTTAGGGCTAGAGTTAGCAATATTTCTGAGACATAGACTGCTTAGCATAAAATTAATATAAACAACAGTGTGTTTCTTGAGACTGCAGATATATGGGTCTAGACCATAGGCTGGACAGGCCAGAAATCTATTACCATACCACTATGTAACTGAGGTTTATCTCAAGACCCATAGTATCTTGTATCTATAATCTTCATGCTGAGACAATAGGAACACACACCCATGAGCCACCATATTCTTTCTATAGGAAAGATATCTCTGTTTATGTTTGAGATCTAAGCGTTAAAACCATAAATATTCTCACACATCCCAATAAATTCCCAACATTGTATTTTTTCTTTTGGAAGGTCAAATCTATTATGGTATGTGTTTATTTGAACCACACAAAATAAAATATTGTGTATGTCTGTGCTATTTCTATTCTTATATGCACTTCATTCTTTTTTGATTAAAAATTATAGTGGAACTGTGTTCATTATTTCATGAAAACAATGATTGACTGAAGGAAGACAGGAAAGGCTACCAGAATATGAAAACCCTTGGAATAGGAAGAACAGAACAGTGATACTCAGAGACCAACAGAGAAGCCATGATGAGATGCTAGCAGAAGCAAAGGAAAGAAGCAGAAATGCATCCCTAAAAAAATTGTACTAAGACACACTGCTGAACAAGATAAGAATCATGGGCTAGCTTAATAATTAAGAGTTAGCAAGTATATGCCTGGACCAAAGGCCAATCAATCAGCATAAAATTAATGTAAGAGTCTGTGTGTTTCTGTGGGACTCAGGTCAGGACCTCAGAGTTAGGTAAGAAAGACCTGGCTAGAAACATACTACTACAAAAAATATTTATGTGAATGTTATGTCTATATGTGAATGTATGCCACATATGTGGAGATTTCTGCAGAAGCCAGAGTAGATCATCAGCTCTCCTGGAGTTGATATTACAGGTAGTTGTGAACTGTTTGTTCAGTGTGGGTGCTAGAAATTAAAATTGAGATCTTGGGTTTTTTGAAAGTAAAACAATCACCTTAATCCCCTAGTATATATTTCCAGCCCTGATTTTGATAAAATTAACAGAAAAAAAATGTTTCTACTATGAGTCAAGACCTATAATAGGCAGTGAGAATGAAATGTTTAAAATTTGAGTTCTTTTGTGTATTTAAGCATGTTAATACCTTGATAGAAAAAAATAAGAGCCCCCCCTCTCTCCCTTCCTCCCCCCCTCTCTATATATATTCAGAATTTGAAATATTAGTAGAAGACATTAATAACTCTCAAGTTTGGAGCTACTGTGAGATTTTATAACACTCCCACAAAAAATACACTTTATTGCCATTGATCTTTGTTGCCTACCAGCACTTGATAGTAAAACTCTATTGCTGAAGGCATCACATTATTTGATCATAGGATATGGAGAATTTAGGCTTATATAGGTGTGGGAGCTTCCATATTGATAGAGGGTGATATGAAGAATTCTGAGAGAGAAAAATAATCAACAATTTTACCCAGTGATGAACCTTGTAAGGGATGGTAATGACTAGCCTGATAAAATATACCAATGGAGGTCATAGGTGGAATTATATTTAAGGATTTCACCACAGGAAGAAATTCATTTGATACTATATATGAAAACTTGTAATTGTGGAAATAATAAACTTAAAGGAGAGCCTTTATGTGAGAATGCCGTTCTGTATGCTGTAAATATCAATCTTTAAATAAAGAAGCTATTTTGGCCCATGACAGGCACCATAGAAAAAGTAGGAGGAGGAATCAGAATAGGTAGGAGGAGCAGGGTGGAGTCAGAGACAAAAGGAGCCAGAAGCCAATAGGAGCAACATGTAAGGAACACAAGTAAGCCACGGGTCAGGTGGCAGGAAAGATTAATAGAAATGGGTTGAGTTAAGATGTAAAAACAAGCTAACAATGTGTCTGAGCCAGAGGCCAAACAACATAAAGTTAATATAAGCATCTGAGTCATTTATGGGGCCTGAGCAACAGCAGGCGGCTAAGAGGTCTGGGGCTGCAGGTCTGTGGGTCTGGGCCTCTGGTCGCCCGGGACCAAGAAACCACTTTGTAACAGAGCCTACTATGGTTATTTTTCTAAATGGAGATAGTGTAAGCTATCCTCTACATACCTATCCCCGTAACCAAAAATTAATGAAGTTTTTACCTTGTATCAGAGATTCTTCTTTTCTTTAGTGGACAGAGGCTAATCATGGATATTTAAGTGGTCTAAGTGAAAAGTTTTAGTGACTATAGAAACCTTGACTCTAAAAAGTACAACAAATAGTACATCAAATAGTAGAATTATAACATACTCCATCTCTTCTAAAACTTAGGAAATGTTATGGAAGATACAGTTGAAAACTTTTAAGGCAGAGGTCAGAAACAGTCTGCCATGGGTATGGGAAGGACTCAGGATGCCCTAGCCAGCTTAAAGGATATTGACACTTGATAGCTTTCAGTGGAGAGTTTTTGCTCCGTTTTTTCATTTGTTTGTTTTTTGTTTGTTTGTTTTTTTTTTTTCTGTAGCAGGGCCATTTGTTTACTGCCCAGGTTTCATTCATGCAGATATGATCAATACTAATTTAATTTAAGTGGTTTATGGTTTATAAATACAAAAAGGAAAGGATATGAAATTGGGACAGGGCTATGAAATGTAGCCCCACAGAATTTTCGGTAACTCTACTAAAGTTACTAACATCAAGAAGAAGATGTAATGAGAATATTTCAATACTTATTTTAAAAAACAAACATATATTTTGTTAGTTATTTATCACTACTGTGATTCTGCAGGTGAAGAATTTTCCAGAGTCAAAATTTGGAAATTCATCTGTCGATCATATGAATGAGGGATTTGGAAAGCAAAGAATAGGAAAGTGTAAATGGAATTTGAGCAGACAACAAATAGTATGTGATGTTATATATTATACTTTATATATATTATATGTTATAGTACTTGCACAATTATGGAGGTGCTCTATCTTGTCTTGAATAGGTACAAGAATTTAATCATTTGTGCTGGCTATCAAACTGTGCAACACATATAATCAAAGAACAAACTGGAATAAAAAATAAGCAGGAAAGTAATTTAGTAAGTTCTATATAGATTTAGACAATTCCATTCTCTTTTGTCTCTATTCTATATCCAGAGTCTAACGCTATAGCTTACTTAATGGTGTTGGGAGTTAGGACATAATGTTGCAAACAAAGTAAGTGACAATTCATGTAAGACATAAAAATATTATGCATAAAGGTGCCTTATATTCTTGGACCATTTACAGGAGAAAAGGTGTAACAAGTCATAATTTAAGGCACAGGGGTCAAGTAGATGAAAATGTGGGAGAACAAGAACCTAGCCTCTGGTTCAATGGTATTAACTTTTAAGTTTGCACAAAGTTTTCAGTGTTTTTAAAATTGTTTTAAACTTTTATGCATAAAATATATTTTTGACTTCCCTCCTGATTAATATTGTTATTCTGTAAGCCTGTTATACTGTTTTAATTATTTTAAGAAAATTATGCTACAGAGATTATTATTTAGATGGAGTCAGCCAATATGACTAGTCACAATATATAAACAACAAACTTGTTAAATTCAAACTAACACCAAAGCCTATAGCTAATCTGTATATAATTTGTTCAGGCTTACCTTAAATAAAAAATTTTTATTGTGGTTCTTAATAATTCAGTAATGTATGCTTTAGTTTAAAAATTATAGTAAAAATAAATGATTAAAATGGTAACAAATAATTCCTTAGAAAATAAATTTTTTATCATCTTTCAAAATATGTGGTTAAATATGCCTTTATGTTTTAAAATATGTTTTTGCCAAGTGAACTTTGAAAATTTTATTTTAATGCTTCTGTGAAATCATGAAATAGAAACAGACTTTCAGATATACTCTTATTCATAATAATAGTCCTAGCAACAACACAGACTTTAATAGGTTTTGATGGAGTTGGGATATAGATCAGTTAGTATAATGCTTGTGTAGCATCCATGAGGCCCTGAGGTAAATCCCCATATCTTTATACAGTAGATTTAACAATGGATGTTTGTGAGTACAGCCCTGGAAAGGCAGAGCAAGAGGTTCAGAGGCTCAAGATAATCTTTGCTTATGCAGAAATTTTTGGCACTTCTGAGGCATATGAAACTATTGAGAGAGAATGAATTGGTGAAATGCTGTGGGAAGAAAATCAGCTGCGTTGCTGGTAATACTACGAGTATAATAATAAAAAATGCCTTAAGATTTAGTTTGTTAATAACTAAAGTTTAGAACATGCCTATTTTGTCACCAAAATTTCTATCTTAACTATTTTAAAAAAATAAACCCATCTTCCACAAAAATTCCAAGAGTCCTTTGAGTTAAGTCCATAACTCAGAGACAATTATTATCATTCCATGTTCCCCTTGCCAGAGGGAGAGCTAAATGAAATGTGATATATTTATTTGATGGAATTCTACACTATATAACTTTACATATACAATAGATGGAGTTTTTTTTTTTTTTTAAAAAAATTTGAATAGATAAAACCACATAAAACAAAGCCTGAAGAGATAGACTCTGCCCCATATAATAATAAAGTTCAAGATAATTTGTTTATGCAGGAATTTCAGTCAGGTCTAGGACATATTTTTATTAAAAAACAAAAATAAAGTCCCTTTTAACAGAGGGAAGTAAACCACAATGATAAAAATAAAAATAATTTCTACAACACCAAATTTATTTATCAAACTATAAAGAAAATTTAACAAGATTAGAGACTATATCCTGACTGTGGTAGTCGGAGGAGCTGCAGTGATCCCATATTGACTATTGGAAAGAACTAAATTCTAGTCTCAGGTCATCATCAGATAGGCTAAGTTTAATATACAGTAAAGGTCAGGAGATCTGATGTAGTGGGATTATTACATTGTAAATAATTGTCCCACCTACTGGTTTAATAAGAATGCTTATTGGTCGAAGGTAGACAGGAAGTGTGGGCAAGGCTACCAGACTAAGAAAACTCTGGGAACAGGAAGAACAAGACAGAAATGCCACAGACACACAAGAGAAGCAGATACAGAGGACAACTATGCTGCTCTGAGGAAAGGTACTGAGCTGTATGGCTAAGAAGATAAGAATCATAGGTTAGTTTAAGGGCAAGAGCTTACAAGTAATAGGCCTGGGCCCCAGGTCAATCAGCATACAATTAATACAAGTGTGTGGGCCAGAAACCTCATACAACAATCTGACCCTAATTACAGAACCATTCCTGGTTACAGCATATGGGATTATGTTTCCCAGTTCTTTATTTCTATACCATCACATAAGATATATAAGATTCATCTGTGAAATTTCTCTGTCTCCATCTCTGTCTGTCTCTGACTCTCTCTCTGTATTATACAGCATTTGACTTAAAGCAGCTTGTCCTCTGCAGATCCATCTATGTTGACTTTGTGGCTATTCATTTAATCTTTGCTCAAATGATTGAAAAATAGTGGTTTTCCGGTTTTTGTATTTGAGTTTAATGTAAGTTTGAACAGGACAAAGGCAACATAGTACTGTGCAGCCACAGCTTTATGAAAAGATAATATATCAGAAATTGTTTTATGTCTTAAAAATTATTTCTAAATTTCAAAGCAAAAATAAAAGATTCTTTATTTCAGGTATGTGTTTTTTGCTATTCTTTCTGATTTTACACTGTTTATTAGACAAAAATAAGACACAAGATATCATATACATGATTACCTTTCCTAATTAGACTTAAATTAGTGGATAATAATAGGTTAGTGAGCTAATAGGTTACTAATATTTCATTGACTCCTAGATTTAAAGGCTTATGCAGTGGGATGACACATGCTATTGCTTATTCTGATGTCTGTTCAATTTTCTGCATAGGCTACAGCTGAGAAAAACTGAGCTGAAACTAACCTAACAGATCCAAAATTAACCTATAAATTGTGTCCCTCAGTGCTTGGAGTGAAGGCATAGTCACATAACAGGTTCTCCAGGATGTTAGCTAATGGGTATTTTAGAAAATACATTCCTGAAGGTGTATGATTTAATTTTTAAATTAGTTTACAGCACATCAATGTCCATAGGGAAGGGACTCCTGCTACTGTGATCCCAAACTGGAAATTCAGTTCATAAAATTGTGAGATCACATTTGTCAATCTAAAGATCACTTTTGTCTATTGATATGTTATATTCAAAAGTACTGTTTTCAGCAAAAATCAATGAAGCCATTATTGTTAATGCATAGGATGATGCACATATAGGTCTTTAATCGTGACTGGCAAATATCAGAAGTCAATGTCACTACGGGTAAATAAAAATTTCATCCAGACAAACTTTTAATTGGCTTTAAGTTGGCATGTCATTCTTTGCTATGTTTTATCTTCTGTGAGATGCTAATAAAAATAATAAAGCATGACCCTAAATATGCCACAAAATCCTGTTAAACAATAGATTAAAGGGAATAGTGTTGGTATAATATAAGCTGAATCACATTTTATCTGTTTTTTCTTTAGTTATATTAACTTCAGAATACTTACAAGAAATTTGAGAGGTATACCTGTATATTTAGCTCTTTTGAATTTGCTTATTATAAATTTCCTAGTACTTCCCATTCATGTCTTAATTATTAAATACCATATCAATGTCCAAAAGAGAGAAAGTGAAATTGAAAACTAATACCAAATTTTATAATATCCATTCATCTATCTATCTATCTATCTATCTATCTATCTATCTATCTATCTATCTATCTACAAACTACATATTATCTACGTATCTTCTCTAATCTATCTAATTCTGTTTTTATTATTCAATATACTTATTATTCACTTAACTCTGTCAATGGGAGGGCCCATTTTGGCTTCACCTTCAGCCTCCTTTTAAATCAAAAACAAATTTTAACCACTTCATTCTGCTTCTTACTTGGGCAGCAATCAAAGACCAGTTTTGTTGACCATATTGACATAGCAGAAGGAAAGAATCAGAGGCTCAACTAATTGCAGACACCACCATGGACCAGGTGCCATCTTCAGAATGTGCTGCTACTGCTAGGCCACTGTCTTCTCATGGCTACAGAAGAGATTCTTCAGTCACCCACAGCACTGATTTGTGATTTCTCTTTTCCAGTTTATTCTCTCTGAAGACAACCTCCTGTACCTTTCTGCTTCCTTTAACAAGCAAACACATAATGTTTTTATGTGATTTAAGAAATAAATAAATTTTCAAGATATTTTACATTTTTTGTCCTGACCTCATTCTTGTTCTACTTGATGTTGTACAAAACCTTCTTTCTCCTTCCGCTTCAGTGCTTCCTGAGAGTGATATATTCTGCTATATTGGACCTACTATGTGCACCGGATTCTTTATGTTCCTGCTACAGGGTACCTTTTTGTTTTTGCAGTCAAGATCGGTTGTCTTTGCTCTATGCAGTTGGGTTTCGGAGAACCTAGTGTTTCTTTCTTCATACATTTATACCACTTTAAAAAGAAATAAAAGCTAGGTGACATTAATGGAGGGCATTTATTAATACAGCAGACATTAGTGGAACACTAATGAAATATGACTCATATGTTGACAAAGACATCTAACAGAGCGGAGGGAAGCAACATGGCCATTCAGGAGCTCTGGGGCAAAGAAAAATATATTTTCTATAAAAGGGGGTACATAATAGACACATTTATAAAGTGATGAGAGGAATTTCAGATTAACAAGTAAAGCCTTAGGTTAAACATTTACTGAGGTATTGATGGATTTTTAGCTGTATTGAATTCATACATATTTATATAAGCCCTGTTGTAATGGGGTTTCTTTGGTCCCGGGTGGTCAGAGGCCCAGACCCTGCTGCGCCAGACCCCTTAGCCACTAGCCGCTGCTGCTCAGGTCCCCAGAAATTACTCAGATGCTTATATTAACTTTATGCTGTTTGGCCTATGGCTCAGGCACATTGCTAGCTTGCTCTTACATCTTAAATCAACCCATTTCTATTAATCTGTCTGCCACGTGGCCCGTGGCTCACCTGTGTTCCTTACATGTTTCTCCTTGGGTGGCTTGCTCAATCTCCTGACTCCGCCCTTCTTCTCCTACCTATGCTCTGATTTCTCCTCCTACTTCTTCTATGGTGCCTGTCATGTACCAAAACAGCTCCTTTATTTAAAGATTGATATTCACAGCATACAGAAAGGCATTCCCACATCAAAGCCCAAATATAAACTCAATATCATTTTTTTCCACAGATGTGGAACTCAAGACCCAGAGGACATAAAATAGTGATTTCCAAATGTAACAATCAGCAATGCAGAAATGTGAATCTATTGCCTATTATTCCAGTCTTCTCTTCACCTTGCTGACACTGAGAAGAAGGATGGAAAACAGATTTCATAAAGCAACAGTCCATGGTTTTTCTGTTTTGTTATGCCTTTCTGTTGTATCACCTACGATATTGGAGCTTTGTTGTACTATTTCCATTTCACCGGCTAGAAATAAAACTATAAAACAAGAAAGAAGAATACAATAGATCTCTTCTGCTGTTCCTAAAATCTCCCAATTATACTCTAGCCACCACAAGCACTGACTTTCACATGCTGAGGGCAGTCTTATCCTTTTTCAGAAGACACTTTTTTGTGGGATGTATAAGACTTAGAGGTTTCTAAGGGCCTGACGGCCAGCCAACCTCATTCAGTTCAAACTGGTTACAACTGGTACCATAAAGCATGTGCTCATGGTGCTTCCTCATAAGCCATAAGGGCCCTTTATAAGCCTTCTGGTGTCTGCCAGGAGAGTCTTGGCAACAGAGGTGGAATCCTGATAGGAAATGACCTGGATCAGTGAGTGAGGACCTTGCCACAGTAGCAGATTCAGCAAAGCACAGACCATTCTCCTGGATATGTGGAGTGTATGTATATAAGGCTTGCCCTTTCCTCAAATGAATTGAATTTCCTTGTTTCAAATTGCTCCCGGAGTCCGTAGTGGTAGTTTGTTGTGCCTACTTGCCCCCTCCTCCAAGGGGAACTGGGAGTACCCAAAAAGCAACAACCTGTCATGCCTAGAATGTGTTTCCTATCCTTTTTACTTGAGCTGTGACATATTTAACAGATTTTCTTAGCAGACCTTAAGCACTCATTTCTTATCTTATGATGTCTTTGCAAAGAAATAGAGTTGAGTTCCTAGAAAGATCATGTAGCATGGCCTTTCCAGGGCTGATAGTGGTCTTTCTGTCAATGTTAAGTGCCAGAAAGATTGAGGGTTTTCCTAATGTAAACCTTCTAAGATTTTATGTTTTTCAATTAAAAATTGAAATTGATAATAGGTTTGGTACACTTAGCTGGATTAATTTTTTAATGTAACTAAGCATGTTTAAGAAAGTAAAATGTATTTTAAACAATAGAAATTGATTTAATTATTTTATTTTAAACTGAAGAATACATCATTCCAAGTAACAAATTCTCAAAGTTAGAAAATAAATTAAATTTAATTGGTCAAAGATCCAAAGAATTACCTGTCATTACATAATTTTGTGACTGGATTATTCCAATGGTCAGCTTATGGATCTCTGAATTCAGGAATAAGAATGAGCCGGTGATGAATAGAGGTCCATAAATATACATCACTCTCTAAAATAGGTGATATGTAAACATAAGGTATTACTTACACCTACCAATAAAGGAAGATACAAAATGAGATAATTTTATTGTTCCCATTCTTTTGTTATGTCTTTTCTTCTTCAGACAAACACTAAGGAAACTATAAAAATAAATCTATCCACAAAACGACTGGCTCACAGGATTCATTTTCACTCTAAGTGTAGTTTTCCATCTTGGCTCCTTATCCAAATTACACAAAGCAATAGGCTGTAGGACTACCCAAGTAATTGCATTCTCCTAACTTCTCTACCTTGTGGCCCAATAAATCTGAGCTATAATGTAAAGTTCTTTAATTAGCTCAATAAACTAACACATACTCATATATCTTTGCTTAAAAGTAGCTTGGATTTTTATGATTGGAAAACTAAAACAGACTTGCAAATTCAAATAATATAGAAGTGAAGTTGAACACAAGAATAAAAAATAACAGTACCTATAAACCTGAACTGATGAAGTTTTAGTATTTCTATGTCCACACACATGATAATCTATGGAACTGATATTTATTCTGATTTTAATTGATTCTCTCTGAAAATATTCTTTGCAATATTTTTTCCATAACTCAGTTGCTTCCAGTCAAAAGACTATTGTTAGGTTGGAGACAAAAGTTTTGTGTATTTTTATCTAGTAGATAAATTTATTAAATATAGTAATTTTTCTGTTTTGAATACTCTTTGTGCATATGTATACAGAATTCTTTAAAGAATAAACTCTCTAAACACTGATATCTTGAATTATAGTGTATATTTTTAAACTGACAGAGTTTTCCAATTATTCTGTATACTTATATTTATAAATTTGTACACTATTTTTGTGTATGACTTTGTTTCTCCATTTACCCTTGTACTTTGTCTCCCGAAATTTCATAGATTTGCACTAAGATCATATAAAAGATCTACATTAATAAATATGTTGAATGATATTCAGTTATGAGAGGTTATAAAATATTTTCAATTTGGGCCATTGTTATATCTAAGCTACTTGAGGCAGAAGTTGTGACCTCCATCTGCTCTGTTTACCCAACACTCATCACTGGCTTCTCCTATCATGAACACCATGTTCTCCATGATGGACATTGCTTTCTCCAACTATGAGCCACAATAAATCCTTTCTCTCTTAATTTGTTTCTGACAAGTAATTTGTCTCTTGAGGGAAAGCAAGAAAAACTATGACATGGGAGCTAAACACTGAAATATATGTAGAGCTGATCAGTTGTATATTTATAGAACGCATAAATCTCTGATAATTGATAAAGGTAAAATGCTTCATAAACATGTAGGATTTTACTTCTGATTAGAAGTGAATGACTTTCCTTTGTGCCACATACTTTTCAACATTAACATACACTTATTGAGAGGCAGGTAAAATAACAGTACTTACTATAGATGCCATATATGCATATACAAATATTTGGCATGGAGTCTTTGATATCATTAATTACAAAGTAAAATTTTTCATATAAGTACTTTATTTAAAATGTGTTTTTAAATTAGTGTATTTTCTCTCTCTCCAATTAGAAAGTTGGAAATTATCCTATGAAGCTGGCAATGGAGTGATCTGGTAACTTGGTAGGTAAAGCATAGAGGAGGTCTAATAGAAGTTGAGCAAGCAAAAATTATGACATAATGAAATAATTGCTTACTGCAAAAGTAGATACACAATATGCTTTTGGGTAGTTTGATTTAGTTTTATTTTTGTTTGCTATCAGAAATGAGGCCTATGGATATTATTCAAAATATGGAGCTATTGAGATGGCTTAATTTTAAGATCAATGTCTACTCAGCCAGAGAACTTGACTCTGAGTCTCTCCATGCTCATGTCCACTCCCAACCATTTGTAGCTCCAGTTCCATAATTTATAGCACTGTCTGATGGTATGTGTGAATGCTGCACCCCTGTGATGTTCATATGTACATGAAGGTACAACACTCATATACATACAGGTTTAAAATTAAAAAAGAAAAATTTGGAAAGGAGAAATGACAAGTGCATTTGTATAGAGTTGTCTAAGGGTGATGCTAAGATCATTGGAACTCCTTGCCCACACTCTTTACACCTTTTCTTTGTTGAATGCTAATGTTTGAATTTATTCTACAGGTTAAATTACACTTATTAACTTTAAGCCCTTAGCTTGTATCTTTCAATAATGGAAACTTAGTACAAACAATGGTGTTTAAAATCAAGCCATGTTATAGAGTAATATATAGATTGTAAAATATTGTTGTGTAGGTGTTAAGTAAATATATATGTATTTTGTAATTCAAACTAGGAAAGTTACTCTCATAGATTTATTTTTCTACCTGAGAGATAGTAAAAATAGAATATAGAATTACCACTGAACCTAGTTACTCCCAGAACACACTGAAATATAATATAAGCTAACATGGCTTAAATATGGTTTTTATTCAATACATAGGATGATGTTCTGAGTTAATTTAGAGCCAAGGTACCTTTTAGATGATAAGATGTAACATCAGCATTGTTGCATGCATAGTATAATTTAATTATAAAACTGTATTCTTCAATGAAATGTTAAAGAGTGAAAGAATGAAAGGTCCAATAATTTAGTTTACTAAGACAAAAATGTCTCATTACTCAATTGCCCCTTTAAAAGAAAATGCTGACTGTTATAAAGTCATTGGCTGGGATATCTTTAAATGAAAATACTAAATACCACCTTAGCTGATAGAATGTAACCAGAAATAGCAGGCTGCTCATCAAAAAGTATCATTTTCTAATATTAGTAAATGAAATCTAGGGCAAGGACAATCATGAAAATGCTAAAACAGGCTGTGCCAATCATGAAGACTCTAGTAGGTTATTCTTGTGAATATTTAAGTTGTGAAGTATTTCAATTGTTAGCAAATTCCAAATCTCTTTTTGAACTGTTAGTTATATAAAAAGAATGTAAAGTTTTGAATTTTGATTTTCCACTTAAACGGTGAAAGAGCTAACTGCTGAGTGAGAGAAAGAACAGAGAGAGCAGAGAGAGAAACATAGTTCAAGATATTAAAACTTACATATTTAAAAAATGTGGTATGACATGGGGAAAATTAAAGAGTACACAACTATTGCACATGTAATTTTCATTATAGAAATAGGTATTGGATTCTTTAAAAATTAGAAGTAAACTTACAACCCACCACTCTATGGATCCAAGTCAACATTCTGCGGAGATATTGGCACATTGATGTTTACTGTTGTACTAGTCACAATAGTGAAATCATGAAGTTTATGTCAATAGATGACTATATAAAGAGAATTTGTACATGTACATAATGTAGTCTTCTTTAACCATAAGAATAGTAAATGAAAACAACTGGCAGTTATCTTATTAAATGATATAAGCTGGACTCAGAAAGACAAATATAATTTCTTTCTTGTATGAGTCCTAGATTTTATAAAATAACATGAACTCACAACCGTGCACTATATGCTATATTTATAAAATAGGTATGTATGGAGTATTATTCAGCTGAAAAAGCAAAAACCAAAACAATGACCTCATGAAATTTGCTGGCAAATGAATGGAACTAGAAAAAAATCATTATGAATGAGGCAACTCAGACCTAGAATGACACACATGGTATATACTCACTCATAAGTATATATTAAGTGTAAAGTTATAAGATAACCAACCTACAACCCACAGCCCCAGAGAGGCTAGATAACAAAGAGGGCCAAAGGGGAATTCATGGATTTCCCTTGGAAGGGAAAATAAAAGAGATCTTCTCATTAAACTGGGGTGGGGTGTGTGAGTGGTGTGTGAGGATGAGGAATCAGATTGGGTAGGCTGAGTGTTGAAACTGGTTGGGAGTCCGATGAAGGAATAAAATAATGAAAGAGAAGTCTTGATGTGGAGAGGGGGCATTTTGGAAACAGGGAGAAACTTGGTGCCTGGGAAACTGAGAAATCCACACAGATGATCCCAGATAAAATTCTTAGAAATAGTGGAGAGGATGCCTAAGCTGGCCATCAATTGTAACCAGATTGATCACTACACTAAATTTTCATCATAGAGCCTTTATCTGGTAGCTGATGAAAGCAGATGCAGAGATGCATGGACAAGCATTGGGTTGAGTTCCCGAAGTCCTGATCAAGATAGGGAGGAGGGACTGAAGGAGCTGGGGTCAAGGTCATGATGGGGAAACCAACAGGGCCAACTTGACTTGAGCTTGTGGGAGCTCACAGATTAGATGGACAGCTAGTAAACCTGCATGGGACGACCTAAATTCTTTGTAGTGTGTGACAGTTGTGTAGCTTCATCTGTTTGTGGAGCTCCTGGCAGTGGGATCATGACCTATCCCCAGTATGCTTAGCTGGCTTTTGTGAACCTGCTCCCTAAGTTAGATTTGCTCACTCAGCCTTGATGCAAAGAAGGAGCTTGGTCCCATCTCAACTTGATGTGCCACGCTTTGTTCAAGCCCATGGAAGGCCTGCCTTTTTCAGAATGGAGATGGAGGAGTAGATGGGGATGGGGTAGATGGGAGGCAGGAATAGAAAACCAGATATTAGAAAGGAGGGGAAATTGTAGTTGGTGTGTAAGATAAATGAAAGAAATAATTTAAAAATTGTGTGTGTGAGTAGGCTGTTCCTATTAGCAAAATACAAGCTAAATAAGATTCCCCATAGCTGTTATACAGTCATGACTGTCTCTTCTTCACTATATTTTTGCATTCCTTTAAATCTGTATGGAAATATTTTTGTGAATAATTAGAATAATTTTCATTATTGAGTTAGGGGGTCTAGGTTTATATATTTTACATGAAATTGTTTCTATTTTGTGAGAATAATATTTGTCATTGTAATTGTTTGTACATTAGAAATAAATACCCTATTGCACTCTATAAAAGAGATATTTACTAGGAAATATTATATTTTAAATGTCAAATTTGCTAGATTACAATTTACTTACAGTGAAATTTGCATTCCTTAGTTATCTAGGTTGGTTAGGTTTGCCAAACGTAAAACCTGAGTGAAACCACTAAAATAGAAGTGGAAAAATTTTTAGTATAATTGACAAATGTATGGCTTCAAGTTATGTGATTTTTTTTCTATTTTCTATCTTTCTAAAATATTTTATCTTTTGCAATGTTTTTCTTCTAAAACAACTAGTGATTTGATTTTGATACTATTTAGACTTTTTCTTTATTTCAAGTTTTATGTGAATAAAAACATACAAATCTGTACCTGTTTTCTTTAGCTTGCTATATTAGCCCAATTCATGTACCATATATCAATAATTTCCTCAGTTTAATTATCAGCTCTTTTATAGTCACAATACTCTCCCAACCTTTTAAAAAGAACATTTATGTTATTTTGAGTAATTTTTCTCTTCTTAGTAAAGTTGCTAAAATGTTCATTGCAATTCTATGTGTTTATCTTTCATAAGGAACAGCATCACAGAATATACACTTAATTTTCAGCAAATTACCAACCTGCCACCGCAATGGAATGCATTCCTGTTAGCATTATATAAGAGTTACTTGTCTCTTAATGGCTTATTTACACTTGTGTAGTTAGTTGTATCTATTTGGTTTTTTTTGTTGTTGTTGTTCATACTTTGTATTTGACTGTTTTTACATTTTAACATACATTTTAACTCTGTGTATAGTAAATGGTGTGTATTTAGTTTCTACTTGTTATTTTAGTCTGTAAATGTTATTTAGGACAATTTGGTTAAAAGTTGTTCATGTAATTTATATCCTTTCTCTCCTACTTCTGTTATCAAAGACTAAGAAAGCTGTGCTAACTTGCCTTGTACATCGAGAATTCAAAATAATACAATTACACATAAAGAGCTGTGAATGCAGTTTTAAAAATTGGAAAACATGAAATGAAATTTAAATGTAAGTTTTAATTATAGCATTTGTGTAGTTAGATTTCCAAAATGATACATCTGAGTTCATGCGTGGAATGAATGGCAAGAATGTGATAGAGGTTAGACAGAAACTAGAGTCATGGAGAACATAGTGATGTTTTCTTAATAGTTAACACAATTTAAAAAAATCAAACTAAGATAGTAAATACATAGAGGAAAACATAACATGAGATACATTTGCAAATATTATTGAATTATTAACTCATTATACTTAATGATGCATCCAAATTATTGATATTGAGTAGCATGCCATAAAAATACGGTTGATAACATGTTCAGTTTGTAATGTCTGTTGCACTTTAATTTCCAGTTAGGAAATTGTTCCTTATTGAGAAGTCAATATCATGTGGAGGATTTGATACAAATATAAAACTGAATAGTAATAAAACACTTCCATACATTCTTGTATATATGTACATATACCTTTATATAGATATCTTTCTCTAATAAATTAAATTGTGTTATATATTTACATATACATGTGCACACACATGAGTATATTGATCTCAGAATGAACTCAAGAATGTGCTAGGGAAATAAGATTTTCAAAGTACAGTGTATCATTGAGAAAGACAAACTCTATATTGCCAAGACAAAGAAGAAAAAATGAGACCTCATATGCTACATTTATAAACTTTTTTGGAAACTCTTAAAGCCTATACTCTATTACTGTTGCCTTGCTTATACTCCAGAAGTGAAAGATAACTACCTATTGCTAATGACATCATGCACTTCAGTAATAGGCCCCAGAGAGCCCAGAGCTACAATTAACCTGAAAGCCTACTTCCTGAGAATCAGCTTCTATGATACCCAACGGTACGATGCAAGCTTCCAAAGGAGAGAGGAAACCAGCAGTCTCACCCAGATGTAATGCCTCTGAAACAAATCAGTGTTGAGCATGGCACACTAACCTTACAGGTGCAACAATAGCACACATACTTTGGTGGCAAACAATGAGTGCCTAATTGTGCTTAAGGCTCAACTAATAAGAGAGATACAATGTTTATTACTGAAAACCTAGTCAACTATTTAATGCTAGTAAAATCATGGCTTTTAGAGGAGAAGCTATAGCCACTAATTTACTAAATCATAATAATCTGTGACAACAGTATATAAACAATCGTTCTTATATACAGAGATAAATGTATTCTTTATTCTCACTGAGGAAACTTCCCTTTTCAACACACTGAATCTGCAACAGAAACCCACAACCAATCAATATGCAGAACTGTGGAATCCAGTCTCAATAACCACATCTACAAACTATTCCCATGCCTACAGCTCAGAGAACAATGTGGAAGGAAGGGTGAAAAAATTGCAAAAGGCAGAGGATCAGGGACTTTGCTGTGAGATTGGGTCTCCTAGTAAGATCAGAAGTTACATTTATTAGGTTTTACCAATATTATTGCCTAAGCATGAACTGAACAAGGAGTCACAAATAACCATGTCAAACTGCATGGAGCAAAGCACAGGTGGCTCAATCCTACAAATACTCCAGGCAACTGAACAACACAGAGACTAGGAGAGGTGGACTTCCTCAGGGAATTGCACTGTATTATATGTACATATTTATGTAATAACAAGAAATAAAAATGAGGCCCTGAATTTGAAGGAGAGTATATAGGGGTATATGAGAGTTTGACAGTTTGAAGGGGGAGAAATGTTATAATTAAAATAAGTCTGAAAAATAAATGAGAACAATAAAAACTCTTATTGGTTGTCTTGGGTCAGGGATCAGTTGATGTCACAAGTCTGCTTTACTATGAGCTTCGTTCCTTCCTGATTGGTCAGCTCTTCTGTCAACTAAAGATACAGTTCACAGCAGATGTGATTTTGACAAGCTGCCCTTCTACCAGAGACCACTATCTTCAATTAATAGAAATGAACCTGATATAAACAGAAAAGTATTATATCCACACTGTTTTTTTTATATACACATATGAGTTTTCTTTTTATTACTGTGATAAAACACTGACCAAATTTAACTTGGAAACAAAGGACTTTTTTGGTTTACAAGTCTCAGCCCCAGCCTATCACTAAGGCAATTCAAGGAAGTAACCTGTAGGCAGGAACTTAAGCAGAGGCCATGGAGGAATGTGGCTTACTGGCTTACTCCTATTGGCTTGCCCAGTCTACTTTCTTATACAACTCAGAACCGTAAGCCCAGGCATCATGCTACTCAAAGTGGGCTGGACACTTCTACATCAACCATTAATCAAGAAAAATTTTCACAGGCTTGTCAATGGGCCAGTCTAATGGAGGCATTTTCTTAATTGAGATTTATTTCCACATGATGTACCTTGTACCCAGAGGCCAAATGAGAACCAAGCAGAGTATATATAAATAGAGGGTAGAGTGTTTGCATGTGTGTGTTTTAGTGTATGTGTATTTTGGTGCACATGTGTGTGTGCATGTGTGTGTGCGTGTGTGTATGAGTGTTTGTCTGCATTTCATAACCATAAAATATACATAGACTTGGAATTTATGATGGCTACCATACTGTTACTTTGGTTCTCACTAGTAATTGAATAGTAAAATTCAACACACTATTTTAGTATAACAGTCAAAAGAATACTTTTGAAATGAAAATATGACTTGGATATAAAGTAACAAAAACCCTTCATTTTATACAAAATGAAACATAACAAAAGAAGACAAATGTTAGAAAACTTTATAAAGACCCAGTTAATGAGTGTCAAGGCTAACAACCTGGCCTTTTCACTTTTATTTCATTGATATTTATTTTAGGTTTTCTAACTACATCCTAAGAGGAAGGCAATTGAATCCCTCTTTATGTTCTAAATATTTTCTGATGAACTGAGTATAGGTAAGTGGTGTTTGAAGACATCTTTTAAATGATATATATATTTGCCAAGTGTTATGTGAGAGCAGACAATTTGTTGAGAGAAAGAGCAGATAGGCTTAGGGATAGTAGATATTGTCTCTAAGGAAGTCTCAGCTACAGGAATAAAATTAGATCAGCAAACTGTGATTTTAATTGAAACTGAATAAATAGTTTTTTGCTTGATGTTACTGAGTAAGACTGAACAATTATGTCAGCTTTATTTTAGTCTCATCATTACCTTTGTTATAATGTGTTAGGTTGTATTCTAAGCCAACTTAGATTAAGACAAACTATATGGTAGATGTGGCTACTAGGATATTTTTGGATATTAAATGTATCTTAGCAATATTTTTTTTCTCAAAACATTGAATGTAGACTTTCTTGGGTATTCTCAGTTAAAATATGTGCATACATTATATGAAGATGTTCCTACAATTTAGCATCATTTTAATTTGCTAAAATTATTGTATTCTGAATTTAACCTTACCAGACTTTGAAAATTGCTTATTCTGAACAGACACCAATGTGAGGTCTCTAAATTGCATTTTGTGTTAAGCATGAGACTGGCAACTCGTGAATTGATTCATTCTTTCTCAGTTGCTTGAAAAATCCTCTTCCAACATTATTGAGTTAGCTTCCATCAAAAGAGAAGAGAAAATCAGGCAAATGATATGTAATGATGAAGAAAATATAAATTAGTGAAACAAAGAATATGATAGGAAGATATTAATAGGTACAACAGCTGGAATATCAATGAAACTGGTAGACTACGTAGTAACAATGCGGAGATTAATATTTTAGTGTGTGTTGTTTACTTTACGAATTTCCTTGCTTTACAGACAAGAGATAAAGATATTTATAGCATGAGTATTGAGACAAGATTTAAATCTCAAAGAGTTAACACAAAAGCCACTGGTTCTATCTCTATTCATATAATTGACTATTTTCTTCACCTCTTTTCTCAATTATCTGAATTTGATTTCTGTAATTACACATGGTATTGGCTTACTCACAGAGTTCTATTCTTGATTTAAAACTTCACATTGATTAAACATGTTTCTTGCAATATACTTTAACATATCAATTATTCTACTATATTAGAGCATTGGGTCACTGAACTTTAAGATAATGTGTTGAAGTTCATGCATATAAATTGTTCTCAAGTTTCTGATCCTAAAGCAAGAACCTAATTAATTAGAGTGAAATCTCTGGTTTCATCAAATTCATAATTAGCTTACATATTCTACTTTAGGCTACTTGACCCTTTATGGCAGTTGCTGTTAAATGAGAAACATACAGTTTTATGGGTCAGAACATGGATGTTTTTGTAACACTCTATGAGAATATGGCATGATGACAGAAACGTTATGAAATGAAAAGGGGAGAAGTGGATTAACAAAAGTTTAATAAAGAAAACGCTGCTTTAAAATAGATAAAGTTCAATATGACAAGTTCTAGTTATCCATCTGAACCATTCTCTTTTTCATTTCTCCCTTCTGTAATATAGAGAAACAAACACAATTTATATCATATGATCCACAAGTGATAAAAGAGAAATGTTTCTATGGTGTTGAGCAATGACATCTGATAATCTATTCAATTTTTGTCCAAGATTAGCTAAATAATTTTTGGGTTCAGGATAATGTGATAATGTGCATTTTTCTATTCAAACAACACTGAAAACTTTTAAAATGTTATAACAGTAAAAAAAAAAAAACTAATCTCAGTGCTATAACTGACTATATAAAATGCTTGTCAGTAGAACATTCTCTGATGTTGGACTCAATATCAATTATTAGTTAAGTTTCTATCATACGATTCCATTCTTACACATCAACCACCTCATTGAAGAGAAAACTTCAATTTAAGAAAGTTGCATGTTTTGAGAGATGCATTCCTCAGTACTAAAATATTCCTCATTGAGTTCTAAAAACAATGACATGATGTTGAGAACATCTACCACTCTGAAGGTAAAATGGATCCTCTAGAGCAGCTGGACAACACAGAATAAAAGCTACATGCCTTTTGTTGTTTTGTATTTTGGTTTGTTTTAGTTTCTTTCTTTTTCAATAAAGAAAAATGTGAAATTGGGTGGGTAGAGGAGGGACGATTCGAGAGATGTAGAGGAGAGGGAAGTATAATCCAAATGTATAATATAAAAATAAAATGCAATAACAAGCAATATAGTAAATTAAAAGAATCTAAGAAAACATCACAAACTGAACAATATTGCAGGCATTAGTGCATAACTACATAACTTTAAATAATAATTCTATTTAATCTTACTGTAAGTTGCAAATCCAGTTTTCCTGTTTTATATTCATATTCATTTTTTCTCTTTTTAAAGATTTTTTTCTTTTACAGATTATATACAGTTCCTCCTCACTCACCTTCCACAATTCCTCTCCATATTCCCCCTTCATCTGCTCCTCAAAGGGAGTAAGGACTCCCTTGAGTCAATACAGGCTACCATACCAAGTTGAAGCAGGACCCAGCCACTAATCCCTTGTATTAAGGCTGAACAAAGTGTCTCACTATAGGAAGATTTCTATAAAATGACATTTCATATACTTTGGATAATTTTTGGTCCTAGCCGGGGGGGGGGGGGGTGTCACTAACAGATCGATCCACGCATCAGTCATTCTCATTCAGAGGGCCTAATTGGGACCCATTCAGACTCTCCAGCCGTTAGTTAAGTGTCATGAATTCCCATTAGCTGGGTTCAGCTGTCTGTGGTTTTTTCCAGTGTGCTCTTTGTCTCCTGCCTTGCTCCTCTATCTCTTCAAATGAACTCCAGGAGTTTGACCAATTTCTTGGTTGTGAATGTCTACATCTGCTTCCATCAGACACTTGATGTAGGTTCCATGATAACAATTAGGGTAGTCAACAGTCTGACTACTGAAGAAAGATAATTCAGGCACCCACTCCAGCACTGCTAAGAGGATTACTTGGGACCTCCTTGTGAGTTCCCATGAATTTCCCTAGTGCCAGGTTTCTCCCTAAATCCATGGTGACCCACTTGATCAAGATATCTCTTTCATTTCTCACCCTCTCCATCCCTCCCCCAAGTAGGTCATCTGGAACCCTCATGCTCCTGCCCCATCCTTTTCCCTCTACACTCCCACCAAGTTTATCCAGGAGATCTTAACCATTTGCCCTCCTGGAGCTATTTATGTATATCCTTTAAGGGTCCTCCTCTCTATCTAGCTTCTCTGGGATTGTGAAATATAGTTTGTTCATCCTTTTCTTTGTGTTTACTCTCCATGTATGAGTGAGTACATATCATGTTTGTCTTTCTGGGTCTGGGTTACCTCACTCAGAATATCTTTTTTCTAGTTTTATCTATTTGCCTATAAATTTCATGAGGTCACTTTTTCCCCACTAAGTAATGTACCACATTATCTTTATACAACTTTTGACTGAAGGGCATCTAGGTAGTTTCCTGGCTCTCGTTATTATGAATAATGCTGCTATAAACATAGTCGAGCAAGTGTCTTGTAGTATTTGCTAACCCAATTTTTGAAAAGTTTACTCCTACGTTTTCTATCCATTCGCTTTTATAATTTCTATTTTTTTTATTGGTATTAGTTTAGATGATATGATTTCAATGTAATTATTTTTGTACATAATTATGATACCTAAATTTTTCTTTAATAACTTCAATATCTAATTTTAGTAGGTAGGTTTTACTAGTTGATTTTCTCTCTGGGTACAGCATATTCTTTTATATGACTCATAGTTTTGTTATTTTTAAAACTAGGTGTTTAAGACATGGTTTTATGACTTTTGAAGCAGATCTTACAAAATATTTTGTTGTTGCTGTGTCTTACTGTTTTGTTTATTGAATGGTGTTCTTTAATCAAACAATCAAGGATGTTTTGTTAATTTTGGTCACTGTTCCATCTACTTGATTAGTGTTGTGGTCATATAATGATTAGACAGAGGTTTTAACAAATTCCTTAAACCAATACGTGTTCTATCTATAGTCAAGTGGTTTTACTCTATGTTAAAAAACACCTTAAATATCTCAGTCATCTCTAAATCTGTTCGGTCTCACATTCTACATTTAAAAGTCTTGTAGAGTAATAATTGGGGTCTTACTTGAATTTTCTAGTTATATACAGAGCCATTTATATACAGTACTTCATGCTTTATCTAATATTTAGGAATATGATGAATATTTTGGGTCCTCCATGAAGATACAGTAATCACATAGACTTTCATGTTAAATATTTTGATCAGAGTCTTAATTTTTCTGTTTCCATGTTTTAGATGGATATATACTGAGTTTAATGTGTCCTGTTGCTGAGGTTAAAAAGCATGTTTATGGTACTATCTCCAATATATCCAAAATAATATTTGTCTTAGGAATGACAATTGATTTTGTTATGAAAGTGATTCAACAGGATTAAAAAACATTGTCATTCAGGTACTAATGACTAAAATTCAATTGTAAATTGAAAGCTTGGTTTTAAAGGGGGGAAAAAAAACAACTAAATTCTCCAAATACCTTCTTGAGAGTTATTTCGTTAACAAAATAATTGTGGAGGACTCATATCATTATTTTTATACTTCAAGAGCAAGCAAGGCAAATCCCTCAATGGCAGTAGATGAAATTATATAGAAAAAATTGAGAAAGTGTGAAAACTACATTGTAAATTTCTTTTGAATTATTAATGTTAGAAACCAAAGCGAAAGGGTAAAGAAATGTAATTCTGTCCCATGACATCTTTTCCCACCTCCAATTTACATTTATACCTAAAACATTCATTGAGAGACAACCTTAAAATATTTTGAGAAATATGAAAAATATAAAGATAGAAAATGTTTTTGACTTGTTTCCTAGAATTTCTCAGTGTGATGGCTTGAATGTCTGTTTAAAGGAAATATTCAGGATCAGGAGGGTTTTGCATCAGTACTATTTGCACAGACACAGTGAAATAGCAAGAACCCACGCCTACGTAAAGTATGTTATGCTCCCATAAACCTTATGTAAATAATCTGAAAAAAATCTTATGCCACATTTTAAAAATTTTGTGCATGAGAAGTTATTTTAGAATCTTGAACCATCAGAAAGCATAGTAGTGAATAATCTGGGGTGGATTGACCTAAACATTATTCGTGATGAAGAATTTGTATGCCACCAGCAAAATGATGCTTACAGTCATCAAAATGAAAGCACTTCATAGTAAAGTGTAGTATAGCATCACTGAAATACAAGAGCAATGTTCTCAAGCAGCTAAGCACCATGGTAGCATTGTCAGAAAACCCAGTCCCCAGGTTTCTATAGTGCAAATATCATCTTAATCACCACTGTTGTCAGCATCATTTAAATGTAGAATTGCATTGGCTATTTTTCCATAGGTCAATAAATAAACAATTTATCATGGCCATAAAAAACTGCTTCTATATCCATCTTTCCAGATTACTGATAAACTCCAGATATGCAAATTGTAATGCAAAACTCAAATTAGCAGGACCAATTAGATTATAGAAATACATGTTACCTATACAGATAAAAAAATCTTAAGAATAAGCTAAAGAGTGGTACCTACCTTGAACCAAAAAAAATGCATATTTTATTAGGGGAGTTTATATGGCTGGATTGTAAAGATGGTGGCTGGGCACTCTTACTCATATTTAGATAAAATCATAAGGATGCTGGACCTTCCTCAGCACCATGGTTCTAAGATGGTAGTTTGTAGCCAATGTTACAACGTTCAGTTTTTAGCTAAATGTTGGGGACATTCATGAATAAACCTTAGGCTTTGAGCTGCAGAAAGATGGGAAAGGTATTTTGAAGATGAGCTATATATCAGATTTGCCCGACTATTTTCCTGCCTCACTTTAGCTGTTCACACTTTGAAAATCTACCTACATGTTTTTTGTGTTTTTTTTTTCTACTGCTGCTAACATGCTGTTTAAGAAATACTTATTTTTACTGTTGAATGATGTAAGGATTCCCTAATCATGTAGCTGGATACATGAAGTCATTTTTGGAGGAATATATGAAATTAATGCAATTTATGGTAAGGATTTCAGCTGGAGAATGAACAGAGCAGGAGTAAAGGGACACCAGAATTGCCATCTGCCTGGTTTCCCTATAGTATACACAATAGGCCACTATAAGAATCTTGTGACTCCAATGAGAAAAGAGTTTCTGGTGATCTTGTCTTTTGTTCCAATAATAATAGCCTGGCTTGGATTTGTTTATCACTAAGTTTTTACTCTTGTATGCCTGCTGCATTAGCATATCCCAGAAGCCATTTGTGGTAGCATGCTTAATTCTAGCAAGATCAATCACATTATCAGCGAAGTCTTGTGGTTTTATTGGTCCACCGCATTGTGTTAGTGAGGATTCCTCAGCATTACACACTTTCTCAGAAAATGTATTTCATTAGTTATAACCTTGGAAATCTTGGCAATATATTTATCTTCTGTATTATTATTGCCATAAATCTTAGAAACTTTAAAACTGTCTTTTCTTAATTAAGTACCTTTTGCTATATGTTTTGACAATTTTATACAGACATCTAAGATATCTCAATTATATACACCCTTAAGTGCCTTTGCCAGCCCCTAGATCACGGCTATTCATGACATTCCCATCTTTATCATTTCTTAAATTTTTGCAACCAGCTGTTGAATATGCTTCATCTTTGTATACTTTTAGTTTCTTTTCTATTATCAGTTTATTACATGAAGAATTTCATGTTTGTGACAGGTACACCATTGAGTAACACATAATCTCTGCAACACAAAAGTAGCACTTTCAATGTCCCATAAGGCCTTCCTCCAATTTTGACTTTATAGGTTTTTTTTTATTTTTAGATTTACTTATTTTTATGTGTATGAGTGATTTGGTATTCACCACACACACACACACACACACACACACACACACACACACACACACACACACACACACACACACACATACACACACACACACACAGACACACATACACACAAATGTTTTCAAGATAACTAAACAGCATAGTAGCATTGTCAGAAACCCCCTGTTCTACAGTGCAAACAACATCACTCTAATTATGATCATTGTCTGCCTATATCCCCTAGATATTCTCTCTCTCCCTTTCTCTTCCTCTCCTTCCCTCTGTCTCTCTCCCTATCGCTCCCTCTCTCCCACCTATCTCTGTATGTTTGTATACTGTGTGTATATGTACTGCCTTCCTGCTATTGTGGATGTCAGAAGAGGACATGAGATTCCCTGAAACTGGAGTTATAGATATCAGTGAATTGCCATGCAGTTTCTGAGAATCAAACTTTTGTCTTTTCAATAGTCATATATGCTCTTAACTACAGAGTCTTTGCTCCAGCACCAAAGGTTTTCCTACTTTAACTAGCTCTGTACATCACATTCAACACAGAAATTCAGTTGTTCAGTCCCAATAATTCCTCTTGTTCTATACACTTCAATTTAACATTTCACATTCACACTGTTGTTCAGCTTCTGCATGAGCTTGATTTTACATATTGTAGGAAACTATTCTACTGTTGTCTTATTGCAGTTACTCATAGAGATATTTGTAAAACTATTTTAATATTTTGTATCACAATGTATTCCTATCACAAAGAAGATACAAGGAGACCTAGTTCATGATTTGCTACTGGATACCTTAGGGAGCTTGATTTCAATATGCTTGATGTTCACATGGGTCATAGCTGCTGAAGGGATAGACACTCTAACACTGAGCAAACGTCATTCTCCTAAGTTTAGCCAAGAAGTTCCATATGAGCCACGCATCAAATTCTTCCCTTGTATCATGTAGGCACCAAAAAGTTTGGATTTCAGGAAATTTTAAATTTATTTTCAAATTATAAATGTTTAGAATTTACATTTTTAGGTCTGTGAGGGGTTATATTGAGATTTTATTCCATGAATCAGTTTTTTTTTTTTTTTTTTTTTTTTTTGTTTCTTGTTCAATACTGACTGATCCTAGACATTGTTTGCCCTGGAGTTGATACTAGTTTGTCTGACAATTTGGCTAAAAGATTTGCTGATTTACAATATATCCAGGAGATAAGATTAGCCTCCTGTTGAACGAGCTCTGGTTGTTATTAAATGAAACTCAGAGCCAGATATCAGGGGAAGGGCTCGAATATCAGAGAGAGGAAACAGACCACAGTCAAATCTCACCTATCTATCTTCCAGAATCCTCAGCCTCACTCATTGTCACTTCTACTGAATAATCTGTCTTCCTACGCCTGCCTTAAACATCCTCTTCAAGCAGTTGTTTCAAGTCCAGGTTAAGATTAAATGTGTGAGTTACTACTATTTGGTAGTTAGGCCTTGAACTCACAGAAACACTGAAAGATCTCTGTCTCTGGATTTATGGCATTAAAAGCATAGGTCACCACTCCAGGTCCATCCCCATGCTGGGATTAAAGGCATGGTTTGCCACTCTCTGATCCTCCTGGATTGACTGTTGGTGGATCTGTTCTCTGATAGTCCAGAATGGTTATATTAAATATATAGCACATCAACAAAGCCTTCTAACATTAAATTAGAAATTTTGAGCTAAGGTTATATTCTTTATGAATGCTATATTATCATAGATAAAAGAAATCAACAGGCCAGCCAGGATAATTTATTGATTAATTCAACTTTATTAAAGTAGCAGAAGCTTAGGCAGGGTTGTTCCTGCTGCACCTTTTGTAGAAGTTTGTAATTGTCCTAGTTGTATCTCAGCTGCAACAGCCCAGACAGAAGATTATCTTGAAAACCATAGGTAATATGCAGGAGAATCTAGAAGATATGGCTTAATACACAAATTGCTGATTTTCTATTGCCACCATTAAAACACAGTAAATCTTCATCACAGTTAGACTATATCTAATGAAAGACTCAGGGACTGTGTACATAGAAAAACTGTTATTTGTACAATGATTGCACCATACTTGATAATGACTTGAACACTGAATAAACTAAAGGGTGAAACTTAAAAGCCTTAATAATCAAAACCTTCATGGCATGATAATGCTGTTATTTGTATCAACAGCCCTGCCAAACAGAGCAAAAGGGCTATTGAGTAAAATTCCCAAAATGTCTTTAGAGAATAAAAGGTGATGTGTCCTCAACTCATCAAAAATGAAATGGGAATAAACTTGTCATGAGTAAACTGGCACTGGGAGATGAACACAAAGGCACAGAGTGGAAGGAGTTCATTGCTGCATGACTATGCAGTAGAATTGGTGCAGAGTTGAAGAGAACTACAGTAATTCCATAAGCAGCTCAGGAGTACCTGTCTCTTGCAGTGGTGAGAGGTGTATATTTGGTGCAATTTTAATAGACACATCTTTATGGAATTAAAACATTTGTGCTTTTAAAAGGGAAACTTCCCCCAAAGAATGGCACAATGTTTAACTATTGGCCTCTGCATCTGTTTCACATGCTGCTGGATGAAGTCTTTCTGATGACCACTGGGCTTGGTACCAGAATGAGTATAGTGGAATACCTTTTAGGCTTCATAGAAGTGACATTTTTTTTTTTTTCTCCATTTGTGTTTGGTTCTGTGGATCATTCAGACTCAAGGTCCTGGGACTCCACGTAGTGTCAGGGGGTAGGTTTATTCTTGTGACATGGGTCCCAGGCTAGACCAGTCACTGGTTGGTCGCGCTCACAATCTCTGTGCCATCCTTACTTTTACACATCCTATAAGTAGGATGGACAACAGTAGAAGGTTATGTGGCTGGATGTGTGTCCCAAACATTATGCTGAACTCAGCCTGCTGGTGAGGGGGAATGGATATTTTAGGAGCCAGAGCCATCAAGGACAGCACAACAAATGCCACAGAGTCAACTAGACTGGGTTCATAGGAGCTCACAGAGTTTCTACCAACAACCAGGGAGCTTGCATTGGAATGTTCTAGGCTATCTACTTGTATATGACAGTTGTATAGCTTGGTCTTTTTTGTGGGAGTCAGGATTTTGGGATAATATTCCTCATGCTGGGTTGTTTTGCCGAACCTTAACACAAAGTGAAGTGCTTAGTCTTACTACAATTTGACATGTCATGTTTTGTCAATCTCCATGGGAGGCCTGCTCTTAACTGAATAGAAGTAGACGAGGAGTGGATAGGAGGGAAAGGGCATTTTTAAGGGTAGAGACTGGTAAGGGAGGAGGGCTAAGATTAGAATGTTTAATAAATAAGTTAAAAAAGAACAAAAGAACACCACAATGGGATTATGGCCTTGAGTACTATTTCAAGTTAGTTTGTCTCTTTCTTTCCCCTCCCTCCCTTTCTCCCTCCCTCTTCCTTCCCCCCTCCCTTTCTTCTTTACCTTCTTTCCTTTGTTTTTCTTTTTTCTTATTTTTTTTTCAAGACACAGCTTCCCTGTGAAGCCCTGGTTGTCCTGGAACTTTCTTTGGAGACCAGACTGGGACTTTCATTCTTAATTTTGCTGCTGTTACTTGGACTTTAGAGTTATCTTGTTAACAGTGATTCCAAATGCCTTATCTATAGAGCAAGGGACATATCTTTCCATAACTCCAGGATATAAATGTAGTTACTATTTTAATCCTACCACTTTGAACATGATTTCCTCAGTATTTAGACAAAGCAGAAGAGAAAGGGAAATATAATGTAGGAAAGAAAAGCTGCCTTTTGTGTAAATATAAATATTCCCATTTCCCCATCTCTTTTTGCTTTTTCTCTTCACTTATGTGAACTCTTATCATAATGCTTATTTCTTCTAAAATTCTCTGGCTCCTATAATAGCTGAAGTGGTGTTTGAGATAGCACTCATTTTGAATAGTTTACGATGGTATATAAATTGAGGCTGACTATTGAGAATGTTCTTTTTACTAAGCAGTAAAATGAGAATTTATTAATCATATAAATTATGTTACTGATATTTCTCTACTTATGGGTAGTAAGTATATCAGGAGTTTTATTTGTGTTTTCTTATAAGCCTATATGACTCCTATCTAAGGTAATATAATTAATGCCATACTCAGATGAAGATATTTAAAAGATGTGAAGCTAAGACAACTATCACACATTTTATAAGCATGAAGAAAGACTCAAATTTAAAATCAACCTTTTCTAACTCATACACAGTAGTATTTCAATGATATATTCTATTATTTTTTCTTTAATCTTTAACACTCCAATTAATGACAACCATTATATCAGTTATTATGTCTGCTTTGACTTGCACACAAGGATAATGATTAGAAACTGTTTATAAAAGCATCAACTTCAAGAGACTATATACAGGATATGACCAGAATAAGCATATTAAAGCATATTCAGGTATATGATTAAAAAAAAAAACCAAAGGATTAAAATTTTAAAAGAGAAGAAAATAGAGAGACCTTCCTTATTTTAACATGATTTCTATACTCATTTATTTTTTTAAAACAACAGCAGTGTGAATACTCTACATAATTTGACTCCCTGAATGACTGAAAACAAGTTAATAGGGTGCCCAGCATCCAGTACAGCAGAGAAGCATGATCTATTTAGTCATCAACATTCCTAGACCTGCCTCCTGTAGGCAGCAGTCTGCAGGTGCTTCTGATCAGAAAATGTCTCTCTAGTACCCAGATTTCTTACCCAATGTGGCTAAGAATTCTATTTCACATTCAACATGCAAAAAATACTAAAGTGTTCAGTACTCCACTCCATATTCACAGGATTATTATTTCACACTTATAGTGTATGCTGAGAAGTCTGGGAGTTATGGCTCCTTTAAACAAATGTGTGCTGGTTGTATGTGGGTGTCTTTTCTAAGGAAATGACATTGTGATTCCCCTTTCCAACCATGGTGCAGTGCTTTAAATTTCTATTATTAAGAATGGGTATGACATGTATGTGTTAAAAAAAATTCCATGATAGAGTTGGCCTTGACATTGTGGTTATTATGCCATGAAATTTTATAAAAAGAATCATAGGATGCTAGTGCCAAATATTTCCGAACATATATTCCTAGGAGACACAAAGGAAATAAACAGGGAATATAGAAGAGAAGACTGTGATTTTTGTCTGCTGGAACGATGAAACAGAAGCATGGATGATGTGTTGACTGCATCTGACAGAGGAAGGGTTTCTTCCCACATTTCATGCTTTATCTCAAAATTCCTTTCATATAATCACCTGTTACTACACACTTGTAAAAACTAATTGTAGTTTATTTTGATGGCTGGATTTCATGTATAGAAGCCTAATGGACATTTTAAAGACAAATAGATTTAAGAAATGGCACCTTGAATGACAAATTTTTGGTAAATGATATTCCTCATCCTTCATTAACCATAGATATCTGGACTTGTCTCATTTAGTTATTGGAGAAATTAGGTGAGACATCAGTCAGTTATGGTTAAAGGATAATCAAGAAAGAAATATGTAAAGAAATTAAGACCTTATCAGTTAGTTCTTCCTTTATATAATCTTAGCATGTGTTATGGTCTTGGTGTAAGCATAACAACAATGATATTGGGTGTTATGAATTTGGTTTAGTTGTGGAGCTCTTAGGCTTCTGTTTGATCTCATCTTACTCTGCTTCATTTTCTTTATGGAATTTAAATTACATTAAATTTTAATTAAAACAAGTAATTATGTAAAAATTCAAATACTTATATAACATTGTTTCATAACTTTTCCCCTAACATATTTGTAAAACATCCTCAGATCAGGGAGTCTTAGAATTACAAGGCTCATTAAAATATTAATTTTCTAATAATGGCAACTGCTAATTATTTTTTCAATATTTTTGGGATATACTTCACTTAATTTTATTTCAAATGACTTTTTCATTAAATCAAACATTATTAATTTCTCTGGTCTTTATGATATTTTCTGAGCTGTATAAATTTGACTATCATATAATTTTGGACATGGATAAGAGACACATTAAACATGGTCTTTTATAATAGTTTACTGACAATTATCTATCTTCCAAGAACAGTTACTGATATAAAAGATAAAAAAGCAAATGTGTCCTGCACAATTATTTTGTTGACATTCTATGTATAATGTTACCATGCTACATGATGTATATAATATAGGCATGGCACACCCAAGAAAGTGATAGGGTGTGTGTCAAGCTCAATAATTTTAAGAGATGTCTAGGGGAAATGATATTTACATTTTGAAACTTAAAGAATGAGTGAAAATTAGTCAGAATGAAACAGTCACACTAATAGATAAATAAAGGAAATAACAGGTCTGGATATCTGGAAATAAGATAAATGTGAGGTATTAAAACAAGGGAATAATTTTTATATAGTTTAGTATTGTGTGTGTGTGTGTGTGTGTGTGTGTGTGTGTGTGTGTGTGTGTGTGTGTGTGTATGTGTTTGCTTGTATGTATTTCAGCTTCTCTGGATAATATAAAAGTAAAATTTAAAAATTTTATTTTAGAGACCACTATGGTGATTCAGTATAAATTAATTTTCTCCACATTGTTGCAAATGTTCCATGTCACAAATTATTCCTCTTCATACCCTAAGTACCACATTTGGTCTTATGTCTTATACCCACTGTCTTGTATATTCTGTCATATCATACTTGATAGAAAACAAAGCCTTAAAACAAAAACCAGATAGACCTTTAGACAAAAAAATAAAAAGCGTGAACTCAAGCACTTTCTACAAACATTAGTTATTATCATTCTTTATTATTTTGGTTTCCATGAAGATTAAAGATAGAAAATTTTGTAGCTATTTGTTGAATTAAGACAAAGTTTCAACTTCCATTAAATTCAAGGAACAGGAGATCTGCTTCATTAAAAACAATAAAAATCTAACAACCAAAGTAATTGCCTAAAGGAGTAAGGTGTTATATGCCTGTAATACCAGGACCAGATGAGTGGAAAAGAGCTGACATGTCTTTTCAGAAATATTGCGTTTGAAGACATTCTGGGTGAAAGCATAGTACTATTTCAAAAAACACATATACAGGTCTAGAAAAAAATGACACTGTGTGAAAGTACTTGCCACACATGTTTAATGACTTGTATTTGGATTTGTGGAACTT
The DNA here is from genome assembly GCA_033318265.1 of Phyllotis vaccarum. Classification (NCBI taxonomy): domain Eukaryota; kingdom Metazoa; phylum Chordata; class Mammalia; order Rodentia; family Cricetidae; genus Phyllotis; species Phyllotis vaccarum. The sequence goes on along the minus strand of JARWLC010000005.1, from coordinate 92,183,828 downwards.
TCAAAAAAGCTAGATGTGGTGGTGGACATCTGTCATTCAAGCACCTCATGAACAGATGGGAGAGGAGAAAGGAAAATCACTTGGATGTTTCAAGGCCAAGCAAATCTGGCAGACCTGAAAAATGGGCAGAAACAAGAATCAGTCTTAAATAGGATGGGAGCTAAAAACTCATTTCCACAAAGTTGTTCACTGACTTCCATTTGGGCTTTATGATGTGTGTGCATATAAACGCACACTCACAGAGAGAGAGAGAGAGAGAGAGAGAGAGAGAGAGAGAGAGAGAGAGAGAGAGAGAGAGAGAGAGAGAGAGAGAGAGAGAGAGAGAGGGAGAGAGAGGGAGAGAGAGAGAGAGAGTATTCTAATAAATGTATATGCTATACTTACTGTTATTAAGTCATATATAAAATATACTCCATTCAATTTTTTTAATTAAAAATCACCATTCAGGAACTGTTAAGTAATGGAATTAGGAATTTGGAATCATTTCTCCAGGGTTTGCCAATAATAAAACACTGTTTAAATGACCATTGCTTCAGTCTGGAATATCTGGCCTTACTCATTTGGACCTATTTCTTTCAGGGATTATCCTCTTGTTTTATTTTTATAGACCTGTAGATATTTTTCTTCATTTCTGCAACATTGTTGTAAAGTAGTTTATAGTACTCTGAGTGTTAAAAATACAGTTGAAATTAATGGATCGTTATATTAAGTTCTTATTCTGTATTGCATTTATTTTTTCTTTAAGACAATATTTGCACAAATAATTTATTAAAGTGGAGAAAAACTCATTTGTTCAATGGACAGTTAAGTGTTTAATTTAGCCTTGAAATTCAAATTGATATATAGGCATACAATGGTAAGGTTAGGCAGGCTTATGCTATTGGGCTCCTGCACAGATTCAATAAGTACATTCCACTGGTGTACATTTATTTAATTTTAATATACATAACCCATAGCTTCTTATTATTTATTGCTCTATTTTAATAGAAGAAAAAAAGAAGAGGCTAGAAGGATGGCCCAGTGAGTAAAATTGCTTACCATGCTAGCCTATTGAAGGATACCTGAGTTCACACAAAGCCATCTATGTTGCAGCTTGTGTCTGTAATCTCCTTAATCCTATGGTCATATGTGAGGCAGAGGAAAAAGAATTACCTACATGGTTGTTGGCCAGTCATGTCAGATTCTTGCCTAACTGGTTATAAGGATAAAACCTGTGGTGATATATTATGTATTTAAGAAGTTTGCCTACAAATCAGAGAACAGAGCTAAACCACATTTAGGCATGGAGGTCAGGGAATGGTGACCAATGTCGTTACTCCCAGCACTCAGAGGCAGAGATTCCTTTGAATCTCTGTGAGTTCAAGACCAAACAGAGCCAGGCTGTGGTGACACACACCTTTAATCCTATCACGATGAAAGTTGAACAAGGAACTTGGATAGCTAGGCAACAAAAGAAAGATAAGGCTGAAGGGGGCAGGGGTACTTCTATTTGCCTTTTCTCCCTTTCTGATGAGAACCCAGAAGCAATCAGTCTAAGGATTCATGAGGAATGGCTACATGAGAAGTGGCTATGTCTTGTTTCTCTGGACTCTTATCTTGGCAGTCATATCAACAAACTTGTCACTCACTTTAGGGCTAAAATAAGAATAGTAAAACAAATAATATAATAGACATTATGAGAATCTCATAACATTAATTATCTTCTCAATTGTTCCATTTTCATACTCTCTGGCATATTATCAAGCAAAGACCAATTTCAAACCATTTAAATGTTTTCCAGTTTTTAATGTGGCAAAATAAAAATTCTCTTATGTCTTAAACTAACCTTCCCTTTAAAAAAATCCCAATTGACTCACTAAATTTGATGTCAATGATGACAAATTAGTCCCTCAAAAGTTGGATGCCAGATATTGCAAAACTTACTTTGTACTATTACTAAAAACTCAGGAGCCAAATATTGGGGAAATGTTGAATGATTAGAGAGCAGAGAAACCAGCCACAGCCATTTCTTACCTAGCTAAGTTCACACTAATCCTCTACCTGAAAGCATAATGTCCAAAATGGGAAAGAAGAACACAGAAGGAGGACTGTTAAACAAGGTAGGATGGTCTTTAAGGATGTCCTGCTTTATAAATAAGTCTTTCAGATATACTACTTCTGTAGGCTAAAGATAGATGCTCCAATGTTTCAGAAGAAACTTAGATGATTATCTAGGCAGTGAGTTGTTTCTGTCATTTTTCACAATTATTTGGATGTCAATTGCTTGCCCTTCCTGTTTCTCTGGTTTCTCTGTCTCTCTGATCTTTCAGTTTTCCCCCATTATCTAGATTTGGGGTTTTACCAATAATGAGAAGTAAATTCATACAATAAAAACTTAGTCCCAAAATATGTCCTCTGACCTTCATAAGTATGTCAAAAAATATACACGAGTACACACACACATACACACACATACATACATACACACTTGTTCCATTTCACCCACATCAGATAAACACAATCATAACAAAAAAGTTTTCAAAGATGAAAAACTCTATATTTACTTCAATATTTTCCTCAAATATAGTTGGATTCTTACATGGATAAATGCCTGGTGAGTAAAACAAGAAAATGCAAACTTTGTCAAACCAACATTTAAATGTTTTCACCTTAAAAGCATGAACAATTCAAGGCAAACTATTGTCCGTAGTCATATCTTTTTATGAATACCTTCTTATCACAGTTTCTTAGTGTAAAAAAAGCTACTTTCATGATGTAACTCAGCATTACAAATATTTCTGAAGATCTTAAAATGTTCATCTTTTTAAGAAAGAAGGATAAAAGGAAGGAAGGAAGGAAAGAAGGAAGGAAGGAAGGAAGGAAGAAGGAAGAAAACTTAATGCCACTTCCAAAGTTATCATAAGACTCTGTAGTTTAAATACAACAATATCCATTTCCCTACAAATACCTGAATCAATCTGCTTTAATAAGAAAAAAACCCAGCTGAAGACATGAGTGTTTTCTCTAGGTCAAATCAAATTGTTTCATCTCATTATTGTTTTTTTTTTCCTCTCTTAACTAACTCTTGTCTGTATTTTCAGCAGAGAATGTTTCCAATTGACCTAATAGGTTTCACATGGATTAGTTCAAATAACCATTCATGCCACAATTATCTTCAAGATCAAACCACCAATATAACCAATGTATACAGTGGTCTGTTTGTCTACTTTCCCAGAAGTGGATACAGAGGACCTCTGTCTCGCTTTCTCCTACATCCACTCTTTGTATTGCCTTGCTATGCTAATTTCTCAGTTATGGTAGTGAGCAAAGGAGAAAAGTACTGGTGTCTTAGGACTGCTGTAGACTCCTATTGATAGCACCAGGACTGGGAACAATGAAACAGACACTTTCCCATGTATCTGTTTCCCATGTCCCCAGTTTTATGTTGTTGTATAAAATTGTCATCCTTATTTCCATTCTGCTAGTGACAAACTAGGACCCAAGCAACAGAGAAGTTGAAATGATGAGACATTGTGAAAAAAAGAATGGCTAGGAAAAGCTCATAATTTGTATAGTTGGTGTCAAGAAGCTTTGTAAGTTCTACAACACAATTTAAATTGTAGGAGTAAAAATGTTTATTGGGACATTAGTCTGACATAGAATTCATTATGCCACACAGGCTGGCCTTGACCTTGTAGTAGTACTTATGAATCTGGGATTATAGGCACCAAGAACAATGAATTTTTATTTTAATAATTGTAAGAATTCTTTAAACAATAATATCCCCAGAAGAGAAAATGCTGTTAGTCTATTTTCCATGATGAATACTTAAAATCTTATGTCTTCTCTGCTTTTTAAAGATTGCTCTAAAGATGCATTTAGACTGTTAATTGTGTCAAATATAAGAATAATGGACATATTATCATTCATGTTTCGATTATAATCCTACCCTATTTATTTATGAAGTAAGTTGTCTGACACCTAGGGAAATTTTACTTACTACCAGGTGCCTTTAATTATCTGCTCTTTTTTTTATTCTACCAGATCTCAATACACATGTGCACAATAAGCATTGTTGTGTGATATGACTGCAGATGGTGCTTCTTTAATAAGCAGTATCTCATATTTTCTAACAAACACTAAAATTGGTAGGGGAAGGCTAAGGGAAAGAGAGAGTATGAAAAGATAAAAGAGATAAAAAAAGAGCTTTTTGACATTCTTATCCAAGAGAAGTGGAAAGATTCACAGAAGAAAGAAATTGGAAATTCAGACCAGCAAGGGAAAACTACAGATAAGAACTCCTCAATAAAATCCAGTCCACTGGATACCCCCATCTACTAATCCTACCCCAACTTCCAATCCCTCTCATTACTCAGAGACCTCAGTGGCTATCTGAGAGCCACAGTTCCTCAGCATCTATTGGGTCTAGAGGTGAGTCACATGTCACCCATCCTACCCAGAGATCCCATTCTCCATGCCCCAGGTGTTGGGATAAAACACTTAGAACCCCACAATCACTTGCAAGTCAGACTCTCCAGTAAAATCAGTGTGCTGGCAACCCCTATATGTAAATGGCACCCAAGCCTCAATCCATTTCATCTCCAGATGATCTCAGCAGCTACTTGGGACCCACAGTCCCTCAGCACCTATTGGATCAAGAATAGACATCTGAGACTCAGAGTTTGTCAGCACCTACTAGATAAATAGGGGTACCTGAGACACACATTTCATCAGCATGTATTTGATCAATAGTGCCTATAGGGTCAAGAGCTTGTTTTAGATCAAGAGTTCATATTGGAACAAGATTGGATCCCTGAGACACAGAATCAGCCAGCTCTTATTGTACCAAGAATAAGCTTACTGTGACACAAAATATCCTACTTTCAAGTGAATGAAGAGCCCAGATTAGACCAAGAGAGGCTTCCTGAGACAGAGATATATCCAGAACAGATTGCACCAAAGTCATCATCCTGAGATATTGACAAATCCTGCGTTATTCCCAGGAAACAATGGATTGCCAATGCAAGAATACATATAACAACATAAAGAATAATTTGGCGCCACCAGCATGTGGTGGTTCTACAACAATAAGACCTGATAATGACAATGCAGAAGAAGCAGAGGAAACCATTTAAAACACAACTTGATGAAGACAAATGGAACCCTTAAAAGAGAAAACAAAGAAGAACTCTCTTAAAGAAATAGAGTAAAAGACATATAAGAAGTTGGAAGACAATTACAAATTCCTTAAAGAGAAATAAAGAAAACCAAAATAAAAAAAGAAGAAAAAACAACCAAATGATCAAGCACATGAAGGAAACCTTTCAAGATTTAAAAATTAAAATAGAAATGGCAAAACATACACAAACTGAGAGAATGCTGGAAATAGAAAATCTGAAGAAAGAAACTAGAACTACAGGTAACATCAGCAACTACAACAAACATAGCCAACAGAATGCAAGAGATGGAAGAAAGAATCTCTGATGTCAGAGACTTGATAGTGGAAATAAATACATCAGTCAAAGAAAACACTAAAACCAAAAAATGTCATAACATAAAACATCAGGAAATATGGGACACCATGAAAAGGTTAAACCTAAGAATAATAGGAATAGATGAAGGAGAAGAATGCCAATTCAAAGGCACAGAAAATATATTCTGCAAAACCATAGAAGAAAACTTTCCCAATCTATAGAAGAAAATGCCTATAAAGATATGAGAAGCTTACAGAACACCAAACAGACTTTACCTCACAAAAAGTCTGCTTTACACATAATAATCAAGCCACAAAACCTACAGAATAAAGAATAAAGGAAAAAGGTCAAGTAACTTATAAAGGTAGACACATCAGAAAAACAACCAGCCTATTCAGTGGAAACAATGAAAGTCAGACAGCCTTTGTCAAATGTTATACAGACATTTAGAGACTATGGTTGCCAACCCAGACTACTATACTCAGCAAAATTATCAATTACCATTGATAAACAAAATATTTAAGATAAAAGAAGATTAAATAATACATATCCACAAATGTAGCCCTACAGAAAATACTAGAAAGAAAATTCCATCTAAAGAAGTTAGATGCACTAATGAAAGTTACAGCAATAGATAATCACACAGAAGAAAAACCCAAAGGAGGGAAACACACACACCACCACCACCAAAAATGACAGAAATTAAAGATTATTAGTCACTAAAATCTCTTAATATCAATAGACCAAATTCACCTATAAGAGAACACATGATAACACAATATATACAAAACCAAAATAGATTCTACTGCATAAAAGAAACACACCTTAACTTTAAAGATAGACATTGGCTTAGAGTAAAGGGTTGGGGAAAGAGCTTCCAATCAAATGGACTTAAGAAATAAGCTGGTATAGCTATCGTAATATCTAACAAAATAGACTTCAAGCTAAAATCAATGGTAATTGATCAGAATAGACACATTTATTCATCTCAGAAAAAAATTTATCAAGATATAGTTTCAATCCTGAACCTTTATGTCCCCAACACAATGACACTCACATATGTAAAAGAAACATTAATAAGCTTAAATCTCACATAAAATTTCACACATTAAAAGTCGGAGACTTTAATACCCTACTCTCACCAATGGATAGGCATACAAGATGGAAATGTAACAGAAAAATAAGGGATCTAACAGATATTATGACTCAAATGGACTTAATAGATATATACAGAACTTTCCACCCAAACACAAAGGAATATACCCTCTTCTCAAACCCATGGATATAGACCACATAATAGGTCATGAAAGAAATATGAATAGTTACAAAAATGGGAATAATCTTTTGTATCCTATCAGACCACCATGGACTAAAGTTAGAGTTCAACAAGAATACATACCACAGAAAGCCTACAAATTCATGGAAACTAAACATCTCTCAATTGAACCACCTCCAAGGAAAAAGTAAAGAAAGAAATTAAAGACTTTCTAGGATTCAATAAAAATTAATCCACAACATACCCAAACTTATGAGATACAATAAAATTAGGGCTAAGAGGAAAATTTACAGTACTAGATATCTACACACACACACACACAAACTTGAAGAAATCTCACACAAGAGTCTTAACAGCATACTTGAAAGCTGTAGAACAATTAAAAGCAAACTCACATAGAAGGAATAGATGGTAGGAAATAATCAAATTCAGAGCTGAAAAAAATAAAATTGGAACAAAGAGAACAATACAAAGAATTAATGAATCAAAGAGTTGGTTCTTCGAAAAAACCCAACAAGATAGATAAAACTTTATCTGAACTAACAAAAAGGGAGAGAGAGAGAGAGAGAGAGAGAGAGAGAGAGAGAGAGAGAGAGAGAGAGAGAGACCAAATTAAAAAAATCAGAAATGAAAAGAGGGATATAACAACAGATACTGAAGAAATCCACAAAATACTAGGTTATATTTAAAAAACCTGTACTCTACCAAATTGAAAAACCAGAAGTAATGGACAGCTTTCTGGACAGGTACAAATTACCAATATTAAATCAAGACTCAATAGATGACCTAAATAAACCTTTAACCCCCAAGAAAATTGAAGTAGTTATTAAAATTCTCACGAGCAAAAAAAGAGGCCAGGGCCACATGTTTTCAGTGAAGAATTATACCAGACATTTAATGAAGAACTAATTCTAATACTCCTTAAAATTCTCCACATAGTAAAATCTTTAAAATATTGCCAAACTCTTTACAAGTCTACAGCAAACCTGATACACAAGCCACTCAAAGATGCTACAAAAAAGAAAATTACAGACCAATCACCCTTATAAATATTAATTCAAAAATATTCACTAAAATACTGGAAAACCTAATTCAAGAACATATAAAATACACTGTCCACTGTAATCAGGTAGGCTTCATTCCAGAGATGCAGGAATGGGTCAGCATATGTCAATATCATCCATCATAAAAAGAGAGAAAAATAAAAACAAGATTATCTCACTAGATGCTGAAAAAGCCTATGACAATATCCAACACTCCTTCATTTTGAAAGTCTTGAAGAGACCAGAGATATATGGAAAATACCTAAACATATTAAAGGCAGCATACAGCAATCTGTCAGCCAACATCAAACTAAGTGGAGAGAAATTCAAATCAATCTCACTATAATCAGGAATAAGACAAGGCTGTCCTCTTATCTATTCAAATAGTTCTCAAAGTTTTAGCTAAAGCAATAAGAGAAAAAAATGGAGATCAAGGAGATAAAAATTGGAAAGAAGTCAAACTATCACTATTTGCAGATGATATGATAGTATATGATAGTGAGTGACCTCAGGAAACTCCTAGAGCTGATAAACACATTCAGCAATGTGGCAGGATACAAGATTACCTCATAAAAATCAATATTCCTTCTATACACAAATGATAAAAGGGCTGAAAAAGAAGTAAGGGAAGCATCACCCTTTATAATAGCTTTAAATATAATTAAATATCTTGGTATAACTCTAACCAAAGATGTGAAAGATCTACATGACAAGAACTTTAAGTCATGAAGAAACTGAAGAAGATATCAGAAAAATGGAAAGGTCGTTCATGCTATTGGAGATGGTACAGTAAATTGGCAATCTTACCAAAGGAAATTTACAGATTACATGCAGGTCACATCAAAATCTCAACACAATTTTTCACAGACCTTGAAGAAACAATATTCAACTTCATATGGAAAAACTAAAAACAATCCTATTTAATAATAGAACATTGGCACTATCACCATCCCTGACTTCAAGGTGTACTTACTATAGAGCTACAGTAACAAAACAGCTTGGTGCTGACATAGAAACAGACTTGTAAATCAAGGGAATTAAAGACCCTGACATTAATCCACACACCTATGAGTACCTAATTTTTGACAAAAGACCAAAAGTATAAAATGCAAAAAAAAAAAAATAGCATCTTCAACAAATGGTGCTGACATAATTTTATTATGGATGGTAATATGTTGAAAATGCAAATAGATCCTTATCTATCACCCTGCATGAAACTCAAAGTGAGTCAAAGACCTCAACATAAACTTAGTTACACTAAACCTGGTAGAAATAAAAGTGAGAAATTCCTTTGATACATTGGCACAGGGGGCTACTTTCTAAGTATAACATCATTAGCAAAGACACTGAGTGCAACAACTAATAAATGAGATATTCTGAAACTGAGGAGCTTCTGTAAGGCAAAGAACATGACCAATAAGACAAAATGAGAGGATACAGAATGAGAAAGAATTTCCACCAACCCTGCATCTGACAGAAGATTGATCTCTAAAATATGCAATGAACTAAAGCAACTAGAGGTCAGAAAACCAATGGACCAAATTGGAAAATGGAATCCTCACAGAACTCCAAATGGCTGAAATATACTTAAAGAACTGTGCAATATCCTTAGCAATCAGAGCAAATGAAAGTCAAAACAACTCTGAGATACCATCTTAATTTTTTCAGAAAGACTAAAATCAAAAACACAGATGACAATCTATGTTGGAGAAGATGTTGAGTAAGGAGAACACTGCTCCATTGCTGGTGGGAGTGTAAACTTGTACAGCCACTTTGGAAAGCAGTATGGTGGTTCCTAAGGAAACTGGGAATCAATCTACTCAATGATCCAGCAATGTCACTATTGAGCATATACCCATGGGATGCACATTCTTATCACAAGGGTACTAGCTCAGCTATGTTCATAGCAGTATTATTCATAATAGCCAGAAACTGGAAACAACCTAGATGGCCTACAACTGAAGAATGGATTGAAAAATTGTGGTAAATTTACACAATGGAGGACTATTTAGCAATAAAAAGGAAATGACATCCTGAATGGCAAATGGATAAATCTTGAGAGTTTCATCCTCAGTGAAGTAATGCATACCATTAAAGACAGGCATGATATGAGTGAGTACTCATAAGTAGATTTTAGAAGGATAACAAGGCTACAATCCACTCCAACCCAGCAGCTAGGTAACAGGAGAAAGTTATGAGACATGGGAAGAAGAAATAGAAAAGATATGAGAAAATTGCAGTCATGGGGAGTCAGAAGCAAAGAGAGGTAAGAAGAGAACATAAATAATGGAGGGTAGAGAGTGGAGCAACAGAGAGAGCGAGCAAAGTAGTGGATATCCTGCTAGAGGGAGCCATTGTGAGATTAGAGAGACATCTGATATTAGAGAACACCCAAGAACCCACAAGATGAGCACAGCTAAGACTTCAAGTCATAGTGGAGAAGGTGCCTAAACTGGCCTTTCTCAATATTGTATGACCACCCTAATTGCCATTATAGAACCTTCACCCAGCAACTAATGGAGGCAGAAGCAGAGATCAATAGTTACTGGTCCAGATGAAGAGAGGGAGGAGAGATTGCATGAGGGGAGGTATCGGGAACATTATGACTAGACCCGTAGAGTAGGATGTCCTGTGCTGTTGGGAGCTTGAAGACTCTGAAATAACAGTGGATATATTTTCATGGAATGAATCTATACCTTTTGAATGTAGATGACAGTCAAAAGGCATGGACAGTTTCTGGAGTTTCTTGCACTAGGGCCAGAGTCTACTCCTGGTCCATGAATTGGCTCCTGGAAGTTTATGCCTAGTAGAAAACACCATTCTCAGACTTGATACTTGGGGAGGGACTCAGTCCTACCTCAACTGGATATGTCAGACCAAGCTGATACAACTTGGGATTGCCTGCCTTCTTTGGGGAGTGAATAGGAGGATGTTAGAGGGAGAGGAGAGGCAGTGGAAGGACTGGAGAGGGACAGGGAGAAGTAGTGACTATGAGAAAACATTTTTTAAATAAAATTAAATAAGGAAGAGAAACATAGATAATGATATGTAATTTCTCATATTCTTTGTTATTTTAGCTATTTACTGTTCTAGGATATTCTCTTGATAGAACCAGGCCAAATGAATCATCACTGTTATATAACCTATATTTTACTAAGCTGAATAAACTAACAAAAGATTATTGCAAGTGTGGGAAGATAATTGTCAATTACTAAGTAGAAATGCTAAAATAGAATATTTTCCCCTTTTCATCAGTAGATGCTAGGTAAACTAAGAGATTACCAAATAAAATAATGTATAATATATTAACAGGAAGGAAATATTTTAATATTTTCCTGGATAGTCTTTATTTCTGGTACTCAAGTTGTGACTTTTAATAGTTCTCAGGAAATTTTTGTCTATATGTTGCTCTTGGATACAACTGGCACAATTAAAGTTCCACATTTGCATTTGTCCTTTTTTTCTATTAGTATGTGATCTATCACATACTATTACATTCTATTAATATTACATTCTATTTATATGCTAACCTATCATTTAATTGAATAAAGATCTTAAAGCTACTCAGATATGGTTCCTTCAAATCTCTACCATCACATTCTTTGATGTCATGTTTAAAACTCTTACTAATAGGTTTAACCTTGGTCACAGATTAAAGTAGCATTTAAGTTGAAGATTATAACTCTCTACATTAGACTATAAGTCCAAATTCAATCAAATATCGGAGTGTTTTATCTAAATAAAATTTTGTGTTCTATATTCTGGTATTATGAAATATAATGACAAGAGCCACAACAACAGAAACCCCAGTTGGCTTTCATTTTCTAGCCACATTTTTTTTGTTATACTTGCATGTGATTATCTCATTGAACTATGACACACATGCAGCAAATTACAAGATATAATGTTTTTTTAAATGATCACTGTTATGTAATCACATTATGGTAAAGTCCAGAACATGACAAGCAAGAAATATTACTTATGAATTCTTCAATGATAACAACTCCTTATTATTATTACAGTAAATAATATTTTAATGTAATGTAGGTTTAAATTATAATAAATACTTATGATGTTTATATTTTGTTTTTATTTATGTCTCTGTGATTTATTTAAATTTTATTTGTGGCAATGCAATCATGCCCTTATATTCACTGAATTTTTGTTTTACAACCTCAGTGACATCATGCATAGTACCAACTCTGTAGAGAGAATTATATTTTACTTGTACATATAAGCAATGCCTTAGTGCTGATCTATCATACCTGATATTTATCACACACTGTATTAATAACTTTTATAGTTTGAAGTGCAGCAACAAAATATTATGAATCTATCTTTGCTTCTTTACAATTGGATGGCAGATTCATTCTTTTCTCAGAGTTTAGCAATCTTAAATTACAATTGGTTAGCCTTTCATTTTCAGATAAAAAAAATCTCTTTTTTGATGAAATAGATAATATACAATTCTTTTTGACATGTGTAAGTTGTCAACTGTCTTCCCTTATGTGTTGGACTCATTGCTAAGCAAGACAAGAGATACTTGTACAAGAGCACTCTGATGCTGCAGCAGTCTAGCTCATACCTGAAATGGTTGCTAAGTTACTGAAAGGCTGGTCTTACAAAAAGCAAAGAGAAGCTAGACATGAGGGTCAGTCATATCCTGGGCATGAGGGAGTGGATGGTAGAGGATGTAGCAGACTACTAGTAACTTTTTTTTTTAGAGCATTTCAACTATTTATGTATAGAATATTATTTAATAATATTTTTGGACAACAGATCATCTGAACTGTACTTATAGAAAGCAGATTAAAGGAAAGTGAGTAGTGACTATAATTTGCTTAGCCATTAGTGTATAATGTTCCAATGTATCAATAACAGGATATGCCATATTTTAGATAGTTATTTTACCAGTGAAGTTAATCTAAGTAGTCTAATATTTTGCAATTATTATAAAATATTTTTTTCCTAAACATTATTGAATGTCTTTCAAAGTATATGTAGGAGAGAAATGAAGAGAGATAGAAGGAGAGAAAGAGAGAGATACATACATGTGTAGTACTGGTGTATGAAATACTTTCCAAACTAATTATACAGATACTGAATTGCACCAGAAGTTTGTAAAAAAATTGTTTTATATTTACCTGTAATTCTTATTTCAGAATATTTTTTGATACTTTCCCATATAATTTTCATTACATTTTCACCAAGAGTTCCATGGGTAAAAACACATTACTCAGAGGAAGGACTTTAAATATGAATGAACAAAAATATAAGGATAGCACATCAGATCAGTACTCACTGTCTTATCATGGATATTGTAACTTGAAATATAGTTAAAAGTGGAGCAAAGACAAAGAACAAAGAAAGTATAAGTTTCTGTCATAACAAATAGCTAAGTGAACAAACTAAAACGTAGAACGATCCATTTTAGTTTTTATTTCAGAGGTTATTGTCTGAACTTTTGATCCTTCAGGGTCATGACAAGATAACACATCAAGTGTTAGTTAGTGTTTGTGAACTTTTGATGCTTTGGGATCATGCCAACACAACATATCACATGTTCAGAGCAGCTGGTTGGTACAGGTGGCTCATCTGGTGAACGGGAGAACAAAGAGAATCAAAGGAAGAGTCAGGGTTCTAGTACACCTTACACCATTCATCCCTAATGGCATAGGTTTCTCCCACAAAATCTGTTCTCCTAAAGGTCTCACATATCCTAGCATGCTGTAGGCTCTCAATTAAACATAACAGCAAATGAAATTTTCATAGATATATGGAATGGAGCCCATAATACTAAGACCGACATTCATCCACGAGGACTAAGTCAGATTGTGTCCTACCTCTTTCTTATAGAAAACCCTGGGAATTTTGACAGTTCTCTATAAATGATATACACTATAGTAATGTCCCTTACTACTGTAATAAGTTGCACAGAAATATTTTCTATAACTTTATATTTGTTCACAACTTAGATATAAAAATAACCATGTTACATTTTTCTGTGAAACCTATTGTCTTAAAAGTTACGTTTCTAAGACAGTGGCTTTTAACCTGTGAGTCACAACTCCTTTGTGGGCTGCATATCAGTATACTGCATAGCAGCTATTTACATTACAATTTATAACAATAGTCAAATTACAATTATGAAGTAGCAAGAAAATGACTTTATGGTTGAGGGTCAGCACAATGTGAGAAACTGCATTAAAATGCTGCAATATTAGGAAAGCAGAGAGTCACTGCTCTGTGATAAGGTAAATGACACTACTTATATTTCTTCACAGGTGTATTGAACCTTTCTAAGTTCATAAAAAAATAGAAAATTTGTCAAAGTGGATGTTTTCAGTTTAGCTCAAATTGATGAGGAATGTGAAGATTCTGAAAAACAAAAATCACAAAGTAGGAAACAAGCTATTATATAGTTATATGTAGAATACTTAATTAAACTTTAGCCATGTATTAATTCTACATAGAAAAATGTAGAGCAGCTCTGAGTATATAAGAAATTAGCAATATCTCTTTTTCTATTTAACCTAATTCACTTTAATTGTATGTCAAGCTGGCCATCCAGTGCAGAAAAAGAAAAGAACCTTCAATTTATACAGAGTGCATTTGGTCCTTCTTAAGGAAAGGGCTCAAACCTAGCAAAAGTAAGAGACTCTGTTTTGAGAGAAGGGTAGATATAAATATAGAGAATAGTTAAGATTCACCGTTGTATATGTAGTAGGTGTGGATTTCAGTAGATAGATCTGAGGACTGATTTTGAAAGATTCAGTTCTAATTATATGCCAGAAAATTATTTTATTTTGTGACCTTGAACCAGCTGCTTGAGCTCACTGTCTCATAATTTTTCATAGTCATAATGAGACTAGCATTACTTATTCTCCCATTCCAAAGATTGATTAGACAGCTTTTTCAGAAGAGTAATGCTATATTAATTCCATTGGTCTTATTTTTAATATCTCATGTCTTCAGCCTGGAATATATGTGAATTTACTTCACCCTGGCTTTCAAAGAAAGATCTACACTAATATTCCGTGGTTACCATAAATGTTAAAAATTGATACTCAGCTTAGTACATGTATAGCTAATATTAGGATCCACCATGAATGTTCTAGACAGCAATTTTACTCATTAAATTAAACAGTTCATTTCCCAAATTTTATGCTTCATAGAAATTACTTTTCTGTCTAATAAATCCTATCATCCATTGAGCAATTAACCTGATCATGGGTGTTCTGGGTGTTGATTTGTCATAAATATTTAGGGTCCTTCTGATATATGAATTTTTGTTGATTAAAAAACCTCTATTTCCACAATTTTGTTTTCATCAAAAGAATCAATAGCAGGGGTGAGTTGAACACTTAATTAAAGTTTCCCATTTAGTATTATGTAAAATATCATTTTTCATTACAGAAGAAAAAAAAAGAGTTTTCTAGTTAGTATCAATCTTAGATTATTCTTCACAGTCAACATTTAGAAGGATAGGTATCTTATTACAGGAAGAGATGAGAATAAAAGATGGACAGGCTGATGCTGTACTGCTAGCAGAGGGACAGCTCTAGTCATACTGAGATGAATTTGTTTCAAATATAGATTTTCCATGAGTATGATTATAGAATGCCAGGATATGAATACACATGTTTTTCCAAGTTGTCCTAGGTAGAAAACAGGGATTCCCCCTAGGAAGGGGAAACAGATAAGATCTGCTAAGTAAATTCAGAACATGGTGTGGGGAGGTAGTGGGAGGGTAATGAGGAAGGGGAATGGTCAAGCTGGAGGAGGGACTAAGAGGGAGAGCAAAGGAAGCATCTCAATACAGGGAGCCATTTATGGGCTTAGGGAGCAATCTCATGCTAGGGAAATTACCAGGAATCCACAGAGATGACACAAGCTAAGATTGTAAGCATGTGTGAATAGGGTTTCTGAACTGGCTTTCCCCTGTATTCAGATTGATGACCACCCTAATTGTCATCATAGAACCTTCATCCAGCAACTGATGGAAGCAGATGCAGAGATTCACGGCTAAGCAAGCACTGGGCAAGCTCTTCGAGTCCCTCAAAAAGAGTAACAGAATTATATAACCAAAGGGTCAAGATCATGATGGGAAAACCCACAGAGAAATTTGACCCAAGCCTACAGAGACAGCTGAGCTGAGCTATTGAGAGCTCATTAACTCTGAAATGACAGCTGGGGAACCAACATGGGACTGAACTAAGCCTTCTGAATGTGAATGAAAGGTGAAATACTTGGGCAGTTTGTGGGACCTCTGGCAGTGGAGCTGGAATTTATTACTGGTGAAAAAAAAACTGGATTCTTGGGGCTTATATCCTACAGAGGAACACCTTGCTTAGTCTTGGTACTGCAGGGAGGGGTTTGGTCGTTACTCAATCGGATATTCCAGACAGCATTGACTCACCCTGAGACTCCTTCTCTCTCTAAGGA
Source organism: Phyllotis vaccarum (assembly GCA_033318265.1). Classification (NCBI taxonomy): domain Eukaryota; kingdom Metazoa; phylum Chordata; class Mammalia; order Rodentia; family Cricetidae; genus Phyllotis; species Phyllotis vaccarum. The sequence continues at coordinate 92,167,611 of JARWLC010000005.1, read as the reverse complement.
ATAAATGGGGGATGGGATGGAGGGAAGCTGAGGAACGGCTGTGAAGAGGTGAGGGAGGAGAACTATAGTAGGCATGTTAAAAAATAAAAAAATAAAAATAAATCCTAAATTAAAGCCAAACAGGAATAAGTTGTAGTCTATAAGGAGATGATTGTATTGGCATCATAAATGATATGACAGCTATATAAGAGGATTTCAAATGTTCTCACTACAAAAAAAAAAATATTGGAGATAATGGCTGATCTAAGTGTGTGAAGTGGATCAATTCAATCATAAATCAACTAAGTATCACACCATACTCCATAAACAAGTAGTCATTATCTGCCAACAAAAATAAATAAATGAATGAATGAATGAATAAATACATAGATAGATAGATAGATAGATAGATAGATAGATAGATAAGTAAGTAAGTAAGTAAGTAAGTAAGTAAGTAAGTAAGTAAGTAAGTAAGTAAGTAAGTAAGTAAAGGCAATATTAAGCACATGAGAAATGTGTGTTACAGTCTAGGATTGATGGTCTGGTTTCATTTTCCATTTCTTTGACATGGTGAGATACGCGTTGAAGTTGAGTGGCTTCCTCTTTTTAACACAGCCTTTTTCTACTTTTACTCCTCCCAGGAACTGATTGCCATTTAGTGTTTTGCACTTATAAGTTCTTCTCAGTATCTGCTTTTGAAGACCCAACTGTCATTTGTTCTCTGCCCAGTTATTCTCCTCAAGACCTGACCGTCCTCATCCCACACTGGGAAACAGTGTAGTTCTCACTGGCCTCATATGTAGTTCTCATAGGGGATGTCTGGCTCGATTTTCTCCAGGGTACTAATCCAGATATCAAAGGTTATTTCCACACAGGACTTTGTGACTCCCCTGCTTGGCATGCTGGCAAGCTCTTAGCTCATGCTTGCCATCTGCTTTCTTCTCATTATTCAGGTCACTGCAAGTGTCACCATTTCCAGAGTTATTAGTGGCATCGGCTTGTGTAGAACAAGCTTTACGTCTCCCCAGCTTTTAAATTCCTATTCTATATAGCAACATAAGCATCTGAAAAGATATTTTTAATATGTAAATTCTTTGCTGTCTTTTCTCTACTTTCAATATCAGGTTCTTCTGCATCATCTGTTGTTATAGACTGAGATTGTGCCTGTCTGTGGGATTCTTCAATGGGACTAAAGTTTTGCTTTTTGTACTTCTTATTTTACTTCTGTATCTCTAACAATGCTACTCATCTTTATTTCTCATTGTCACTAATTAATATGTAATTGTTGATGATGTTAATGATCCCAAGACTTTCTCTCTCTTTTCAGTCAACTCTAAATGAGTAATTTTCAACTTTAAAACTTACTACCAAAGCCATGTGTCTTGAAGTAGTTGTATAATATCTACAAAAATATTGTCATCTTTAAAAAATTAATAATAATGTCCTCATAAGTAAGTGAAGATAACATCATGGAATTAAGTGTAGTGATATAACACCAAGCCTGCTACTTTTGTGACCATTCGTGAATATTTGCCTCTGCAGTCATATAAAGAATTTCATAAAATAATTGAATTAGGGAGACAGTGTTTTGCAAAAATACAAACGCTCTCCCTCCATATGCACATTAATAATTTTATATACATGCTTTTTAATGTGGACACATTAGGGATTAAAGAAAGCAAAATTAGCATCAGAGAATTGTGCAGTCAAAAAATGATTGTATCTCAATTTAAGGCCAACACTCTTAACTTAAACCTCTTAGCTTGCTTATTGAGGCATGTAGGTGACCATAGATTCTATTTACCCACAAACTGGAAAAGGTGTTAGATGATATAAATAGCTGTGGAACTCTGCTCAGCTCATCAGTTCATTTCACTTTGAATGGCCAATAGTCATTAAACAGAATACATTTAAGGCAATGACTCTAGAAATCAGAGGAAGTGTGTAACCTATTAGAAATCTCTTGAGCTATGTAGCTTTCCAAGAGTTCTTAATTTTTATTTTTAACTTGCTATATTATAAAATAACATTTTGTAAATAGTATAAGAAAATAGTTTAGAGTGTATGTAAGCTTCAGAACTCAATTTGACTGTAATTACCAGAGAAATACAATGAAGGGACCAGGACACTGTAATTGTACTTTTTCTTTTCAGTCAGCGAGCAAAGAGAATGAGTTATAGATTGAGGTCGAGTGCCTGTCTGTGAGATTCTTCAATGAGACTAAAGTTTTGCTTTTTGTACTTATTTTACTCCTGTCACTCTACTCACAATGCTACTCAACTTTTTCTCATTGTCACTAATTCATATGTAATTGTTGATGATGATAATGATCCCAAGACTTCCCCTCTCTTCTCAGGCAGCTTTAAAGTCAAATTATAAGCAATTGATTTCTGTGGGAGAGAATAGATGGCCTAGTTTTACTGCATATTCAAGGTTCTCTCTAGGTCAGTTCCCAGTGTTCTGGTGATTTATCTACCTTTCCTAAGCTTGGTATATGTATTCTTAACCATGGAATCCTAATTAGCTTCAGATGAAAACTATAAAAATACTTTATAAATTAAGAACAGATCAAAAAAAGAAAATATCTCTTTTTTTATCCCTGAGTTTTTCATGTCAAGATTTCTGTAATCTGGACAATACCCCAAGTCATTAATAGTTTACAAATTTTAACTAAAAGCATAAAGGCTTAATGTTACATCCCAGGGAATTAAACAAAAAAAAAATATTTTAGAACCTTCCTTGTGTAAAGCCTGTGTGGAAAAGTAACAGTGTCATTTTCTAGAGATTGCTACAATTGTTACCATCCTGCTCTGATGTTAAAACCCAGTTTCTCCCAGCATGCCCCAGGTACTGGTGTCTGTCCAGGAATTCTCCTCTCTTCAGTGCCAGCTTGGAATTCAGTCTCTTCAGTGTAGACAGCTGGTGTTGGACTACCAAGATCATACGTGTAAGGCAATCTTATAAGACCTCCTTTAAAATATGTTCATTTTGTTCCTCTGGAGGATTTTGACAGACCCACCATCATTAACATAAAGAACAAAAAAGTTTACAAATGTATAAAGCAGAAAACTATAAGCAGGGTGTATGGAAGGAAAACATTGCTGATTAAAAATATGGAAACTTGCCCTTTAGAGAAGAAAAATATGCGCTTAACTTCATCAAAACTAAAAGCTTCTACTTTCTGAGAGTTCACTAAGGAGAAAGCAAAAGGAACATGATCCAGGTGAAAGTGCTCAAAATACATACATTGTCAGAAAATAAAGATGAGCTCACAGCATGGGAAGGCAAGAAGCAAATGTAAAACATTTTCTCTTAGCAGTCCTTATAGCTGGGCCACTCAGTGGGTGCTCTGCATTGAAAATAGATCAACCCATGTCAACTGGTATAGTCCAGATAATTTTTCAGAAGCAGAGCCAAAATCTGTCTCATGGATGAGTCTAGGTTTTCTCAAACTGGCGACATTAACCATCACAGTTGGCAAAAGAGGAAGGTTCAGATAGAAATGATTTCATTCCAAATGAATTTTAGTACAAAAATCTTTGATTTCCTGGTGTGGTGTGCACATTTAATTCCAACTGTCTACATTCCAACTCATTGATCTGCATATGTAGCTTCACAACTCTGTCACATTTAGCCATTGCATTTATAATGAACCTTAAAACCAAAAAAAAAAAAAAAATTACTTTTTATTCTTTCTTTATAAAATCCTTTGTGTATTCTGCTTTTTAGCATGTCAATTAGATTATAAGATACAGTTTTTCTTCATTTTTATATATTTAATAAGTTTTTTTTCTATATATATCACTCCTTCCAGTCCTCCCTCAGCCTCATCCTACCCCCAACCCACATCCATTCCCTAGGGAGGGCAAGGAGTCTCAAGGCATATCCAGTTGAGGTAGATCTGAGTCCCTCATCCCAGTATTAAGGCTGGATTAGGTGTTCCTCATTAGGGAATGGGCTTTGGAAAGACAGTTCATGCATCTGGAACATAGTCTGATCCTACTCCAAGAGGCTCCGCAAACTGCTCACACCACTTGACAGTCATCTACCTTTGGAGGTTTTAGTTCCTTTCCCTGAATGTTCCTCAGCAAATGTTTCTGGTTCAGCGAGCTCCCAATAGTTCCAGTCAAGCCATCTCTGTGGGTCTCCTCCTCTTGATCCTTATCCCTTTGCTCATACACACTCTCCACACTCTATCTTTAGGTAGGCCAGAAACTCACCTGGTGCTTAGCTATGGATCTCTGCTTCCATTCACTGACTGATGAAGGCATTATAATGACAATTAGGGTGGTCATTCATTTGATTACAATGGAAGTCCTGTTTAGACACTCTATTATTGTTTGGAGTCCCAGCCAGAAACATCTTATGGGTTCTTGGAGGTTTCCTTAGCACCCACTTTCTTTCCAACTCCAGAGTAGCTCCCTCTACCAAGATATCCATTTCTTTTTTTCTCTTTGTTACTCCTCTTGCTCAACCATCTCTTCTCATGATTTGTTTTGACCTCTCCTTGCTTCTTCCTTGTTATGATCCTAATTTACTCAGGGGATCTTCTCTACTTCCACTTCCCAGGGTGATCCCTGGATGTTTCTCTTAAGTTTGTTCTATTATGAAGCTGTTCCAGGGTTGTAGTTTGACATGTATCATACAAATGCTTGTGCACAAACAGCCTGATCAGAATTGTGTTGAGTCTAAGAAAATCTGAGGTTTACAGTCTTAGTATGTATTTTTAGTATTTGGATTCCTAAGCCTGGGTGGTCTTTTATTTCCCTCATTTAATTAAACCTTTGGTTTCTCTGAATCAAGTTTTGCATTTTACAGTGCACAGATCTTGCATATTTTTTCACTGATTTAGCTGTCAGTATTTTATATTTCTTACTTTGCTGCTTATATTTTAAATTTGATTTTCAATTGTTTATTAGCAGAAGATAGAATTAACACATTTGATTGTTAGTTTGTTATATTAGATTTTCTTAGATAAATTCCTAAAATCCCTATCTCTATAAAAATCATGTTCTTTAAAACTAAGGTCATTTCTTATTTTCTGATGAGAATATACTCAACTATTGTTTTTCATGCCATTGGGAAAAGGAGCTAGGATCTCCAAGGGTAGGCAATTGTCAGCTTGCATGAGCAGTGTGTGGAGCCTCGAGAGGTGGGATCAGACTGTGTTCCTTTGCATGGTCTGGCACCTTGGAGCCTATTCTGTAGAAGAAGGTTTCTGGCCTGGACTTTTGCACCTAGCCTCTAGGTTTAGGCCTGCATACCCACAGAGACACACAGATGTTTACAACAGTTTTAGGCTGATTGGCCTAAGGCCCAGGCATATAACTTGCATATAACTTGATAAATCTTTACCCCTTAAACTAACCCATGATTCTTGTTCTATTCAACCATGCGGCTTGGTACCTTTTCTCAGAGCAGCACAGCTGTCCTCTGCTTCTTCCGGCTTCTCTCTGGCATTCTGCTCTATTCTTCCTGTTCTCAGAGTTTTCTTAGTCTGTTAGCCCTGCCCACACTTCCTGTCTGCCTTTGGCCAATCAGTGCTTTTTATTAAACTCATAGGCAGGGACAATTATTTACAATGGAATAACATAATCCCCCTACACTATTCCCTACAGACGAACATCTAACCAAGTCTTGACTTTGGGATGAGGAAATCGGACTTGCCTGAGTAGATGTGCCATGCTGAACTGAGCTGCGTTGGGACTTCTTGCCCTTTTGGGGCAGAGGATGGGAAGATGGGGATAGGGAGGCTGAAGGGAGGAGGGAAGGAAGGAGGAGCAGAGGGATATATGGATAAAAATGGCATATTTTTACAGAAAATATAATAAAATGAAATAAAAAATTCTAGTTGTGTCAAGAAAACTTTACAAATAATACTGAACCTTGCATTGTTAATTTGATACTGAATTTATGAGAAAATCTTTACCTTCTATCATTATGTATGAAGTCCACCTAAGCTTTTCATATTTGTCCCTTATCAGGTTGACTTAATACCTAGAATTAAAGATAAAATATAATCTAAATTCTAAGTGAAAAATTAACTTTCGTGTCATAAACTAAGCAGATGGATATGTGATATACCAGAGGCTTTCCTCAGCTCCTAGTTAGTTGATGTTGAATATTAGGCATAAACATACACACCATTTTACACTACATAAAAATAATTTTAATTAATAGTGGAATGTAGAGGGATTGAAGACAATTCAGTGAACAAGTGTGCCTGTTTTACAAGCAGAAAACCCTGAGTTTCAATATTAAGCACCCATATAACTGTGCAGACATGTACAAACATTCCTGTAACCTCAGAATTTTGGGGGATGGTGGAAAAAAATGGGTTCTATGAGCTCCTTAAGCCAGCCTTGCTGAAATAATGAGATCACTGAATGGTGCTGGTTCAGGGCCAGATACTGCATTAAGGCTTCTACAATTGTGTGTGCAAACTTGGCCTGCATCACACACTTACACACCATACCTATCACCACCCCCATATACAATTTCTACGTTAAAAATAAGCAAACAATGCAATGCATAATAATGGCCTCATAAGATTGTAAAGAACCCAAAGCCTGTTTATTTTAGACTGCATTTCCTATATTTGATATATCTGCAACACTTACTTTTATATTCTAACTCCCTGAAGGTTTTGGTAGAGGAAGATTCTGTACATGTCTATACCCAAAAGTAATGAGCAATAGCACACAGCCTAGACTCTTTGTAGGGTAAAGCATTTAGATTTGAGTAAATATAAAGCATGATGTTCTCCCAGGGACCCATGTATTTTCATGAAGTAAAAAAATTAACATCTACTACTATATTTACTATTTGTCGATTTAAAAATTTTCACATTATCTCTCTGTATTTTTAAAGACATATATGCATTACATAAATCTATATTTTAAGATTGAAAAACATTCGAGTTCCTCAAAGAAGGAATTGTTCACACTGAAATTTATTAATATTAACTGGTTAATATTTTGTTAAGGATTAAGCTGAAAAAATCAGCTTAAAAGAAAGGATGCATGTAGGAATTTGTCTCTCTTTGCCTCTCTTTCCCTTGGAAGGAAGACCCATTCAGTTGAGTAGATCATCCCAGTCTCCTTGTTTGATTCTTTGTAAGTTTGCCTACAACCACTTTAATAAATATTAACCTTTTAATCAATTGCTAGTGATTTATTACCAGCTACAACTTTGCTTAAGGAAATTATTTTTGCTAAGACCTGCCCTTACTGTGGGTTTCATCACCCATGGGCCGAGTTCTCAATATGAATAAAAGGGAAAGACTGAAAAATAGAGCTGAGTACCAGCTTGGCCCCCATTGTGCTTCATGATCCACCATGGGCCTCTGTTCTCTGCCAAGAGATTCTCTGCATCCCTGGGCATGCACAAAGCTCAGCCCAGGCCTTCCTTAATTGCTTCCTGAGGAGGAGGTGTTTTTGGCTCTACAATGAAAATGACAGAATACAAATAATGTTTGTTCCTTTTTTAAAAATGTACCATATTTTTCTTTGATATCTGTCTCACTTATTTTCTGTTTTCACGTACTTTGTTTTTAAATTATTTATTGTTCTATTTTACTTTGATATTATGACTATATTATTACCCAAAATGATATAAAAAATTTGATATCATAAATTTAAATTTCCATTTTTTTCTTTCATTCAATGTTGTTAAAATGTTTGATTTTTAAAATTTAAAACTTGGGTATTTATCATTTTTTTTATCTTTTCTCATTTATGCCAATGTAATCAAGGCATGTATGAATGAGTGTTGTAGTTATTGCAATAATTTATTGACAGTATTTGACTTGATTATGTTAAAGACTTTTGCAAGTATCATATGATTGATAAGAACACACACAAACATCTATACTCACATGTATATCCACATGTATACACATACATGCATATACATACTTGTAAACACATACACAGAGTAATGTTGCTTGAAAGTCTTTTCCGTCTATTGAGTTAAATCTCATCCTATTTCCCTTCCTTGTCTTTCTCTCAAATCCATGCACTCTTCTTTATTATTGTCTCCCTCTCTCACACACACACTCACACACAATCACACATAGACACACACACAAACACTCACAATCACACACACACACTCACACATACACATAGACACATATACACACACTCCGACATAAACAGACTCTATGTCTCTCTGTCTCTGTCTCTCTCTCTCTCACACACACACTCACACACAATCACACATAGACACACACACAGACACAATCTCTCTCTCACACACACACACATACATACTCCTTAAATATATCCTGGTGAGCTGATAACTTGTGCCTATCTGTTTATGTGTTAGAACTGACACTTGGAATTGGCTAACCTATCGGAGCTCACACCTGGGAACATCATTCTTGCTTATCTCAGCAGCTATCGACCTCCTGCTACTCTTTATCTTGGCATTTGGCATTAAGAAATTTTCCCCACAAATTTTATGAAGCTGCGCTGCCATTTTATGGGCCTTTTTTAGGGAGCCAGATTATTAAAAGATTCGGTACCTTTAGTTCCAGGAATAGAAGGCATTCCATGTATTAGGCATTTTCTCTATCAAGAGAATTACCAACATTGTCCCATTTGAATTTCAGGTTTCACTTTCTTTCATGGGTTTTGAGGACTTGGGATGCTTTATTACTTTGCTTTCCATTTTGATAGTGTCTGAAGGTTTTACAAAAGTTTTTGTTGAAAGTTGCTATAAAAGCTTGGGTCATCTTATTTTCATTCTTCTAATGCTTCATTGAGTGAAGGTGTCTTTTTGTTCATATTTGCAAGTATTTCACAGAAAGCTTCTTTGAAAGCACATACTCAGTACGCATATTTAATTCTCTGGCAAGAGGGTCACCATACAGAGGGGAAGAGAATGTGGTTTTTGCTGTACCCTTTAATAAAATATTCATATCCACAAATCTCTTTTTTCTCGCGTTTCCCACATGTTAAATGGGCACTATGTTCTCTGTAAAATGTTTTGCTCACACATGATGCTTTTCTGAGGATCTCACCTCCGGTGCACACCTCTTTTGAGTAAATTACCATATCATACCTAGATAGATGCATGCCAGCACTTGGAAATTGGTCTTTGGCTCTAGATGGTCTTCCCTACATTTGACCTAAGAGCGCACTCCCCTCTCCTCTGCTGTTACTGCCCTGCGGCCCTCTCTCTTGTTCCTGGCTTTGTCAGTCTTTTCCCCCTTACACTTTGCATGCACAGACCATTATGTTGAGATTTTGTTTTGATTTCTTTATAAATAGTTTTTTCAATGTGATGAGTGTTGCTACCTTCTAAATCATGTGCATTTTTATTTTGTTCTATCTTGTTTGCTTATGTTATGCATCTCTGGTAGGACATATGAAGAAATTCACAATCATGGAACTGCTACTGTTCCGAAGTAAGCTGATTTGTTATTAGAGCAATTCAGCAATGCTAAGTGGTGGAAGAATATTGTGATACATAGCCTATACAATGACTGATGAAAAACGCTTTATTGTAATAATATTATAAGAACTTTTCAGGTATTATCTACTTAGTGCTTACACTATTATAAGATGAACATCATTTATCTTTATGTTTTTAAATAAAAAAGTAATATTATTACAGTAACTAGCAGAATTGGTTTCACAATGAACTCTCTGTCTCTACAACATTTTTTCAATGCATTTTCTAGAGAAGAATGCTTAGCAAGATATCAATCAGAATCAGAAAAAAAAAAACCAAAAAAGAATTAAAATATGTAAACTGAGCACTATCTGTTTGCAAGGTGCTTCTGCAATATGAAATCTTGGAAAGCTAAACAAAAATGATTGCAAGCAGTAAGCAGAAAGTATGGGTTAATTACTTCAGTGTCTGCATGGAAAAGGTTACAGTTTAATGTTCAACATGACCACACTTGTCTAGTGTTTAGGAATGAACAGTTTGGCTTTTATTTCGCTTTTCATAATTTCATTTTTTCAAAAGAATCTGATAAAATTAAAAATTCAATTGATGAATCCATTGGCTTCTGGATTGGCTGTAGGACATTTACAATTCCTATAATTCCATGATAGTGTTCAAAGTATGCTAGCAATCCCTGGGTAACCTTTGAACCCATAGGATTTACATTCCATTAAATTAATCATCCTGAATCCTAACTATTACACTTTTAAGACAAGGAATAACAATCGGTGAAAACAGAGGCATGGACTGAAGCAGCGTGGGAAGGGTTGCATGGGAGGGTTCGTAGAAAGAAAGGAAAAAATAATAAATGTAATTGTAATCTCAAAATTAAAAAATCAACAAAATAAAATACATTTAACAACTTAGCTTAAAAACTATGTTACATCTATCTTTTACAATAAATACTAGATTAGATATTTTGTATACACTGATCAACTGCCCATGTGTGTATATTCAGTTTCATAAACAAGTAATAACTTAAAAATTTCTATTAGGAAACATAAAATAAAAGATGAAATTAAGCACATTATTTAGATATTAGATTATTAATACTGAGTTTAAAATATATATTATTTATGTTCCTACATGTAACAATTGTTGTCATTATAATGAAATGTAATTAATCTAAATAACATATATAGACTAGCACCATCTGGCAGTTCCTGATGTTGATTCACAACTTATTACTATTTATTAACGTTTCTTGAATAAATTCCAGGACCAGCTCTAATAATGAATGCTCAAGTCAGCAAATTGAGGACCTTGTACCCTGGCATATTCCTTTCTTTTAAAAGAAGAAAATCCACAAAATCTCCCCAAAGTTTGCCTTCTGATCTAAAGGTAGCAATAACATCAACACCAACCAAAGACAGCCTACATAAGATCTGGTTGAATGATAATTTCATTAAAATATATGAAATGTTCATCCACAAATTTATCACTATAGTTTCAGAAACAGTATGTGTGTGTGTGTGTGTGTGTGTGTGTGTGTGTGTGTGTGTGTATGTGTGTGCGTGTGTGTGAGTGTATTGACCTTTCATTTATTGGTTGGTGCTCTACTCTTGCATCTTAGCCAGCCCTGGTCACTTTGTTTTATACTGCATATGTGATATTACTATGCTTTGATAAATTTTTATTCTTTATCATTCAGTCCTATGAACAAAATAGCAAATATTTTTTTCTTAGTTACCTGTAGTTCTTTAATATTCTGTAAATATTTATAGCTCTTTTTACTTAAAAATACTTTTTTGTAATAATGTGAAAAATAAAGCTATGAATGCTGACAAACTTAACTAATATTTGAAGAGTTGATAGGATTCTTAGTATCCTGTGTATGTCTACTTGACTAATCTGCTATTTGTCTCTATGGTTCCACTGAGGTGGCTTTCATCCATATCATTGTGGCTTAGATTAACTACATTTAGGACAATCCAAAGTTAGCATTAAAAAAAAAAGAAAAGAAGAAACACTACTTATGTAATTTTAGGGGCTTTAAAGAACTGTTAAACTGCTTCCAGGTTGTTTTTGCTTTTTACCTACTCTACACATCATTTTTATTAGCAGCTTTTGTCTATTACATCCAACTAAAGTCTAAAGCACTCAAATGATTGGTAGTGAAAATTTGGAGACTTTCATTGTGAAAATGGAGTAATTGTGCTTAGAGGCAGGTAACCAAGAAATTGCTAAAAATATAAAACAGTGATAATAATGTACAAATAAGAACAAGATGTTATGTTTTATTTCACTTGAAAAATTATTAAAATTATATGAACATCTTAATGATTTTATTTTTTTGTAAAAAATTAAAAAAGAAAAACAAAACAAAACCCTATAGTTTGCCGTAGCCACAGCATTGACTTTCACCATTGAACCCTAATCAAAAACTCCTGTGGGCCATCACGTAGTACAAATTATACTCACAGTCTTTCAGAGTCATTGCCAGAACATATTAACTAATTGTAACAAGCTTATTTAACTTGTTATGGAATAATTTAGCCCATTTATACCAAAGCTGAAGGCTTTGAAGCATCACACTGTACTGAATCGTCTTTGCTAGCACAAACAAACCTTTCAAACCTGTGTGGGTATAAATTTATTCCCGAATAAAGAAGGGAACAGCTGCTTATCCATCTCAATGCCATTTTGCACAGAATGTCTCCTGGAATGTATGCTATGCAACATTCATTTCTGTGATAAATGCATATAGATAGAAAGATGGGTAGATAGATAAATGATAGATAATGTAAAGGAACTGCATATTTGAATAAGAAAATGTTAATAGAAGAATGTTGAAAATGTCAACCAGTTATATAAATTATCTATGTACACATCATCCAACCAGTTTCTATAAATTCTCGATGTAAATATTACCCAATCACCCTCATACACTTTTCCAGCTTTTTATTCGTGTAACAAATTAAAAATGATTTCCCATAAAACAATTACTTTAAAAATAGCACTGTGTCACATAGGTCTCAAAGTATAAAGTAGATAAGCATATAATTTAGCCTGTGGCTCTAACAGTGAAATGTGATATCAGGGTTAATATCTCTGGGGTGTGGCTATAACACTTTTCTAGAACGTCAAGAAGATTAAGAGTGTGTCTCATAAATTTTCTCAAGCACAGGACATTTTTTTTCTAGGAATTTTATAGACATCCTTTTAAATCTGCCCCTCTAGATAAGAGGGCTTCTAAACATTTTTTAAAATGTTATTTCTTGGCACCTAGATTATCTTCTAAAAGTCAGGAGGGACCTATCTTAAAGAGAAATGTGAGTATGTCTTTTATCTGATGGGAAAAATTGTAATTTATTATGCAAAAGTCTGAAAAGTTATCAAACAAAATTATACAAATCTTAAATATGAACACAAAGTACAATTGAAAAATACAAACCAAGATTTTTAATACCAACTTTATTGCAGAAGGAGCCAATTTATATGGGAAACTTAACCAGATAGAAATAAATGTACTTTTGCTTCACACAAATGGGATATTTAAGGACCTATTAGAGAGGAGAAAGAGCAAACCATAAATAACAGTACATTCAGAAATACTTGTGGGTTTGAAAGATACAAGGTGCATGATTTCAGAAAAAGATGGATGCATACAGTAGAATACAGCAGAAAATCGTGTAGAGAGGAAATGTGAATTTCATAAATCTTAAAATTCAATTTTCAAAAAATCAATGTAATATTTTGTTTAGTAGGAAAGCTACCCCTACGAGGGTAGACAGAAAGGGAGGTGGTAAGGATCCACTTGAATTCTTCTACATGCGCTGCCTTGTTTGACTAGGACCATTTGTTGATGAGCATGTCTATATTCCATTGAGCATTTTTGTTTCTTTATAAAACTAGAATTTTACAGGTGTTTGGACTTATTTGCAATCTTCAATTCTGTTTTACTTACCAATAGTCTGTTTTTCAGTCACTATCATGAAGTTTTTATGACTATATCCTAAATATAGAATTTTAGAATAGAAATGGTGGTACCCCAGCATTCCTTGTATTATTCACTATTGCTTTAGGTATCCTGTAATGTTTTTGTGTTTTCATGTGAAGCTAAAAATTGTCAATTCAAATTTGATGGAGAATTGTGTTTGAATTTTGGTGGGGATTTTATTAAACATATGTTTATTTTTTTGTAGGCTGACTATTATTACTATATTGATCCAAGTGATCCATGAGCATTATAGATCTTTTCATCTGGTATCTTCATCAATTTCTCTTCACAATGTCTTGAAGTATTTATCATACAAGTCTTTCACTTGCTTAGTTAAAGTTATCCTTCTAAGAATACTCTAATACCAATACTCCTCAAACTGTTCCATACAAGTTACCACCAAAAATAATAAGAAATGGCAATCATTGGTCATTAATATCCCTTATCAAAGGACTCCATTCACCTATAAAAAAAGACATCCTAACATGATGGATACAAAAACAGAAGCAATCCTTTTGCTGCTTATAAGAAACGCATCTCAACTTCAAAGACAGACATAGGTTCAGAATAAAGGCTTGGGAAATAATTTCCAATCAAATAGTCCTAAGAAATAAGCTGTTATAGCCATCCTAATATCAAACAAAATAGACTTCAAAATAAAATCAATCAAAGGTGACCAGGGCAGATACTACTTATGCATCTCAGGAAAAATTCACCAAGATGAAGTCTCAATCCTGAATATTTATGTCCCAAGTACAAGGGCACCTACATGTATAAAATAAACACTACTATAGCTTAAACCTCTCATCAGACTCCACACACTAATAGTGGGAGGCTTCAATACCCCACTTTCACCCTCGAATAGGTCAATCAGACAGAAATCAACAGAGAAATAGGGATCTAACAGATATTATGACCCAAATGGTCTTAATAGATATATACACAAACTTCCACTCAAACACAAAGGAATATACATATTTATCATCAACCCATGGAACTTTATTTAAAATTGATCACATACTTGGTCATAAAGCAAATATCAATAGATATAAAAACTGGGAATAACTCCTTGCATTATATCACATAATTATAGTTTAAAGTTAGATTTCAAATAACAGCTAAAATCACAGAAAGCCTAAAAATTAATGGAAACTAAGCATCTCTCAATTGAACCACGTCTGGGTCAAGGAAGAAACTAAGAAACAAATCAAACTTTCTAGAATTTAATGAAAATGAATCCACAACATACACAAACGTATAGGACACAATGAAAGCAGTGTTAGGAGGAAAACTCATAGCATTAGATGCCTATATGAAAAACCTAGAGAAATCTCACACAAGGTACCTAATAGCACAGCTGAAGGCTTCAGAAAAATTAGAAGAAAACTCACCTAGAAGGAGTAGACAGCAGGAAATCATCAAACTTAGGGACGAAATCAATACAATAGAAACAAAGAAAACAATACGAAAAAATCAGTGAATCAGAGTTGGTTCTTTGAGAAAGGTCAAGAAGATAGATAAATCAGAGAGAGAGAGAGAGAATCCAAATTAACAGAATCCGAAATGAAAAGGGGGGACATAACAACAGACACCCAGGAAATCCAAAGAATTATCAGGTCATACTTTGAAAATCTATACTTTAGTAAAATGGAAAACCTAAAAGAAATGGACAGCTCTCTGGAAAAGGTACCACTTACCAAAATTAAATCAAGGTCAGATTAAAGACCTAAATAGTTATGTAACCCCAAAGGAAATAGAAGCTGTTATTAAAAGTCTCCCAAGTAAAAAAAAAAAAAAAAAAAGCACAGGACCAGATGGTTTCAGTGCAGAATTCTACCAGAAATTCAATAAAGAGCTAATACCAATACTCCTCAAACTATTCCATACAGTAGAAATTGAAGTAACATTACTGAACTCTTTATGGGGCCACACTCACCCTGATCCTCAAGCCACTCAAAGATGCAATAAAGAAAGAGTAATTCCCTCAGAAAAATATCCATATTCCAATTATGCAAAATTACTCAATAAAACTCTGGTAAACCAAATCCAACAATATATCAAAAAATTATCAATCACCATTAAGTAGGCTTTGTGCAAGAGATGCAGGGATAGTTCAGCATAGGAAAAAATGTGAATGTCATCAATCATATAAACAAGCTGAAAGAAAAAATATCCATATTATCACCTCATTAGATAAAGATCACTGTGAGAACGTCTTTCTATATGCTGTGAATATCAATCTTTAAATAAAGGAGATGTTTTGGCCCATGACAGGCACCATAGAAAAAGTAGGAGGAGAAATCAGAGCATAGGTAAAAGAAGCAGGGCAGAGACAGACAGACCAAGCCAGGTGCCCAAAGAAGAAAATTGTAAGAACCACAGGTGAGCCATGTACCACGTGGCAGACAGATTAATGAGAATGGGTTGAGTTAAGATGTAAGAGCAAGCTAGCAATGTGCCTAAGTCATAGGCTGAACAACATGAACATGATGCTTTAATATAAGCATCTGAATCAATTTTAGGGGGCCAAAGCAGGTGTGGGCAACTAAGGGGTCTGGGGCTGTAAGTCTATGGGTCTGGAACTCTGGTCACCCAGGACCAGAAAACCTCAATTTAACAAATCACCTTAGCAAACTAGAGTCATAACGGGAAGCTACCAAGAAGAGTTGGGAATAAATCTTGAAAGAAAGAGATGGTTGAGAGAGAGGAGCAAAGAGGAGGGAGATATAAAGAGATTGATATCTTGATAGAGGAAGTCAATGTGCTTTTGGAAAGAGACAGGGTGGTAAGGAATCCTCCAAGAACTCACAGGATGTCCCTGGGCAAGTCTCCAAACAATAGAGGAGGGAGTGCTTAAACATGACTTCCCCTATAATCAAATGAATAACCACTCTAAGTGTCATCAGAGAACCTGCATCCAACAAAGAATAGATATGGAGGCAAAGATCCATGGCTGAGCACTGAGTAGAGCTTCTGGTCCAGCTGAGAGGAGGGGAGGAGAGTGTGTATGAACAAAGGGATAGAGATTATCAGGAAAATTCTCATAGTGATGGCTAGCTGGAGCTCTGAGGAGCTCACTGAATCAAGAACAGCCACTGGAGAGCCATCAGGAAAAGAAGCTTGGCCCTCCAAGTGTAAGCAACTGTCGATTGACATGGGCAGTATGTGGAGCCTCAATGGGTGGGATTAGACTCTGTTCCTGTGTGTACCCTGGCACCTTGGAGTCCAATCCTTGCAGAGGAATACCTAACCTAGTCTTGATATTTGAATAAGGAAGTTGGACTTGTCTGGGGTGGCTGTGTTTGGCTAGGTTGACTCACCTTGGGACTTCTTTGCCTTTTCAGGGTGGGTATAGGGGATGGGGAGGGGAGAGGCTTAAGACTGACTAGGAGGGATTGGGAGTGTGTAAGGGCGGAAGTACAGGGGGATACACAGATAAAAAAGCCTTTTAAAATATCAAATATAAGATAAAATTAACATTAAAAAAAGTTACTCTGTTGTCAGACTTTCTTTGAAACACCAGAGCCCAAATAATAACACCAGAATCTTTATTTATGAAAGCTAGGCCTTACCTTAGGCTTCTTCCCAATTAGCTCTTATATCTTAAATTAAGCCATTTATATTAATCACATCCTCCCATCTGTCTTGTTACTTTTCCTCCACACTATATATTTAACTTGCTATGTGTCTCAGTAGCAAATTCCTGATGCCTCAGATTCCTCCCAGAGTTCTTATCTCTTCCCAGAATTCCCATTTATCTTTTCCTGTCTAGCTATTGGCCATGTAACTCTTCATTAAACCAACCAGAAGATGACTTAGCCAAGACACATCTTCAAGGTATACAAAAAGATCTCACAACATTATTCCCAAGATATCTTTTTTTTTAATTTGAAAAATTAGCTCATGCAGTGGGAATGGATGGCTTTGCTGCAGATGGAACCAACAGACACTTTAGTAGCCACCTATGACAGGTTAACAAAGGGGAAGGCAGAGACCATCTGTTAGTGAACACAGCAGAAGACTGGAGCCAAAGCTGGTGGGTTCAGAACTTACTGGAATACTCAATTCTTAAAATGTCTCTTCACAGCAATGTGGAATAGTTTGGTTTATTGCTTTGTACAATTTCTAAAGTCCAGAGAAATTTGAGTAAACTCCAACTCCTCTGTAAAGATCTATCTACTCAATTAGAAAAATCTTGTTCAAAGGCTGTATGGCAAAGAGATTTACTGAAACTGTAAACAGGTTATTATAATTCCAGAATCTTGATTGTGTGTATTAAGATACTAATGCCAGAGGAACCCTCATTCAACTGCATGAGAGTCTAGGAGGAAATATCAAAAATATTATCAAAATGACCCTAGCCATTGATAATGTCTAATATAAAGTGAGTGTGTAAAATCCATTAAATATGAAGACAGTTATCCAGCAGATCCTAGAATATTTTCTTACTTCTCTAATAAGAGAACAAATATATGTATATCTATTATTATTATTGTTACCTTCATGGCTATATTCTTCATTGATCCTAAATCATCTGTTTGTAACTTGAAATTCATGTGTTATATTCATCATGTTTATATTTAAGAGGAACTGATATGTCACTAATGCCTCTTGCCTCAGTGTAGATAGTTTTGTTTCTCTGAGATGCATAAGCCTGAATGACTCAATTAAGTTGTCTGTCACCTCACATCTTCCCCATTGGCTAGTAATGTGTTAACAGATAATGTGAAAGTTGGCGATGATTTTTTAAATATATAGAGGTTTAATATTTATACTAAAAAGCTTTCAGCATATGTTTCAAAGCATGAAATATTTTGAACATTTCGAAGTTTTCAATGACTTGAAGTTTCTTTCAAATTGTTGAACCAGTGAACATAAATGGCAAATGTGCTATTTTGTTCTTTGTCTCAGTACATGTTAGTTTCTGTTAGCTATCCACAGTGTTAGGACTTTAAAATAATTCACAGAATATTTCCTAAAGTGTATGTGATTCATAGATTAGAAATATAAAATTCCCATTCCTCAAGCAGAGGTTTCTCAATTGTATTGAAAAACAAGAAAGTTCTGTAACATCCTATTCCGATTACCTAGTTCAGCAAATTCAACTAAGTTAAAATTACTTAGAAATAAATGTTAGTAATCTAAATATTCTATACTAAAAGGAAATACAGCTTTTTGAGGACAATAGGCTAACTGAAAAGGAATATATTAGCAGAACTTTTAATGAGAAGTAATTTTACAAATGAATCTTTAGATCTCAATGGTGTCTTGTAAGCCTTTAATGGAATTGAGTACATTAAAATTTTTTGAATATAACAACATTAACAAAAGAAGACTAAGAGCAAAAGGCAGAAAAATCCACTTTAATCTGCCATATAGACAATGAATGAAACAAAGTAACAGTTTAACTTCATATATTTATGTGATCATCATATGTTTGTCAGTTTTCAAATTTTATCTATTAGTATATTGTGATTAAAATATAATAATGCTAACAATTATTCTAGCACTAAAACAGCATTTGTAGTTATTTTTTTTATAGGCACACTCATGGTAGTCTAAGAAATATCATTAATTATGATATTCTAATACTGGAAAAGGTAAGAGCTGAGGACCTGAGATGACACAGGGTAGATCTCCAAGGTGGATGGAGTTCAGACTCACAATGTAGGCTGTAGATGTGAGAAGCAGCTGAAAAGGGCCAAGGACAGTCAGATAAATACTAAACAATAAAAATAAAATAATGTCACATTTGATTTCAAGCTGTAATGCAGAATCATAGTGATAAAAGCAGGAAGGTCCAAAACATACATACACACAAATGTCATAGAATAGATAATCCATATATAAGTCTGTAACATCATAACTATCTAGCTTTTGGAAAATATGCCAAAAATAATTGGAGAAAGACATCATTATTATTGATGAGAATCTTTGGTCTCCAACAAAAATGTGAAACTGGACCCTGTACAACCCTAAAAATGGATCATGAACCTCTACACAAGGCTTGATACTCTGGGATTACCAAAGCTAAAATGAGAAGAGAATGCTCTACTATTTAACTGTAGATAACAACTTCTGGAATAGGATCCTAGTGGCATGAAAATAAGGCTTGCAATCAACAAATGGGATTTCATGAACCTCAAAGGCTTCTACACAGTAAAGTGTCAATAGAGTGATTAAGAAGCCCACAAAATTGGGAGAATGTCTTTGCCAGCTAGATATCACACTTAGTACCTAGAAAATACAAAAAGATTTCATTGAACTATCAGCTTCTGAAATATTCTGGGGGAAAAAAAGTCATGGTACTTGGTTGTGCGGCCGCTGGTGTGCTCACCAAGATTTATTGGTTTCTTCCAAATCCAGAGTCACACATATAGGCTTTGTGACATTTCCAAACTCAATGGATCAATAGTTAATGGCAATGACAGCAAAGAGGGAGAAGAGGAGGCAGAAGGAAGAGGGATTTAGGTGTGTGGATGACAGGTTTGGAAGATGAGGGTAGCTGGAATGTTTTTTACTGCTTGTATTAATATATCAGAGCATAAATTTGATTATTAAAAGATAGTGTAATTCAGACATAAATACTGGTCAGACTTAATAATAGTAACATGTACCTGAAAACAGACTCAAATAATTCAAATTTTATGTGCTTAGAAAATTTAGATTATTCATTAGCTGGTACAAAAACATGTGTTTCTGTTTTGGAAATAAACTTATATTTATATTTGGTAATGTGTTACAAAATAACAGTTGGAGAACTTGTTAAGCAACAAAAATATAAAATATAGAAGGAAATATATGAAAAATATAGTTAGCAAAAATAAAGTAAAAAACATGAAAGGAATATATTTATACATTTTACCCCTGCTTTAAAGTATGTTTTAATATTCTACTTAGCATATAATAACTTCTCTTATAAATGCTACTTTTCATTCATCCATTGGACTCACACAGGTAGGAACTCTTTCACCGTACTTTAAATGTGTGTGTGTAAACAAATTAAAGAAGACTTCATTGTATAAATGCACAGGGAAAAAGAAGAAAAGTTTTTTTTTGTTTGTTTGTTTTTAATATAGAATTGAAAGTTCTGTTCTAGTTTATTTTCCATTGGTGTAGTAAACACCACACCAGAGCAAAGGGTCAATTTCATCTTGTACATCCAGAACACAGTCCATTACTGAGGGAAATCGGAGCAGGACTCTTGGTAGTAGCCTGAAGCAGAATCTGGAGGAATGCTGCTTACTGTCTTGCTTCCAGTATATGTTGAGCTACAGACCCACTTGCACAGGGATATGCCTTACATATAGTCAGATGTGCCTTACTAACAGTTAGCAAGTAAGTAAATGAACTACAGACAAGGCCACAGGCCAGTCTATTGAAGATGACTTTTCAACTGAGGTTTTTTTTTTTTTTTTTCCAAATATGTCAAGTTGACAACCAAGATAAGCCAACTCAAAAAAACAAACAACAGCAAAACCCTGGAAGTTAGTAAGTCATGAGTCAGACTCTGCTTTAATAAAATCAATAAAGCAATACTTAGAATTGGAAATGTATGTTTTAATTTCATTAACATACATATTACTCACACATTTTGGCACCATACTGAAGCTTCAAAGTTTCACTGATAAGGCCATCATAACTTTTTTTTATAAATGCTAAGCTTTTATTTGAGAGAAAATGTAATTGCAAACATCTAATAAAGAACCATACTTTTTAATTAGTTAATTAACATATGATCTTTTTACATACACTGCAATAACAACATAGAATCTATGAAAACAGAGCTTGGCTTTATTTAATTGTTTAAATCATTCATAGTCTAAGCATGACCATCTAAATCAAGGGATCTTTTAAAATCTATTTACAGAAGTAATGATATTTTCTCATTATTTTGAATTACTTGGAGCACTGGCTTTCAGATAGCCTCATCTGGCCTTGAGTTTCCTCTGAACCTTTTTTTTTTTTTAAATTTTATTGCTGAAATTACCATAAATGCAAATATAGACAAAAATGTGGCTGTCAATATTAATTTGCTTTTAAATAGATTCCAAGTCAATTGTGAATTATTTGTGCTAAGTACAAGAAAAAGTTTAGTATTAAGAAACTCCCGTTCATTGGAAATTTTGTGATGGGTCAACAAAATTACTATAGCTCCAAAACAAATATTAAGAGATTTTAGATTCCTTGAGTTGTATTTACTAAAATGAATAATAAAAAAACCTTGCCTATATTACAAACATTTTAACAAGAGTACAACAGCACACATTAGATTAGCATATTAGGAGACTGAGGGGACTCTGCACTCTTTAAATGTTTTTTTTTTTTTTTTCATGGTTTTCTTTCAATCTTAAACTGCTGGTCCCTATCATCTCCTTCAAATATCCTGAGACATGCTCAGGCCCTAACAATGAACAAAACCTCAACAATATCATTTATTAAACATTTGTTTACTGACTCTTTACTAAAACATATTCCAGGGGTTTTTGATGGTCAGTGTTATAAGTAATCCAGGCTATTGTTTGGTTTTAAAATTTACTTCTCTTGAATGACTACATGTTGATACTTTCTTCTGATAGATTTATTCTAATGCTGAAATTTTTACCAAAATCAAGAGAAAGTAAGTGTCTTGGCCTAAATGAAAATTAGCAAGCATTGCATTATCTCCAATGTTGTTAGGTTAAAAGCTGCTTGCTCTAGATGTACAGGTCTGTCTGTACTGTTCTATAGTGAATAAATGAGAGAGTACACAGCTCCACATGACTGCAGCAGATGTTTCTTCTTTTCATCTTATGTTATTTCTTTTCATGTAATATATTTTGATCATATTTAATTGTCTTCCTCACGTTCTCCCAGATCTCACCTACTCAACCAACTTCACTCTCTGTCTTTCTCTGTGTGTGTCTGTCTGACTCTCTAAAAATTCTTCTTTAAAGAAAAAATTACATAAAAATAAAATACTAAAAACAAACCAACTAGAAATAAAATAACAAGACAAAATATACAAAAACAAAACAAAAAGCAACAGCAAAAAAAAAAAATGGAGTGTTTGGCTTTGGTCAATCACTCTGGGCATGGGACCTGCCCTGGAGTATGATGGACACATCCAATCACACTATGTGGGATAAAACTTTCTCCCTTTCCCAACAGATGTCAATTGAAATAGCTCTTTAGTTTTGGAAGATTGTTTCCATTTGCCCTTTTCAGTGCTGGATTTAGGTTGGTTTGACCTTGTGGATGTCTTATGCTTGCAACAACAATCTCTGAGTTCAGATATGCATACTCCTGTTGTATACAGATGATATTATTTTCTTAGGAATCATATACACCTCTGGACATTGTACTTTCTGCCTATTTTCACTTTCTCAGATACTTGAGCCTTGATACAGGAGCAGTTTGAGGAATACTGATGTGGGAATGCCTTTCTATATGCTGTGAATATCAATCTTTAAATAAAGGAGCTGTTTTGGCCCATGTCAGGCACCAAAGAAAAAGTAGGAGGAGAAATAAGAACATAGCTAGGAGGAGCAGGGCACAGTCAGACAGACCTGAGCCAGAAGCACAAAAAAAAAAAAAAAAAAAAAAAAAACAAACAAACAAAAAAAAAAACAAAAAAAACCAACATGTAAGGAACACAGGTGAGCTACGGGTCACGTGGCAGACAGATTAATAGAAATGGGCTGAGTTAAGATGTAAGAGCAAACTAGCAAGGTGCCTGAGCCGTAGGCCAAACAACATGAAGTTAATATAAGCATCTGAGTTATTTTTGGGGTCTGAGCAGCAGCGGGCAGGCAGCTAAGGGGTCTGGGACTGCAGGTCTCTGGGTCCGGATCTCTAGCCGCTCAGGACCGAGAGACCTCACTGTAACAGAATACATCTCATTTGGGGATAAGTGTTTCAGACTCTCATTCTCTGCACATTAGCCAGGTATAGATCTCTCTGTTAGTTACCATCCACTAACAGCTGTTTCTTAAGTGTTCCTCATTGATGGGCTTAGGTTGGTTGCACTGTTTGGGGTCTAGTTTTGCATATCCTTTATTCTTTGTCTCTAGATCCACACTTACTAGTTAAGTCTGTGTCTATTATTTCTCACTGTGGCAGTATAGTGGTTTGGTCAGTGGGGACCTATGTAGGATGACAATGTACTGTCACTATTATTTTAGATTACCTCCTGTGATGTTAGGTTAGCCTACTCTGAATAGATTTTTTTTTTTTCATTGTAGTGAACCACGGACTCGTCCTTATTTGATCCACGGATGAACTTTTCCTCCATCCTTACTCACAACTTACCTTTATGTGTGTGCAGAGTTTTTTTTGGTGTTTTTTTTTTTGTTTATGTTTTTGTTTTTCATCTTTTCTGCATCAAAAGCTTCAAATCAATTAATTTGTTTACTTTGTTACCTTCTGCAAGTCAATGAGGCAGAAATCTAGATGAATGATTTTTCTAGATTCTGTATCTTTGGAGTTTTAGTTTTTGCAGATGCAAATTTAAGTAATGATCAGAAAGAAGTGAAACATGATTAAGGTATCAATCATTTGTGATATATAAATATATGAAATATTTTAGATATCTTACTATTACTCCAGTGCTAACTTTATTATTGCCTTATTTATAAACCCAAAGTGAAAATAAATCATGAAGGAATACGCTATTCAATTTAATTAAGTAAAATCCTTGCATTATGATAGTACATATTGTAGAAAGAAAACTAAATTAAAATGCTTGACTCAAACTATTTTTTTCAAATAAACTGTCATTTACTCAGGAATGTTTTAAAAATACATTTAAAAATTTAAATATTCATATATTATTTTCTCTCATTTCTTTCCTCTCTTTAGCTGCTGCCAAGTCTGCTCCTTCCAGCTCCTCCCATGTTCCCTCGAGTGTTGAATTGTAGCCTTTACTTCTTTGATTATTATTGACATATATGCATATCTTTATGCATGTTTAATGAATATGAATAAACATATACATAAAATATACCAAGTCTGTTCCATAGTTTGTGCATATATGGTTTCAGGGCTGACCATTTTGTATTGGACCCTGGGAACTTATCAGGGGCCATTTGTTCTTTAGCCTCCTACTTCTAATGTCACCACACTGAATTTTATCTAATAATAATTTTGAGTTGGCAGAATTAGTGTATATCGACTATTACTTTTGGAATCGCAGATGTGTGCACTTGCCTGTAGAATTAAACTAGAAAAATTTGAAATAAGTGTGAATTTTATCAATGTCAAAATGACTATGACATGTCATTAGTTTTTGCATTTGCACTGGGAGATATTTGGCAGAGGATACATGGAATGTTCCTTAACAACTACATCTGAACCTATAATAATTTAAAAATTAAACTCTTAAAAATTCCATTTTAAAATAATTCTTTTAAAAATAAAAAGTCTTATTTGATATGAAAATGTATAACTTTCATCTAATTTCTAATTTTTATGAGGAATCTGAATATTGAGTGGTTTTATTGAAGTATTTCATATTTTAAAATAAGCACTAGCCATCACTACTTAGTCTAAGTACTAAATTTCCAGAGATGATTTATTGTAAAGATTATCAGTAAACAATTTCTAAGCTTACAAATATCCATGAAGATGCAGATAACCAGTGACTGCCAAGCTTGAGTTTCATGAATCATATCTTAATTAGATCTGTCACACTTTTCACAACTTCTCCCTGCTGCACTGATTTATCAAGTGCTCAAGAATTGAATGCTGCTGCTTTCACAAATGTCCTCATGCAAGTAGCTTTTTTACTCTTAGTTGCAACTACCGGTAGTTTTTCAATTCATCACTGCTAAGATTATATGTATTTGTATCTTTTAAAAGATTTTCAGTTTTCAGAAACTTAAATACAAAGCAAAGGAAGAAAAAAAAAACTTTAATGACTCTATTTGTGTCTAGTTTGCAGCAAATTGTTTATAAGCACTATATTTATTTTACCAAGTCAATATCAAGTTGTATGCATTTTATTAATGTTGATTACACACATGTGAACACGCATATTCATCGCACTTTTTTTCAGGAATTGAATAATCTAATAATATAAAGAGGGAACCATAAGCTCCAGTGAAACCTATAGGGTATTGCTTTCGATGCTACAATGATTTAGAAGCATTAGCATTGAAGCTGAGTTATTAACTTTAGGCCTGAGAAGTATTAATGGAGGAGGGAAATACACTGAAGTGGCCACTGGCAGGAATGAAGCCAGCTTGAGATGACCTCCTGTGAGGAAGGGCCTAGAGTATGTGCACCCTTGTCTACTGCCTTTGGTTGATATTGCTTTGACAATATCAAAACAGGGCTGAGTGGGCAAGAGAACAAGCTGCTGTTCTCAGTGATGGTTGGTTTCCTGACCAAAGTCAGATAAGACGGAAGAAAACTGACCCCTAAGGGATGAACAAAAGATCAACAGAGCGTCCTAGTATATTCGATTCAAGAAAGAAGCGATATTGTTACTCTTTAGGAAACTAATGACATTTGCTAATAATCAATTTAAATTTTTGTGAAATGCTTCTAGTAAAAGAAAACTAAGTAAAAATGTGAATAGTAAATTAATAGAGCTAAGCAACTGTAATTTCATTAAGTGTGATCTATTCTCCCTATTCCCAATCTTACAGAATAAAATTAAGTCATTTATATGAATACACAAGGAATTTATTCAATACATGATAGGATAGAACATTCAAAATTTATTCCTCCAGAGGACCTTTATTGAATGAATTCAATTTGCCGGGAGCATGTTAGGTCAAGTATTGGGGTAAGAGATGAGTATACCTAAGTATATCAGTCCAGGTGTAAGCTGCAACAATCAATACCTTTTATTCTTTACCTTTAGATTTTCTAGTTCATAACAATACAAATTAATGACACTTAATATGTTTACTGATGGGTACTAACTTATGTGTCTTATTATTTCATGGCATTTTAAATATATGTATATTTTTGTTTATTTTATTAAAAATAGATTTTTTTCATATAATATATTCTTATTTTCCTGTCTACACCATCAGGAGGCCCCTCACCTTCCCTCCCAATGGGATCCATATGCATCTGTCTCTCCTTAGACAACAAACAAGCATCTAAAGAATGATAATAAAATAAGATAAAACAAAAACAAAGTGGAACAGAACAAAACAAATAGATGAAAAAGAGCAAAAAAAGCAAGAGATAAACACATAGATGCAAAGATATACATGTCTATGTCATGCATAGAAAGCCCACAAAATGAAAATCCAGAAGCCATAATATATATACATATATATATTATGTATGTATATGTATGTGTGTGTGTGTGTGTGTGTGTGTGTGTGTATACACACACACAAATGACCTGTAAAGATTTTAAAAGATCTCTGTTAAAAATTTAAGAGACAAAGGACCTCCAAAGATGTCATTGAATTTGTCTTATGTTGTCATCTACTGCTGGTCATGAAGCTTGGATTTAAGAGTGTTTTTATTCCCAGTGAGACTCCACAGGAGAAAGTTTATTTTTTATTTGTGAGTGGTTATCAATCAGACATAAGCTATAAGGTTAAGGATGGTGCTGTGTGACCACTTCTGTCAGCAATTGAACCCCATCTGGCACAGATTCAAATGAGTTCTGTGCATGCTGTCACATTCTCAATGAGTTAATATATGTGTAGTTTCTCTTGTGTTTAGAAGACCTTGCTACTTTGGTGTCCTTCATCCCTTCTGGCTCTTAATAATCTTTCATAATCATCATCCACAAGATTCTCTGAGCCTGAAGGGAGAGATTTGGTGGTGGTAGAGTGTACTAACTGTTTCAAATCATCTCTTTCTCTTCCTATTATCCATCTTGGAGGGGGAGTCTCTGTGTTTGTTTTCTGTTTCAGGAGAAAGATGCTTTGATAATGGTTGAGCAAACACTGATCTATGAGTGTGCAGAGTATCATCAGGAGTCATTTTATAGCTACACTCTTTTAGCAGAGAAGTAGTGTTTGATATGAAAACAAAAATATTTTCTGTCAATGTGAAGTTTATATTATGATGTTTTCTTCTAGATTGCATCTGATCATTAGAACAGCAGTGAGAACACAAGAGAATAACTTCACAGGGTAGGCTGACACATGTCAGACAAAGATAAGTGAGCAGCATGCGGTCTTACAACAGGAATAAGCAGACTTTCAGGGCTTTCTAATTTATCTCAGGCAACTGGTCTGAGTTCTTCCACCTTATCTGACCCATACTTCAGGTAGTTTTCACCCTTTGGGGCCCTTTGTTATTGTCACCGTCTAGTTATGTTCTCATTCCTCCTGTTATTTTGATGTCACTCTATCAAGCTCTCCATGACCACTGAAGCATTTGTTTAAACACCTATTGCTATAATACCTGGGGAGGGGAAGTGCGATAGAAAAGAGTGAACTTCAGGATATTTCTAGTAGGGGCAATGGTATGGATGGTGAGCATCCTGAAAAATGTATTCCTATGATTAGACCAGCACAGTGACACACAATTGTGTTTTTATAGGAGTATCTGCCAGGCAGTTCCTGAGAAGAACTCAATGCTTTGCCTCGTTTACGTGTGAACTTGGAAGATGGGCTTAAAATCGTAGTGTCTAGGGTGACTTGTCATGCTACTTAGAATCACTGCTGCCATCACCAGCCACTTCCATTGTGATTGTACTGAAATTCCAAAGTCAATATAGGATAGTTCTGCACAGTATAAATCCCCTCTTCTGTGGTATAAAATCCAGATCATTCACAAAATATTCCTCTAGACTTATGATTTGCTCCAACAATTACAGTATGGTATACCAGGTTAATTGCAGGAGCCTCACATGCCCTCCTCTTAGCTAAGATCTTGTGGCTAAGCCAATTTTCTAATCCCAATTTAACCCTCACTAATAAGCTAAGCATTTACTACTCTGCAAAATTCTCCCTGAATTTCTGAGAGAAAAAATATGAGATGATTTTTCCATTAAATGGTAGTGAGTGGGAAATAAAGTTAGTAAACATTGCAATAGATTGACTCTCAGTGCTGCCATGAATAATTACAAACAACAGCAATATTACTGCCTGTGTAGATGTTCCTATTTCCCTACTACTGCCTCCCATATTAGTGTTTGTAAAATCTTTCTCTTTTATATATATTTTCCCTGAAGATGAGAATTATCTTTACATCTTTATGGTCCCATGTGACCTAGCAGTTGCTAAGTTCTAACTATAAATTAGATGAATGATTTTCTTTGGAAGTTTCTAGAATTTCAAGAAAATAATATTCCTAAAACTTATTAATAATTCTGCTTTCCCATCACTATTAACAAAGAAATTATGTGCATAGTTTATATATTCCAGTTATTTTATTGAAAAATTAGCTGTGGTAGGAAAAGCATGAATAATTTAGTTTCAATTATTCTGTTAGACTCTGCCTTTTGGAGAAAGGAAATTCAAAGGATGTAACTGAAACTAAGAAAAACTCACTGGGGATTTTGTATTGATTCTTTCTCTTGTGGAAGATTATTAACATGATTATTTTATGCAGTGTACCTGCAAATAAATCTGGTCATTGAGACCATAATGATTCAAACACCCACTCCTCAGATCTCTGGCTATAGCTGTGAAAATATAACACAAATTGTAGTTTAGTGATTTCTTATTTTAAAAGAACATGTGTTTTCCATGCTAGCACTTTTCAAACACAGAATGAGACTTTCTTAAGTTACTAGCAACCTTTATAGTCATGGGAATCCCATCTCCAACATCCTACAATTTCCCACTAGGAAGTACCAAAATTATAAAAATAAATAAATTACTTCTACCTTAAGGATCACAGCTCCTGAACTAAATCAGTGTCAATTTTGTAATTTATTTTTAACTGATTTTTACTGAAATCATCATCCTGTTGAACTAAAAATAAGCACAATGAAAAAGGTGGTCTCCTGAGGTAGATTATATGAGCATTTTTATTATATGAATATGACAATTCATATTTAGCTTCTTCAGAATTGGTAAATGAGTAAAATATACATAAATAAAAATATGGTATGTATATAACATTTAAAATTAAAATGATAAAGGCAAATCAGTTCTTTGACACATGGTTGGAAGTGGAAACACAAAAAGGCAAGACAGAATTGGAAAAGTATTTGAATTTTTGTCTTAAATATTTGTTTTATTTTAATTATGTGTGTTTTCGGGGATGCAAGCGATGTGCATATGAGCACTGATGCCTGTGGAAGCCAGAGATCCCAGATTACTCTGGAGATAGAGTTACAAGTGTTTGTAAGTTGTCTAGCATGGGTGCCTGTTTCCAGTAAATAACCACTGGCAATTGATTAAAAGGTTAATATTTATTAAGGGCTTATAGGGAAATAGGGAAACTTACAAGTACAAAAGATTAAACAGGAAGGCTAGGCTAATCCACTTAGCATAACAGTCTTCCTTCCAAGGGTAAACAGGAAGAAAAAGAGGGAGTGTATTGTCTACGTGCATCACATCTTAAGCTGCTTTCAGACATGTCTCAATGCTACAGCCTCAATGTTCATAGGTGAATGTCAGACCTATGCCAGCCAATAGACCACGCCTCTAGAACAAGGCAATGCACCTCCTCTCCACACATCTCCCCCTTTTGTCTAAATAAGAAAGTTCTAAACCTATCTATAGTACTATATACTATAAAAACAATTATGAAGCAACGTCCAGGAGAGGGGAAGGACAAGTAACATAAACAAGGTCAAACGATAACTAACAAGAACAACAAACATGAAACATATATTAAATGTCCAGAATACTAATGCTTGGCATGATACAGAGATGACTCCAAAGCTGTCTATCTTGAAGAGTATGAATCTAGTGCCTAACTGTTCTTTAGTTAAGGTGTTAAATAGTCATAACTGTAACTATCTAATTTTCAGCCTTATCAAAGAGGCAAAATGTTACAAGAATACCACTGAGTTTATTTTGAGTTGGCAACTATTGCTGGGTATGGGGCATTCCTTGAGATGCCATTAATATATTAAATGTAACTCTACTAGAGCAAACTAAGTTTTCTTTTTCCAGAAGGTATCATTTGCTGATGGCTTCTTCCTTAGAAGGGGGAGCCTGGGTCCCCTTCCCACTCTCAGTGCTGGAACCATTCTGACTTAAACTCGTATAGGCCTTCTGCATTGTTGAGGCAGCTTCCCACGTAGCACAGGTTGGCCTTGACCTTGCTAAGTAGGCAAGGATGACTTTGAACATCTGATATAAACTTACTTCTGTCTCTGGAATGTTGATATGTCAGGAATGTGTTATTACACTCAGATTTCCTTGGTGCTGAGGACTGAACCTATGGCATCGAGCATACTTTAAAAACACTCCACCTCTTGAGCCACATTTCCAAATGTCCTTCTCATGCCTGGTATTGCATTGCAAAAATACATATACCTATCACCATGCTTCCAATAAAAATCAGACATTATGATGAATAAGCAAATAAGATATGACCACAGTTGTCTTCAAGAAACATTTTACAAGTAACGAATCAGCTTAGTTAAAAGAAAAGAGTTACGGAGAAGGATATATTAACAGCAATCAGAAGAAACTTGGAATGGTTTAACTATTTCTACAAAACATTGTATTCAGCTAAAGTAAATTATGAGAATAAAAAATGTTATTGCCTAATGAGAAAGGTGTTGGTTATGCTACAGGTACAATTTCAACAAAATATAACATCCTATTCTGAAAATTTTTTTTCAATATATATACTAATGACATTTTAAGATCCTGCCCATTTGGCAATCAATATTAACCATCATTTGTTGACATAAAGTTTTCCTCACTTGAGCTGTATCTCGGCCCACTGGTAGAATAGATACAGAGCCTCCGAATGTTTAGACATCTGAATGTGGGATAATATTTTCATAAGTGATCTTTTGTGAAATGGATGGTCCATGGAGCTCTGTTTTGGAGGGGAAAATTAGCAGATGAATTTGCACCATTATACCCTTCAATTTTGCAATGTCTGCAGTTGGCTCATTCCTGAGAAATACTTAAAGCTGATGTCAAGCTGTTCTGGTATAAAGTACATGGGTTCCTTCTAATTATATTAGTTTATTTAATAACAATATTGTCTTTTTTACAACTTCAGATTATCTCCTTTTCTGTCAAGTTTGCCTAGAGAAACATTGCCAAGAGCCTGAATTCTATATCGTCTTGCAATGTTCTACAACAGATTAAATTCTACTTTTCTTTTAAATCAATTTCATACAAAGTCTAAGGATACAGAAATAATGTATACAAGTTTATTTCACCATAATCAATGGCTTCTGGATCAATCCTGCTAACATCTTTAGTCCCATCTGAAACATCCTAGGCTTGGTCTTTATGGTTTTCTGAAGTCTCAGAAGACCAGGCCAATGAGCTCTGCTTAGAGCATTTTGGGCTTCTATAGTCTATATTTGCAATTATGTCCAAAACTATTCCACTAGCAAATTGCAATCTAAAGAATCTCATAATAGCACCAAAAATTCCTTCTCTCCATACCAATTTTTTGTTTTAGTTTACACTTTCAGTCACATGACCTAAATACCTAACAGAAACAGTATAAAATATTTATTTTTTATCATCTTATTAATGATTCCAAATTCCTTAATCCATGGTTTTGTGTTCCAACAATGCATGACATCATGGTGATTGGATTATTTCATTTAGAAATTAGGAAAAAAAGACAGGAACCAAGATACAGACACAACCTTCAAAGTTATGATCCAATAATCAAGTCCTAAATATACTCAGTTTTCACAACCTACTGCTATCTGGAGTCTAAGTGTTCAATACTTTCTAAGGGCAAGTTATTGTTGAGATTATAACAGGAACATTTAAAAGTACCAAGAAAGATACAGGCTCAATGCAAGGTCATGTGGGTTGCAATCAGCAAAGCCTTAAAGGTGGGCATAGCCAGATCCTTTAGAGCTTTGATCTGGTCACAAAGTTCTATATTTACTAGACTCATAGCTTTCAACCTTAACACTAGGATCCAGTTCTTCCTTTGATATATATTTTTTTTAATTTTTACTTTTATGTGTTAATCTCCTTTTTGTTAAAGGAGTACTGACCCCCGCGTCATTCTCGTCAATGCATATTAGACATCTGTTACTTAATTTTATTTTCTTACATGATATCACTACAGTGTTTAGATTTAGACTTGTTGAACAGTGTTGAATGCAAAGAAATAATTTGTAAGATGGATATGAATTTTGAGGTAAGGAGAGAAATGCTGTGATTTGTTGAATGATCCCCAAATGAACAATTCTGACTAAACCCTTAAGTTCAATCTGTTAAATTCTTGTTCATCTAAATGGCAGTGTTAGATGGAACTCTAGTCTCTTAAAGGGACAGAAGGACATCTTTGGGGCCTAATGCATGTGCTTTTTAATGGCATTATGAAATCACAATCTCCCTGTGCTTGTTCCAATGCATATTCACCACCTTTACATTTCTTCATCTATAACGGAAGAGTAAAGCAATGGGGCTGCCTAATCTTGAACTAGAACCTCTAAGATCGTTACAATTTTCATCTTTATAAATATTGCCTCATATAATTTATGTAGCAACATGGAGCTGATCAATACAAATAATAATTTCTTTGACCATACAGTGTATTTTTATGTATTATTAATTATTATTTTTTACTTCATTATTTCACGTTTCTGGCTTTCATGGTCTCTAATAAAAAGTTCATTTCATTTTTTGATTCTTCATTGGCAAAGTACTGCTAACACCACTTACTATTTTGCCCTTTAAAATTTTCTTTCTCTTTATTGTTCCTACAGTTTGAATCTGTATTTAAGATGTGAAGGTTTATACTCTGGGTTATTTTTTGTGATGACCTTGACCCCTCTGGCATCTTCTTTCCTCTTCAGCTTTTTTTTATGAGTTTGACCTAATGTTTGGCTGTGGGTCTCTGCATCTGTTTTCATCAGTTGCTATATGAAACCTCTCTGATGAGTATTGTGCTAGGTACCAATCTATGAGTATAACAGAATATTATTTCACATCATTACATTGACATTTGTCTTCCTCCAGTCATGTTTGGTTCTATTCTAGGTCTCTGGGAAATTCAGCTTCTGGGTCCTGGCACACTAGGCAGTGTCAGGGGTTGGCTCACTCCTATGGTGGCATGGGTACCAGGCTAGACCAGTCATTGACTGGCCACTTCCACAATCCCTGCACAACCTTTAACACTTACCAGCCTTTCTAGCATATTTCATAGGCAGGACAGATTGCTAGTCAAAGCTTGTGAGATTTGGTTGTGCAATCCCTTTCCTGAAAGTCTTGCATGGTCACAGGAGATGATTAGTTCAGGCTATATTTTTGTAATTGTTCAAAGTCTTAGCTGAGGGTCATTTTATAAATCCCCATAACTTTCCCTGGCATCAGATTTCTTCTACTTGACTTCAAATTTCCCTCTTTTACATGTGGCTCTTTTAATAGTTTCTCTCCCACCCTTTCTCTACCTGATTCCTCATGTTCCCATCCCCACCAGTGTCCAGTCCACCCTGGAAATTTCTTCTATTTCCTCAACCCAGAGAGACTCAAGTGTTCCCCTTGGGCCCATCTTATTTTCAATCCTTTCTGGGTCTATGGATTGTACCATTGTTATCCTTTCTTTTACAGTTAATATTTACTTATATGTGAGCACATACCATGTTTGTCTTTCTGGCTCAGGGTTATCTCACTCAGGATGTTTTTTTCTAGTTCCATCTTTTTGTCTTTGAATTTCATAATGTCATTGTTTTCAACAGTTATGTAATAATATGTTGTGTAAATGTACCACAGTTTCTGTATTCATTCTTCAGTTGAGGGCCATCTAGGTTGTTTCCACTATCTGGCTAGTACAAATAAAGCTTCTATGATCATAACTGAACAAGTGTCCTTATGGTATGGTTACGTATCCCTTGGTTATATGCCCAAGAGTGGTATAGCTGGGTCTTGAAGTAGATGAATTTTCAGTTTTCTGAGAAACCCGTTATATTGATTTCCTAAGTGGCTGTATAACTTTGAACTCCTACAGCAATAAAGGAATATTCCCTTTGTTTTACATCTTCCCCAACATGTTTCTGATCTTAGCCATCTGACAGGTGTAATGAAGAATGTCACAGCTTTACTGAATCTGGTTTTCATCTGTAGGGGTTTTCTGGTAGAAGTTTTTGGGTCACTAATGTATACTTCAAGTAATGTACTTAATAGTTATGGAGATAGTGGACTGCCTTGTCTTGTTCCTGACTTTAGTGGTTTGACTGAGTATTCCTCAATTTAATTTGATATTGGCTGTCAGTTTGTTGTACATGGCTCTTATGTTTAGGTATAATCCTTGTATCCCTGATCTCTGCAAGACATATATCACTAAGGCATGTTCAATTTCGCCACCAACAACAGAGGAGTGTTCCCTCATTCCACATCCTCTGTAGCATAAGCTGTCACTTGAATTTTTGATCTTTGACTTTCTGACAGGTATAAGGTAGAATCCCAGAGTCATTTTAATTTTCATTTCCCTGGTGGCTAAGGATGTTGAACACTCAAATACTGAGCTGACAACCATAAGCCTACATGAGACTGACCTAGGCCCTCTGTATATATGTGATAGTTGTGCATCTTAGTCTTCTTATGGGACCTCTAAGATGGCAGCAAGGCATACTAGCTTTTGGGTCCCTATTCCTCATACTGGGTTGTCTTCACCAACCTTAATACAAGTATTTTGTCTTCCTACAACATGACAGGCTAAGGAAGGCCTGCCCTTTCTAAAAGAATGGAGGAGGATTTAATGGCTAAGGTCGAGTTGAGGTCAGGGGAGAGACTGGGAGGGGAAGAAGAGAGATAAACTGAATTCTGGATATAATATTACACATATTTAACAAATATGAGGATTTACATACATATCCTAATGTTCTCTAAGCTTCCTAGTTATATATTCTTGTGTCTGTCACAGTTTAAAATATTTTTGCTTTGTACTCTTTTTTAGTTTTCCTACTTAAATGAATATTTCAGTTTTGAGACTCAGTTTTTGAATATTCTTGAAGAGGATGTGGGACAAGGGGAAGACTCCTCCATTGTTAGTGGGAGTGTAATCTTGTGCTGCCACTCTGGAATGCGGTATGGTGGTTCCTCTGACATTTTAATTATAGAAGTGTTCCTTTACTTGTCACCATGCTTTCATATGCACACATTAACCCTGACTTTGATTTTATTTGAGCCAGCTAGTATACTCTGTGCTCCAGTACAGTGTGATAAATGTAGCTTTCAACCATTATCAAAGAAAAAATTCTTTCTAACAGATAGAGATGATTACAAGAAGCTACAATCAGTCAAAATACAGAGAACAACTTAGTGTGGGGTTTTCAGTCTCATCTCCAACATAACTTCTGCACCTAATGTCTTGGATGAACAGCCAGATAAGGTGCCAGAGCCAGAGAACCAGGAAGTTTGCTTTGAGATTATGTCTCATAGAACTGACAGGGACACTCTATACGCATGATAACACAACAGTATGCCTGACAGACATCTTTATGATGACAACTCCTGTGACTACTTGATTTATATTCACTTTTTAAGTAATCATACCAACATAATGCTCAGTTGAATTGCAACTCCTTTTAAAATAATTCTGATGATTTGCTGGTTAATTTCTGAGTTATTCTAAGCATGTATACTTGATCTCCATCATCCTTCTTACTAAACTGGAATATAGGAGAAGGAGGTAGGAAGGAAGCTGGGGGAGGGAAGGTTGTAAAAATCTGGAACTGTTTGAAATCTGTGTTTCTGCTTCTTAAAATACCTTCCCTTCTGAATGTCATACTATTTAATATCTTCCAGTTTTCATTGCATATTTTTAGCACCATGAAGTTTAACACATTTTCATTCATTTTTACATGTTGTTCTTGAATCTATAAATTCTAAAGACAAATATTATTTTATACTAAATTCCTACATAAGGCTCAGATAGAAGAGACTTTAAAAAGACCTTTTGGTCATAGTCTCCA
Source organism: Phyllotis vaccarum (assembly GCA_033318265.1). NCBI lineage: Eukaryota > Metazoa > Chordata > Mammalia > Rodentia > Cricetidae > Phyllotis > Phyllotis vaccarum. The sequence continues at coordinate 92,131,246 of JARWLC010000005.1, read as the reverse complement.
TGTCACTGAGACAAAAGTTTTTGGGTTTTTTTGTTTTGTTTTGTTTTGTTTTGTTTTGTTTTGTTTTGTTTTGTTTTGTTTTGTTTTTTTTTTTTTTTTGGTTTTGTTGTTTTTGCTTTGCCTAATCTGCAAAGTCAAAGGGTAACAGCTAACTTTTCCAAACTGACAAGTTCTGGTGGTTATAAAAATTAGGTATATGTCTGTGATTGGATCTTTATGTATAAAAAGTAACTGTAAGTAGTCTTTAGTGGATCATTGTTTTGCTATTTTTCCCCTTTTCTAACCTTGAGAAGAGACTGATTTTCTAATGCTTTCTGGTTTTTCATTTTCTTGGCTCTTTCATATCAATAAAGCCAGGCTTTCCGCTCAATTTACCATGATATCTATTCTGTTTTTATTCAGCAAGTTGCCATATGACTTGGAAATTATAAATAAAGCCAATTTAGACCTATATACTAATTTTGTTGCACTATTACTCATTGTTTTCACAAGCCGTAAATGATTTCTATGACCATAAGCAGTATGTGTCTGAACAACATACCCCCAAATCCTCACATTTTCATTCCTGTTTCCTAAGTTAGTGATATAGAATAACTCACATATTTCTGTTTTGGAAAGAAATAATATTTCCCCAACACTTCTAAAGGATGCCAGGTCACTATTCTCATTCCTTTATTCTCTTTACTGATGTGTCTTATTTTGTTCTTGTTTTATTTCAGCCACTGTTACTAAGTTGATGCTCCTAGAAATACTGAGTTTTGACCTGGTGGTCAAGATGTGCCCATTGGTATCATGGCTATAATATTGGGGGTAACCAACTGCTCTGTGATTGGACTGAAGGGTCAATCCCTAGGACAGAATGTACATCTTGTATAAAGCTGATCAAAATCTATGGATGAGAAAAGTCACAGACTCCAATGGGTAACACACAACCTAACTTTATTTCTGTAAATGGATACTTCAACTTCTGAATGTTTAGGTATATACCAATAAAGTAACACTACTCAAGCCTAGGGCAGAGATGCTCACTTCTGAAGAAAGCACATTGGTGGCTTATGACTAACATCTGTTCAAAGTACTGAGAATACGTGGCTATGGTGTGCTCATCCAGACACTGAAGAAACATTGTGGAAGGAAGAGCACAGGAAGAATATGAGAGCTGGAGGATAGCAAAGAGTGCAACAAAACAATGCCCTCCAGACAGACAGGGCCACAGCAGTTATACACACAGAGCAGTAGTGGATAGCTGTATAGGGCCACAGCAGTTATACACACAGAGCAATAGTGGATAGCTGTACAGGGCCACAGCAGTTATACACACAGAGCAGTAGTGGATAGCTGTATAGGGCCACAGCAGTTATACACACAGAGCAGTAGTGGATAGCTGTATAGGGCCACAGCAGTTATACACACAGAGCAGTAGTGGATAGCTGTATAGGGCCACAGCAGTTATACACACAGAGCAGTAGTGGATAGCTGTATAGGGCCACAGCAGTTATACACACAGAGCAGTAGTGGATAGCTGTATAATATTAGTCCATTCAAAATCCCATCATGGACAGAGAAAATGTTCACAAAGTTCCATCTTTTCCTGAGATGATATTGTGGTTGTTGTGAGAAGAGGGTGCCATTTTCTTTAATGATGTAGCCATAGGGAGATTACTTCAGATGGATGAGTTTGAAGGGAAAAGAAAGAGATTAACAATACAGGGCAGTGGGTGAATATCATCATGATACATATGCAAACCCATCAAAATTTCAAAATAAAAAAGAAGAAAATGTATATTTACTTTTTAGGTATTTTTTTTCACAGTCACAGGTTTCTTTGGCTTCCATTTCCTTTTATATTAAAAATGTCTCATTCCCCTACTATTTGTTGGACACCACTATTGAATTATTTCTCATTGACAACCCTGTTTATATTCTATCTTCTCCCCTAGAACTGTTCATCTCTTTAAGACACATCAGTGGTCCAGAGTGATAACCTTTTCTCCCTTTGTTGTTTATTTTCTGTAGTGAAAAGTCCTAAGAAAACAGCATTTTCATTTTTGTCATCTTAACTATTGTTTTAGTTCCTAGTGCATAGCCTAAATATGTCAGCTCAGCATTTGTGTATTGAATTTGTAACTACATTAAGTAATAACTGGTGTTTATGCCTCTACTATATGGTATGCTCTTACTCTCTTCTCTTCCTATTTCAATTTTTCTTTTTATAACTGTCATCAGAAAGTCTTGCCATATTTTATAAATCCTGTATCTACAAAAGAATTCTAAAAAAAAATATACTTACCTTTAAAAGTATTAATTTAACAGACAGTTACCATGAGTTCCATTGCAATGGTCAACTGACCATCTAATCACATTTAATATACTTTATTTGATAGAATATGCTACGATTAAAACTAGATTTCAGATTAGAATACAATGCAGTGAGGTCAGGGGGATATATGTGAATGGCTAGCAAGCCTAGTATTTGCTATCTAAGAAGGAGAAGAGAAGCTTCTTTTCTCAAGGCAGATTCTGTTCTCCATAGCAAGTAATAGAAGTGATGTCACAGAAGACAAACACTGCATGCCAGTGGTCTTCCCCTGTCTGCCTCTGCAATGTGATTTTGGTGATGACTCTGGTTGTTTCTTAATCTCCATGATTGCTTTTTATTCATAAAATTTGCCCTCCACACTTAACTAGTTGCCAAGAAAAATTTTATAAATATGAGCAGGTATCTATGCCAGCCCTTGCTGCCATTCTACCACAAGCCCATGTGTTACCTAATTAATGAAAATATTTATTATCTTGCTTTATTGGCAGATTCAACTTTACCACTATTTTGCCAACCCTTGCCCACAAAATTCTTAATTCACTTCCACAGTGTTATTTTTCTTAAAATAAAATTCTATCATTGTACTCTTCATTTTTATATATTTTCAGTTCAATCTCGTTCATTGTTTTTAGGAATCATGTTTGCAATTCCGACCAAGACATGGTTTTCCTTCTTTCAGGATATACATTAATCAATATTGAACACCCTAACATGTGAGCACATTCCCATCTTTCCTCATTAGAGTGACAATTCCTTCAGTCAATGATTCCAATGGATGACACATTGTTACTTCCATATAGTAAATATATTACATACCCAAGTTGGCAATTTATGGAAATACATACTCTATAAACTTAGCATTATATACTAATTCAGGGATCTGATATCTCAGAATTGTCTCATTGCTCTAAGCCCCTCTATGTTTTGCCAGTGTATACAATCGATTATATGCTCACACCTAATTTGACTTTTCCTGGCAACAATGAAGTAGCTGTTCTGTTGATGGACAAGAGGAATCATATATACTCTAGCCTTGCACTCTCTTCCTTACTTGCTTTGCAGAATGTTTATAAATCACAACTACAAGATAAAACTTTATGAGTGATTGGAATGTAACATCTTTCTGGAAACCTTAATCTCTCAGACCTGAGTAAGCTCAGGAAAATCCAAACATAATGCATCTACTATAAAGTTATATTTATTTCACAGGGCAAATAATTGCCCAATATGCCATATTTTTATATTAATATTGCAAAATTTACTTTGCCCTTAAATAACTGTATTTATATATTTTAAAAGCAAATATTTAATTGTGTATATATTAGAAAATATTTAGGGAATGGGGGCCTGGTTCAACAACAAAAAGTCATATTGATCTTGAGGAGGAATCAGGACTTGTCAGGAGACTTGCAACTACCAGTACTAGGCAATCCAACACCTTTTCTTGGCCTCTACAGATCCCTGTGCTCATGTCTTTTTAAAAAAGAATTTAGAATATTGGGTAGGAAAGTTGACTCAGCTATTCAGAGCATTTAATGCTCTAGGATTGTGTTTCCTCTCTAGCACCCACATTGTAGATCACAACCATATGTCACTCATGTTTCAGAGATATATCTGTCTGACCTCCTTGGGCTTGAACATAGTGCACATATAAACACTCATACACATTAAATAAAAATAAATAAATCTTTAAAAGAAGAATGCCGGAAATCACCATTTGTCTATTGATGCAACCCTTAATAACAGACATAGGCATCTCAGGTGAATATGATTGGAGTCTATTCTCAGGACCAAGAAAAGTCTAAATTATGTTGTGCTGATGCAAGCTGTCCTTACAGTGTATATATATCTGGTCTCTTTCTGAGGCTAGACACAAATAAATGTGTTTTCTTATCAAAGCTATGCTAAATACAAAGATGTCACCCGTAAAAGGCAGTTATCACCAATCCTATCTAGTATCTGTGGATAACCTTTGGCTTAAACAAATTCTGAGCAAAGCAGTATTCTGGCTCTGATAATTTAAGGACAAATGATTGCTATGGAAGAGTAAATAAAGGGTGAAAATGAAGACAGTGATGCACACTTAATGGCATTCATAGAGCAGAGGACCACCTAGCAGACATGCTGCCTTAAATGATGATGCTTTATAAGGACGTATCAGAAGATTTAAGAAACATATGCAGGTTTGCTGAAATAAATGTATACATTCATTCAAAAAAAGTTTGTTAATTATAACTATAGCTTATGAAATCCTTCATGTAGGCTTGGGAAATTTGTTTAGTTGTTCACCTTCATTATCTTCCTAATGAGTGACAGCTTATAATATGCAGAGAAGACACAGTTTTCAGCAGTATTTTGAATGGTGACTAAAATTATATTTTATGATGCAATTTTATTATCATAAATAAACTAGGCCAAATGTTGCAAAATCCCAGCCTTTTATCAAAGGAAGTTTAAACTTTCTCTGAAACAAAACACAACATCAACTCTTAAGAAAAAAAAAAACTATAGTCACATCACATGCCTTTAATCCCAGCACTTAGGAGGTACGGCAGGTTGATCTCTGTATTTGAGGCCAGCCTACTCTATACAGTAAGTTCCAGAACAGCTACAACTGTGAAGAAACATTGTATTTCAACACCCCCATAGATAGATAGATAGATAGACAGATAGATAGATAGATAGATAGATAGATAGATAGATAGATAGATAGATAGATAGATAGCTTTTGGAAAGAAAAATACTTCCTTGTTAAGTGAGTACTATGAATTATCTTCTTATCTTTTAAGAACATTTTGGAAATATGCAGGTCCTTCCTGAAGGCACACTTTACTTCAGTAAGCCATTTGGGCTGAGGCTCTCCAAAGATACCAGCTTTTCAATAACACAGGTTAAAATATACAGAGACATCTGGGCTTATTTCTATATATAAGCTGTGGTGGAGAACAATTTTTTATTTCAGGTAGTATCTTTTTCCTTGGAAGGGTTAGGTTTGTTTCTTTAAATGAACCAGCTTTCCTCACTTGTTAAAGGTGTCTAAAAACTGTGTTTCATAACATTGACAGTAAGAAATGTGTCCAAAAATAGAAAAGTAAATTATGGCTGAACATGTTTCAGAGTATTTGCATGTATATTTTAAGTTTATTTGACTGGTTTTAAACGGGGTGACTCATCTATGTCTTGCTGCATTGCATCATGAAAAAGTCCAGTCATTCTTTAAGACTCTTCCCATCTAGATCCTTTGGCTTTGAAACAAAGTTTTCAAGGGACTTCAAATCATTGCTTTTAGTTTTATACTGTTTTTGTTGTCAATGTTTGATCAATTTCTAGATTCATAGAATTACTTCCATTTCCCTTTCAGAATCCTTTGTGCTAAAGCACGCAGCAGGAGAAAATTTTACAAGACAGACACACTTAATGGTGTTTTGATAGCTTTGTTGACTTCTTGTTTTTATGAGGAAGAGAATTGAATAAAACCAAAATAGCCTGCCATGACTTTTATGACCTATTACCACTAGCAATAAACATAAAGTCAGCATTTTATACAGTTTTCATATTTTCTTTGTGATACATTCTCGCATTATTATATCATTATACAATATAAATAAAGCTAATCACAGTCTTAAAGGCAGGGTGCATACAGGTCCTTTAGATTCTATAAAAATGAAGCTGAGAGGATTTGTATGTTGAACTAACATTGATAATTTGCCACCTGTGAACATATTGGTAAATTGTTAATTTCTTTATGATGTAATCTGCTTAATTTGGAATGAAAGTCTGGCATATTAACAACAATTTATAAAAAAAATGATGAGTTTTTCAAAGAAAAGAATTTAATATACATATAATTTATATTTTTCTCTTACATTCACAGTTCTCAAATTATATATGATCTATTAATTAGATAGATGGACCAAAATTTTATTTCTACTTTAATATCTTAATGAATGAGACATCATATACTTATTTAATGTTGGTTGAGTTATTATTTTAAATATTTTGCATATTTCCTCAAAGGTCTATACCTAGAACTCCACATGTGGTGACACTGAGATGTCCTGGTTCTAGTGCACTTTCTAAAATATATTAGTTCAACAGCAATTTTCTCAAGGCATAATTACATTAGGTGGAGAGCCAGGCTCATTATTCAGCATGGTGGCATGTGCTCATTCTTTTTTCCTCCTACCTTGCACCACTCTCTTTGCGACCTATGCCTCAGAAAGTCTCCCTATATTTTGGAAAACCTGGATTTATAAAGTCTCGCTGCAAAATAAATGCATTTTCCATATGCAGTATTAATTTTGCAGATGGCTGTCATGACCTCACGTGTAATTGGTCACAGAATTTAAGGAAATGAGCCTGGTGGGAAGTTTTAGATAATCGATGCCTTTTAAAAAATGTTTTTATTGTTATTTTCTGTCCACATCACAGTTTTCTTCCCTCCTCTCCTCCCGGTCCCTTCACATCTTCCCTTTAACCTCCTCACATATGCTATTGTTCTGTTTGTATTCTGAGAAAGACAGGCCTCTCATTCCATGGGCACTAGCAGAGCATGGCATATCAAGTTGCAATAATACTAAGCACCTCTCCATGTATTAAGGCTGGGCAAGACAACCCAGTAAGAGGCAAAAGGTCCCCAAAGCCAGCAAAGGAGTTAGAGATAGCTCCTGATCCCACTGTTAGGAATCCTATAATTTTTGTAAGTTAAACGACTGTTACATATAGAGGGCTTAGGTTAGTCCCATGCGGGCTCCCTGGTTGCTGGGTCAGATTTTGCATATATCTGTGAGTTCAGGTTAGTTGACTCATTGATGCTCTTAAAACAGATTAATGTAGACCTCCTGGCACCTTCAAAAAATAGGTCTGTCCTCTAAATGTCTCTATCTTTTGTTTTTCATGGTGTGCTCAATCTTACCATGATGTGTTCCCCAAAACTGCTATAGACAGAAATATTCACCAAGGACCAAATAGATAAGACTGAACATGCTTATGGTTTTTTTTTTTTCAGCTTTCAAATTATAAACTGAATGCAACTTTATTAAGAAGCTGGCCTTGGATTTTTGGTATAGAAACAGAAACTGTAAAACATTTTATTTATCTGTATTAATCAATATAAATTCTATGATATCTATCACATGAGTTAACATATACATATGTGGAGATAGCAACAGATCTATAGGAAATGCTCAGTTATGTTGAACAGCACTAACAGATGATGGTATGAATAAGCATTGTTATAAATAAATATTTTACAACTACTACTATTATTATCATTTACTGGGCCTTGCTGTAGTGGTGTGATATGGATCTACCTAAGATTTTAAGAGTACACAATACACCTATATTTTACGCCTTGCATACCTTTCTTTCACTTTGGGATGAAAGATTTATGTGAATCTTTCCTACATAGCTATTGTCTGCAATACTATCATAATCCATATCAATGTTTTCTCTGACCAGCATCCTGGACACGGGAGGTTTTTTGCTGTTTATTTTTGAGATTGTATTTTAATTATAGCATTTTGCTCTTCTTTTCTTCCCTCTTGACTCTCCCACAATCCCTCTCTACTTTCCTTCAAATTCATGAACTCTTTTTTCATCAATCGTTAATGGATTAATATTTATGTGTATTTATACTTATATACATACATATATATTCCTAAAACTAACATTTTGAGTCAATGTAATGCTACTTGTATGCATGTTTTCAGGGCTGGATTCCCTACTGGCCTACTGGGGTGCTCTTTCCTGGGGACAGTCGCTTCTTCCCCTCCAAGCTTTACTACATTACTTGCAGGGTTTGTGTGTGTGTGTGTGTGTGTGTGTGTGTGTGTGTGTGTGTGTGTGTGTGTGTGTGTGTGTGTGTGTGTGTGTGTGTTTAGGCCTCTTGGGCTCTTTCCAGTTCAGTTTTACATGTTTGTAGTCAGAAGTTTCTCTGTTACACCTGGCTAGTCCCATAGCCATGTAGTCCCAACTAATCACACAAAGGCATATATTAGTTATAAATGGTTTGTCCTATGGCTCAGGCTTATTATTTGCTGACTCTTATTCCTAAACTAACTTTATTTATGTTTATCCATGAGGCTTGGGACCTTTTCTCAGAGCAACATTCTCATCTTCCTTCCTCCGAATCTGGCTCGAGTCTGAATTTTTTTTCTTCCTCTTCCCAGATTGTTCCTTATCTGGTAGCCCCACCTATACTTCCTGCCTGCCTAGCTTCTGCCCAATCAACATTTTATTAAAGTTATGTTTATAGTGACAGATATTTACAATATACAAGATCATAATCCTACAACACAAATTAATTGGTGTCATCCTTGTCCAGCTCACATTTGTATGGTCACATTGGTGAGACTTTATGGATATAACTTCTGGTGTTACTATGATACACATATAAAACATAAGCTTGTTACCGATATGAGATATGAAAGCAAATAAAGCAGAGTTTAAATGTCGTCTGCTTGTAGCATCCTTTACAGGACTGTCAACTTATTTGGAAGAATGGGATGCAGGTTGCTCATTTATTTATTACAAAGTACTGGCATGCTTGAGTGTGATGAATAATGTATTGATTTATTATTTCTAATCTTTTTTCTAGCAAACATATTTTTCTATAATATAGTCAGTATTCTAGCTTTGTCTTGTATCTAGTATTTATAATGAAACCATACAGGAATTAATGAAATGCAGAAAAAGAACATGGTCTCTGACCCTGCATTTCAAGCTTCATTTCACAGTATCTATAGCACTTAATGGTAGATGAGGAAGTAATTTGAATGAATATCAGTGCAATAGCAATTCAAGTGATTGTGCATTGTACATTTCCTTGAATGGAAAAGACACGTTATGTTCCATTTAGGACAATCATGGTGATTGTCTCTTTTTGGAGAAGTTATGAATGTTCTGTCATACATGTAATTTGAATAGTTTAAAGCACAATTTGTTTTCAGGTAGAATATATAGTACAAGGGTGATCGTCAGAAAATCCAGCTGATGTTTCTGAATGTGTTTCAGTTGCAAAGCATTGATTTTTGTGGTGGGGTTAATTATATGCCAATTGTACCTTTTCAGATACAAATAAAGGTAATTCTATATATTTTCAAATATGTATGTAAAATTACAATGTCTTAGTTTCTTTTTCTTTGATAAAAACATTGTGACAAGTGTAAGTTGATACATAAAGTGCTTTTCTGGCTCCTGATTTGAGATTATGTTCTATCATTGCTAGGAAGCAAAGGCAGAAAGAACTTGCATTACTCAATCGCATGATGTCTATAGTCAGGAATAAAATTACTAGATAAGTGAATCCATGACACTGCTAATCTACCTTTCTCCATTTATGCAATCCAGGACCAGGCCACAGAATGAATATACCCACAGTGCTTGGATTCTCTCCCCTCAAATAAAGTCATCAAAGTATTTTCAACAAGCATGTCCAGAATTCTGCCACCTAGGTGATTCTACACTCTTTAAAGTTGACAATCAATGCCACCACAGTGTTATTCTATGAATACTGTGAGGGGACAAATACAATTTATTACCAAAAATAGCTAAAATTCTGCTTACTTTGTGAGCTCTAATAAGTCTTGCAATACAACCCTAGATGATGATTATATGCAAAACAAACCCACGACGTTCTGACCCCCAATGCTCTCAACATCCAGCACAGAAACATCCAGGGTTTTTTCATTTGTCTCCTGTGATTTTTTTCCACTCATCCTATTTTAACATAATGTCATGACCATTCCTCACACCAATTTGTTCCAGCCCTTGCCCTAGACTAGGTATGATGCTGAAATATTAATGATCATAATTGCTGTAAAGATGTGTAATGTCCCAAGTGGACTTGTTCTCTTAGATTCATTAAGAATTATTGGGCATACTTTTAGAATGCATTTGAAGTTTCATGTTAATCTAAACTATGTGAAGAAGCTGGCAATCATAATTTTAATGGGTAATGTTACAAAATACACTTTTGGGCAATTGTTTCTTTTTTCTGGCAAATTTAAAACCATAATATCATTGCTAACATTTCTGATTTACTTTTTGTTATATTTTTGCCTTAAATTGTTTGAAAACACACATTATATGAATATAGTATCTTAGTTATTTCCAGTATGTAGTCTGTGACAGTGCATACATTCACATGGCTGTAAATCACTACCAGCATCTAGAAATATCTATAATTTATATATCTTCTTGCAAATTACATCTCTATATCCTATAACAATAATTCTTTCTTCTGCCTAGTTTATAAAATCATCATTCTGGTTCCACTTTGGGACACCATGTAAGTGGACTCATAGAATTTACCCCTTTGAAAATGGTTGATTTAATTTTTCATAACATCCTTAGGGCTCATGAGTGTTCTAGCATATGTAATTCTGTGGTTTAATGACTAAAGATGTATATTTCTGTCGTTTGGTATGGCAGCTATATATTGCTTTCTGAATATATGAAGTGTAGTAGCAAAATTTAATATCTTTTTAAAATTTGAATGATGCCAAACAACTGTAGGATGCTATATTGTTCAACACACACACACACATACACACAGTAAATAAATCAGTTTCTTGTTTATCAATTTTAGATATTTTATAGTTGTGATATATCATGTCTAACTCATACATCATCCCTAATTCAAACACTACCATATTTGAAAAAATTCTTTCTCATAACTTGATCTTAGTAACAATGTTTTTCTGTAACAGTATTTATGGCTTCTTTGTTAATTGCAAATTCCAGCATATCTGCTTAACTCTATGTATTTGTGATAGTTTTTACACTGATTTGCTGGAATTTTAAAATCAATACTTATTTCTGGAGCCACTCAAACTTTTTAAGGGTCATTATTTACTCACTTCTGACTTCTCCGTTTACTCTAATGGCCCCCAAACCTTTGTTTTTAAAACTTCCTTGCTACAGCCTGCTCTTGTCCATCTTCAATAAGAGATCAAAGAGCTAATCTTTCAGATGATCTCTGATTTCCTCAATTATTGAACTGCCTATGAGTTTATCTTAAATTAGGAATAAATTATTCTGGACCAATTTACATTCTTTCCTACAAAAAAAATGTCATATATAAACTTTCTGAGTCATTTTATTTATTGAAGCATATGATTTAGTTGTATGCTTGGTGATAAAGTTGATTTGATGTAAAATTATGGTATGAACACATTAATCTCCCACACTGAAGCCACGGACTGAATGACTGACTGGTACACTTTATCCCCTTAAAAACTTTTACCATCTACTTTCTATTTTATTCTGAATATCAATAGTTTTCATATAAGAAATGATATATTCTGAATATTTCTCATCAGGCTTACTCTCAAGGCTCCATAACTTCCAAAAGCACCACCTCCATGGATGAAATTTCCCCACTGCACCTTTGGAGGACATTCCCTGTTTGGATTGTTTCACAGTCCATGCTTGAGGCACATTTTTATTATCTATTCAGTTGATGCCCCCTGCAACTTTTATACAAACTAGTTTTAATCATGTTAGAAAGATCTAACTTTGCTAGTAAAATAAGTTTACCAACTCTTTCACATCTTCTTTTCCTTAACTCACTGAGAGATACATTTTTATTAACTCAATGTCAAAAAGCAACAGTCTATGAAAACTATCTCTAAACTAAGATGTCAGGCCGCAAGAGGGCATACTTGCAAACCTCTCTTATACATTAAGTGAGCTGGAATCATAAAGGGAAAAGAAAATGGAAATCGTAAGATTCATCAAGTCTCAATTTAGAAAAGAAATTCCAATAAAGAGTAAGTCCTTCCTTTTTCTCCTTAAGGTATTGTGCCATATCCTTAACATGGTAATTTCAAACTTTTAATGTAATACTTTTCTTCACTATGGTAATTTATTCCAGTTATTTCTATCTCATAACAGCAGCAGCTCACAGCTGACTGAGGACCCAAGTACTCTCCATACCATGTCTCTTTTGATTTAAGTGCATGTCAATAACATTTTACTTGGAGAAACTTCAACAAAGAACACAGGACAACAATCCTCTAATCTAGATAAATTCACAGTTGCTCAGATTGGAGTAAGATTGACAACTAATTCTTTAATTGTCCCAGAAAGATTCCAATCATTCCTATCTCCTCAAACAACCCTTACATTGTTCCACACATTGAATTGTCTCTGAATTTGTTTTACTTTTATCTAGAAATTTTTTGTATGAGGTATAAAATTAGTTCCTCATCTGAGAGTTTATATTTTCCTCAGACCTCTGATTTCAAATACCCTTTAAAAGGATATTATTTTAAAAGGAGAAACCCTATCCAATCTTGACAAGGGGTCCTCTATTTTTGAATTGTTTTATTCTATCAAGCTCTTCCCAGTTAGTTTACCTGCTTGTCATGAAATATCATATTTCTATCATTCATATTGATAAGGTTTCATTCTGAATATAAACTGGACCCAAGTTTTCATCTTTTACACTGCCAAGATATCCTCAAGCATTCATTCCCTGGTGATTAATTAGCTCTGAATTATGTTGAATGTTTTTCTATGGGTATCTGACATCTGGAATTGCTTTCCCATAGAAAATTGCTACTGGGATACAAGAATTATGTTCAGTATAAACTCCAGAATTAATTAAAATGTATGGCTTGTCTCATGGAAAGTTGAAAGCCATTTCTTCATTGTATTTTTACTTTTTTCTTTCTATAATGTAGGTCATCAAAATGATCAAAACAATACAAAGTTAATTAGTAGAGAATGTTTGGTGAACTCTTATAAAACAATTGTAGAGACTCATTATTGTCTACAATCAGTAGGGTTGTTTTATTAATAGTCACTATTTAACTAATAGAATTTCTAATAGAGTCCTTTTATTAACTACAAATTTCTGTTAATTTCTCCTTTCTTTGTTGACCAGAAGAAGATGACAAGTTCATTACTCAGGTCTCTGAGCAGCTTTTATCTCATTATCCCTCAAAGGTAAAAAGTCAAAATGAAAGTATCACTATGTGCTTCATTTTTTTTTCTTTTTTCAGAAACATAATGCAAACTATCTATACTTCAAATAATCAACATACAGATACAGCTGCAATAAAATGATTTGGTCAGTGTTCTCCTGCTGGGAAATGACACCGTGATCATGGCAATTCTTATCAAAGAAAGCATTTACTTGCTGCTGAGTTATAATTTCAGAAACTTAATCCATCATTGCCATGTCAGGAAGCATGATCGCATGCAGACAGATATGGTGCTGGAGAAGTAGCTTAGAGTTCTATGTGTGTGGATCAGCAGGCAGCAGGAAAAGATAGAGGTACTGGGCTTGACTTGTACTATTGAAACTTCAAAGCTCAACTCCTGTGATTTACTTCCTCCCAAAACGGCCACATCTCCTAATCCTTTCAAATAGTACCACTCCCTAGTGACCAACATTCAAGTCTGTGAGCCTATGGGAGTCATTCTCATCCAAACCACCACATGAAGGCTAATTCAAAGTCCTACCTAATTTATTTTGTTATATAAAATATGTTATATGCAATGTATTATGTTTGTAAACATGATGTCTGATGTTTGGAATTGTGAGTCAAGATATTGTTAATGCTGGCTTTTTAAAGTTCCTGGGGGACAGAGTTGATAGATAAGAGTATTTGAAAACCTGTTGTGATGTTTTTAGTTTGACCTTCAATACACCCATGCATGAGCATGTGTATATGCATACACACACACACACACACACACACACACACACACACACACACACGCACACACGACACAGACACAGACACAAACACACAAAATGTAAAAACTGTATTTTGATTGTAAATCTGACCAATGACATCTTTATTCTGATGTACTATCATTGCTAATTTTATCTGCTGTTCTAAACAAGATTTTTTTGAGTTTAGCATTTCTATTTTGTTTTGGATTTGAAAGTTATGAGGGCTATGGAGATATTAGAATACATGTGAGGAGGGCAGTGTATCATTTAGGTAATCCACAATAAAGCTATATTTAAAAAAAAATTAAAAACTACCTGGTAAAATTTTATAAAGTGAAAGTGCTTTATAGTGAAACGTTTTGATGTTTTTAGAGTAATGTTTTCAGTTACAACTCTATTGTCTGTTCACTAGCATTTTATTTCATGTTTGAAATAACACTGCTTGAATGACTAATAGAAGATATTTTATTATTATTTTACTCTGACCAAAATAATATCCAAGTGAGACCTCAGAGCAAAAGATGTCTCCAAGTTTAGAGGTGCTGCAACTTTTATAATAGATTTCATTCATTTACTTGTCAGAAGTCAGCTGGAGTTAAGTGCTATAAGGAGCTTGCTGCTGCATGGAGCCATTCTTTTAAAGATGGCTATTAAATATTTAACAAAACACGAAATCTGCTCTTACAGTAAAATTCTCACAGCATGATTAATCTGCACAGAGTGTATAACATGCCTCAACATAATTCCTCCACAATGAAAACTTTTATTTGTATTTTGAGAGATCATCCTGCTAGCCAGTTTGAAAAGCAAATCCAATAAATTGTGTGGTGATTCCCAAATTGCATAGACTATCTTTGATGAAGATAACTATTCTGGAAATTGAAAAATAGTGTTTCAATATACTTTTTTATATTTTTTAAATTAAATTTAGGATAGTTAGTTTTAAAATAATCAAGAATTGACTTTTGGATAGCCCCATATGGATTCAAGATTCTAAGAGAAACACTGACAGTAGGCAGACTTAAAATTCTGTATTCATATTCTTCTTAATAATAAATAAGAAAATTGTTAAACTCTCCTCCGACTCAACCCTTCTTGCAAAACCAAATAGTAAACAAGGTCTCTAGACTCTGCAATTTTTGTTTCACTAAACACAAGTTACATGGGTTAGGGAAAGGAGATGAAACTGATGTGGACAAGAATTCCATCAACACAAGACACATGAGTCAAGAGCAGAAACTACCCCTTATATTCTGACAGCATTTGGTCATTATTAGCATTCTCTCCCCCGAGCCCTTCAAATTCTAGGCCAAATCACAGACTTGCTGGATGCTTTTCTTAACCAGAATTATTGGATCATGAGCCTGAAATATGTATTGCATATAGTAACACATAAATTTTAGAAAATAAAGAGTTTAACTTAAAAAAAAACACACAAATTCACTTTTATTACTAAGAAAATGTTAGTTAGATTTAAACCTCTCCTATTTCTGTATTACACATGCCATATCTATCATGTGTTCCATTTCCACCATATCGGAGATCCCTACGTCTGTAATAATCAGTAAAAACATTAGCTTTTATATTTTAAAATGTAGGCCTATTTTGAAAAAATATGACAAAGACCAATCTACTCTTAATATACTAATTTGTCTTTAAGGAAGAAGAAGATTGTAGAAAAAAGGACAATAATGGGTTTGAAAGCTGAACTTGAGAGTCTACTGTGACAAGAGGTCATGGAAGCACAACAGCTGAGGACCAGCCTGGATAATATAGGGACAGCTTACTTTAAAGTTAATTAATTATTTATTAGTTTAAAATGTGAGGTTGACAGTAGGTAGGGACCAGTATTGTTTTTTCATTCACATTATTTACTTTCTCTTTATTGGTATATTAAAAGGAAATAAAACACTTTGGAATGTTAGTTCTATCCTGATTGCCTTTTCATTCAGCTTCAGATTGTCTCAATTACTGAGAATAAAAAAAGTAATAGAGGGTAAGAAGAAAGAGAATTTGCAATGTCTTTATCCAATTCAATGTATTCTTTATTATTATTTTTCCAACCCAATCATAGTTTTTCCTCCTTATTTCCTTTCCTCTCAATCCCTCCCTCCCCCCATCCATTCCTCCTCTGTTTTATTCAGAAAAGGACAGGCTTTCTATGTATATCAGTCAGAAAAAAAATCATACCAACTTGCAGTAAGACTGGACACTCCTCTCTTGTTGAGGCTGTACAAGGCAACCTAGTAGGAGGAAAGGGTCCCAATTCAGGCAAAAGAGTCAGAGACAGCCCTCTGTTAGTAGTCCCACAAGAAGACCAAACTATATATCTGTTAACTGTAATATATATGCAGAGTGGTCAGTCAATCCAACTCCTAATATATGCTGCCTAAGGTCTCCTCTTCTAAAGGTACAAAACTCATTAATCCTTAGTTCACTTTTTTTTTCTTTTGACCAAAATTTCCCCTCCCTCTTCTTATCTGGTTTCATCTACTCTACCCACCTCACCCATTCCTGTCCCCCATCTACTGCCCTCTCCTTCCCCTCCACTCTTCCTGCATCACCCTTCAGAAAGAGGTAGGACTCCTATGGACTTGAACAAAGCATGATAAATCAAGTTGAGGCAGGGTCAGACTCTTCCTCCTACATCAAGGCTGGGCTAGGTAACCCAGCATGAGTAAACGGTTTTCAAAAGCCAGCTAAGCACATGGGACAGGTCCTTACCTCACTGGTAGGGGCCATACAAACAAACCAAGCTAAACAACTGTCATGCACATGCAGAGGACCTAGGTCAGTCCCATTCAGGTTGTCTTATTGTTGGTCTGGAGTCCATGAGTTCCCATGAGCTCAGTTTGGCTGTCTCTGTGAGTTTCCACAATATGACCTTGACCTCCCCACTTGGCTCCTACAATTCCTCCTCCTTTTCTTCAGTAGAACTCCCAGAGCTTGGCCGACTGCTTGGCTATGGGTCTTTGATTTTGTTTCCATCAGTTAGGGATAAAGGCTTTCTGATGACAATTATGGTAGTCACCAATCTGATTATAGTAGATGGCCAGTTCAGGCACCCTTTCCACTATTGCTGGGAGTCTTAACTAGGATAATTCTTGTGGATTCCTGGGTGTTTCCTTGGCACCAGATTTCCCCTTATCCCTGAAATGGCCCACCTATGAAAAAAAAATCTCTTTCTGTACTCTCTTCCTCCATCCTGCCCAAATCCACTTTACATAACCAGCCCTCCTAACCTGCTTCCTCAAGTTCCCACTGTCTTCATGACCCATAGTCCCATTCCCAGATTACTCATGAAATCTCTGCTCTTTCCCTTTTCCCAGGAAATTCATGTATTCCTCTTTGGACCCTTCTTCCTATCTAGCCTATCTGGGCTCTGGATTGGATGTTGGTTATCCTATCACCTGCTCCTAATATCCACTTATGATTGAATACGTACCATATCTGTCTTTCTGGGACTGGGTTGCCTCACTTAGAATTTTTTTTTTTTATAGTTTCATGCATTTGCCTGCATATAGGTTGTTTCCAGGTTCTGACTACTATGAATATAGGTTAGCAAGTGTCCTAATGGTATGATTGAGCATTCTTTGGCTATATGTCCAAGGTAAAACGGGGTCTTAATGAAGAAATATTCCCAAGTTTTTTACAAATTACCATATTGATTTCCAAAGTGGCTCTGTAAGTTTGTAGTCCTACATAATTGGAGGAGTGTTCCCTTTGTTTCACATCTTCTCCAGCATCAGTTTTTGCTCTTTTTTCTGATCTTATCCATTTTGATGAGTATAAGGGAGAATGTCAGAGTATTACTAAGGGTGTTTATCAGATGTTGGAGCTCCCTGATAGAAGGTTTGAAGTAACTAATACACACTCTTACATAATCTGCAAATAGCAAAAGATTGACTTTTTCCTTTCCAATTTACATATCCTTGACTCTATTTGTTGTATTATTGGTCTAGCTAGAACTTCAAGTAATATAATGAATAGTTATGGAGAGAATAGACCACCTTGTCATGTTCTTGATTTAAGTAGAATGACTTTGAGTTTCCCTCAATTTAATTTTGTGCGGGCTGTCAGTTTGTTTTATATTACTTATATCATGTTTGTGTGTGTTCCTTGTATTCCTGATGTCTCCAAGACCTTTATCATGAAGGGGTGTTAGATTTTGTCAAGGGCTTCTTCAGCATTAAGTGAGATCATCATGTGGATTTTTTTCTTTAAGTTTATTTATGTAGTGGATTACATTTACAAATTTTCATGTGGTAAATCTCTGCATATCTGGGATGAAGCCTATTTGATCATGGTGAATAATTTTTTGTGTGTCCTTAGATTCAAATTGCTAGTATTTTATTGAGCATTTTGCACCAATGTTCACGAAGGAAACTGATCTGTAATTCAATATCTTTGTTTCATTTTTGAGTAGTTTGGAAATCAGCATAACTATAGTCTCATAAAAAGAATTTGGCTTTGTTCCTTCTGTTTCAATCATGGGAAACAATATGAGGAATATTGGTTTTAGGTCTTCTTTGAAATTCTGATAGAATTCTATGCTGAAACCATCTGGACCAAGGCCTTTTCTGGTTGGGAGACTTTTAATTACTGCTTCTACTTCTTTAGGAGTTATAGGTTTATTTAAGTCATGTAGCTGGTCTTGATTTAATTTTGGTAAGTGGTACCTATCATTCTCTCTCTGCCTTTGGTTAGTTTGGATGAGGAATTTTCTATCTTGATGGTTTTCTCAAAGAATCCACTCTTTGTTTCAGATTCTTTGCTTCTATTTTATTGATATTAGTCTTGAGTTTGATTGTTTTCTGCTGTTTACCCCTCCAAAGTGTGTTTTCCTATTTTTGTTCTAGAGCTTTCAAGTCTGCTGCTAAGTCCTTAATGTAATATTTCTCCAAATTCTTTATGGATGCACTTAGTGCTATCAACTTTTATAGCAGAAATTCTACTTGGTTTTATAATTAAAAAACCCAGAGCTAGATATTGGAGGAAATCTGAAAGATCAGAGAGACAGAGGGACAAGCCATAGCTACTTCTCACCAAGTCAACTCCCCATGCAATAAAGGATAGATCCTGTGTAATATGAAGTTTCTGGCGTGGCCCAGTTCCAAGTCCAGACCTGCTTGCCACTGCTTGGGCCCCCCAAAATGACTCAGATGCTTACATCAATTACACCCTGCTTGGCCTATGACTCAGGTGTGTTGCTAGCTAGCTCATGGCCAGTGGCTGGCCTGTGCTACTTTGTATTACTTTTACATGTTGTTTCTTGAGCAGCTGAATGGTGTCTCTGTCTGACTCCACCTTCCTTCTCCTATCTATGCCTTGATTTCCCCACCTACTTCTGAGATGCCTGCCATAAGCCAAGACAGCTCCTTTTTGTCATAAAGACACCCAGTTCTCAGCTGAAAAGGAAAAGAAATGCAGGTGAAGGGCTGAACTCCTGTCTTCCTTTTTTTCTGCCCAGCCATCTCACTTCCTTATTCAACTTTCCTAGTGCTAGGTTTAAAGGTGAGTGCCACCATAGCCTGGCTCTGTTTGGATTTGAACTCACAGAGATTCAAAAAGATTCCTGCCTCCTGAAAACTAGGATAAAAGACATAGGTCATCACTGCCTGACCTTGATGTCTAAGTCTGTGGGTACTTCTGTCCTCTGATATTTAGACATCTTTGTTAGATATATAATATCACTACAAACTTTCTTCCTATCCTTGCATTCATTGTGTCCCGTAAGTTTGAATATGTTGCACCTTAATTCTCATTCAGTTCTTTCAAGTCTTCATATTTTTCTTTATTTCTTTTTTACCCAATGGTGATTCAGTTGAAAGATGTTCAGTTTCCATTAGTTTTCAGGCTTTGTATAGTTTGTATTGTTGTCAGTTTCTAACTTTAACTCATGGCTATTCACTAAAACATATGGGGTTATTCCATTTGTTTGTGTTATCTGTTGACATGTGCTTTGTGACCAAATATGTAGTCAATTGTAGAGAAAGTTCCATGAGGTACTGAAAAGGTTTATTCTTTTGTGTTCGGGTAAAATGTTCTGTATTATCTGTTAGTATCATTTGTGCCTTAACATCTATTAATCCCCTTATTTCTCTGTTAAGATTTTCTTTTCTTGCAGACTTGTGTATTAGTGAGAGTGCGGTATTGAAGTCTCCCACTATTAAGGTTTGGGGTTTGATGTGTGATTTAAGCTTTAGTAATATTTCTTTTACAATTGTGGGTGACCTAATGTTTTGAGCATAAGTTTGCAGAATTGAGACTTCATTTTGATGGATTTTTTTCTGTGATCAATATAAAATGTCCTTCCTGATCCCTTTTTGTTATTTTAGTTTGCCGTCCCTTATGTTAGATATTAGAATAGCTAGGCCAGCTTGCTACTTACGTCCATTTGAATGGGAAATCTCTCCACAACCCTTTACTCTGAGGCAGTGTCTGTCTTTGTAGTTGAGGTGCATTTCTTGTAGGTAGCAGTAAGATGGATCCATTCTGTTATCTTGTGCTGTTTTATTACAAATTAAATTCATTGATATTAAGAGATATAAATGACCAGTGATTGTTAATTCCTCTTTTGTTTAGTTTTAGTTGGTGGTGTTGGTAGTGTGTGTGTCTTTCTCTTCTTTGGGATTTGTTGGCATGTGATTATCTATTGTCTGTGTTTTTGTTGGAGCTTTCTGTAGGGCTATATTTGTGATTAGGAATTGTTTAAATATGGTTTTGTCATAGGATATCATGTTTCCTTCATCTATGATTATTGAAAGTTTTGCTGGATATAGTAGTCTGAGCTGGCATCTGTGATCACTTAGTATTTGCAAAATGTCTGTCTAGGACCTTCTGGCTTTTAGAATCTCCACTGAGACTATGGGTCAAGTTTACTTAACCAGACTTTCTTATTTCCAGAATTCCCTCCATTTGTGTTGCTTTGATTTTAATTTCAAGCCTTAAACCATTTTCTTCACCTGTTTGTGTTTTTCTTGGTTTCTTGGCTTTCTTTAAAGGAGTTATTAATTTCTTTCAATTTTTTGTCTTTCCCTTGACTTCTTTAAAAGAATTTTTCATTTCTATTTTAAGGGTCTTCATCATCTTCATAAAGTTATTTTTATGTTTTTTCTACTTTATCTATGTTGGGATATTCAGGTTTTAATGTTTTAGGGGCACTGGGTTCTTATAGTGCTAAGTTACCTTATATGCTATTGAATGTGTTCTAATACCTAATACCTGTATTTATCCATCCTGGCTTGGAATAATTATAAGACAGTGTGGTGAGATTTAGGTGTTAGCTCATAAAGTTAAAGGGCATATGTCTAGAGTTCCAAATGCCTAAAGAGAGTGTAGCCAGCCCCGTTCAAAAGAGTCTGCTGAGATCTTGAGCAGCCTCTTTTGTTCCTGCCTTCTTAAGAAATTAGATCAACATCCATCATCTAGACCATCCGATCGCTCAAATATCTTCCTAAGATATAACCTGCAATCATAAGTGTTAAATTACTTTCCAATAAATATTAATCCTATATTTAATATATAACCAAAAATATTAAAATAGCTGGCGTCCCTAGGTGGTCTGGGCATCTAGCCCGTCGACATATTGGACTAGAGAGCCTATCTGTGCTTTCCAAAAAACAGTGTTCAGCCTCGAGAGCCCACACTCCTCTGTGTGTGGGGGCTAAAAGCTCCACCCCTCATTCCTAACTATCACCCCAGTAAGCACCGAGAGCACCAAATCTGCATCCAACTTCTGCACCTGTACATCAGGTTTAAGAGCACCAAATCTGCACCCGGCTTCTGCGCCCCTGAATCAGGTCTAATGGCTCCAAAGCTACACCCAACTTCTGCGCCCCTACGTTAAGTCTGCGTCCAGTTTCTGTGCACTGAGTGTAAGACCTCGGAGCCACAACTAAACTGCGATTCCAGTGGCTGCCATCTGCACTCAGTTAAAAAACAAAAAACTTCTAAACACTTCTACACACTACACATACATGGTCGCCGCTGATAATTTAAAAATTGTCAAATAAATGTCTTAAGGGCTTCAATGCCTCAGTCCTACTATTTTTCAACTTATTTCTTTATCTTATGTTTCAAAACGTAATAAAAAAATAAAATCTAAAAATAAGACAGGTGTTGATTCTTATGATGTATTTGTTGTGTGGGTCTTTTGTTTCTTTAATGTGTTTTCTTTATTGTCTTTTGCCTGCATGGCCAAGAGTTCTGGTTCTTAGCTGTTATTCGGTCTAATAGGGTTGTCTCAGTTAAGGTTCGTGGGGGTTTAGGTGACTAATCCAATGTATCCTGCAGTTCTATCTGGTGTAGGCTTTACTTGTGCTTATAAAGTCTGTTCTTCCACCTGGTATGGGTTGTGCCTATGCCTGTTCTGCATGTTCTTCCAGCTGATACTGGTGGTGAGAATGTCTATAAGGGCTACTGTTTTTCCAACTGGT
Organism: Phyllotis vaccarum; assembly: GCA_033318265.1. Classification (NCBI taxonomy): domain Eukaryota; kingdom Metazoa; phylum Chordata; class Mammalia; order Rodentia; family Cricetidae; genus Phyllotis; species Phyllotis vaccarum. The sequence goes on along the minus strand of JARWLC010000005.1, from coordinate 92,108,799 downwards.
ATGGGTTGTTCTTGCGCCTATAGGGTCTGCTGATGTTGCAGCAGAGGGTTATCCATGAGCTGGATGCTGGGGTAGGTGGTCTGGAGGACAGAGTGGATCTTAGGGGAACAGAGTCTAGTGGGAGGTGGTTGTGGTGGTGGTGGCGGTGGTGGTGTAGCCTGTCAGTAGATCTGTCACCTGCTGGCCAGATGCTAGGGACAGCCTTGTTTTTATTTTGTTTTGCTTTCTAAAAAAGATGATTAGTTTCTCACTGACATGAGTTCCAAAATCCATTTTGATGGATTTAAAACAACACACTTGAAATAATCCATCTCTTTTATCTTAAAAGTTCATTTATTGTATTTATTTTAAAAAGCAATAAATTGTCTTCATTTATACTTTTTAGCATTGTTATGAATTATGCTAGATTTCTTTTTTATAAAAAATAAAATGTTGTGATGGCATTATAGTAGATATTACTGGGTATCACTTTAAGTGTTCTGTGTTTAATTTGGAAATAGTGGATTTTAGTATTGTCAGGAGTGTCTTTTCCATCATCATAGAGTCAGTGTTTAAAACCTAAGTGTCTTACCATTCAAGTGTTTAAAATAACCTGCTGCTCATAGAATATGGATGAATTTCTTTAAAAGCATGATTCTAAAAATATGGTTCAGAGATTCTCAGGGCCTCCTGAGTCTGTCAACTGATGAATCACGAGAATATGGCAGGTATTTTTTCCACTGTGTTGTTGTTTCAATTGATGGTTCTACAACATAGATGTCTAACGTGCTTAACTTTATGAAGCATGACCCTCACTGCAAGCTGTAGAACTCATTGACTATTTTCTTCTCAGAGTTCATGGAAAGAAGAAAAATTTATTTAGGAATATATTTTCCACAAAGTAAAATTAATTTTCTGAAACCTTTACATTTAGATGTGTATAATATTCCGTGTAATAGAATGTGAATATAAATGTACACCAGAATATTATGACAGTTTCAAGGCAAAGTGTTATGTAAGTCTGTAATTGTGCAACATTTATAAGATGGTATTTCACTTAGGTAAGTAACTAACGTAACACTGTGATTCAATCCTGAATATTAGCAAAAATTCTCAATAGTGAGTTAAGCAAACCTTATACTTCAAGGGACAAAAAGAAAGTGTTTGTTACCAACAATAATACAATGTGAACTTACAAGCTGTGTGTGTGTGTGTGTGTGTGTGTGTGTGTGTGTGTGTGTGTGTGTGTGTGTGTATCTGTGAGTGTGTATGTGCATGCGTCTATGTATGTACATATATACATGTGCATACACACATATACACATACATATATACCTATATATACTAACACATATACACATTATGTATATACATATAATCTTTAAACATTTTTATCTACCATAAGTTTTAAATTTGCCAAAGATAAAGACTTGCTTTATAATAGTTACACTGGTATTGATAAAATTTAACAAGTTTTGAAACTGTGTAGTCAAATTAATCATTTTTGACAAGCTTGCGAATAACTCTGTTGTTTCAGTGTTTCTGTTGTTAGGAAGAGACACATAACCATGAAAACTCTTAGAAAGAAAAACATTTAATTGGGTGGCTAACAGTTTCAGAGATTTATTACATTATCATCATGGCAGGATGTGTTGTTGGCATGCAGGCAAACATGGTGCTGGGAAAGGAGATAAGAGTGGAGAAGGAGCTACATCTTGATTATTTATGAAACAGGAAGTTGTCTGAGATATTGGCTGTGATTTGAGCACATATGAGACCTTAAATCTATCCTCCATAGGGCATATTTCCTTCAGCAATGCCATACTACTCCAACAAAGTTATACCTCCTAATAGTACCCACACTCTATGACCTTATGGGGGCCAATTACATTCAATCTATCATATCAGAGAATTTTGTTTCTCAGATAATCAACAAACAAGGTTAGAAATTAATAGAAGATCTTATTCAACTTCAAATATATGGATACATATTTAAGTAACTGCAAAATGCATTTTAAACTATTGTCTGAGTTCTTATTGCATTTTCTTAATGCTCATCGATTGTTTGACATTAATCAAAGAATTTCAAAAAATAATGTAAAGAGTCCATTAAGACCACTGAGTTATTAAATTACCACTATTTTTAGGTTGTATTTCTCATTTCAAACACAAGTATTAAACATAATATCAGAAACACATGGCAACAACTCTTCGTACTAAACAAAATTTATTTTGGTTTGTAAAATTAATATCTCTCTCCCCTCCATCTCATCCGCCCCCCCCCCTCTCTCTCTCTCTCTCTCTGTGTGTGTGTGTGTGTGTGTGTGTGTGTGTGTGTGTGTGTGTGTGTGTGTGTGTGTGCTGGGCATACATATATATGTGTAGGTCAAAGGACAATTTTAAGAAAAAAAAATCCTATTTTTCACCTTGTTGAGTCAGAGATTCTCTTGTTGATTCTGCTGGTACACTGCACATTCCAAGCTAGCTGTCATGAGTTCTTTGAACAGCTCTGCCTCTACCTTCCATTTCTTCACAGTAGTGTTGGGACTGGATATGCATCCTACTGCATTTAGCTTCTTTCATAAAAGTCTTTTCTGGGGAATAAACTTAAGTAGCACGGCTTGCCTAGCTTTTTTTTTTTTTTTTTTTTTTTTTTCTATCATGGATTCCATTTCCAGGCCCCTAAAATGAAATTTGCAATTTTACAAATGAGCTTTTAAAATGTGAGAAGCTATCACTGTTTTCACTGCAACTGATATATAATAATTTTTGTAAAGAATGTAGTATAATGATAAATTCTTATTCTTGAATTGACAAAATAAGCAAGTATTTATAAATATTTCAGTTAACTTCTAACATGAGCATGCTTGCAGCTATGAACAAGAAAATCAGATGTGGCCCTATTGTCTTTATTTTTGACAAAACAATGGAAATTTCAAAATGACTATAAAATGGAGAAATATTGATGTGGTGATTTTAAAGAGTGTATAAATCCTTAACAGAAATGAATAAAATAAGAAGCTCAAAAGGATCAATCCACTCATTTATAACAGTCTTGATATGCTAAGTCTTCAATGAATCAAAAGTGCACAGTTACAAAGGTAAAGTATGAATGGCATCCTGAGCATGAGTTCTCAGTGTTCATGGTGAGCAATTTCTTCAGTGTTTCTCATAGTTCCTATTAAAAGAGAGACTTTGGAACAACCAGCTCAATCTCTTCAGCAGTCCCTGTCATATAAAGGACATTAGGAGTACATTGATTCAAGATCAAAACCAGATACGCTGTGCACTAGGGAAGACAGACGTTGAATTGGCTTCACCTATTTTTCTCATGGGTGTAAATAAGTGAAACAGTAGCTACAGCATGATTTTCAATGATATTTGATAGTTTTGTACCTGCTAATACAGCTTAGTCATTTTTACTGTTTTTAGTGTTTGAAAATATAGAAATTTCAAAGATCAAAGAGAAAGCCACATCAATCTCTTCACAGAAATAATAATTCATGATAAGGCTGTTTCCCCTTAAGATATTTTATGATATATATATTTTTTGAACTATTGTTTGTCTAGTCTAGTATATGAATTGTGCTAATTAGGCTCAAAATAAAGAAACATTTCAAGTGCAATCTGTGGAAAAAAGAAAGTTTTGTTAATTGTCAAGTCCTGAAATAAGTAGCTATATCATTTGTTGTCCAGTCTCTGCATTTCAGGATCCCCTAAAGATACTGCCATCCCCAGACAGCAGGAAGGAAATTTAAGAACAAGGTACCCACATTCCCAAGAGGCTGGGAGGGTGGTTTTTGGTCATTCAATGGGTTATAAATGATTGTCATTGTTTAGGTTAATTGATTAAAAATTGTTATGGTTATAGTTAGAAAAAAGTTAAGCAAGAATAATTCGATTCAAAATTTGTGTTAAAAATAGAAAGAAAAAGAGGATACAGATATATAGGATATAAGGGCAGATTACTTAATCTTCATGTAAAAAGATATACTAGCTTTAATAGTGTTTTCAAGATCAAACAAATATACTTTAGATGAACGGGTCTACTTCAAACACTTCAGAGATCCATAGAATATGGCATTTAAAATATCTTAAGAGCTTAGACTTTTCTGGACAGTGAGACAGATCTGCTCCTGGTAGCACCAATCTACTTCAAGAGAAAAATTGGCATCGAAGAAACTCCATATGGAGTCTACTTTCTTTGTGGCAACAGCTAGCCACTGGACAGGAACCTGTTCTTATATTAACTGGTTGACAGTATGCTGTTTAAACTAGACACACAGTTTCCCTTGGAAAGTGACTTCTGAATTTTAACAGAACAAGCTGAGATGGTCCTTCAGGTTCCTGCTTTGCAGAGAAAACTGTCAGATATTCTTCAGGACACAAGGAGAAGCAACTGATGAACTATACCAGAATGGGCAGAGCGGATTTCCAGCTTCACTGAAATGAAAAGAGACTCTGGGCCTGTAGGCTGAAAATGGATGCCCCAACTTTATAAAGGAACTTTGGGTGACTGTCCAGGCAGATAGGTGTCATCTCTGTCATTTCTAGAGTTTGAAAGTTGCTTACACTTCCTGTTTAGTTGGTAAATATTGTTTCCTTTTTGGGTCTCCGAGGTAGTTGAAGATGAAATAGTTATAGTTTTCTAGTGACAGTTTTAGAAAAAAAAACTTTGAAGTTAAAATATGTAAGTTTAAGGGACATCAAAATAATAATTTTTAGTTAGTAATAAAAGTTATAAAAAATGAATTAGGTATAATCCTTTGGACTCATCAAAATAGGCTAATTAATGAAATATTTTCTTTGAGTTGTCAATTGTTAATGGACTGGACATTACTTAATTGTTGTTTGTATATATTGTGTATAATTATTGTACCTATTGTATATGGTTTTTATTATGTTAGCTATAAGCTTCATTTTTTTAAATTTTTGACACAAAAGGGGATAGATGGGAATTTTGAAAAGAAAAGTTTTGTTAATTGTCAGGTACTGAAATAAGTAGCTGTGTCACTTGTTGTCCAGTCTTTGCATAACAGGAAAGTGCATGGCTTGTCTCAAGTCCTGGCTATAGGAGTCTGTGAAGCTAGTTCATCTAAATGAGCTGCCAAAAAACTGTCCTGAGAAATTTTCAGTCCAAATCTGATCTCTGGTTGGTGTTTTTCAGCCTAGTGGCTTTGTCAGAGTCCATGTGAAATCATTGTTGTGGGGCCTCATCTTCCTTTTGGATACTTCAAGTTCACAATTAGGCGTTGTCATGGATCACTACAGAAAACTGATAATAGACTAAAATCCAACACAATGTACAGGAAGCTAAATATATAACAATTTATTGAGCATAGGATTAGTAACAATATAATATTCCCTTATTTTTTGTTATTCTTCTGTCCTATATCAGCAACCAAGAGAGTTTTTTTTAAAATACATTTCACCCAGATGCCACAATGTTAACATTTTATTGTCACAGTATCGTAATACACAAGATTAGGTTGCTGAGATTACATCAAGATACATCTTGTAGTTATTCAGATAACATGAACTTATCCATTTGCCTTTTTAGGACTATATATAGTATACACTACATATAGGTTTTAGCTCTCCTTAATCTGCAGTCAATAATTTTTTGTTCTTCTTTGTCTTTCATAAAATTGAAAAATTTGAAAGATATTGATATATTATTTTGATGAATGGCCTTCAATTTAGATTTATTTTATGCATTGTCATAATTAGATTGAGGCTATAAATTATTAAGTGACTATCACAGAGCTATGCTTTAACATAATTGAAATTATTTTCATTAAAACTTAATTTCCTTAACATATAGTGTCATATGTTTTATCTCAGGAATGACAATAGTCAGGAATACTATTCCATATTCTTTGTAAATTACAGGGAAGTAGTGAATGGATTATATATACAGCCTTAATAGGGCAAGATAATAATTCAATTGTGTAATTCAGATAGCAAAAGTTACAGTTACAAACCATAAATAGTGTTTAATACCCTTAGAATTAATTAATTAGTGGTAAGAAATTGAGATTAATCTTCCAGTGGAGCTTTTGCTAATTTGAGTGAGAAAATTATATATCAGATAAAGAAAGTGACTTAGGAGTATGCACTGAGAGTATGAAGGCCTAAGGTTATGTGAAAATTCTATAGAGAACTTAATCAAGGAACTTTTCAAATACTTTATTTAATTCCTTACTTCAACAGTATAACTATAAAGGATCTGTAATTATCTTCCATATTTGAAGAAACTTATTTGAGATACAGATACATTGAATGTCAAGATGATAACCCTCTGTAAAGTGCATATTAAAGATGAAGTTCAAATGACCTAAACATCTAGTTTTATTGCCATCTTAAGGTTTTTTTTTTTTTTTTTTTTTTTTTGGTTCTCTATTACTCTTGATATGTAAGTCATCTATTTGTTAAGTCATACTTCATCTTTTTTCTTGGATATGTTATGTTTCCTCCTATTGATTTAAGTTTTCCAGCACCCAGATACCCAATGACCATCTTTATGTTGTTTTCCATACAGGGGTCAGAAAACATTCCTGTATTATTTTCATCAAAATTCTACCAAGCTTATTGTATGTAATTCAATGTTGTTGAGAAATGTGATGTAAGCTATATGCCTATAATTCTTTCATTAAAAACAGCAGTAGCACAAAAAAATCAGAAGTAGATTTAACGGTTTGGACAGTTGTTTAAATATGTAATTGTGATTTTCTAAATACATGAAGAACTTCAGATTGACTCATAGCGTAGAGGTACAAAGCCAAATGACTTCCCCAAATCATCAACTTCAGCATGGGGGCCAGTGATAGGCCAGACAAGAACCCTTTAGACAGCCAATATAGCAGAAAAGAAGAGAATCAAGTTCAGTAAGAAACCCTGTGTCAAGATATTGGATAGAGAGCCATAGATGAAAACTATTTTACTCTAGTGTCAACTTTAGTGCACAGGGAATTGGTGGATCAATACACTCTTATGTATGTAAGAGAGGGGATGGAGAAGGGAAGGGGAGAGAGGGACGTGAGAGGGAGACACACACACACAGAGACAAAGAAACAGAGAGAAACAGACAGAGAGGAGCTAGGCATATTTTAGTGCCCAGGAAGATAGCTAAGCTGGTAAAGTGCTTATTGTAGAAAATGTGAGGACTCGATATCAGATTTCACAACACCAACATGCTTGTATATGCACACACCTCCTTCTTTCTCCCTGCACATACATAGATACATATGATCTGGTACTTATTGATTTCAATATTTGGCAGATGATCAAATCGCATGCTTTTAAAACTGTTTACTTATAGTTTCCCCTGTTTGCTGTTTTCATTCCCTTGTTTATGTGTCTCTCATGCTTATATATGTGCAGTATCAGTTCTTAAAATCTTTCAGTATTTTTCTATTTCTATGCATATACTATATATACACTTTATATGGAAGTAAATATGAATCTTTAATTTGGCCTTAAGATGAAATCTGATATTACTGTGGTTGCTTCTTCAAATAAAATAAATATTATGTTACCACAAAGAGTGTTTTTTCTTATTATTTCTACAAAAAATACACTAAATATTGTCTTGTAAAATTTAGTGTGTATTAAGCTGTAGAAAACAGTTTGTAATTATAAATGTTAAGTAAATGCATTCTTATTTAATAATGAATTGTTTACCTAAATGAATGCTTTGGAGAAGAGCAAATATTCTATACTGCAGTTCTGTATAAATCCCAAAACTGTCATTAATGCACCTTACTCATGTAAAAAATGGGAAAATAAAAAGTTTGCTAAATTTTCCTAAAGTCATCCTATAGGGAGAATTGGCAATAATTGTGGTATGGAATAAATGATATCAACATTTGCCTCATTACATTTGAAGAATATTTTTGTAAGTATTTTAAGATAAATTATCAGGATTGATTTGGGTTTTTACAGAACTTCTTGATGGGTTTGTTCCAAGGGCAAAGTTACTTTTAATAAGGAGAGAAGGGATCTTTGTGAGTCAGCTAGCTCTCTTAATGACATCATTTTTGCAGTTGGAAAATTCATGAATCTGTGAATGATTGAAAAACAGACCATTTGTATTTTCTTCTAAGATAAATGTATCAAGTAACATGATGTTCTTAGGAACATAACATTCGTAGGCAATCAATTTATAACAACGATTTTCTCTACAAGTTTTATAAGACCTAGGCTAGCAACTGAAATCAGTTCCCAATTCCCTGCTTTTCCCATGGAGCTATTTCAGACATTAGCTTTCAAACACACACATTACAAGTTTGGCTAATTAGAGCTGCCACTATTTTACCCATATCCATTACTGGTTGTAAGAAAGAAAAGGGTGTGCTCTGTCAACTTTCATTGTGTTCTGTGTTGTAGATTACAGTTTCATAACTAAACCCAATCCAATTAGAGTCATTCATTTCTCTCTGAAATGTGACACTGAATCAAGCATTAGACATTTTAACTCATAATTGTATGCTTTTGGAGCTTGTAAAAAATCATTATTCATTGTAAACTGAAGCTCATGTCTCCTCTTCTTCCTTTAGAAGTAACAGTTGCTATGTCTCTTGCATTCAGTACAATTTTAACAAAAATATGGGATGGAAATAGAATTTTATTGTAAGCCTCAGTATAGTAATATATTTCTTGTTAATGTATTTAAGAATTCATCTTATGAGCTAACAAGATGAATCTGCTTTTAAGGATATTTGCCTTCAAGTATCACTACCTAAGTTTGATGCTCAAAACCTGCATTGTACAGAGGACTGCCTCCTGAAAATTGTCTTCTTATTTCTACATACATACTCCACTACTCACTCAACACTAAATAAATAAATGTAAAAGTTTAATAATATGCAGTCTCACAATGAAAAAAGTGATTTCAGAAAGCTTTATATACAATAATGTATTTTTATTTTGTAAACTAGCCATTATTTTAAATTTTATACACATTTTATAAAGTCTGCTTATGTAGGTAGGATTAGTATTTACTCATTTTTATTTTCTAGCACATTGATGGAAATATTTTCTCACTAGATTTCATAGTATTAACTCATAAATACTTATTTTTTGGATAAAAATATATCTGGATGTATATTATATTTCACCAAATTATTTTTGATGGTACATTGGGGTATTCATAGACAACTTGATGAGTGAGATCATTTCTCATACTTCTGATCTGCTAGGAATGTGTTTGTGGTCTTTGAATCTTTTTTATTATTTTTGTTTTTTTATTTAAATTTTTCCCCATATACACCACACCTCCTTCAGCCCTCCAAGTCCTCCCCCAGGCTCCCCTCCACTCCACCCCCTCATCTTTTTCCAGGGAGGGCAGGAATCCCCAGGTGAGTCATTTTGGTCTGGCATATCCAGTTATGGAAGGTCTGAGTTCTTCCCGCTTATCAAGGTTCAGTAAGGTATTTCTCCTTAGGAATGTCAGTTCATGTATTAGGAACATAGTCTGGTCCTACTGTAAAAACTCCATAAACTGCCCAACCCATGAAGCTGCTGCCTACATTCAGAGGGTTTAGTTTCTTTCCATGAAGATTCCTCAGTGATTATTTCAGAGACAGTGGTCTCCCAATAGCTCAGTCAGATGTCTCTGTGGGTCTCCTCCTCATAATCCTGATCCCTTTGCCTATATACTCTCTCCTCCCTCTCTTCAGCTGGACTGGGAGCTCTACCCAGTGCTTAGCTATGGGTCTCTGTTTCTGCCTTTGCAGGTCACCCTGTGAAGAGGAAATAGAGAAGATCTCCTGAGTAGATTGGGATCATACAGGGGAGTGAGCAAAGGGAAATGGAAAAAATCATGAGAAGAGGAGATGATTGAGCAACAGAGGAGAACAGAGAGATATCTTGATAGAAGGAGCCATTGTGAGTTAGAGAGAAGGAGAACAGAGAGATATCTTGATAGAGGGAGCCATTGTGAATTAGAGAGATATGTGGTGCTAAGGAATCATCCAAGAACCCACAGATGCCCCTGGCTAGGACGCCAAGCAACAATGTGGAGGGTGCCTGAACAGGACCTTCCCCTAAGCAAATGAATGGCCACCCTAAATGTCATTATAGAACCTTCATTTAGCAACGAATGGTGGCCTTTGAATCTTACTCAATACCTGGTGAGTATATTTTGAGATAGAGTATAACCATCCCACCTGTTTTCTCAAATATTGAGTTACGCATATTATTTTGTTTGGGTTTTTGGTTTGACAGAAGGCCTCTTCTGTACTCAAGTCTGAGTCAATGCACAATCCTCCTGCTCATCCTGTGAGTGCCAGGATCAAAGGATGCATGTCACTATACCAGGTTTATACTGACTTTGCAAGGTGAAAGCATAATTGAACTTCATAGAATTACTTCTAATTTATTTTTGTTTAAGATTCTCTAATATTTGTTAATTTGGGCATATTCATTATATTTATTAAAGTGGTACCAGAAACTATTCTGTTTATCTGAAAATGTCCTTATTTTTTTTTCCTCTATAACATAAAAATGTTGGCCAAAGAGATGAGAAAATTTACACGACCTACTTTTTGCCTAAATTTTTAAGGATTCTGTTATCTATTTGTAGTTAAGGATTATTACCAATATATACTCTTCATATGTTCTTTGAAATTAGTGAATGCAGAGCCCTACAACTAACCAAAAAACTATTTGCAATTATTAGTTGGTAGAGAAGGAAGTATCAGTTTTCTCCAATAGAATCACTGGGTATATCAACCACATTCTAGGACAAACTCTAAGTATGAGCTCCAAATTTTTATTGTAGGCTTCTGTTTCAATTTGTTTTGTTCTGGAATTTTCACCTTAGTGTCTTTTTTTTTTGTTTTGAATTTTGATTTTTATGGGGGGGGATGGTTACTCAAGACAGAGAGAAAAAGCCATAAACTTGGGTGGATAGGAATGTGGATATGAAAACTATTGGCAAAGGGGGAACATAATTAAAATGTACTTTATGAAAAATTTAATTAAAAACATCTACTTGAAGAAGAGGTTCTTTAAAAACTTCCATGAAATTCTACTATTTTGTTAGTTTCTTAAATATTTGCATTGATATATGACAGGAATTATTCTATATAAGGGCTAAAGTTCCTATCAGAAGCCAAATAAAAGTACCAGCACATTGTGAGATACCTACCCTAAAAGCGTTGGTCAAAGATGTCCCCAAACCTGTGGGAGATTGTGTTGTTTCATTGTAAATAATTATCCCACCCACTGGTTTAATAAAAAGCGTTGATAGGCCAAAGGCAGGCAGGAAGTGTGGGTGGGGCTACCAAACTAAGAAAACTCTTGAGAACAGGAAGCACGGAGCAGAAGGCCAGAGAGAACTCCAGAGAGAAGCCAGAAGAAGCAGAGGACAACTATGCTGCTCTAAGAAAAGGTACCCAGCCACATGGCTGAACAACATAAGAGACATGGGTTAGTTTAAGGGTAAGGAGCTAGCAAGTGACATGACTGGGCTTTAGGTCAATCAGCCTAAAACTTGTAAGCATCTGTGTGTCTATGTGGATCTTTGGGTCTGTGTGCCTAAACCTTGAGGTTAGGCCCAAAAGTCCAGGCCAGAAACCTCATACTACAAAACCTTTCAAATAAGACTGGCTGCTGCTTTACTTGGTTGCCTACCAGAATCTGATGGTGAGAATTAGTTATAGAACATGAAAAAATCATATTCTTGCTGACTAAGAAGCTTCTTCATTGTTATCTAGCTTTAAAAGTACTGAAAAATGATAAGCAGGCTTCTGGGGATAAAACTCACAGATGGTTATATCATGCTATGAACCCTGTTAGCAACATTATCAACCTTCCTGTCAATAACATGATCATGCATTTAAAAGTCATACAAATGTTATGGTGGAAACTAGTTGCTTTCTAATGAGACTTAAGACCTGCTCTTCAGAATGAAATGGAAGCCTCGTAGTGCAACTCTGGCCAAAAAATCCATGGTTAGGGATCTCATATACAAAGGTTAGACCAACTTCCATAATTTCCTTAAATGCATGTATGTTTTCTAAATAAATATAATAAATTCTACTCTAATTTCAAACATCTAAACCCATGGATCAGTGAAGCTCTCAGACCTCCTCAGAGAAAGTCTTTGTGTATCAGAAGTGGTTAACACAGAAGGTTACACTCACCAAAATGCTGAGAATGGGTTCTTAAGTAACAGCCACAAATGGGACATCTTTATCATAATTCCTACTCCAGGTATCAGGGACCATTGATAAGGAAGGAATTGAAAGATTGTAAGAAAAGAGGTCAGGGAAGCCTAAGATCAGAACAGTATTTTCTGGACCATTATACTCAAGAACTGACAGCAGCTGTGGTTGCCTAAACGAGATCTGAATAAGATCAAGCCAATAAACATTAAAGCATTTGAGAAGGAGGTACAGTCAACAACCAACCACCTGGAGAGCTGTTGTTGCCTGAAGGGGAAGGACAAGTCAACTTCTTCTAAAGGTATGACACCTAGGAAGTCTAGCATACTCAAGTAGACAGCCCCACATACATGGGTGGGTACACAGGAAGCACAAAATCTACCTATGGGATATTGAGATAAGAGATTAAATGAATTTGGAGATCTGCGAATTGAATTTGAGAGTTGTGCTAGGAGTATGGGTTTATATGATCAAATGCAGTATAAAATGTTTAAATTCTCAAAAAATAAAAGTAATATTAAAATCTACCTAGAAAGCTTATTATAATGAAGAAAAGATTAATGGTTAGGAATATAAGGTAATATCAGTTTTACAATATCTCTAAAAGTTTACCCAATTATTTGATTCAAAAAATATTCACTGAGAGATTTCTATTTATCAAATACTAAAATATTAGGGACAAGAACAGTAGTCAGAAAACTCACAAGACAGATGTAGTGTTATGAACAGTTTTACATAGAAAATAGCATCATTTTGTCCATAACATTGTTCCATAATAGCAGCAAGCTTAGAAAATTTAAATTATTTAAAGTTGCTGAATTAAGAAGAAAAAATTTTCATCCATTTATTATACTTGCCCTCCTGGTTTTTGTGGAGCAGTTTGCAAAAATAGTTTTCAGGTTGCCTATGTTCTGATTTCACAGTGTAACGGGAAGAATAATTGCCTCTCCAAGGATAATTGAAAAGGTAACACTTCAAACTTCAAGATGAGGAGTTGTATTTTAGTTATTTTATAGAGAGGGGGATTTTGCCATAAGTGAGATTAAATGGGATCTTGGATTCCTGGGGGAGTAGACATATATCCTGTGGAGAAAAACATGAAGACAATAGTTTCTGACAGCCAATCCTTTCAGAGATATACTACTTGCACAACTGCAATCCAAGAAAAATAGCCTTATATAAACCTCACTTTCGAGAAAGATAATTTAAGTGGTAAATAGATATGTCAAATTTTAATTATGCAACATTTTACTGATTCGAAGTAAAGTCTTGGCTGAAGGTGATTTACATCCTAAGTTACAGGGATTGAGAAAGTCTTCTATTATGTGCTAGTATCAACAAATGTTGAAAGTTGTTACTTTGATGATAAAAAATACAAAATTTCTTGAAAGATTAAGAAGAAAACTAAGGGAAATTATAAATTTGAATATTGTTTGTTTATAATATTATTACTATTTAAAACCTTCATTTTGAGTTATTTTTATTTTAAAATCCATTATTTATTTTAAACAACATTTTTATTCACCAACAAAACTGTAATGAATTAATGATGAGTCAGATATCAAAAGATCTGTATCTGAATTCCGCAGCAGGACATTCATACTTGCTTTTCTCCTTAAAAGATGTTACATATATGAAAATGTAAGGGAACCGACACATGGCATTATTAAAATACATCAAAATCAGGGGCTTGTACTAGATGTACATGTTCCAGGGCCTGCTGGAAGGGCCTAGCATTCCTTTCCACTGCTCTTTCATTATTTTTCCATTTGATCTGAAAACAGAAAGAAACACAGTGCAGTGCTGCAGGCCTTCTTCGTTAGTGATATGACAAGGCCTACCAGACTATCAGTAATAATGATATCTGATATGTAAAGAGGGCTGTACAGTTTACAAAGTACTTTTGACATGTGTTTTTCTTTTCATTTTTTTTTTATTTAACTTTTAAAGGATGGCCTCCAGCAAGGCTTTTCCTATTAATCAACATTCACTGTTCTTGCAATCTTGTGAAGGTGACATAAAAAATTGTAACTTTGACTAAGCTGATGAACCTCAGTGATGAATTAATTGAAGGAGATCTATATTAGAATAAAAGCACTGAATCTAATGTGTAAAACGGAATTAGGTCTTTGCCACTCTTTGGAGATTTAGCCTAAATATTTAATTGAAGTCTAACACCTGGGAAAGCCACAAGCTGGTAATTCTATTTCTGAAAGGTCGATATGACCAGAAGTGTCTCACAGCAAAGTTTTATCACAGTAAATGCACTTATGTCAACCAAGAAACAAAATGACTTAAAAGCACAGTTAAATCTTACTGTTGACCCACTGATGTGCAAGTCAAATAAGAAAGCTTGACACAGCGCAACAGAAAACAAGGACAGGAGATTGCAGAGAAGAGACTTATAACACAAAAGCATTACCAACTTCAAATTTATTTTCATTATCTTTTAATTTATGCCACACGCTGTACTCAAAATAGAATGCAGTGTCTCAAGTATGTGAGTAGCATAATAAAAAATCAAAACAAAATTAATGTTCCAAGAGAAATAATGAGTATGAAATTTAAAAAAAAAATAGAAAAGGCTAGTCATACTTGCTCATTGATTGAAAGCACTGGCTCCTTTGCCAAACTTCATGCTCTCATTTCCTCATAAATCTCTATGCATGTAAGATAGCAGACAGATCTTACCCCTTCCTCCTCAATCATCTCAGAGTAAAATCCTGACAGTATAAATTCACGTCTAAGGACCTTACCATGCATCCTCTGAAAATAAGAAGCTTTGGCATTACCCAAAGACAAGCACTGCTGAGCCCATAATAAGTGATATCAGATGGTTTAATACAGCCCCTAGTTGCTTTAAAAATACCTTTCAGATTCTTATCTCAGTGTAGGTCACATGACCATACAGTCTTTCCCATAATTTTGTCTTTGTGGCAATGATAATTTTCAATGTTACATTCTAGTTATCTTTAAAAATATCCAAAGATGATATATGCTAATGACATGTTTTCAAAAAGTTAATTTACTTTTATTTGTTAATAAAGATTTGAAATATTTGATAAATGTAACATGTAAAATAGGAAAAGGTGCCAGTATATAAAGTATCATTAGTAACACATTTTATGCGTTTTAAATGTGGTAATCTTAAATTTTCTGTACTTTATGTTCACCTATGTATGAATCTATGTATCTATATTTATCAATCATATATACACATATACAGAAAGTTTACATTTAGCTTAAAATAATTTCTTTAAATTTATGTATAATTTTGTATAGCTTTGTATAATTTTTATGAAAATGTTTTTAATAAAACATTTTGAACAGTTTCTATGACTACATGGTAAAACATTTTAATATTTTTGTTTCAAGAACTTAAAATACTTTTAAATAAGAATTTTTATTCATTAAAGTAGCTCTTAAACTTTTTAGCCATTGTTTGAGAAAAATATATTTCAAAAATTAAAATAAAAATTGTCACAAGATTAACGATAAGGAAGATGGTTTCTCATCATTAATGTTAATGTGAAAATAGAAGAGGCTAAGGGAATGCTCACCATTGTTTTCTTTGGGGAAATTGACAAGGTGAACAAAAGAACAGATTTAAGTGTTTAATTTATACATCTTCAGGAAATTCAAACTGAAAAACTGACTATATGACAGGTACTGCATTTATAGGAATTATTAAAACCTTGCTACACCCCACACACACATACACACAATTAACGTATTTATTTTCTGTAAAATGGAATTGCTGTAAATTGAGACCAGTAGAGGCCAAAATTGTATAACTCCTTTGTGTCATTTCGTTACCTTCGAAGCTTTTCTCAAAGCTTTTTTTAGACAACTATATTTATTTCTGATGGCAAGCTCTACTGGCAAAATGTTGCAACAATTCAAAGAGTATGTTTTCAATATAATCCACAAAGAACTGAGTCTCTTCCAAAAGCTCTTGTTTTTGCTTATGAGCTGACCCCGTTTCTCACACACAGTTCTCAGTCATGGTATTCATAACTGAATTAGTAGTTCATGTTTCTTATTACAATTGTTCTCACCTTCTAGGTTGGTTGATAATGTTTTTTCATCTTTAAAATGAAGTACAAAACATACTTTGCTGGATTCAGCATAGCTTCCTAAAAATGGTAGGTAGGTTTTGTCTATCATGGGAAATTTAGGCACATAGTTTCATGGATCTTTATGTATAAAGTAACACAGCATCTACAAGTTGAAAAGAGATTTTAAAGGTCACTAATTATTAATTGGTCTGAATATCATTGCTCTAAAGATTATATATTGTCTCTGAGCTTTTGAAACAACATATTTTATCTTCTCTTCATTGATAGAACAATGAAGCCCAGCCTGAATCCAGACATTGCTACAGGTAACAGAATTATAGATCTCAGAAGCAAGTGAATAGTAGGAGGGAGTGGCATCCTTCTCAAGAAGCACAGCACTTGTCTGTTATAATCTCACAA
The DNA here is from genome assembly GCA_033318265.1 of Phyllotis vaccarum. Classification (NCBI taxonomy): domain Eukaryota; kingdom Metazoa; phylum Chordata; class Mammalia; order Rodentia; family Cricetidae; genus Phyllotis; species Phyllotis vaccarum. The sequence goes on along the minus strand of JARWLC010000005.1, from coordinate 92,092,172 downwards.
TTAAAGAACTCAATGTTCTGTCAGCCATATTTGCTTTAAAAATTGGGACACAGGCATCAATGTGATAAAGATGTTTGTAAGGAAGCTTAAATGTAGACAAGGCAGTATGGAGATGGGAGTGGAGAGAGAATAGCCAGTTCTGTCATATGCATGTGTGAATTAATCAAAGAACAATTTGATGCATGAACAATTAAAATTGGCTCACAATACCAGATGAAATTTAGAACCAAAGAAAGCATGAAATTTTCATTTTAATTTATTTTCAAAGGTCCAGAAAATAAATGTCGATAATATCAAGCCTACCTCTTTGCATATTCTGATACAGCAGCATATACATTTGCTTACAGATCTACATGTAAAAACCATTAAGTACTATGAGATATGTATTTTCTACATGTCTTAGGATCTGAACAATAGAAAGCCTAAATTTTCCATTTCTGCTTCTGGTTTATTTTAATCATAATAAAATATTTATTATTGTTAACATTACTTGGTCTTCAATTCCATAACTAGAGATTTATACCAGTTAAACCTGTATTGTCAAATATTATGGTTTCTCCTCTAAATAAGAATTATAAATCCTAGTTTATTTTATATGATAAATCATATATTTGAGGATTTATAAAAGTATAAAATATAAAATGAAGTATTTAAAAGAGTATTAATCATAATCATTTTAAATTATTCAACGTGTGGGATCATTTAGTTTTATATTAAGATATTCAAAATATATTTTGAATACAACTAATCTTCCTGAATTAGCTAATAGCATTTGAAATTTTTTAATGCAAAAAAATCATTTTGTAAAGAATTATCCTCTCATTTATTATAAAATAAAAACTATACTCATCTTTCTTTGCTAAAAAGCAAATAGCCTAGCCTCAGACAATATTTTAAAGTGCCAATATAAAGACAGTCAGTTTTATATAATAATAATTTCTAGAAAAGAAATCCTACAGGCCTTTGGCTGCCCCCTAGCACTTGATATTTGTTTAAATTAATATAAATATAAATTATTGTGAGACTTTGCTTATCTTGTGGACAAAGTAAATTCAAGAATTCTAATCAATGCTGTGTAACCATTACACCAAAATCTCCATTAAATGATCAAGAAATAAACTGTAGCTCATTGAAGAGGAAAAACATTCCATTTGGAAATTTAGAAAACACTCTAAATATCATGTCCCATGCACAGGAAATTTTTAGGTATGCCAGTTTCAAACCATAGATATAATGTTAAACTTCCAATTCATACAAACAACAACAATATAGAAATTATGTATAATGTTTTAAAACAGGATCATTCATAGGAGTTATAAAAACACACCATATTTTATTTTATAGTATCTAGTATCATAATTTAAAAACAAAATTATTTGAGCCATGTATTTCATAATAGTTGCTTACATGAGAAGAATAGAATGGAATTAATATTTTAAATATGTAAACCATATGTAAACCAAGTAAGTATATTTTCTTATAGCAGGGAAGAAACTAACATAAATTCTTAAGAATTTATCTTCATAAAATGTAATCCCAATCATTAGAATGCCACTTTTGATAAATTCATATATATTTATATAAAATATAAAAATAACTTTAAAATATCTTGTGAAATATTATAGAAGTGCAGCATTTTTAGTGTCTATATTTTATCTACAATCATCAAATGAATTCAGGTGTGTAATTGACTTATAATTGACATCATGTTGATGCTCAGAATTTTCAATTTTCTAGGGATTTGGGATTAATATTTAGCTTGTGGTGATGATACATGAAAAGAAAGTTGCATAAACAGAATGGGATGATTCAAATATCATCAAGACTTATTTTTTTCTCTTATAAACATAAAGATTTAGATCGTAAAAAATGTTTATGACAGAAAACATTTCAACCTGTCTTAAAGACACTTGTGTATTAATCAGACCATTTACACTTTAAGAGGGTTTTAGTGTTTATTGATTCAGAGGCTCAATTATATTTCTCTTTTCGTAGAGCGTGGCATCCTTAACCTGTTGTAAGAGCAAGACCCCTGAAAGCAATATCATTAACCACATGCTTCTTTGATCTCACATCAAGTGAATTAGTCTTAAAACTCCTTTCAAGCAAATTAGTATTACTATTTTTTCTCTCAAGAAGATTCCTTAGCTTAGAGAAACAAATTGGCCAGAAACAATGTACATTTATTCTCTTTACCATACCAAATGGTTCTTTCCTGTTCTAACTCAACAGTTCTTGTAATGTGCATCTTATTTAGCAACACTATGCTGTATTTCATGACATTCAGTTAAAACTCATAGCACCTTAATAGCTGACAAAATGTCAATTAGCTAGATGCTGCACCTCTTGTCTCATTTAATGCATGAATCAGAGTTCATGATTCTGACATACATTGTAGTCAGCCACTCTTTGTAAAGATCTATTTGCTAGATCTACTATGTTTTATGCCTTAGTGAATTAGGTTCCTCTTACTCCTCAGCCAATTTCCACTTTGTCAGTTCTACCTTGACGTTTATAAATACTAACTGGACATTTTTTTTTAATGTACCCTTACCTTCCTCTGCTGTTTCTTGTTACTCTTTTCTTCCATAATTGTGTTTCCCACAATTTTGTTTTTCCCTTTTCAATCCTTTTGTTTTCTTTTCCCACTCTTTTCCTTTCATTTCTCCTTAAATTCAATCTTTCAGTCCTTTTGTGTTCTTTGGAATAGACCCTAGCTATTATCATCTTTTATCATATCTATCTTGCTAAAGTCACCGAATACAATGTTACTAATTTAATTCCCAGTTCTCAAAATAACAGGAAGATTTAACAGTATCCATTATGCCCTTCTTAATATACATAAATGCTTACTTTTAGAATACTAAATTTCCTTTTTGCCTTTCTTCATGACTTTAATTTCTAGATCTTGTTCATTTTTACATTTTCAGTTCTTAATATCTGGATAATCCAGGTCTTAAACAATGACTCTATTGAGCTATTTATTCCTTTGATGGTTCCAGCCATGACATACTGTTCTGTATTAGGAGAGTTATTTTAATGGCAACTTAGTCATGTTTTTCGTGTATCTTGTGATACATTGAGATTAGACCATGTAAGATTAGGTTGTTAGTTAGATTTCCTCTAAACTAGTCAAATTATTTCAGTGAAAGTGATTTCAGTGCCCAAGAGAAGCAAAGTTATGAGAGAGTTGAGATGCCATCTTTTCACGTTACTAGTGGCCTGTATCATCTTGGTACATATGCTGAGGAAACTTGATTCAAGTGTCATAATTAGCCTGAGAGTAAAATACTTCCTCCAATATCATTCTCCAACAAACAGAAATACTGCTATCCAGTAAAAAGCACTTAAAATTACCTACTTCAATTTTAGACATATTATGAAGTTAAAAAGAAACTCCAAATGTACAGTGATAATACCAGGAATCTAAACTTTAAAATTCAGAGTAAGACTAGTGAGCAACAATTTTGAGATAATATCAAGCAAAGAAGGAAAAAGTAAATTAAAAGATAAACAATAAGAATTATCTAGGTGAACTGAGGGCTTTCTAATTAAAGATAGAATGGGAAGAGGAAAAGGAAAATAAATGGAACCATATAATCTAAAATAATCCCAGCTCTCAAGAGATGGAGACTAGAAGGCATGCCCATCTCAGCTAGTCTGTAGTTTGTGCTCATTGGCAATGCAAAAAAATAAAAGGAGAAAGAAAGAAAAGCAAAGCAAAAATAGAAAAGTTAATTAGACAAAAACAGAGCAGGACAAAGCTAGCCTGCTGAGTTGAGCTCATGTGTTAAAAGAGGAATACAATGAAGTGAAGAGGTGAAACTCCACCTACTGATGCACAACCTGCAAGTGGCTTCATCACCTCCTTCCTGAGATTTCAGTAACATCCAGTGATATCCCAAGTATCCTTTTACAGGTCAGATAGGAAGGCAGATGTTGTTCACACCATGTCTCTAGGAAGTCTTTTGCTGGTTTGTCTAATCAAGAATGCTTATAACACTTTGGAATGGTCCTCCTCAGGCTGAGCTGAAAACGGTGTTCAGTCCTCTAGGTGGATCTTTGAATGGTAGAAAGATAATTTGTTGGTCTTGTCAGTGGGAGGACTTTCACATTCTTACAATTGGATGCTGGTCAGGCCATTGAGCAGTCCTTCCTGGTGTCAAAAACAAACTTGAAACCTGTGTCTGTGTTCAAAGGTAGACTCTGGTTCTGATCAGATCTTCATTTTTTTAATTTTTTCTCTTTTGCCCTTTCCTTCTTTCCTTCTTTCCTTCTTTCTTTCCTTCTTTCCTTCCTTCCTTCTTTCTTTCTTTCTTTCTTTCTTTCTTTCTTTCTTTCTTTCTTTCTTTCTTTCTTTCTTTCTTTCTTTCTTTCTCTTTCTTTGATCTAGATACATTTTTGTTTGGCCTGGTTTCAGTGCATAGTCTCATAATACTTCCAACTCAGTAGGACTTTTTAAAAAGGAGCCTCTAGTCAATTCTATTGTGTCCCAAAGAGAAATGCAGCTGCATCATCCTACTCTCTGCTGCTGAAACATTTATCTTCTTTGATTTCCTTTCTCTGCTCTTAGGAAGCCCATTACTTGACTCACACTGCAGATTTTCTGTCTTCAGTTTTGACTTTGGCTTCACTATCTGCTGTATCTGCTCTTGCCTTCCCTGAGGGGAAAAGGCTCCCATAGTATTTGAATCCTCCTTGCCTGGATTATAGTTTCTCTCATATTATATTCAACAAAATTCTCTCCTTTACTTTGCTATTGAAATTAGGAGATGTCACACATGTTCCGATAGCTATTATCTGCCTCTTCTTTTAGCCATTATCTAGCTAAAATTTATTCAGCTGTACAGTCTATTAGATAGCCTGACATCTTAAAAAAATCACGTAATTTTTCTTAACTCTTCTTCAACACTTTGTCTAAATTTTTACGATCAATATATCTAATAAATGTTGATGTTAATATGCTGAACACAATATTATTAAACCAAATCCAGCAGCATACTAAATGCTATAACCAAGGTGGATTTGTTCTTAGAATGCTAAGGTAATTTGGTACATAAAAATCTCTATATAAAATATATCATATTAATTGGAAAAGAAATTGTAATCATCTTTTATAATCATCTCATTTGATGCATAAAAACATGTGACAAACTTGAATAACATTTCATAATAGGATCACTCAATAAAACAGGAATAGATGGATTTTCATCACCATGGCAAGGGCCATATACAAAAATCTTACAGTCAATAGCCATTAATAGGAAAGTGATAGATTTCCCTCCTCTAAAGTGACAAAAGGGAAAAGGATGTCTGCTGTTAGTTTGCTAGTGAACTCGGTACTGAAAGGTCCTGCCAGAGCATTTGTTATGTGGTTTTACCCTCTAAGTTAGAGCCATTCAAATTAGAGAAAAACTCATAACTAAGACATAGGACAATATAAAGGGAGATTAAATATTATCTTTATCAGGAAAGCTCATTAGGCTAGCAGACAACTGAAAGGCTTCATGAAACCTCTGCAACTGACCAGGACTCTTCCTCTCCAAGCTTACAGAAACAGAAAAACTATCCATGCCAAGAGGGATGCTTCTAGACAAGCTGAACTGCCTAGAGGAGGCTCATATCAGACCAACCACTTGGAAGACTCAGAGATCAGGCAAGTTTCTTGGACAAATGAAAAACCAGCCGAATTGCACAAAATGCTTAGTTAGCTTGGGTTTGCAGCTTTAAGTGGGCTATCATCCCTGCTGGGATAGGGTTTTGGTATTATGTTAATCTTTGAGCTGTTTCTATTCTTGTAAATAACCCCTCATCCATACTCCTTGTATAAGTAACCCAAGTAAGACTCAAGTACTGAGTCTTATTTTTGCTGTATCTGTACTTTGGTCTGTTGTTAGCTCCCTGTCTAAGGTAAGTAGGAATGTGCTCATGTCTCCCCCGAATACTGTCACAAACAAAAATTTGGTGTGAAAAATGAAGAAAGATATCCTAGTCAGAATAAGAATGTATTTAGCAACATGATACAATTGCTTAAAAAAAAGATTTAAATTAGTAACTGAACAAATAAGTACAGTCATGTAAAAGTTTGAACAAATAAACATTAAGCAAGAATGTACGACACAGACCAACACAAACGATAAGTTACATTTCTAAAACTAACCTTGACCACAGAAAAATACGATTAAAAAGCTGTTTTATTTTAAAATATCACCTAGCAGAAGAAAATACAGGTGTCATTAGGTTATTATCAAAATTTAAGATAAGAGTGATCTGTGCTGGGGAGACAAAAGTCTTATCATTGACTCTGCTTACATTAGTTAGGTATTTGATATCAATGTAAGAGGACAAATGTTTTCTGTCTGTTATATAAGACTTGAAATATTGTGGAATGATACATCCTTTCATTCTTTAATACAAACTACTGTTTCATCCCTTAGCATGTGTCATACCCCCGCATTTTCCCTTTCTCATATTTCTCTCCACACTTTTATTTCCTGATCTTTTATTTTACATGAATGAAGTGAATGGAATACCCAGACTGTAGCATCAGGTATCTGTCTGTCTGTAAGGCTGACTATTCCTCTCATCATTAGCCATGAACTCATAAACGTTCTTTTTATTTCCTTCAATACTCATCCAGTAGAAAAGCAAATTAACTGCACTGACATATACTCACCTTAATTTTTTTCATTTATTTTTTCTGTATATAACATATTTTAACCTATAAATTCCAATATTTATTTGCTATAGGAATGAAAGCTTCCTGAATATGAGGATTGTCTTTCCCAGTGGTTTAGTGTTATGAATTTATCAAAGAAAGAAGTACAGGGTTTACAATAGACATTTAGTAAACTCTTGCTCTGTAGATGAATATTAATAAGAGAAACAAATTATTAGTTCTAACTGTACTACTCAATAAATCAAAATGCTTTTATCAGCCTATAACAAACATGAAATTTTTATTTCCATTAATGACAGCACCAAAGGGAAAAAAAATTTAATCTTGTTATTGATTATTAAATTGGAAAGCACAAAATCATTATAAATAAATTGCCAGGTGAATGAACTTGGAAAATATCCTCCTGAATGAGGTATCATAAGCCCAGAAAACAAGTCCAGAAAAATAGACATGGGATGTACTCACTCATAAATGGATTTTAGACAAAAAGCAAAGAATACACAAGTTACAAACCACAAGCCCTGAACATCTTGGGATTAGAAGGAATATAAGAGAGGCATCCAAATATTCCTCTAAGAAGAGAAAATAGAGAAAATCGCCTTAGCAAATTGAGATCATAACGGGTTGCAAGAGGAGCTAGGAACAAATCTTGACAGAAGGAGAATGTTGAGTGAGAGGAGCAAGGAGGAAGATGGAGGGAGATGGATTTTTCAATAGAGGAAGCCAATGTGGGGTTGGAAAGAGACTGTGTGGTAGAAAATGTCCAGAAACTCACAGGATGTCATTGGCCAAGTCTCCAAACAAAGATGGAGGGGGTGTCTAAATGGGACTTCCTATAATCAAATGAGTAAACACCCTAGGTGTCATCCCAGATCCTACATCCAACAGGGAATGGAGATGGAGCTAGAGATACATGGCTAACCAGTGCACAGTGCTCCTGGTCCAGCTGAGAGCAGGGGAGGAGAGTCTGTATGAACAGGGGATAACGATTATGAGGAAGATTCCTATGATTATGGCTGTCTGGATCCCTGGGGAGCTCACTGAATAGGGAATTGCCACTGGAGATCCATCCATCAGGACAGGGAACTGTGCCCTTCAGGGGTGGGCAGCTTTTGACTAGCATGAGCGGTGTGTGGAAGCATAAGGAATGAGATAAGACTGTGTTCCTGTTCGTGGGCTGGCACCTTAGAGCCTATTCCCTATAGAGGAACACCGAGCCCAGGATTGACTTTGCCTGGAGTGGATGTGCTGTACTGTGCTGGCCCACCTTGGGACTTCTTGCCCTTTTGTGGAAGGGGATGGGTAGATGGGAAGGGGCCAGGCTGAGGACTGACTGGCTGGGACGGATTGGGAGGGGGTAGTGGAGGGGGAGCAGGGGGATACATTTATAGAGATGCATTTTTTAATGAAAAGAAAGAGATCCTGACTCTATATCATTTTTGACGGTTATAGATGTATATTTATTTATAGAAAAATAAAGAAATGCAAAACCTGTTTTAAGATGGATAAAATTCTGACTCAAAACATCTTTTAAAATGTAACTCCAATAAACATGGATAAATAGTTTCAATATGTTCCTACAAATGTGCATGCTGGTATACCCATACAAATGCACACACCTCTGTGTTTGCAGGCAATTGTCTTTCCAATATTCTTTTCAGAGAGTGTCTATCTTTCAATAAGACTAGGTGTTGATTATAGAATCTGTCTCTAACTCCTATAAAAGTAGCTGCTGTACTCAGGAATAATAATTTGAGTGCTACCAAGGGGCCCTATGGCTAACTAAATTAGATATTAAAGAGCAAACAAGTTGGACTAAATTGAGAAAAAGAAACTAAAGTAAGTGTGATATCAAGAGGAAGGTAGACATGTACAAAACCAAAATGTGTAATTATTAGTTTGTGCAGTAAAATCACCAACCAATATTCATTTTAGAAAACCCTTGAATCTCTGAAAGTATTTGAGAAGAGTATATGCATGTTGAGAATTTTCCCATGAAGAGTAATGAAGAAAATTTTTGATTTACTATATAATATTTATATGTTATATTTATATATTTATAAATATATTATATTTACTATATAATATATACTATATAATAAGTATGATGCTTCAAGTTTTTGAAGAATATGCAAATATTTTTAAGCAAGCAGAAAGATTCCTAAAGAGCTTACAAATTGTAAAGTTTGCAGTAGAAAACTTTCTAAATGTGAAAGTAATTCTTGAAAGAAGAGCAGAAAGTCAGTGTACCTAGACAGTCATTAAGGAGAATAGGTGTTAAATATGTATTAACTTCATTGAAAGGTCTTCCCATTAAATATTCTCTGCTTAGTGGTTATTTGACAACAGTAGAGATCTCTGATCTGTGAAATCTGAACCTAATTCAGTAAAATATAAAGAAAAGAATATTTTATAAATTATCACAAAATTCTTGTCTTTTCTCAATAATGAACACTATATAATAGCATCAGTTTCATAATTTTAATGCTGAGACATCACAAAGAGCAAAGACAGATTGTCTCTTTTACTTAGCAGGTGTTTTAGAATTTGTGCGTTTTATATTACAAGCTGGATCGCTATTACATTTGACAGAATCTTTGCAAAATTTGCACCAAAAAGCAAATAGAAAATGTGAATCATTAATAGCTAAATAAATATTTTTTACAAGGGATTTCCTCTGGTCATATTAACTTGTACTTCTTAAAGAAAAAACATATTGTGTTTATAGTAAGAAATAATATACAAACTTGTAAACAGCTCTTAAAGAAACTTGCCAGGCACTAAAAATCGTTGATTATTATCATTGTTTGCTTTTTTCCCATTGTTTATTTTTTAAAGTCTTTTTTTCGCTTTTATCCCCCTGTTCACCCTCCCTTCCAATCCCTCCAAGTTACTTTCAGTCTCCTCCCTCTCCTTCCCCCCATCTTTTCCCCAAAAAGGGCAAGAAGTCCCAAGGTCAGCTCAGTCTGGTGCATCCATTCAGGAAGGACAGATTCCTGGAGTGACTGGGCTCCAAGGTGCCAGCCCATTCACAGGAATACAGTCTAATCCCTCGTCTTGAGACTCCACATATTGCCCATACCAATCAACAATCCCCTACCCATGGAGGGCCAAGTTCCTATTCCAGATGGTTCTCCAGTGGCTGTTCTTGACTCAGTGACTCCTCCTCATAATCCCTATCCCTTTTCTCATACAGACACTCCTCCTCCTCTCTCCAACTGGAACTGGAGGTTGGCATGGTATTCAGCCATGGATCTCTGCCTCCAATTCCATTCATTGTTGGATGTAGTTCTGTGATGACCCTTAGGGTGGTTATTCATTTGGTTATAGGGGAATCTTGTTTAGGCATCCCCTCCACTATTGGTTGGATACCTAGCAAGGGACATTCTGTGAGTTCTGGGAGATTTACCTAGCACCAGGTCTCTTTCCAAGCCCACATTGTCTTGCTCTATCAAGATATCCATCTCTTTTTTCTCCCTCTTTGCTGCTCCCCTCACTCAACCATCTCATTTTCTCATGATTTGTTCCCATTCTTCTTGGTTGCTACCATTATGACTCCAATTTGCTAAGAAGATCTCCTCTATTTTCTCTTCTTAGGGGAATCTCTGGTTGTCTCTCTTAAATTCCTTCTAATCCCAAGATGTTCAGGGCTTGTGGTTTGCAGGTTGGGTATTTGCATTTTGTCTAAATCCACTTATGAGTGAGTACATCTCATGCCTGTCTTTCTGGGATTGTGATACCTCACTCAAGAGAATATTCTCCAAATCCATCCATTTTTTTTCTGAGAATATTAGAATGTCCTTATTTTTTTTTCTGCTGAGTAGTACTCCATTGTGTAGATGTACCTATTTTTAAAAATCTGTTCTTCAATTGAGGGGCATTAGGTTGTTTTCAAGTTCTGACTATTAAAGTAATTCTGCTATTAAAATAGTTGAGCTAATGCCTTTGGGGTATGAATGTGCATCTTTTCGGTATATGCTCAATAGTGATATTGTGGGATCCTTAGGGAGATTGATTCCCAGTTTTCTGAATCATACTTCATACCAAAGTGACTAGCTGTACAAGTTTACACTCCCACCAGCAATGGAGGAGTGTTCCCCTTGCTCTGCATCCTCTCCAGCATAGGCTGTCATTTGTGTTTTTGATTTTAACTGTTCTGACAGGTGGTATCTCAAAGTTGTTTTTATTTGCATTTCTCTGATGGCTAAAGATGTTGAGCAATGTTTTACTTTCTTTCCTATCAAGTTCAGTGTAGCTTGTTTATGGTGAGGTCTTTGATCCACTTAGATTTGAGTTTTGTGCAGGGAGACAGGTTTGGATCTACTTTCATTCTTCTACACACTACCATTCAATTATGCCAACACCATTTGAAGACACTAGCTTTTTTGAACTGAATATTTTTGAACTCTTTGTCAAAAATCAGGTGTTCATTTGTATGAGGGTTATTGTTGGGGTCGTCAGTTCAATTACATTGATGCACAAGTCTGTTTCTATGCCAGTACCAGGCTGCTTTTATTACTATAGCTCTATAGTATAGTTTAAAGTTATGGATGATGATTCCTCCCAAAATTCTTTTATTGATCAGGATTGTTTTGGCAATCCTAGGTTTCCATATGAAGTTAAGTAATTTTCTTTCAAGGTCTGTAAAAAATTGTGTTGGGATTTTGAGGGAATTATATTGAATCTGTAGATTGTTTTTGGTAAAAATTGCCACTTTTACTTTGTTAATCCTACTTATCCAGATCACAGGCGATCTTCCCATTTTCTGATATCCTCTTCAATTTCTTTCTTCAGTGACTTAAGTTTTTGTCACAGAGGTCAGCTACTCCTTCAGTTGGAGTTACTGTAATGATTCACAGTACATAGTAGCCATGGGGTAAATCCAACATAGTGTACGGTTAAATAAGAATTCTTTGCATGTAGCCCCCAAACCCAACATGGCACCCACAAAACACCATGTATGGAAGACATGCCCCTAGGCATGACTACTTAAATCTGTGCCCACCCTGTCTTTTAAAATGATCTGCCCAGCATGTGGAATGCTCTCTCACTGCTACTCCCTCTTCCTCTTTATTTTTCCTTCTTCAACTCCCATGAATAAACTCTTGTGTGGCATCTGATAATATGTACGTCTATATCCCACACATAAAACCAACATTTCAGTACTGTGACTTGGATAGGCCCCCTCCTGGACTTAGGTGCACATAAGCTCTAGGAAATCCTGATCTGGGGCTCACTGCCAGGCCACCTTCTGTCTGCCTTGCCACAGCTCATTCAAACACCACCAGCTATGATTGGTAAGTTTTCCCCTTTCCAGTTGGTGTAAACATAAAATATTGTCTCCAAAAAAGAACATTAATTATCCAACTTTCCAGCAGCACTCTAGTCTCACAGAGGGCCTCACCCAGCCACGATATTCACTGGTTATGGCTGCTCCTTCACATCTGACACTCATTTCTGGCCTTCCCTGCTATACAAGCCCAGTTTGGATCCTTGGATTTTGTTTGCAGACATGGCCCTAGCACCTACCTACTGTAGCTGCTGAGAAGCTTCTTTTGGTAGCTTGAGCTGGATGCCCACTCCAGACGATGATGAGTGCCTGCAGTAGCCGGTGTGGTTTATATGCCTGCTCATGAGAACTACAGAGTTTTTAGGATTGGCAAGCATACGTTCAGGCTCTGTCCTATGCCCTTCATAGGTGCTGATGAGCATCTAGTGATAATTATCATGGTTTATATGCCCACCCTCATAGTTGCTAGCACGGTTTGTGCTATATACTAGTGACTACAGTTTAGAAGTGAAAAGTTGTTACTTAGCAGTAGCTAGTATTGTAGGCTCTCCCCCCCCCCACTTGTTGACTGAACAATAACCCAGGTTTAGTGGTGGAATCCTTTCTCTCTGAGCCTCAGTAATGGGGAATGAGTCCACAAAAATGTCTCTCCAGCCTCACCTCTAGGATGCCTTTTTGAGACTTTTAAGGCTCTTAGCCTTTTTTTTCCCCTACCTAGACATCACCATGCTTATCCATGTTTATACAAAGAAATGGCTTTAGCATCCCTTAGATCATAACTCAAAATAGCTGACTAACAGCTTGCTGGACCCCGATATTTTACGGTAGCTAACTTTTGCAAGTGTACAGGCAGATGGAAAGAGTTTACCCCTTGTCTCGTTCTATGTTCCAACTCTAAACTTTCTCTGCTGGCCTTCTGTTCTCTCTCAATCTGTTTCTAGCCATACAACCAGATCTGTAGATAAGACAGTAAAAGTTTATACCCTGTTTCCTCTGTTAAAAATTTCTCAAGTATGGAAACAGGTTAAAACTCAGGCAGATGAAGTTCATGAGAGAAATGTAGCACACCCTGGGAGCTGAGGCTGTCCCATGTGTAGACTCCATTAGAATTACAATACACCAAAGTGGATCTTAGCCAGAAGTAATTTTGTGACTTGCTTATTGGCAAGTCTGCTCTGAAGCCTTACAAATGCACTTTTACAGTATACTAACTTAGATTCTGAGAGCACTAAAGAAAAGTAACTTCTCATAATCCATTTTTTGCCATCCTCCCCACCCCCAACCCTGGACATCAGAGTTATATCTCTTGAGAGAGGACCACTGACTCCACAAGGAGAAGTCTTAATGTGTATCACAGGAGAGATGAGAAAACCCACCAAGAAAGATATCTCCTGCTGGCAAAAGCTATCTGACCAGTTCCTTTGCCTCCTCCCATGGCAGAGACCTCGGTGTATGCTTTGCATGTGTCCAGCTTGGCCACTGGTCTCTGGTCTTGCCTTGCCTAACAGAGGCTGTTCAGGTCTTGTCCTGGGTGTGCCATCAAGAGAAACACTGTTCTAAGTGACTGTTCCCAAGCCCCACATGGCAGGGGGATGTTACACACAGACCACTCCCTGGCTCGTCTCCTAGGCTTTGCAATAGGAAGTTGGTGCTGCCAGGGATGCTCTAACCTAACCACTGCCATCATGAAAAGGAGCCTTGGCTAATCATAGTGGTGTCAGGATGGTCCATCTCCTTCCCGTGGCCACTGGTGCCACAATCCTCAGTCCTGCAGGAGATTTGGGGTTCTTCCTCCTTAGGCCCCATTGTCAAAATGGGAAGCAAATAATTGCATTTTTAGAGATATCCCTTCATCCACTCATTTTTGGTCATGCCAACCTGCCCTGTAGCCCTAATGAAAAGGGATTTTTAGCTAAAATAAGACCTTTCCTTTCTTTTAGTCATCACATTTCCCGAATCCAGCCTTGCCAGCTGCTCCCTTGCTTCTCCTGATATCTGCTTAGTCTGTCAGTGCCATACTCCCCCCCTCTCCTCCCAGATCAACTTCTGAGTGCAGAACACATTTCCCTAGAATTCCCTATCACTAAGTTTTCAAGACAGTTACAGAACACAAAAAGTTCTGAGGTATTTCACCTCACCCTTCCCCTCCCCCACAGACTAACTCTCTAACCACAGCTTCTAGAGAATGGAAAAATCCAGGAGCCATCTTACCATTGGATAGCAGTTGACTGACACCTCTTGAGGACTAGAGAAAAGGAACCAGGTGCCATTTTCCAGATAATACAGGTTAAAACAGATTGTTTTTCCTCCACCCCCAAGACCAAAGGAAAGGAACCAGAAGCCATTTTAACCTCTGCAATTGGTAAATAAAAACAAGAGACATTTTAACTTCTTCCCATCCTGAGACCTAGCAAAGAACTATGAACTTTACTGTGCAGGTGGGGTCTCCTAAAAAGAAGAAACAAAAACACAGCTACCTAAAGGTTTATTTAAAGCATAGATACATGACCCAATTTCAAACCTTCTTTTTCTTCCCAATTTTTCCTCTTCTTTTAATCTGACCTTCAGATCTTATAACAGCAGAGTACTCTCACTATATGTGTTACTTCCCAAAGTTCTCTTACTAACTCAGGTTTCTCTTTCTGAGCTCCAGAAAATCAGAATTCATCATCCCATGCCTTAAACTCACCTGAATTGCAAGACTGAGCCACAAAAACCAGCAGACCAACCACCAAAAAATACAGCTCTTCACCCTTAAGACAGCTTAATGCAGCCTTAAGAGATCCATCAACCCTATTCCATTTCCCCACCCCTATACATAAACCTGGTTTTCTTTTTATAATACTCAAAAGAATGATATGTAATGATTCACAGCACATAGTAGCCATGTGGTAAACTCAACATGGTGCAGGGTGAAATAAGAATTCCTTGCATGTAGTCCCCACATGGTAACCCCAACACGGCACCAGCAGAACACCACAAATGGAGGGCATGACTACATAAATCTGTGCCCACCCACTCTTAAAAGGAGCTGCCCTCTCCCCCAGGAAACTCTTCCCCACCCTTCTCTTTTTCTTTCTTGGCAACTCTCCTGAATAAATTCTCATGTGACATCTGGTAGTGCAAAAGTAACAATTACACCAATATATGTTATGCTATTTGCAGCTATTATAAAGTGTGATTTTTCCTTATTTGTCAACCCTTGATCCTTAGTGTATAGGAGGGCTACTGTAATGAGGGGTTTCTGGCCTGGACTAACCTCATAGTTCAGACCCGCCTGCCATGGGTTATCTAGACCAAAAATCCCAAAGTCCCAAAGAAACGCACAGATGCTTATATTAACTTCATGCTAGTTACTTTCATGCCACTTTGGTCTATGGCTTAGGCACAGTGCTGGCTAGCTCTTCCATCTTAAGTCAACCCATTTTCATTAATCTGTCCTGCTATGTGGCCCATGGCTCACCTGTGTTTCTTACATGTTGCTTCTTTGTGAGATTCTCTAGGTTTATCATATAGGCATCTAGTACTATGAGTTTTCTTCTTAACACTGCTTTCGTTGTGTCCCATAAGTCTGAGTATGTTGTGGATTCATTCTAGGAAATCTTTGATTTCTTTATTAACTTCTTCCTTGACCCAGAGGTGGTACAATTTTAGAGATGTTCAATTTCCATGAATTTGTCGATTTTCTGTTGTTGTTGGACACTAACTCTAGGCCATGATGGTCTGATATGATACAAGGAGTTATTTCCATTTTTTGCAACTATTGACATTTGATTTATGAGTGAGTATGTGGTCAATTTTAGAAAAAGTTCCATGATTTGTTGAGAAATATGTATATTTCTTTGTTTTTGGGTGCAATGTTTTGTATACATCTATTAAGTTCATTTGAGTCATAACATCTGTTAGATCCCTTATTTCTCTGTTGAGATTCTGTCTGGTTGACCTATCCAAGGGTGAAAGTGGTCTATTAATGTCCCCCACTATTAGTTTGTGGCAGTTTAAGTGAGGTTTAAGCTTTAGTAGTTGTACTTTTAGATATGAAGGTGGCCTTGTGCAGGGGGCATAAATATTCAGGATTGAGATTTCATCTTGGTGGATTTTTCGTGAGATAAATAAGTAATGTTTGTCCTGGTCTCTTTTGACTGAGTTTCATTTGAAGTCTATTTTGTTAGATATTAGCATGGTTATAGTACCTTGTTTTTTATGATTGTTTGATTGGAAAATCTTTTCCTAGCCCTTTACTCTGAGCCGCATCTATCTTTCAAGTTGAGGTGTGTTTCCTGCATGCAGCACAAGGATGGCTTTTGTTTTTGTACCCATTGTGTTAAGGTGTGTCTTTTTATAAGTGAATTGGGATTAATGACCAAAAATTGTTATTTCCTGTTATTTTCGGTGGTAGCATGTGTGTGTTTCCCTTCTATGGGCTTTTCTTCTGTGGGATTATCAATTGTTTGTGTTTTCGTGGGAGTATCTGGTTTCCTTAAGTTTGAGTTTTCCCTCTAGTGCTTTCTGTAGGGCTTGATTTGTGGATTGGTATTGCTTAAATCTGGTTTTGTTGTTAAAATATCTTGTTTATCTATGATGATTGATAGTTTTGCTGAGTATATTAATCTGGGATGGCTGCCATGTTTTTTTAGTGTTTGTATAACATCTAACCAGGATCTTCTTGCTTTCACTGTTTCCATTAAGTAAACTGGTGTTATTCTATTAGGTGTGCCTTTATAGGTAGGTAATTTGGCCCTTTTCTTTTGAAGCTCTTAGTATTATTTTTTCTTTCTTTTATAGGTTTAGTAACTTGATTATTATGTGGCAACTGACTTTTTTGGGGGGATGGGTCCATTCTATTTTGTATTCTGTAAGATTCTTCTATCTTTAAAAGTATTTCCTTCTTTAGATTGGGAAAGTTTTCTTCTATGATTTTGTTGAGTATATTTTCTTTGCTTTTGAGCTGGTATTCTTCTTCAGTTCTGATTATTCTTAGGTTTGGTCTTTTCATGGTGTCTTAAATTTTCTGAATGTTTTGTTTTGTGACTTTTTTGTTTTTAGTGTTTTCTTTGACTGATGTATCTATTTACATTATTCAGTCTTCCACTCCAGGGATTATCTCTTCCATTTCTTGCATTCTGTTGGTTATGCTAGCTTCTGTATTTCTGGGTTGTTTCTTTGGGTTTTATATTTTTAGCCCTGCTTCATTTTGTGCCTTCTTTACTGCCTCTATTTCAATTTTGAATTCCTGTAATGTTTCTATCTAATAATTAATTATTATTGTTATGCTAATGTTGATTGTTATGGGATTATATTCTTGTACACTGTAGATATTTGTGACTATAGGTATTTGTTTAATAAAATGCTAATTGGCCAGAAGCTAGGCACTCAGGAAGTAAAGGCAGGGCCACAAGACGAAGAGAATTCTGGGAAGAGAAAGAGAGAAAAATTACCAGTCATAGGCAGAGGAAGCAAAATGAGAATGCTGCACTGAGAAAAAAGATACCAAGCCACATGGCTAAACGTGGATAAGAACCATTGGTTAGTTTAATAGTAAGAGTAAGTAATAAACCTGAGCCATAGGCCAAACAGGTTACAATTAATATAAGCCTTTGTGTGATTATTAGGTATTAAATGGCTGTGGCAGAACAGAGAAATTTCTGATTACAGGATATGACACCTCATGATTTATTTGTCTTTCTATAAAGTCTTCACATTTGACCATATTATTTATGAAGCATATGAATTCTGTAATTTGAATTTTAGATATCAAAACATTATTTTTTATGAATTACATTTTACATCCTGACCACACTTTTTCCTCCCTCCTCTCCTCATTTCCTCCTCAACACCTCACCTCTGTTCTATTTCATTATTCCTCTGTGTCTATTCAGAAAGGGGCAGGCCTCACAAGGATGTCAACAAAGCATGGCATATCAACTTGAGGAGAATGAAATTCCTCCAGGACAAGGCAACCCAGTATGAGGAACAGGCTCCCAAAGCAAACTCAAGTCTATGGTACAGGCCCTGATTTCACTTCTAGAAGTCCAAGAAATAAACCAAGTTGTACAACTGTCATACATTTGTATAGGACCAAAGTCAGTCCCATGCCAGCTCCTAGCTATTGGTCCAGAATCTCTGAGCTCTAATGAACTCCTGTTATTTTTTTCTGTAGTTTCTTATGTGGTAACCTTATTCCCCTGGCTCTTTCAATCCTTCCTCCCTCTCTTTAAAAAGATTCCTGGAGTCCAGCAGAGTGGTTGGCTGTGGGTCTCTGTATTAGTTTCCATAAGTTACTGGATGAAGGCTCTCTAGTAACTGTTAGGGTAGTCACCAATATAATTATAGGAGATAGCCAATTCAGGCACCCTCTCCACCATTGCTAGGAGTTTTAGCAGGGTTATTCATGTGGACTCCTGGGAGTTTTCCTGGTATCAGGTTTCTTCCTGACCCAAAAATGCCTCTCCTCCTCTAAAGACATTTCTTTCATTACTCTTTCCCTTTGTCTTGCCTCCAACCTGCCCACCCAGATCACTCATAACCTCCTCCCCACCAGTCTACCTATGGGGTCTCTTCTATGTCCCCTTCTCAGAAAAATTCATGTATCCTGTCATTCCCTGTATTACTTAGCCTCTCTTGGGCTGTGGATCATAGCATGGTTATCATTTACTTTTTAGCTAATATCTACATATGAATGAGCACATACCAGGTTTGTCTTTCTAGGTCTATATTAGTAACTCAGGTTGATTTATTTTATTTCCATCTATTTGCCTTCAAATTTCATGGATTCATTCTTATTTAAGAAAACTGAGGTTTGATCAAGGAGGACTTCCTGAAAAATCCCTAGTGGAAACATATGGCCCAGATAATACAATGTTTCGGATTGCTTCATTTGCAATTTCTCTGATTTCCACACCCAAAACAGCTTCCAGGATTCTGGCTGAGTTAATGAAGCCTCACAGACTTTTCCACTATCCTGAATTTTCTTCTCAGTGTCCTCCAAAGATTACCATCAGGAAATAGTCTAAATAGCTATGCACATATTCCCCAAAATAAATTCTAGATATTTGCCATTGTTTAAGGGGATTGGTTACAGGTTTTTATAGATAATCATCAGGAAATAACAAAACAAAGGATATTCTTCTTAAAAGAAAATGGATAGGAATAGAAATAATAGGATAAAAGAGTAGATTATTGGATCTACTTTAATTAAAAAAAAAACTACTAATCTTGTGCTTCTTACTTTGGTATAGTTTTTGGTTTATTGATACAAATTTAAATTTAATTTTTTTATGCTATATGTATAACTCTATTCTTGTTTAATAAGTTATGATTATGCATCTTATTTAAACATGTAATATCTAATTAAAAATTAAATTACTAGTCATCTATAATAGTAAAATGTAGGTTTCCTAGGTATATCAAGATATATTACAATTAGTAATCTTCAGACACTTCAAAAACATAAATTATGTGGTATTTTAAATGTTTTAATAACTTAGACTTTTTATGATAGTGAGACACATTTGCTCCTGGAAGCACCAATTTACTTCAGGGATGATAGACGTTGAAAAATGACTTATGGAGTTTGACTTCAATGTCACAAGGCTAGTAATTTTGGCAAGGAACTGTTCTTGCCTAGAATATTTGACATTATGGTGTATGAACTGGTCATAAAGAATCCACAGGAAAGTGACTACTAAAATATGTGCAACAAGGTGAAACTGTCCTTCAGGGTTCCTACTTCACATGAAACTATCAGACATTCTGATGGACACAGAGAAAAATAACTGAAAAACTTTGCCAATATAGATGAGACAGTCCATCAAATTTTCTGTTTCACTAAGATACTCTAGACCAATAGGCTAAAGATGGATATACCAATGTTTCGGGAGAATTTTAGGTGACTGTCCAGGCAACCAGATGACTTCATCATTTATTAGAATTTTGGAAGTTATTTTCAGTGCACTTCCTGTCTACTCAAGTAAACCTTCTGTGGTTTTTAATGTAGTGGAAGACTAGACAGTTTTACCTACATATGATAAAAGGTAAATTAGATATAAAAGTTTAGACTTAAAAAGATAGGGTAGATAATATTTTCTTTAATTTTGCCAAATATAAATAAACATTTATTATAAGTAATTTTACTATTCAAAATTAAAAGCCTTCCTTTTGATTAGACAGAAAGGGATAAATGCTGTGGGATGATCTTTTTGTATGCTATGAATGTGTGTTTCTCTCACTGGTTCATAAATAAAGCTGTCTTGCTAATAACCAGGAAGAATAAGGTTAGATAGTACATTCAAAATGAAACAGAGATGAAGAAGGATAGACTTGGGGCAGACACCTGAATAATGGTTTGATTTAGTCAAAGAACAAACTCTTTGCTTTATTTATTCTTTGTTTCTATTTTATTGATTTCAGCCTTGAGTTTGATTATTTTTGGCTGCCTACTCCCCCAAGATGTATTTGCTTCATTTTGTTTTATAGTTGTCAGATCTGCTGTTAAATCTCGTGTGAGATTTCTCCAAATTCTGTATGTATGCACTTAGTGCTACGAACCTTCCTCTTAGTATTGCTTTCCTTGTGTCTCATAAGTTTGGGCATGTTGTGCCTCATTCTCACTGAATTCTAAGAAGTCCTCAATTTCTTTATTTCTTCCTTGATTCAATGGTAATTCAGTAAAAAACTGTTTTATTTCCATGAGTTTGAAGGTTTCTATGTTGTCAAACATGGTATTCAATAAGATACAGAGTGTTGTTGCATTTTTTTTGTATTTATTAAGATTTTCTTTGTGATTAAGTATGTGATGTTTTAGAGAAGGTTCCATGAGGGGCTGAAAAAAAAAGGTATATCTTTTTCTGTGTTTGAGTGAAATGTCTGTTAAGACCATTTGAGTCATAACATTTGTTGTTTCTCTTACTTCCCTGCTTAGTTTCTGATTGGCAAACCTTTCCATTGGTGAGTGTGGGGTGTTAAAGTCTCCTGTTATTAATATGTAGGGTTTGATGTGTGACTTAAGCTTATTAATGTGTCATTTATAAATCTGGGTGCCCTTGTATTTGGGGTACAGCTTTTCAGAATTGATATCCAGGTTTGGGAGCCAGAGTGGGTCTTGAGGAAACAGAATACAGTGGGTGTAAACAGTGGTGGTGTAACCTGTAGGCAGGTCTCTCAGCTGCTGGCTGGCTGGTGGGGACTACCTCAAAACATTATGTTGCTATTAATTCTGTTTTGCCTTTTGAATTCCTACTATACTATTTGATAATAGGTAGCATATTAAAATGGTTAAAAATGATAATCTGAAAAAGAATATAGCCTTAGATCAAGTGTGTGATTTGGATTTTATTTGACACTGATGCTAGAGATATTCTTAATATTGATTCATGTTTTGTCATGGAATATCTTGTTTTCTTTGTCTGTAATGATTGAAAGTTATTCTGGGCATATTAATCCAGGATTGCATTTATGGGCTTTCATTGTCTGTAAAATATGTGTCTAGATCATTCTGGCATTTAGAGTCTCCAATGAGAAGTCAGGTAAAATTCTGATAGGTTTGCCTTTACAAGTTACTTGGTATTTTCCTTTGTAGCTCTTAATATTTGTTCTTTATTCTGTACATATTGTATTTTGATTATCACATGGCATGGGGACTTATTGTTGTTGTTCCAGTCTATTTGGTGTTCTGTGAGTTTTTGGTACTTTCATAGGCATGTTCTTCTTTAGATTGGGAAAGTTTCCTTTTACAATTTTGTTGAATATATTTTGTCTACCTTTGAGCTTAGGTTCTCCTTCTATTCACATTGTTTGTACTTTCAGTATTTTCATTGTGTACAAAATTTCCTAAATGTTTTGTGCTAAGAATTTTCTTTGTATTGTCTTTGACCAAGAAATCTGTTTCCACTATCTTCAATGCCTGTGGTTCTCTCTTTCATCTCTTGTATTCTATTGGTGATGCTTACATTTGTAGTTCCTATTTACTCACCCAGATTTTCCATTTCCAGAATTCTCTAGTTTGTGGTTTCTTTATTGTTATTATTTTAATTTTTAAATCTTCTACTGTTTCCTTCACTGGTTTGATTGCTTTCCCATGCCTCAGCTTTCTATAAGAAACCTACTGATTTCTTTCAAATTTTTTGTTTGTCTTTTTGGTGATTTCTTTTGGTAAATTTTCCATTTATTCTTTAAGCACCCCTACCATCTTCGTAAAGTTATTATTATTTTTTTTGGTTATTTTGTGTTTCAACTGAATTGGAAGGTTATATCTTGCTGTCACAGGATTGCTGGGTTTTGCTGGTACCATTGTGCCCTTTTCTGTTGTTTTTACACTGGCATCTACACATCTATATTTGGAATGATTATAAGTCTGAATGTTAATTTTTGTGTTTGTATTTATTAGATGGCTGTTTTCTTCCTTTATTATGTGTTTCCTTATTTTATTTTGGTCTAAATGATCAAGATTTCTGGTTATTGTCAGGGCTTCAGGTCCAGCATGGTGTCTCAGCTGAGGTTTATGATAGTTTGGGTAAATTGATCCAGTGTAGCCTCCTATTCTATTGACTGGTATGAGTTGTATCTGTGCTTATAGAATCTTCTGGAGTTCTGGGGAAGATCTGGACATAGAGGGAATAATGAGATATCAAGTTTGGGAGCCAGAGTTGATCTTGAGGAAACAGAATCCACTGGATGGAAACAGTGGTGGTGTAACCTGTAGGCAGGTCTCTCAGCTGCTGGATGGCTGGTGGGGACTACCTCAAAACATTATGCTGCTATTAACTCTGTTTTGCCTTTTGAATTCCTACTATACTATTTGATAATGGGTAGCATATTAAAA
The DNA here is from genome assembly GCA_033318265.1 of Phyllotis vaccarum. Lineage (NCBI taxonomy): Eukaryota > Metazoa > Chordata > Mammalia > Rodentia > Cricetidae > Phyllotis > Phyllotis vaccarum. The sequence goes on along the minus strand of JARWLC010000005.1, from coordinate 92,069,384 downwards.
TGGATAAAAATGATAATATGAAAAACAATACAGCCTTAGAGCAAGTGTGAGTTTTGGATCTGATTTGACACTGGTGCTAGATATAATCTTAATATTGATTCATGTTTAACAATCTTCTAAAAACATTTCTGTTGGGCTGAGATGATGAAGGGGTACTCCTCCATTGTTTTGTCTGTGTTAGTTTCTCATCCAGGCATTTGGAGTCTTTGTCAATAGATAACTCCGGGCCAGCCATCAGCTTTCTTTGTTAATTAAAACTTGATCTCTCTGTTCTCACAAATAGTTCCTTTTCCAACAAATTACTCCCTGTAATTTTTTTGAAAATACATGCTAGGTAGCATGTGAGAGGAGCAAAGGGAGCTGATATTTTCATGGAAATGACAAACATACCCCTCAAAAGCATGCCATAAATTTAAAGGTTAAGATGGGACTAAATGTGTAGTATCTCATATATCTTGAATAATCTTCAAATGTAACCCATATTCTCTATGGAGAATATATGTTCATTTGGCCATTTATTTTTAATCATTCATTTTTCTTAAAGTAATACTTTCTAAATTTTAGTTTCTATGATGATATTTATAAACACAAAAGTTTGAAAGTTTTTAAGAGTATAACAATTATACATTTTTAATTTTTTCTTGACAGAACCAAGAATGAAGTATATTCAATTAATTATGTACTTACTTTCTTCTAATAATTGGCATACATGAAACTTAATTATTTCTTCATTGGATGTATTGATTTATCTTTATTTTGCAATAATATGCTCAGTACCTTGGTCTTGAGGATAGAAGTGCTAGCATTCATACTGGCAATAGATGTCTTCCGTGGAGTAAAATGAAAGAAGGTGAACTACATGGTGTGTGTGAGCAAGCAAAACCAGAAAAGCAAGATAATATGAGAGGAAAACTTAACTCATAGGAAAAAAAAGAGAAAAATATATGAATGAGAAGAATCCTGAGACAAACAAGTCTGATTCAACCCCTAGACATTGCAGTTGACATTTAGATTACTCCAGGAACAGTGGCTCTTAAATGAAAGTAACATTGCTAACATTTTAATTATTAATTTTATTTATTGGACATGAGGAATTTCTTGCACTGAAGTCTTCACTTTTCTCATTTCCCTGTTTGTCCCACTGTTACCCTAGACAGTTTAATACTTGATATCCTTATTATAGCAAAACAGATGGGTTTAATTAACTTAGTATTATAACCTCAACTTTCATCCATTTTACTATCAACAACACAACTCCATTCTTCTTGAAATATTTCCAGGAAGGTATTTGCCAGGTTTTTTAGCCATTTATCTGCTGTTGGAGACCTAGACTGATGATATAACTTAGCTATAGTTACTTCTGCTAAAATAAATAATAAGGTCCAAACACCATTGTTCTTCAGGCATATGCCCAGGAGAGGGGCAACTAGTTCCTACAGGGAATCTCTGTTCACTTTTGGGGGGACCTCCATTCCACAGAGGTGGAACAACTCTGCATTGCTACCAGCAGTGTTTTCGGACTCCCTATCATTTGGTCCTTGTCACCATGCTACTTGTCTTCTTGATGACTGACATTCTGGCTGGGGTAAGATAGAACGCCAGGATAGTTTAAAATTTTATAAGCATGAATATAGTGTACAATATTTTGGAATTTAAAGTAGTTTTGTTCATTTTCTTCTTTCCTATCTCTACACCTTCTCTCTTCCATGTTTTTCTCCAGCAGCTTGAAGCAGATTCTAGGATTTTAATTCCACATCTTCCTTTTAGTATGTCCCCGATAATACTAATAAACAAATCCTTTTATTATAGTAAAAGGTTTTTTTCTCTTTCTGTCTTTATTTGTGTGTGTGTTTGTATATGTGTGTCTGTCTGTCTGTGTGTGTTATCAATTAATTTTTCCTCAAAAACAGAGCATCTGCTTCTTCTAATATCCAATTGACAAAACATAAGAGAAGCAGATATCACATAAACAATTTGATAAGGTTAATTAAACACCTCTAAAGAGCAGGTATATTTACCATGTGAGTGATTTTTAATGTGTTCTATAGTAATTTAAAGATTTTAGAAAACATTTTGGATTCTAGAATAAAAATGCATAGTCAAGTCAGATGAAGAGATCTCACACCCAGGTAGCATATGGGTTTTAGCATAGAGGAGATCAGTGAAGTCACAGAATTCATCCATCCCATTTATATAGTAAAGCAGAAAGAGTGAAACTGATTGATGAAACATTTGAAACAACTTCTCTGCATTCTAGCATTCAACAAGATCAACAAGATTTATAACTTTACTGGACCCAAATTCTCTAGTTTAGTAAGACTATATAATGAATTTGTTTTAGATAAGAAAAGTTCTTTAGATTTTTCCTTTGAATGAATCTCTGTATATAAACAGACATAAAGATAAGGAAGTCACATCTAAAACTTAACAGCTCAAAATGTGTTCAGTACTTTATCTTGCTTGCTGTGCTGTCTTATGTAATACATACTGAACTAGCATATTGACTTGGATAAAACAGTTCTTCCTATGTTGTTCAGAATAGCTTTTCTAACCTTTTACTTCCTAGGTTTTCACATCATTTTCTCCTTATGCTAGAAATTTAAAACTAGTGAGCAAAGGAAACCACACTATAGGTTCTATTATTGAAAATACAGACAGACCGCCTTTGGATCCATCTAGAATTATTCAATATATGTTTTCTGATTTTTCTTTCTCTCTTTTTCCAATTAGTTTTAGAGATTCTAAGAATAGCAGGTAAAGCATTTTCTGAAAAGTTTCTATAAATTATTCATCTCAAATTATCTAATAGCAGCATCCTTGACATGCACCATCTTTCTTGGTTATGAGATCCATAGACATAAAGTACATGTTTAAAATGATATCCTAACTCTGCACTGCCAAAGCATCCTCTCCTAGTGATTGCTCTGCTGTTTGCATTAGGAAATTGTTCTGATATACAGACTACAATAAAATTTCTGTTATGTCTTTTGTCTTCATTAATATTACAGAGTTGGTCTCTGGAGATATAAATATATACTATCAATTCCAATTTTAGTCCAATTTATTCAGGTACTCACAAAAAGCTAAAGTAATGCAATTAACATAAAGGGAGTGGGTATATCTATTTGTATACCTCAAATTCAATAGAATTTACAGTGTTCATCTTTTGAATGCTTATGCTCAATACAAAATGCATACTAGAGAACCAGAAGGCTCAACTGGATCCTGTAATTTTTTTTTTACATTCTTTATAGTCCTTGTCAGTATTTAGAAAAGAAATCCCCTAATTCTAGTCATTGTGCTTCAGATTTCTTCAACAAAACAATTTAAAGTCTGAAAAATTAAAATTCTTAGATTATATTAAGACAATTGATAAGAAATATCCACCTTCATTGTGATACACATAGAATACTCTACTTCATAGTTGAGGACTCACAATAGTTTGAGAGCAAATAATCTGAAAGGGGATAGTTCATATCTCACATCAGACAACTCTTGATTCTATGTTCTCATGTTTGCTGCCAACCTCTCTAGTTCTTTTTCTGCACAAAACTTAGGAACATGATGGAAATTTTAAGAAACTGGGCTTGCAAACTTTCTACAATATTGTATGTAACAGATACTCATTAGATGGCTCCCATAAGCTCACATGTTTGAATGCTTGGTCCAGAGCTGGTAAAATGTCTGTGAAGGATTTGGAGGTGTGGTTTTCATGGAGAGGATATGACACCAGAAGCTGACAATAAGGTTTTAAAAGCCTTCATCATTCACAGTCAGCCTTTGCTCTTCCCTATTGTTGTGTCTCAAGATGTAAGCTCTCAGCTACTGCTTCTGTGCCATACATCCCTGACTTATGTCTGCTCAACTTGAGGAATCTACCCTCCTGGTACTGTTGTCCCAAATAAATCCCATCTCTAGATTGCCTTTGTAAATATTTCTAACAGCAACAAAAACAAGCAACTAATTGAGGTATATTATTAGTGGTAATATTTTTATTTTATGAATTATAAGGTTTTTGTATTTTGACAGATGAATAGACTATATAATGGCAAATATTTAAAAGAAATAAAAGTCTTATTAAGACATGATTAAGTGGAGTTTGGAGCTAATTTGCTTACTCTGTAGTGGAAGTACAGAAAATATATACTGGATTGCCTCTTTCAGCCTTGATATGAGATTGTGTGTCTAGTCTTACTTCATCTTATCATGTGATACTCAGTTGATATCACTGGGAGACCTATTGTTTCTAAAGGGAAATGTGGATCTGGAGGAGAGATGTTGAGGGGAAACTGGAAGGTGTGGAGGGAAGAGAGGTTGTGGTTAAGATGCATTGAATGAGAGAAAACTAAATAAAAAGACAAAATAAGACGATATACTAACATAATATGAACCCAATTATAACTTGCCAACATGGTAGAAGTTAGGACTAACAAATTGTATCATATTAAGAGAAAGAATAAAATTTCCATGGTTCAACCCACTGCTTCCCATTAATTGTTCTGCTTAAAGAGTAAACTCTGTAATGGAGGGGTTATCAGAAACTACTAACAAATATTTGATTTATTCATTATTATACACAAACATTACAATATGAAAACTTCATAGAAATGAAATACTGTAGTCCCGAACTGTAAAATAAAATTCATGATTTTCTCTTTGGTTTCAGATGCTTGCCCTCAAGCCTGATAACTTGAGTTGAATTCTGAAACTCACATGACAGGAGAAAAATTGACACCTGTCTTCACATATGCTGTGGCAAGGGTTTGCCTCACAACAACTCATGCATAAGCAAATAAATACGAAAAAAATAAAGTATGGTGTTGATTTCTTTTTGAGAAAGAGTTTTATATTTATAGTTGATATTTTAGAAGGAAAGTCAACCTGTCTTATAAATTTAATAGTGTGGTTAAAGAAATAATTTTCTTTTGTTTGTAGTAACAAAGGGTTTTACTACTACACTAAACAGTACTTAGAAGAAAAATATAGTCAGCAAAGACACATCTATATATCTATGTATAAGTTGACAGTGTTGACTCAGTAAATCAAGAAATGAATTACTCCATGTGCTAAGCAGCCTGGCAGTATAGCAAGCTTACAATATCTATTTTATCTTTATGTATGTTTATTTCAGACCTGAAGAAAAGTTTGAAGGTAGAGTAATTTTGTAAATCAACACATATGCTAGTTGGTTAGACAAAATTAGTTGAAAGTTAATTTGAATTCTCCCAATGTTCTAGGAATTTTGATGACTAAAAAGTGTAGAGGGATAATATAGTATAGTTTTATATGGAAATCCTCAAGAGCTTTGATGATGCAGATGCTTATATGTTATGCATTGAGTGGAAGGAAATCTTTGCTAGGAAATGCAATCTTCACTAAGTCAACATTTTAAGACTATTTTTACACAGTAAGAATTGAATGAGGCACTTAGGAGAGGATGATAAGCAGAACAGAAAGAGTGTCTGACCTCACAGATTATAAGTCATTGCAGTTAAAGAAAATTAGGCAAGTAATTCTAAATGACTCTTGTCAATAACTACATTGTAATGTAAGATCTTTTCTAATGTAAAATGCAGAATGATTTAAAAGTTTTCTAAGGAAATGATATTTAATTAATCTAAAGCAAGTTAAAAAAGAGTCTGGAAAAGTCTAAAAATAAGTAATGCTATTACTCATTAATGTTAGTAAATAGTAATCCTAGGCTAATTAATAGGCTAATTAATAAAGAAGAAAATCATTCAAAGTGGGAGTTGACAATATTTATAAGAACACCTAACAAGAAGGACAATTCAATGCTGAAGGAAAAATAACATTTTGATATGTATGACTGGCTTCTCTGTACTCATTTCAAATTAAGAAGCTTTATTATTTTGTTATTTATTTTTTAAATAAAAATGTCTTTTTATTTATCTAGATGTCCCCCTAATCACCCTCTTTTCTCTCCTCTTTATCCCTCTCACTTTAGCCTCCCTGCTTCCCAAACCCCCATCTCCTCCCTCAAAAGGCCAAAAGTCTGAAAGTAGGTCAGTTCAGGGTGGCACATCCACTGCAGGCAAGTCCAATTTCCTCATCCCAAAGTCAAGACTGCATTAGGTGTTCCTCTGCAGGGAATGGGCTCCAAGGTACCAGTCCATGCATAGGAACACAGTTTGATTCCACCCCTCAAGGCTCCACATACTGTCCATGCCAATCAACAGTTGTCTACCTTGGAAGGCCTAGCTCCTTTTCATGATGGATTTCCAGTGGCTGTTTTGATTCAGTGAGCTTCAGCTTACCATCACTGTGGGAATTTTCCTCATAATCCCTATCTCCTTGCTCACAAGTCTCTCCTCCCCTCCTCTCAGCTGGACCAGGAGCTCAGCCCAGTGCTCAGCCATAGTTCTCTACCTCCACATCTATTCATTGTTGAATGTAGGCTCTGTAATGATACTTAGAGTGGTTATTCATTTGATTATAGGGGAAGTCCAGTTTAGGCACCCTCTCCACTATTGGTTGGAGACCTAGCCAAGGAAATTCTGTGACTTCTTGGAGGTTTCCCTAGTGCCCGATCTCTTTCCATGCCCATATTGTGTCTGAGTCATTTGGGGGGGGGTGCTAAGCAGTCATGGGCAGCAAAGCAGTTTGGGACAGCAGGTCTGTAGTATGAGGTTTCTGGACCTGACTTTTGGGCCTAGCCTCAAGAATTAGGCCCACAGACCCATAGACCCGCAGAAACACATAGAGGCTTACTATAGATTTATGCTGATCGGCCTAAGGCCCAGGCATATAACTTGCTACCCCTTTACCCTTAAACTAACCCATGTGTCTTATCTTGTTCAGCCATGTGGCTGGGTACCTGTTCTTAGAGCAGCATAGTTGTCCTCTGCTTCTTCTGGCTTCTCTCTGGCATCCTCCTCTGTGCTTCCTGTTCTCAGAGTTTTCTTAGTCTGGTAGCCCTGCCCACACTTCCTGCCTACCTTTGGCATAATCTCCCAGACAGATCTGTGGGTCTTAACCTCTGGGTGGATGGAGTCAGAAACCCTGTTGTAACAGAATGTGTCAAATGTGGGCGAATAACCACATAAAGCTTGAGAAAGCTTAGAAAATGTTTTAGAGCATAGAAACTGAGCCAAAGCAGCTTTCAAATTATGCATATTAAGTGGGTCATTGTACAGAGGTACAGAGATAGCATGGCACTCAGGACACATTCAAAATGGTGCAGACTGGTGGCAGGGAGTGTAAGCTGCATCCAGGTCAATTCCTGAAGTCACATAGAAGACTTGATTAATTTAAGGTTCATGTTTATTTTTAGCAGAAAGGAAACAGAGTCAAAAACAATTTATTAGTAGCAGCATTTCTTGGGTCTGCTGTTTCCTGGTAGGTAACAGAAATTTACTCCAATACAAAAAATTAGCTGTTATTCTTGAATATTTTAAATTGATATGGTTTTGGTTTACTAGTACAAATTTAAAGTCAATTTTGTTATGCTTTGTGTATTTTTCTACTCTTGTTTAAGATATGATTTTTATGTAACTCATTAAAAATTGTAATGTATAATTAAGAAATGTTAGTTTGATTTTTAGGTATACAAAGATATATTTCAATTAGATATGTAATCTTCAAACACTTCTAAGACATACATAATATAGCATTTAAAATATTTTAAGAATTTAGACTTTATGGACAGTGAGACAGGTCTGCTCTGGGCAGCACCAATCTACTTCAAGAGAAAAATGGGCACTGAAGAAATTCCAGATGGAGTCTACTTTCTTTGTGGCAACAGTTACCACTGAACAACAACATGCTCTTGTATTGACTGCTTGTTTAAACAGGACGTGCAGGTTCCATAGGAAAGTGATCTCTGAACTTTGACATAACAAGCTGAAATGGTCATTCAGGTTCCTGATTTGCAGAGAAAACTGTCAGACATCTTTCAAGAAACAAAGAGAAGCAACTGACGAACTATACCAGAATGGGCAGAGCAGATATCCTGCTTCACTGAAATGAAAAGAGACTCTGGGCCTGTGGGCTGAAGATGGATGCCCCAACTTTATAAAGGAAATTTGGGTGACTTTCCAGGAAGATAGGTGTCATCTCTGTCATTTCTAGATTTTGGAAGTTGCTTGCACTTCCAGTTTACTTGGGTAAATATATCCTCCTGTGTTCTTTTGATGTAGTTGAAGATTAGATAGTTATAGGTATAGTTTACTTAGATATTTTACAAGGTATATTAGATATAAAACTTTAGACTCAGGGATAAAGTAGATGATAGAATACTGTCTTCATTTTGTTAAATACGAATAGACTAGTTATTATAACTGTAATACTTGATAACTATTGTTATATGTAACTTTGCTATGTTAAAATTGAAACCTTCCTTTTTGATTAGACAGAAATGGGGAGGTGATGTGGGAATTCTTTCTATATGTTGTGAATAAAGAACTGCTTTCACATGGCAGACACCATAGAGGTAGGCAGAGGAACTGGAGCATAGGTATAAGAAAGAGGATGGAGTCAGAGTCAGATCGAGCCTGTTTCCCAAAGAAGAAATGTGTAAGGAAGACAGGTGAGCCATGGGCCATGTGACAGGACAGATTAATAGAAATGTGTTAAGATAAAGGAGCTATCTAGCAATGTGCCTAAGCTGTAGGCCAAAAAGCATGAAGTTAATATTAGCGTCTGAGTCATTTTGGGGGGCCTAAGCAGTAGGTAGGCAGCTAAGTGGTCTGGACCTCTGGATGGAGAGGGTTAGAAACCTCATAGTAACAGTCCATCTCCTTTTATCTTCCTCTTTGTTGCTCCTCTCACTCAACCATCTCCTTCTCTCATGATTTGTTCTCATCTCTTCTTGATTGCAGCCTGTTATGACCCTAATTTGCTAAGGAGATCTTCCCTATTTCCTCTTCTTAGGGGAATCCCTCTTAACTTCCTTCTGATTCCAAGCTCTCCAGAGGTTGTGGTTTGCAGCTTGGGTATTTTTTTGCTTTTTGTCTAAAATCCATTTATAACTGAATATATCCCATACACCATTCTTTCTTTCTGGGCTTGTTCAGGAGGATATTCTCCAAATACATCCATTCGCCTGTAAATTTTAGGATGACTTTTTTTTTTTTTTCTTTTTTTTTTTTTTTTTTTTTTTTGCTGCTGAATAGCATTCCATTGTGTTGATTTCCACACTTGAATTCTTATAAAAAAAGAATTCTTATAAGCCCTTTTTTTCCATGTTAGATAAATAGCTAAATTGTATCCTCACTCTAACAGGGACTGACAATGTATCCCAGGTTAGCATTGGAATTGTTATCTTCACCTCTGAAGGCCTGTTGAACTGGAAGTACAGAAATGCACACCAAATCGAGTGGTAATCTTTGTCTCTTGGTCTCATTGTAGAGAAAACACTGTCTCAGGATACATCTGGTAGGTAAACACAGAATGTATAATACCTTATATAGAACCTATTTGAATTTGTGATAAACTTTGCTTTATTTCTCCATTCAACAAGTTGTCCCGTTTTAAATTCCCAAACACAACTAGGGTATTTTTTGGTTGAGTAACATGGAAAACAGTGGGGAATGATTTTAGAGCCAACCATACATATAATGTAACCAAAATAGATACTTTTAGGGAAACATAGATGTTTCCTTTAGTAGATATGTTGAGCACAATCACCTTTGATGATTGAGATTTGGTTTGAGTATTTTTCATTGTTTGAAGTTTTTTTCATACAGTCTGACAATGTGTTTTCCTACTAACTCCTCCTGATCCTCTTCACCTCCCTACCATCCAAATCCACATCCATTTGTTCCTCTCCCATTAGAAAGCAAACAAGAATCAAAAGATAAAATAAGGTGACAATAACATAAAAAACAAGCAATGCCTTGTTGCTGGCAGCCTTGGAGGCCTGAATGGCATGCTCAGTGATCTCGGGAGTGGCTGCAGCAGCTGTCTGTGGCTTTGACCGGGCAATGTCCTTGATCTCTCCAGACAGTGGGTGCTCCGTTGCCTTACTTCCAGTCTGTGAGGCAGAAATGAGAGAGAACCTTTGTGAAAAGAATATAAAAGAAGCTGTGAAAAAAGGCAAGAGAGCAGATATTGTCCCAGCAGGCATCATGACTAGGATCATCAAGAAACAGGTCCTGGATGCCCAAAAAGTATGGGCATACTTGGAAGTGCAAAGAACACACTATCACGCCCATCCTCTACTCCATGCCAACATCCCAATCCCCCACACCTCCAGTGCTGAGCTGGATATGGGGAGAAGTAATTAAGTAAATGGTGGAGTGAATGAGAGAAAGACATAAGCAAATAGGTTATGGAGAAATGGAAGACAAGCCGTGTGGCCTATGAAGTGAGGCAGAACAGGAGGCATGCAGACCTTTGCAGTTCTTGGACCTTGGGAAAAGGTGAAAATGAAACAATAATAAATACAAGTGCTAATGGTGCTACGTGCTCTCTTTTTTTGAGAAAAATGACCACATTTGAGTCACTGTGACTGCTAGAGCTTCATCCTAGCCCAGAAAGAAGAACCGTGCTTGCAGAATGGAGACACACAACTGACTGGATGTGTCCTGCTTTGTTTCCTTCTCGTTATTGGCCTAGATGCTAATCTCTCTACTTAGTTGTGGTAGTGTTTCAACTAAGAGACTGGGCAACTCTATGTTGAATTACAGCTTGACTATGATGGGTCTAACATTGGCCAGAGCTTTATTTCCATCAGAGGCTTTGGATTGAAAAAACATTTGAAGACACCCTGAGAGCCCACCACTGTCAGACGGAGTGGGCAGGAAGAGGATACCTAGACACCCCAGCCAAGGTGTAGCTTTCCTATAGCACTATGACAGGATGGATACATGAAAGGGGACAGCAATAGGATATCCAAGAGGAGTCCCAGTGAGGCCATTATTGATAGTGCAGCAGAGGGCAGAGGACTTGAACGAAGTTAAAGAGCAATTACAATGAAAATTTGCAAGTAAAGATGTATCGACAAAAGGGTATACTGTATGGCTCACAGACACACTACAGCTTCCAGGCCTAGATATTGCTGTCTTTTGATTCTATTTCTACTTTTATTGTGGAGGAGTGTTGCAATAGTGAAGGGTAGATGGAAAGGGACAGGGAGATAAATGGAATTGGAATACATGATGCTGAATCCACAAAGAACAATAAAATTAGTAAAAAGTATTTAAAAAATTGCAGAAAAAAAAATTTGGTAGGACAAAACAAGAAAGAGCCAAGAAAAAGAAAAAGCAACACAGCAATGTAGAGAGGCACTTGTTGGCATGGACAGAAATCCTAAAAGCACAAAATCAGGATCAATAATATGTAGGCCAAAGACTTGTAGGGTAAGAAAAAAGAAGTTTCCGGACAAAGCATCATGAGACAAAAACATATGATTGAGTTTGCTTTTTGCTTTCCATCTACTGCTGTGGGGGCCCTGCCCCTAGCAGTGCTCTGCATACTCAGCGAGACTCTATTAGGGAAAATTAATTTTTTATTTGTGAAAATTTCATGTAAGCATAAAATGTGTTGGTGCAGATTAGTCATTATTATTTTTTATTTTTTCATACACTATATCCCAAGTTGAGTTTTCCTCCCTCTATTTCTCCCAGGCCCTTTCCCCACCTTCCCTCTCCCCAAGATCTGCTCTTCTTTTGTTTCCTTTCAAAAGACATCAGACCCACCAGAGATATCATCTGAACATGACTTAATGAGTTATAATAAGACATTTGTTTTTGAATATATGAAATATAAAGAAACATATTTCAGAATCACTGAGAGGTGATACTGATGGTACTCATTGATAGAGAAGTGAGAACTCAGCAGAACTGAGTTTCTAAATCCATTCATTAGTATGTGTTGGGTGCTCTGATAGAGGAAATGCAGAATAAAAGATCAGCAGCTGATAGCCCAGTTCCTATATAGCTCATCATACCCAATACCCAATGATAATAGATACCAATAATTTAGATGCACAAAATCACCCTCTTCAAAAGAAACCAATAAGAATATAGAGCCAAATATAGAGCCTTATAAATAAATATTTCTGTAACAAATAGCATTTATGGCTAGAACTAGTCTTTTAGAAAATATTCTTCTAGTGTCACTATCCTGTTATGTGTACAATAATGCTTATTCTATATTATGTTTTGAACAAGTTGCAATTATGTTTTAAGGACCTATGTTTGCTGCAAAAGTAAGACTATTTTTAAATAAAAAAAAATATCATTTTGCCAAAATAAAATTGTGAGTTTAGAATTTAAGAAACATGTATTTGCAACTTCTACATTTCACTTGTCAACATACCTGTTGTTATTGTCAAATAAAAAAGATGATCATTCAAGTTTAAACCAAATTATATCAGTTTTCTGCATCATTACAAATGAGTTCCAATATACACTTCCAGCTATGCTGTAATGTCATGAAACAATTGTGCAGCTATAATAGTAAAAATTTGAACATGCTACAGAAACTGCAAGACTACGTTTCTATAGAAAGCCACAGAGCTAAAAGAACTGCATCTTCCCAGAGGCCTTGGGGATGAACTCATGCCAGCCTGTTTCACTGTAGTTTACTGATTTTTGTTGATTTGGGTTAGCTCTCCTGAGAGAAGAAAACTAGTAAAGTCACTGCCGGGAAGCAACGGAGGTAAAAAGATAAACAGCCGGGTCTAGAGACATAGCTTCTCTAGATTTCTGATGAATCCTAAGGCTAAATGGAAGGAACCTTCCTGGAGGAGAAGTAAAATCTCCAAAGCCTTTACTTTTTACCTTCTAATGAAAAAACAAATTCTAAAACTGGAAAACCCAAGAAGAAAGTGAGAGTGAATCATAATTTGATGTACTTAAGAAATGAGTAAATTAACATTCTATACAGTTTCCTTATAAAATGTAGTTTTTATTTTGAGATTATAATATATCATTTCTCTCTTCTTTCCCTCCACTCCCTCAAAACTCTATCATATATATCTTTCTGATATTTTTTTAAATTTTTTTTACCATTTTGATTGATGGTTTTAAAAATATATTCCTAAATTAACCTGCTTTTTAAACATATGAATATGATAAGAGTTTGCCCATTATTTTCTAATATGTGAATAAAAGGTTTATTTTCTATTTCTAAGAAGCATCACATAATCATATTAATAGAAGGACTGCTTGAGAATGCACATAATAATATGTGCATATATCTTTAATATGTAGCTTATCTTATGTTTCCTTAAAATTTCTATTTCAAAACTTTACTTATTATTTCATGCCAAAATAGCTTCTTGTGTAATGATAGAGAGATTTTTATTTATCTTTGAAATTTTACTTATCTATTTTTATGTGTATAAGTGTATTTTCTGTACCGCATGTGTACATGGTGCACACAAAGGTCAGGAGAAGTTTCCGGATTTCCTGAAACTATATAGATACAGAAGGTTGTAAACTGTCCTGTGAGTGCTGGTAACTGAATTCAGGTATTCTCCAAGAGCAGCATGCGCTCTTAATGTCTGAGCTATCATTATAGCTACATTATTCTGAGACTTTAAAATATTTTTTGAAAACTAAAAGGTAATGGATTACTTTTATTTTTCAACCATTTTTCATCATTTATAAAATAATAGTATGCGTATGTATTCTAATTTAAGAAGCCAGACTGTATGCCTGAAGGGCTTTTATTGTTCTCATAATGTTCTTTGTATTCTTTGAATTTACGACTAGAAAAACAAGACAAAACACAAAGCATTATTAACCAGAGAAATATAGACAAACCATATTATTTAAAACATTTTTATATTTTAATATTGAATTTTTTATAGGAAAAATGTAAAATGGATACAGACACATATATATTTACAATATGCATATAATATTATATATATATTTCCTGTATATTCACTCATACAACTTCTTGTACCTTCAAACAGAGAAAGATTGTCTTCTAATTAAAATGCATTAGGAAAATGCATGGTGATATCAATTTTTCATTTCAACCAAACCTAATTTGCTACGTAATAATTTAATGAGGATTGCCAATAAGTGGTGAATGTGAGTGAATATATAGCTAATATAGCTGACTAATAATGATTTGTTGAACTTATATTTTAATAAAAATTACTTTACATTTAATAAATATATAAAGGATAACAATAATTAAAGATAATATAAGTGTTAAAACAAGATGCATAAAAGTAGATAAAATGTTGTGAAGATATGATGGCTGAGGAAGTGAAATATCTTCACATTGGTGGTCACAAAATCATTTCCTGTGACCTGATCTAGGGCCAAGACTTAAAAGGTATTAATTTCCCTGAAAATAACCACAAAGAATGTTCCATCTCTCAATAACACAGATTAGGTGCACTTCACCCTGTCATATTCCTGAAGGAATGGATGTCACAGATGTTTGAAAACTTTCCCAAGTAAACAATAGCAGGCAGATCAAAAAGAATGCAAGTTTTGAAATACTATTAAACTGACTGAGTTTACTCTCATTTTCCTTCTACTAGTCCTGTCTCATTGTAATTTGAAATCAGGAATGCAGAGTGAGTACAGAACTACAGACAGAGAACACTCTCCAGAGCTTACTGGCTTTGGATGATTTCCTGGAAAGAAACGTTCATAACCAAGGAGTAAGGGAGAATGAGGAAATGACCTAATTTGTTTCCCCTATTTCTCTTTTGTGCTTTTCCCTCTTACTACCCCCTGCCTCCCTATCTCCTTTACTCTCCCCTAGTCCTTCATCCTTTCCTTCCTCTTTTTTCTTTAATTTTATTTTTTATCATTTTTGTTCCCTATCCTGCTAAACCCAAGAAAATGTGTTTGCATCAAAAAACAAAACAATCCAAAAAAAGATACAAGCACCATAAAAGAGAAACATTTATTTAAACTGAAACAAAGTTGTAAGAGGCTATATTCTATTTTCTCAACAGATTTTTTTGCATTATATTTTCTGTCACTCAGCACAAGTTTATGTCCTCCAAAAGACAATAAAATTAGCTCCTTAAAAGCTATTCCCTACAAAGATTGCAAAAAGAAGAGCTCTGAAAATATAGAGTTTATTAAATTGGACTAAACCATAAATTTTATATGTGTTGATTTCACTCTAATGAACACATCAAAGTCTTTGGAAAAATATGTAACATCATATTGAGGACGTAGACTGACTTCTAGGTCAAATATATTTAATACCGCCTTGAAAAACTCTGTGAATGCTTTGAAAACTAAATTAACATTACAGCCATGATGTAAGTTGGTTGATATGACCTAATCAAGACTAGGTTGCCATAATGAACTAAATAACATCTTTTATATCCTTAAAAAAAGCAAGAATGCCATACAATGTGTCCAAAATAAAAACCAACACTAATGCCTCTGATTATATAGGAAAAGGTAATTGATATACTAATAATATTTGACAAGGCTGAAAAAATAACACATATAAACATGCTCAAATGAGCAATTATAAGCTCTCTTATCATACCTATTAAATATAATAATTCACGAAAATATTTCAAAAACAAAATGAGTAGCTAGGAAGACAGCTCAATTAGCAAAGTGCTAGTTATATTAAGATGGAGACCTAACAGTGATTCTCAGCACACACATGAGAAGTTGGGCATAATGGCAAACAACTGTAATACTGGCACTGGGAGCTAAACTCTAAAGACAGGTAGATCCTTGAGGCGTTTTGTACAATCATCCTAGCATTATTGGTGAGCCCTAGCTTTCAGTTTTTAGACTCTGTCTCAAAAATCAAGATAAATGGCAAGTAAGACATACAAGGTTGATTTTAGCCAAGATAGACAAAAACATACTCTGAGATTCAAGAATTAAAATAGATACACACAGAATAAGTCTAAAGAAATATAAACCTGTGCACCATAATCGAAGTGGAAGAGATAAATATGAAGGCAAAATCTTGAAAGCAGATATTAAAGTATATATATAATTCATTAAGAAATTACATAATTTTTACCATAAAATGCTTACTGAGGAGGGTGTTGAATAATGTTGGAAAAGGTGAGAAGAAATGAAAGCTCAGAATTAAATTTAATATGATGATACTTATGAATAAGATTGAACTAATTGCTATAATTAATAGAAAATTTACTTAATAATAGTGTTCACAAATGGTGTGTGTGTGTGAGAGTATATGTGTGTGTGTGTGTGAGAGAGAGAGAGAGTGCGCGAGCGAGAGAGAGCACCTTGTTTATGTGTGTTTTGGCCTCTGCACTATCCCAGATATGTGAAGGTCAGAGGATAACAGTACGGAGTTCAAGCATTCCTTTCACCTCTACTTAGGTTCAGATTGTGAGACTTGCATAGTTTGTGATTTCATGGATGAGCCATTTATTGGTTTATGCTTAGCAATCAAGAAATTAAAACAGCAAATGACTTTGTTAAGACAAATGGAAATGCTGGAGAAATAATTTTTGTCCTTGAAGAGTAGGTTTTAGAGAACTTTGAAAATTGGAGATAAACAATAATGGGGTAGTAAAATCTATACTTTTGTAGACTTTGACGCTTGACCAAGTTGGTTGTTTATGAGAATATAGTGGGATTATGTTGCATTGAAAATAATTGTCCCTCCTACTAGTTTAATAAAAATGCTGATTGACTGAAGGCAGACAAGAAATGTGGATGGAGCTACCAGACTGATAACACTCTGAGAACATGAAGAACAGGGCAGAGATGCAAGACAAGGCAGTAGATGCAAAGGACAACTATGCTTCTCTGTGAGAAAGATACTGCGCAACATGGCTAAACAGGATAAGAGCCATGGGTAAGTTTAAGGGTAAAGAGTTAGCAAGTTATATGTCTGGGCCCCAGGTCAATCAGCATACAATTGATACAAAATTTTCTGTGTTTCTGTGGGACTGTGGGTCTGCAGGTCTGGACCACAGGCCAGATAGGCCAGAAACTTACTACAATATAAGAGAAGTAAATTCTACTAAGGGAAGATAAATTCACTGCAAAAAATAGTGAGGGACAATATTGAATGAAAAATAACTTTTGGTTAGAAATAATTAGTTTAAAAATGAAACTTTTAGGTATGAATTCTAGGAGCCCCAGAATGTGAAATACAGACTGAGAGATATGAGAAGCTAGATTTTAACTTTGGAAGGCATAGTTTTAATGTTCTGGTTGTGGTGACACAATTATTTAAATGGCTGAGGGCTCATCAGGGAACTCCACATCTCAGAGTAGGGTGCAATCTGTGGCCACACTGTGATGGTTACTAACCTTAACTGGGCAGGGTTAACGTAGTTGATGCATGACAGTTTTGGTGCTAATATAAATGAATAATAAATAAATAGCTTTGCTCTATAAATTCTGTCTTAAGTACACCTCTGATTGCCACAGTATTTTGACATCCAACTCATTTTCCTAAATTATTTCTAAGCATGAGTTACTAAATATTCATTTTAAAAATATGTCTAAAATATGTATATACTTATATATTTGAATATTTTGTTAATGTGAGACCTCAACTGGGAAATTTTGGCTAGTGATAGTTTGTCACAAATGAGTCACCTCTTCAAAACTACAAAACACATTTGGAGTTTGAATAAAGTAAATACTTCTTATCAATGCTGTTTGATTTTAGTCATTAAATACATATTCAGAATTAATAATAAAGATAAGGATTGTTCTGACAGCTACAGTAGTTTTAATAGAAATTAATAATAGATAGTTCAAAATTAATAGATTATTAAAATTTATTAAATATAAAAAATTAGAATAATTGCTTAGAACAGAATATGCTGATAGTTCTTCAGTGTGCTAGAATAAAGCAATTGAATGGGCAACTGAGCATAAAGGTCAACTTTAAAAAAAACGTAAATTGGACATAAAATGTGGGTAATATGGCTCTTATATTTAGTGATTCAGATTTGAGTAATTGTAAAGGGAGGGTGTTGCAATGAGGTTTCTTGGCCCGAGGTGGCCAGAGGTCCAGACCCACAGAACTACAGCCCCAGACCCCTTAGCTTCCCACAGCTGATTAGGCCCTCAGAAATGACTCAGACACTTATATTAAGTTTGTGCTGTTTGACCTATGGCTCAGGCACATTTCTAGCTAGATATTTCATCTTAACTCAACCCATTCTCATAAACTGTCTGCCATATGGCCCGTGGCTCACCTGTGGTCCTTACATGTTTCTTCTTTGGGAGGCTGGCTCGGTCTATCTGACTCCACCCTGCTTCTCCTACCTAGGTTGTGATTTCCCATCCTACTTTTTCTATGGTGCCTGTCATGGGCCAAAATAGCTTCTTTATTTAAAGATTGATATTCACAGAATACAGAAAGCCATTCTCACATCACCTTCCCCTTTCTGTCTAATCAAAAAGGAATGCTTCAATTTTAACATAGCAAAATTACATATAAGAAAATAGCCATCAAGCAAGAATTACAGTTACAATATCTAGTCTATTTGTATTTAATAGGATTAAAGAAAATACTCTAACATCTATCTTATCCTTGTGAATCTAAAGTTTCATATCCAATATACCTTTCAAATAACAAAGAAAACCTATACCTATAACTATCTAATCTTCAACTACATCAAAAACCACAGAAGGATATATTTACCCAAGTAAACTGGAAATGCAAGCAACTTCCAAAATCTAGAAATGACAGAGATGACACCTATCTGCCTGGACAGTCACCCATAGTTCCTTTATAAAGTTGGGGCATCCATCTTCAGGCTACAGGCCAAGAGTCTCTTTTCATTTCAGTGAAGGAGGAAATCTGCTTTGCCCATTCTGGTATAATTCATCACTCACTTTCCCTCAAGTCCTGAAGAATGTCTGACAGTTTTCTCTGCAAATCAGGAACCTGAATGACCATCTCGGCTTGTTCTGCCAAAGTTCAGAGGCCACCTTCCTTTGGAATCTGCATGTCTAGTTTAAACACCATACTGTCAAGTGGTCAATATAAGAATAGGTTCATGCCCAGTGGCTAACCAATGCCACAAAGAAACTAATCTTCATATGGAGTTACTTCGATGCTCATTTTTCCCTTGAAGTAAACTGGTGCTGCCAGGAGCAGACCTGTATCACTGTCCAAAAAAGTCTAAGTTCTTAAATCATTTTAAATGCCATATTCTGTAGGTCTTAGAAGTGTTTGATGATTACCTATCTAATTGAATTATATATTTGTATACCTAAAAAATCTAACTAACATGCATTTCTTAATTATACATAACAATTTTAAATCAGCTACATAAACATCATATCTTAAACCTGAGTAGAAAAATATATACAGCATAAGAGAATTGACTTTAAATTAGTATAAATAAATCAAAATCCATACCAATGTAAAACATTCTGAGATTAACAGCTGATTTCTTGATCTAAGTAAATTCAATAATCTAATTTTTAAAAAATCATTCATATTCATAGCCCCTTTTTCTTCTTAGAAAGATTAACTATGACCATTAACCATTTATAATGAAAAAGAACATTTATAAACAATATTTTTGGAATTTGGGTATAGTTTTCCATTACTACTTCCTACTGATTACAGGGCATTGAAAATCTCATGAGTTCTTAAGACTATATCATAGTCTGCAGCCCTGAAGATGCTATGGCCATCTCTTCCCATCAGAGATTTTTTTCCCAGGGGTCTTGGGTCTTGATTGAAGAAACCATAAGAGCCTGGAAGCAATCCACAGATTCTCATCTTCTGTGGAAATAAAAGGAGAACTGTTCCAAAGCAATAAATCCTTAGACGCAAATTTCAAAATCAAAATACCTTTAAAACATATATTCTTGTTTAAGATCCACTGTTTTTCTGCAGTTAGCTCATTAACAGTTAAAAAATTAAAAGAAAATACAGTAATAACCAAAATCCAGATTTTCTGTTTATTTTCCATCTTTATGTGGCTTACTATGTTTTTATTACTCTATTTCTCTTCTCTCTTTTCTCTCAGAAGCCTATGTACCTTTGACCCACATTGTAACCCATTTACAGGTTTTGTTTTATCTGAATCTGTTTTATTGTGAATCCTTAATTATCTTCCAATCAGAAGAGCTTTTAAACACTCTCTTAAAGAGCCACATAGTTTTTGCACATAAAGCTGAATCAGTAAGTTCTCTTAAAGGGACTGTGTCTCTGTTCACTGCCAGCAAACAGATCAGACCCAACATGATACTGCTACTAAGAAACTGTCTTTGTTTTCTTTTTGTTTAAAATAAACAGAAATCTAAAATCAATCGCATTCTACTGAGTTTTCTGTGAAACTTCAGAAACCGGCCTGGTTGCAGCTTACACGGTCTGCTGCCAGTCTGCTGGTGCCATTTTGAATGTGGCTAGAAATCCACGCTTTCTCTGTACAATGACCCACTTCAGATGCACGATTTGGAAGCTGCTTTGGCTCAGTTTCTGTGATCTAGAGCCCTTTCTAATCTTTATCTGGTGTTATATGGATGTTTGGTCCAGTTGGGGTGCCATCTGTTGCAATTAGATTTCTTTGCCCCAGGTGGCCAGAGGTCCAGACCTATAGACCTGCCACCCCAGACCCCTTAGTTCAGGCCCCCAGAAATGACTCAGATACTTATGTATGGAGGGTCTGATAGTAAACACAAAAAAATCAAGATATCTCCCACCTCTATATTTGATTGTGCTTGCAATGAACTTACAAATGAGATAATGATATGAATCCACAAAGCAAAACTTGGTTTGTATGGAAAGGGAGTCTCATGACTTCTCAGTGACAGACCAAAGATCACCTACTGCATTATTTGCTACTCAACATACTAACATTAATTTTAATTATTTCTGTGGTCTGTGTGGGTGATTTGGGGTATGTACAAGGCTGAGTATAAATGTCAGAGGACCATTTCAGGACTAGGTTCTCTTCTACCTGGTTTCAGGAGATCAAATACAGTTCATTAGTGTTATGTGTGTCAGGTGTCTCTTTACCACTGAGCCATCTCTCCTTCCAGACTTGATATGTTAATGTTTTTAGTAAGCAAACATGTCTCTAATTTTTTGATACTTCTATCCAGTAATGTGTATTCAGGATTATGCTGTAATTCACTATTGCATTCAGTAGTACTTTTGTGGATTCAACATTTTTATATTTTATAAGTGGCCAAACAGAACATGTGAATTTAGGAAAAGAAAATGTATTGATTATTATTAAGACATTTTAATTTTAAGAGATAACAGCCCTGTAATTATAAGCCTATGTCTATAACATTCACTGTAAGTTAACAATGAAATACAAGAGCAGAAAAAGTAGATCTAAACTTAGTACAGAGCAAAATAATTAAGAATTTAAAAAAATTATACTCCATAAACATGAACAATATCCTCCCTGAAGATTTTTTAAACTACTGCTTAAAAAGTTGGATATTCTTCATAAACTAAAGCAAAAGTCAAAATTCTCACCTATAATTCTAAATAATTAAATAAATGA
The DNA here is from genome assembly GCA_033318265.1 of Phyllotis vaccarum. Classification (NCBI taxonomy): domain Eukaryota; kingdom Metazoa; phylum Chordata; class Mammalia; order Rodentia; family Cricetidae; genus Phyllotis; species Phyllotis vaccarum. The sequence goes on along the minus strand of JARWLC010000005.1, from coordinate 92,047,999 downwards.
GAAACAGGTAATAGATTGCAAAGGGAGATATTGCACACATAATATTTGCAAATTAACTTTTCTAAACAAGATCAGATGTATAGTCTTGGCTATAAGCTGTAGGCGGAGTTTACCCACAAGGACACCAATACCAGATAGATATTTATTAGAATATAAACCAACACTTACAGTACAGGCAACAGATTACAATAGCACCTGAACAGGGACCGGAGTCTGCAGACGGACGGACGACGTGAGCCTCCCTCCAGCAGTCAGGAACCAGGAAGAGGGCCTCTCAGCGTCCCGGCAGCCCCTTATCAATGGGGTTGGCCACACCCCCTCCAGGAGCCCAGGACCCTGGATAAGCTTCCCTGGACCCCACCAGCTGACACCCGAATCCCACAACAATAAGCCTATTGTTATTCTTCAGCAGTTGTCATTCATCAGAGTGGAAATTAATTGAAAAAGAAAACAACCCATCAAATGTACCATATAGCACCTCTCATGTTCTTTTAAAATGTTGCCCCCATCACTGTCTGTTAGGAAGGTACCATAAATAATTGTCTAGGAATTGAATTTCAGCTCTGTGAATCTGGACAAATTATTTGAATGTCAGAATTTATGCTGTCAGCATCTGTATACAATTGTTTGGATTTTATTTGCATGTCAAAAAGAAATTGTGAAACTCTCTGAAAGATAATTGGAATTACTTGCATGTCCGTTAATAAGGCAAAGGCTCAGTTATCAGTAATTTATAGAATGAACTCATTCACTCTGCAATATTACTGTTAGGGAGATAATATTTTTTTTTTGGTACCGTAAGTAATAGAACTGCTAAAGAGATTGTAAATACCTTGCCCAAGCTGATAGAAAATGAAAACTATAAAAATAACTACTTATATAGGCATTTGGATCTTGATTCTTAGCCATTAAAGGTTTATTAAAACTTATTTACTAGTTCTAAAAACATGAACTATAAAATTTTTTAAAGCAATTAATTACATAATTTTAACAAAATTACTACATATCTATCTATATTTTTGTCTATTAAGGATATGTTAATAGTTGAACAAGAACATATCTCCTTTGTTCATTAAACTATTATATTTAGAACAAACTGATTAAAAATTGATAAGCTCAGTTTTGTAAATAGCTAAACTTAGTATCCTTCAGCTTTCGTACTTTCTTTTTAGAGTCTGAGAGAGGATAGAGTAAGGCTTCCATTTATTTTTACTTAACCTCTGTGAAACTGAACCCCAGGTCAGATGTACTGTGGCTTATATTCATATGAATGTGGATGGAGATGTTGACTATCTTGAAATACTTCATCTAAAATATGATAACATTTTAATATTAGTAATCAGGAAATAAGAATTTCTGTAGACAGGAAGTTTCAGATACATCAAATTTTAGTGAATATTAAAGATCATCCTTATGGGCTCCATTAGACAAGCCTTTCCAAGGCAAGGCAAACTAGGGAACAACTTTACAAAGAGACAGGGATTGGAAATGACAGAAGTATGCAGTTGCCCTCACATAAGAAACCTGTAAGTTCAGAGAGACCATGATGGTTAGAATTTGTGAGCAGTTTCTGAAGTCTGATAGAAAGCCTATCTAAGCAACCTATTCCTGAAGACCCTCCATGGAGGGAACTAGAAATCACCACCGGTATGAACCGTAGGTCTCCATCTGACAGTGTTGACTTATCAGCACATTAAAGCCTGAATAAGCACCCAGATGAGCCCCAACATGTGGACAACTGACCTTCAGTAAGTACATTGTAATGAAATTGTGTTATTTGGTTATAGATGGTTGTTTTCATAATCTGCTGTTCTGTAGGAAAGTTTGGATTGCTAACTTGATTGAGTTAAGGAACACATGATGGCAGTTGCTGGTGGAGCTGTAGCTATGTTTTCTGCAGACTTCTTTTCTGCAATACTTAGAGATACATAACTTTTTGTGGTTGTTTTGAATCTCGTTTCTATTAAAAATACTTGCTGAACCTGGGATTGCTTTGGATACTCTGGGCTTTCAAATTGTTTGGAGCTCTCATTAATTCAGAACCACAGTTGGAATAGGGGTGCTTGTCTGTCACCACATTTCTTGCCAACTTCTATTCCTAACTCAATAGACAACATTTTCCCTTCTCTTCTTCACATGTCTTTTTGGAAGCTACTGAGATGTGCAGCTTGAACTCTAAGGATTTTCTTTCAAACTATGATATAAATTGACTTTTAGTGCCAAAAAATAAAGAAACAACAAAAAATACTTTGGACTTTCACGTTGTCTAATTTTGAGTGTGTGGTGACAATGTTTTTAGAGAGGATTAACAAAAGGTGAGGGTGAGCTTGAATGTGGTTCCAAACTAGATAAAATCAAAATCGAGAAAACAAGCTGAGCACCAGCATTCTTCACTGCTTCTCTGTTCCACACAGAAGGGAGCAAACAAACACAAAGCTCACACCTCCAGAGCCTCCCCACTATCACAGACCAACTCTCTCAACCAGCAAGCAAAGAAAATGTCTTTCATCCTTAGGCTCCTCTCTGTGAGATATTTTGTCAGAGTACCTGCCCTTTTAGGGGAGGGGATGGGTGGATGGTGAAGAGGGAGGCTGAAGTCTGACTGAGAGGGATTGGGAGGAAGGAAGGAAGGGGAGCAGGGGGATAAATGGACAAAAAGATTTTTTTTAATAAAAAAATAATAAAATGAAAAAAAGAATAAAAACCAACATAATTATTGTCTCATGTCTATCAAAAATTAATTGTTTCATACTTGTGGTTAAATTACTGCATTTTGCCCAAATCTAATACCATTCCTGATCATTTTAAATGAGTCATTATCTTATAACTGAATTATTTTACCTAAAGAATTTATTATTTAATATAAAATGTGCTATCTACACTCCTCTATTATAAAAGTCAGAAAACTTTTATATAAGTGATGCTAGTAGCAGTTCCTGCTCATGATTTCTTTTCCGAGTTTAATGTTTTTTACTGTTTTAATATCAGACATTGCTTTCTTGTTGTAAACTTTGGATATATAATAAAAAATCAAAGTGATATATTTTAATACATGAATAAATGATAATTTTTTACATAGGAAATAGATTTATGAAAAAATATTTGCATGTATCTGTATGCATGCCCGTGTAAGTCTGAACAATCACAAAAATCTTAATGCTGGTTATTGCTGTTATGAGATTTCAAGTGATTTTATTTTCTTCATAATTATATCATAGATATAAATTATCTATAACCAATCATATATTATTTTGTATTATAAGCTGTAGATATTTTTCTGTGACAATTATTGACAAATATTGACAATAACTCACTTGATTTGTGGGGACATGTTTCAAATATAATAAAAAACAGTCAGAAATATCAGAAGGATCTACTCTCAGTCAGTCTAGGAGGAGCGTACATGGTAATTCACACCTTTAATCCCAGCACAGGGAATATCTGAGAGTGGTGACATATGCCTTTAGTCCAATCTGAGTTCATGGTCATCTTAGTTTACAGAAGGAATTCCAGGCTCCCGGGTAGGCAGTGATGGTGCCATGCCTTAACTGAGTAAAGAAAGTATTTAAGGCAGTCATAGAAAGACAGAGGAGGCAGAAAAAGCCATGACTCATATACATTGTTAGTCCCAACACTTGGAAGCAGAGGCAAGAGAATCTCTGTGAGTTCAAAGCCAACCTGGTCTTCAAAGCAAGTTCCAGGATAGCCAGGACTCTTACACACACACACACAAAAAAAAACTCTGTTTGAAAAAAAAAAAAACAAATAAAAAACAAACAAAGACTGGAGGAGGTGACTCTTTCCTCTGATATCTCCAACTGTTTTTATTATATTTGAAACATATCCACATATTGATTAATGGCAAAGTGAACAGCATTGCTTGCCTTTTTTTGTGGAGATGTAAAGTTGTAATTTAGATGTGTGTTTCATGAAAACACTTCTAACAACATACAGTACATAGTGTAAAGATCCAAAGATATAAATTAGTACTTCTGTCTGTATCCAGCCCCAAGTTCTATACAGTAAAATGTATTCTTTTGAGAGGTCATCTTATTCTTTTACATAATACTGCTCTATATCTTTTGAAAGAGGTTTTTAATTATTTTCTTGAATTTTTGTGTACATGTGGCTTTTCTTGTATGTGGGAACAGTATGCAAGGACAAATATGTGGAGGGGACAGGACAGCTTACTGGAGTCAGTGATCTCCATCCAATATGATCAGAACCTCAGGTACTGAATTCAGCTCCTCTGCATTGGTGGCAAGTGCTTTCAGCAGATGAGTCATCTTGCTGTTGACAAAAGAAAAAAAAATATTTATTCTAAGAAGCAAAGGTTATATTTCAAAATGTCTTGACAAATTTGACATAATAGTGCATGTCCAGCACTATGATACTGGAGGTAAGAGATTCAGGAGTTCAAGGTCACACTCAGGAGACATAGCAGGTTTGAGGCCGACTTGGGCTCTTAACAAAACAAAACAAAAATATCTAGACATAGTTGACTTTTGGTAGGCTTCCTTATTATTCACCTTGGAATCTTAATGAGAATTAAAGAAAAGAAACTAATTTTAAGCATGAGACCTGATGCATTTTTATTTTGGTATTCATCTGTGAACACCTTACTGTTGTTAAGACAAGATGCATTTCCATAATCCTCTTGGTATTGCTCTACATACTCACAGTTCATCTCACAAGTCTGCTGCTTCTATAGATTAGTATTTTTATTTTGAACATACACATATATTAATGTAATAATATACAATAAATACTATTTTTATTTAGCAAAACAGTTCTGATTTACATTATTTTGTATCAACAAAAGTTCATTTTTCTTGCTGTTCACTATGTGTTTATTTTTTGATGACTATGCTTTATCTGCATATTAAATTTTTTAATTTATCACTAGTTTAACTGTTAACTAGTTCACTGTTAAAACTCTGTAAATTTTCTTATGTGAAAATACTTTCATTTGTTGAGATTTAATACCTACCAATTATAAGACTGGACCTCTACACAGGTGTATTTTTAAATTGAGCTCTGAAAACATAACACATATTGAACAAGTTCACACACACATACACACTAACACACGCACATACACACAATTATTTAATAACAATTAAATTTAAAAAGTCATAAATTTTTAGGATAGCAATATGAGAAGGTTTGGGAGGAGGGTAAAGGGGAATTGATGCAATTATTTTATAACTTAAAAGAATGAAAATATTTTTTAAAATGTTTCTACTTGACACACAAATATGTACACATTTACAATGTGTAATGTTTAGACGAGGACAAATAGTATATCCATTATCTTAAACAGTAATCAACTGATTGAGTTGGAAGTATTCTTTCTGCTATATGTTCTGCCCGCCATAACCATAGCAGAGGTCGTATGATGTAGCCTTCCTCACTCCTAACTGTATTAACCTTCAATACTCCATTTCCTCCTCTTACCTTACATAGATTTTCATTACCATTATTTATTGTTACTCTTACTCTTTCTTTGTCTGACTTACTGTACTTAACATGCACTCCAGTTCCATACTGATATTAGAAGTGACAGGATTGCACCGAATCTTTACTTCATGCATGTATCACAGCTTTCAAATGCTGAAATGTTTGAAATTCAGAAAAATGAATTACAGGGATTAAATGAAATTTGAGAAGGACAGCAGATATGTTTATAAAAGAGTGACAAGAATTGTGGGGTTTTTCTACTTTTGTTTTCTTTGTTTTTGCATTTTGCCTATTATAGTCAACATATGCACTTAGCTCTTAAGTTGTCAAAATTTTATAGAATATAACTATGACCACAATATGGAATGAATATGATAACAGACATCATTACTTTGCTATGTTTTAAAAGTTGTAAATATTTCAATGACAATATATGTTTACAGTTCTCCTTGATACTGATTTTTTTATTTTTATAAAATTTTATCACTTCACATTCTAAAATTCTTGTATACATCCAACATTTGGATAAACTGATGGATAATTTGCTTATAATTTAATTTAATAATTAATAATACTTTAATTTATTTTGTTACATAATGTATGTAAATTAATGGGAGTATTTCGTGGTGTTCTGTCCCTAGAATCTTACCACTTGGCATGACTGATATTCATACAGGAGCTATAATTTAAATAATCAAATAGTCAAAGAGATAGGAAAGTTCAAACTTATCACACACATTTTTGATATTTATTTCTATTGTATGAAGTTAATAGTTTTAAAAAATTTATAATTATTTATTTAAGTTGTCTTTGTTCTTGCATTCTAATATCAGAAACAACTGTAAGTGTTACAGATTTGAGGAAAATGTTTTCCCCAATGGAGGTCTTGGAGCTATGAAGGCAAATGTATCCTAGCAGTCAGGAGCCAAAGAATATCACAGACATAACACTGCAAAACACCTCACACATGAGATTTATTAGGAAAGACACAAGAGAGTAGCTGAGTCAGTAAGAAAGAAAAAAGGAGAAGGGAGGATTTATAGATGATTTCTTGGAGATGGTATTGTCCAGCATGGAGATTTTCAGGGTGGAGATTTATGGGATTTTAAGTCCTGAGTTTGGAGTAAGGCCAAGGATTGGTGGTATTTTGAGCTCAAGAATTTATAGGTTTTTAAGATGAAGGATTGGTTGTTTTTTGAGCTCAGATATTGGTGGAGTTTCATATTTAGGTATTTTAAAACCTAAAACTGAGCTCAGACTTTTTAATCTACAGTAACAGCCTGGTTTAGTGATTCCAATTTATAATATTCATCTTGCTATCTTTTTTTTCTTCTTCTTCTTCTCAGACAAGTCAAGTGTTTGGTAGTTTCAGAAAAGGTGCTATTTAGTACCTGTTTTTAATGAAAAATGAAATCTTTCTGTTAGTTCCCATGGAGATGGACTAAATAGTATAAATTGAAGCTATGTCTGCCTTAATGGATTACTTGATGTACACCAATTAAGGATGAAACTATAAAAAAATAAAACTGTAAAGGGAATAAATTTTGATACCGCTACGGTGTAGTGGTTATTTTTAGTTGTCAGCCTGATTTTATCTGAAATGAATTAAACCCCAATACAACTTTGAGAGATTTTGGCTTAGTTAGATCATTTGAAGTAGGAACATTCACTTCTGATCTAGATCTTTGAGGTGGGCAAACCCACCTCTAATCTGGACCAGGCCTGCTACTAGTGGTCTATACAGAGGATATAAAAGAAGAAAGGTATTTGTTTTTATCTTCTTGGCTTTTATGTCTCTAGCAAGGTCATTCTTTCATGGCATTAAAGCCTACTTCTGCAGGATTTCTGCATATCCTGAAGTCCAGCTGAGGTAATAGCTTGAGGACTGAGGAAGTACTTACTAGGTTCTTGGCCTTCTGTTGGTACTGTTCCTCTGGAGAACCATGACTAATGCATATGAATACACTATATAAAAAGTAATTAGAGTCATTAAAATATAAATACAGATTTTATATTTATGAAACAACTGATATTCTGGAACACTCCAATTCTCATCCCTTTGTGATAATGTAAGGGAATTTAATATTTGAAACAGAAGAAAACATCATTTTTACTCTCAACAGTTAAGCTTGAGAACAAAATTTAACAGGTAAGTTTGAGATAGTGCAACATACTGAGCGGTTAACAGTAAATCACATAAAAACAATGGATTTATTCTGAGTTTTAAGAGTGTAGTTTATGGCTAAGTCAATGTATGGAAAAAAGACAAAATTAAGCCTCATTTCTATAGTTATATGCAGAGAGGGAAAGCAGGACTTTATGAGAAGATAAAGTTAACCAAAAGCAAAGAAAGGAACCTGAGTTCCAAAGCCAAGTTCTTAGCATGATGGAGATTTATTTTTCCTAGTAGCACAAAAGACAGAAAATAAGAGACAAATACAGGAGATAAAGGACAAGGGAGAAAGGAAAAGGAAGAGGATGTCAGGGGACAGGGGTATTTGTTTCAGAAGAAAAAAGATTGACTCTGAATAAAGAGAAAACATATGTGGCCAATAGAAAAATGGCAGTTTATAAAGTTATGATGGGGGGTAACCTGAGAGAGCAGGCAAACACCATGACAGCCTTCCCCAATAGTTCAGTTAAGAAATAGGCTGCAGTCTTGCTTCTTGAACAGGCAGTTTCTGAAAAAGAGGCATGAACAAAGAACATTTAATCACCAGTAGCCCTGACAAGGACAAGGAGGCTTGGTACATGCAGCATGCATCAGGCCTGAGTCAGTCCCCACAGTCAATGTGGACAAGGCCAAAGAAATAATGACAAAGCTCAGGACTTGTCCAGGTGGAACTAAACCTGGAAAAGCTGTAGCCATAACCAGCCTCTGACTAGCCCTAGCCAATTATAATATACTAATATGATTGATAGTTGCTTAAGCCAATTATATCCAAGATTACTCAACTGCCCTAGGAACTCCCCTGGACTGTGCTAAAAAAGGAGCCTGTGAGTTTCTCTTGGGGTCATTGCCAATTTGTCTCTGCATAGAATGGTTGGCCCCACCAGCATCCTGAAATCTTTCTCAAGATAATAAGTGGTCTTGCAGTTTGCATACATGTATGATAGGTCTTTTCTTTCTTTCTTTCTTTCTTTCTTTCTTTCTTTCTTTCTTTCTTTCTTTCTTTCTTTCTTTCTTTCTTTCTTTCTTTCTTTCTTTCTTTCTTTCTTTCTTTCTTCCTTCCTTCCTTCCTTCCTTCCTTCCTTCCTTCCTTCCTTCCTTCCTTCCTTCCTTTCTCTCTCTCTCTCTCTCTCTCTCTCTCTCTTTCTTTCTTTCTTTCTTTCTTTCTTTCTTTCTTTCTTTCTTTCTTTCTTTCTTTCTTTCTTTCTGCAACTTCCCCAGGACCCTAACAATCTCTACAGTTTGGTGAATCAATAAATATTTTGGGGATAACCAAGAGAAATATGGATGAAGGATAAATTATAGGAGGGTAAATTACTCTAAGATAGCAGCATCTCTAAGGCCCACTACAACATGGTGACAACTTGTAAGTTTGGATAGCTGTAGCACACCACACAACCTGCAGGTGTTACAGAGTCCTGGAAAAGTCCCACAAAAGACCACCATTGATGTATGCAATCAGGAAGAGTGAGAGTTGTTTATTCCACCATGCTGAGGTTGACCATCCTACACAAAGACAAAATAGCAATGACCATGAGAGGAACACGTGGGCTTCTTTTTAAACACAGCCGAGGGGAATTACTAGAACAGTTAGGTTACTTTAGATATGATTGGCTTAAGCAAGTGGAAATCGTATTAATACATTTTAATTGGTTGAGGCTAGTTAGGAGCTGATCAGTGGTTACTGTTTTTGCTTTGTTTTGTTTACCATTTTGGCACAGGTCTGGACAAGTTATAGGATTTGTCCTCATTTGGTTATCTGTTGGCTGTGATTCAGACATTGCCTGGCCTGGTACTGCATATACCAAGCCTCATTCTTCTTATTGGTGGTGTTGAAGACTAATTTTCCTTTGTTCATGGTTCCCTCAGAAAGTGCTTGTTCAATCTCAAGAAACTAAAACTGAGGCTTGATCTCTGACAGAAAACCAAGCAGCCTTTATAGAACCTGTTTGATCCTTTCATTTCCCCTGGAGTATTCATCATATCAATTCTTGCAGATGTTCCTTTTTGGTTCATTGGCTTGTACTGTCGTTTTTCCAATTGTCTATCATGTAACCTCTTCCTAAGCAGGGACATTGAGGCTCTGATAATCCCAGAATTGTCAATACAGAAACAGCATTGTTCTCCCAAAGCCATATTTATTTGGGGGAACTATTTCAGCTAGAGAGGAGAGTGATTTCTCTAAATGTGCAACATTTTTTTTTTCCTGTGGAAGAAACATTTGCATCTATTGCCATTCGTAAGGCCCTTTAGTTCTGATCTTGTAATAACAAGGCTGAGTTCTGGAATCTATGGCCCCAGCTAAGCTGAAGTCTAGGAGAGTGAATACCAAGATGGGAGCAATGACTTCTTGTTTTTCCCTATCCTTGTGATGTTTCTAATTGATAAATAACTATATTATAGAGGCAGGGGACTATTCTTGAAACTAACTAGATCAATTTTTTTGTTTGATTTAAATACTGAACAAAAACCCAGGGGTTAAACCAGAAGAATCTGCCCATCAGGCCTCATCTGATGGTATCAGGAAGCTGGCTCACATTGGATTCTGAGTGAGACTACAGAAGTGGGAATGCCATACATACAGTGGTTGTTCCTAACAGAGACCATTTCCCATTACCAATGGCAAATTCAACCTTCCCTTATTCAGTTGTTGTCATTTGCAAGTGTGACGTTGGTCTAGTCTATTGGCTGATATTATGATTTTTGGCATCATCGGCTTAGGGAAACACAGACAGAAATCATCATTTGGTTAAGGCATTAATGATTCAAGAGCCAGTAGAAATTAACAGAAGTAAAAGGAATAAAGGACCCGTGATGGCTGACAGAGTTTCTTTTAAAGTAGAAACTTGGAAATGAGCATGGGAACAGTTTTTATTCTATATTAGGTTTCCTATAACAAGAAATGCCATTTTGGTATAACAATTCAGAGTGGGGAACAAGGGGAAACTTAATAACTTTTGTAATAACTTCCTCCTAATATTAGCACTTAGTTTTTAGGGCTCTGGATAGCTAGAATGTTAGTCAAAGACAAGGAAAAATTTTAGAAGCATTGGGTTCATTGACCAGCATTTACATTGGATGGGTTGGTATCAGCTTTTAGCACATTTAAGGCTTGCAATTATTTGGAGCAGGATATGGTCACCAATTAATATTTGGATGTATCTGCCATCCAAGTGGAAACCTGCTGAGACAGATACAAACTATGAACAAAAGAAAAAATTTATAAACTTATTTGAAACTTTTAGACCAGTAGTCTAAAATGGAGGAATCCTATGGCCAAAAGAGAATGAGACATCAGCTTCAGGAGTAGAAAGAAAGAAAACTTAGGCTATATTTATCTGGAATACTTTTGACCCATGAGAAGTGGAGCTAAGTTTTCTAATTTTCTCAATTTCTTGAAGCTTATAAGAATTTCCATTTTATAAAAAGACATAAAAGGTTCAGATATATCAGTATTATCAATTTGTGTTGAAATCCATACTGTAGAAAAAACACCTAACATAAGAAGATTCTTACTTTCAAGCCTTAGCAAAAGCTATATATTTGTGCTAAAAATATGTGCAGTTTTCTTCTGCCCACAGAGCCTGGTATAGATTGGACAGAAGTGTCTTTGTCATGATTAAGAATACCTGTAAGTCTATATTTAGAAAACAATCAGAAAGAATTTAAAATCTTGAGCTTGTGACACAAACAGTTAGCAGTCAATGCTTTAGTAGCTTGTCAAAGTTCTATTAATGTTAAACTGAAGATTTGAAATCAATATAATAATATCATCAAAGGGCAAAAAGATATGAAACATTACCATATCATAAATCACTTTTAGAGCATAATAACTGCATAGGTTTCTATATATTTTATTATTTATTTATCAGAGACATAAGCAGTTATTAATAAGATTAGACCTTTTAAGTTATGTTTAAAACCTATTTATTCTTTATTATGAAACCTGTGAGTAAGGCAAACCTATTTGTTTTTTCTTTTCAAGAGACCTAGTAGTTTTAATTAATTAATATATTGATCAATAAATAACAGGTGGCTGCAGTCATGTGGAAAAATCCGTTTGTCCGGTGTTAAGTTACAGCAAGTCTAGTCATTAATATCAAGATCTGTGGAGAATAAATCATATCTAAGAAAGCAGATGTGCAGATCAAACATCTTCCAAATATACTTTTTAAAATTACAGAGTGTCCATTACCTAGATAGGTATCTCAGGCTCCTGTGGACTTCAGAGCTTTGGAAACAGAGGTATTAAGAGAGTGTTAGTTTTTGGCTGTCTAAATTCTAAGATAAGAGTATTTCCTATGGAGGAGGAACTTGGGGAAGACCAACATTATTTTGCCAGTCTAACTTGTCCACAGTCTAGGCCTGGCCATGGTAGCAGGTAGTCAATGTCATCAACAATCCTTTTGGCATCAGTGTGTTGTTTGATTTCTTTTTTAGAGACCTGGGGAGTAACTGCTAGGTGCTGGTAATCTGTTTGTCATAGTAAGTTTATTATCCAATAATGTTAATGCTATGTTCATCAGATTTTTGACAGACCATTATCTACCAAATATATCTGATCCAAATAAACCTATACATAATCTTAAAAACATCTCTATATTTGGTAACAACAACCAGGTCTATTTGTTATCTTGTAGATATATTAGTCAAATAGACCTCTTATGTTCTTATTACAATAAACATTTTCCTATCCATAGACATAGAGCATAGATGTGATGTTGTCATATTTTTAGAAACAGGTTTGGACTTTTCTATAACTCTGAATAGCCAAGAACTTTAGACTTGTCATTTTATAAGGACCAATCATATAGAAAGGACCTTATAACCCAGAGGGTTGTAATGTGATTATTAATATATATTTTGGACCTCCATTCTCCTTTTCATTTGCAAATAATGATCCCATTTTTAACATAAACCTTTTGTCTTGAAATATCATCAGTTAATTTTAAAATGAAGAAAACCAACCAGAATTAACTTAATATGGTCATATTTTATAGTTTCCCTTCAAATTCAGTATAGTTCACATCCTCTCCTGCCTTCTACACCTTCCCTTGTATCTTTAGGTCAGGTCTTTCCTAACTTTATTCCTCTGGTTGAGTCAGACATGGTCAAAATTCCTTTTCCTTTCTTTTCTTACTCCAGTTTCCTATCTATCTTCTTGTTTTCCAAACTTTCAGCAAAATCTTTCTTGTTGTTTCCTCCAGTAGTTTAGAACATTGTATAGGTATAATATTTAAAACAAGAAATATATATATGTATATTCTTATCATAATCAATAATTATTTGTAACTGGTTCCCCTAAATGATAACAAGTATTTTAATTAATTGAGTCCAAATGACCAAAATTCATGTTTTCCCCCATGGAAACAAAAGTATAATTTTTCCCAAACATATTTTATAGACTGGTTCAATTTAACAGTTTCTCAGACAGTGTCAGGATAGGAACATGGATGGTCAGCAGGAAAGACCTTGATGCTACACAGAACAATAAATTGTATCACAGTCTCATTGCCTACATGGTGGTACAGGCACTATTAGCGCATTCACTGAGCACTCTGACCTAGACTTAGTTAGCTTGACCTGATGTGGGAATGTCTTTCTGTATGCTGTGAATATCAATCTTTAAATAAAGGAGATGACTTCACTCTTGGTGAATACTATAGCCAGAGACAGGAGCATACTTGGGAGAAAGATGGTGGAGTCAGAGAAATGAGCCAGATGCCCAAAGAAGTAGCATGCATGAAACACAGGTGAGCCACGGTCCATGTAGCAAGGCAGATTAATGGAAATGGGTTGAGTTAAGATGAAAGGGCTAGCTAGCAATGTGCCTGAGCCATAGGCTAAACATCCTGAAGTTAATATAAGTGTCTGAATCATTCATTGGGACTTTGGGATTGGTGGTCCAGATAAGTGGTGGCGGGCAGGTCAGAACCCTGCAACTAGGCAGGTCAGAAACCACATTGTAACATTAAGCTTCTTAGAGACATGAACACATGGAACAGAACAGAAACATAGTAACAATAAGAATATAGACCAAGACAAAAAACACTTACTATGTTATCAGATACTAAATATGTTGGGAGTCTCATGGAAACTTCTGGACCAGAGCCCCATATGTTGAGTTCCTGGAGAAATCCCACAAAAGACCACCCTCCACATGTGCAATCAGCAAGAGTGTTGCTTACTTCAGCATGCTGGGGTTGACCATCCTACACAAAAGCAAGATGGAAATGATCCCAAGAGGGATATGTGTGCACCTTTTAAGCACAGGTAAGGAGAGCTACTAGGAAAATCATTTCATTTTACATATGATTGGCTTAAACAAGTTGCAATCATATTAATACATTCTAATTGGCTGGGGCTAGTTAGGGGCTGTCAGGGCTATAGCTTTTCTATCTTATGAGGTCTGGACAAGTCACAGGCTTTGTCATGTTTGGTTACCTGCTGACTATGGTTCAGGCCTTGCTTGCTGTCGGGTGTGTTGGAGATGTCTTGGCTTTCTCAGAAACTGCTTATTCAGTCTCAGAAGCCCAAACAACCTACATGTATGGCATCTGTATGGTGCTTTCACATGCAGCTCAACAGGTTAGATTGTCCTTTCCAGGTAATTCAGTTGTTTTATTCCTTTTTCCAGGCAACACAGCTGATTTTTGTTTCTAGGAAGTTGATCTGGTCTCAGAGTCTCTTTCATTGCTTCTGTCCTTTGGGAGTCTTTTTTATTTTTACCTCAGCTTTACTTCATCTGAGAATGACTCTCAGCTTTTATTGCTTACTCTGGCAGGAAGGGGTCTAGTAACCTAGCAATTTTCAGGGATTTCTTGCTGTGGGATGGTCTTTCTGTACACTATGAATATGTATGACTACCCTTTGTTTTAAAGAAGGTGTTTTAGACTATTGCAAGACAGAATATATGCTAGGCAGGAAATCCCAGAGAGATACAGGGAGAAGAAAAACAGAGTTAGGTCACTTGCTGTGAGCCACAGTCCTAGGGGGTGGGGAGGAGCAAGATGTGATGGAGCACAGGTTAAAACAAGAAAACTTTTAACTTTAATTTCCTAAAACTATTCTTTATGCAACTTCCAGGTAGGATGGACTACTTCAACATTGAAGGAAGCTGCTACACAATACATCAGAAATAGAAGGAACTGTTATGGCGACCATATAGACAGTTATAAAACTGGACAACAGAAAAGTGAAATGAATATACTCTGAGATATAATTTATTGTTGGGATTTATTTAGATTACCTGTAGCTAAGCTCTAGTGTTTTTATTTGCCTGACATTTACTAGATCTATAAAAATTAACAAATCAGATTGTTATTTAATCTGTATGTTTATATTTTAGGGAGAATTACTTCAGTTAGGTAGAACTGTTGAATAGAGATTATTTTTAGAAATCAAACTTGAATTCTAATTAAGTATTTTAATTAAGGTTTCCAAGTAGTTGAAATAGCACTGAATATTGTGTATGAGGCTCAAACTCATTATTCCCTGCTTTGCAATTGGTTCAGTCTCATTTACTCTCTTAAAACGACACATTACTGTTTTCATAAATGTTAGAAATAGTATATTACCAATGTATATAAGTAAATCTAGAAATATTACTACAGTGAAATGTGACTAGGTATAAACATATTAAGTAAATGCTGAGTTATGGGACTTAAGTAATGGCTAAACTCATCAAACTGATTAACATAGATGGATATCAAGAACATCATTGAAGCCAGAGAAGGAAAAAAAAAAACAAACAGTGCTGGGATATTGGGAGAAGTAAGCTTATTAATAGGGTAATCATAGCTAAAGTGAAGAAAATTAACTGGTTTACCAAGAGAACACAAAATAGGACACTTTACATGTACCATATTCTGTCTTTAGAAGTTCTTTCTAGTAAAATGAAAATCAAGTTGAATTGTTTTTCTGTGTATATTTAAGGAAAAAGGTGGTAAATTCTTAAGTTTGTAAAAGTCAGAGGTGGTGTCTCATGACTCCAAGGAATTGAGCTAAGAGAGACTGGGACAGCATGTACAAGACCTTCAAACATTCAAAGCAGCAAGGATACCAGCACAGAATGAACACAGGTCTCACCACTAACTCAGACACTATGTGCAATTGATACCCACTGGCAAAGGGAAAATCAGTTTTCTTCAAAAGAGTTTCTCATTGGGCATATCATCTACACTTTCGAGCCAATTCCATGATCAGTAGTTGACCAACACAATACAAATTCAATGCTACATTTGTGGAGAACGTTTTATTAAATTTTGCATTGTTCTCATCATTTGGACACCTTACTGACCTTT
Organism: Phyllotis vaccarum; assembly: GCA_033318265.1. Taxonomy (NCBI): domain Eukaryota; kingdom Metazoa; phylum Chordata; class Mammalia; order Rodentia; family Cricetidae; genus Phyllotis; species Phyllotis vaccarum. The sequence goes on along the minus strand of JARWLC010000005.1, from coordinate 92,032,066 downwards.
TGCTTGTTGTTGTTGTTATTATTATTATTATTATTATCATTATTATTATTATATGTTTCTTATTTGTCTTTATTTTAATTTCTTGGTTTGTTTATTTTTAAGCTTTTTGAAACTGAGAAAGCAAACACAGTTGAAAAGGTGTGAGAAGAATGTGGGAGAAATTACAGGAGGGAAAATCCAAATATACAGTCTAAAATTCCTTTTCAATAAAAATAAAAATATAAGAATTCAGATTATCTAATTAATGTAATTCATAATCTCAAATATGGTTTTTATTCATTTTAGTTTCATAAAATTATAATTTAATATATAATTCTATAAAACAGTTGCTATTCCTCAATTAACGAACTGATTTCTAAAATCTAATGACTTGAATTATTGATTGCTAGTAAATAAGAATGAACTAATTTCCTGTTAAAAATGACTTGACATTAATTTCAGTAAATTCTGTTGTGAATAAGGTATGTATATATGTTTTAATTTTCTTCTTTGAGAACAAAAGAGAAAAAATTATAGAAGATAAATATATGGAAATGTTTTGCTTTTTGGTTTGAACCATCACTTTTATATCAGTTTTAGTCCATTATGTTACATTAGTGTGATTGTGTAAAAGTACTATTTAATTTAGAGTAAAATCACATAACTCACTATAAATATTTTCTTCAAATTTTCTTCTCAATTCAATCATTTATTAAAATTTTATTATAAATTTTATATAAAAATGAATATAATCTTAGGCAAAATGCTTTTACCACCACTAAATAGCAAAACAAATAGGTAAAATAAAGTGTACAGGTTAACTTTTATTAAATAATAACCAAACTATATAAAGATGGCATTTGCAGAAATATTGGCATTGTAACCTAGCCTGGATTAATACTCATTTTAATTTAACCGCTTGTCCTTCAGCTCCTTCATGTGTGATGAGTCCGCTTGTCCTTCAGCTCCTTCATGTGTGATGAGTCCCTATCTGAATGTGTAGCTAAATTAACAAAGCACATTGTAAATTTAGAGCTTAGGAGAATACATCAGTATCAGTAATCCTGATGATACTAAAGACATCAACAAAAAAAAAAAAAAAGAAACAAAAAAACAGAACAAAACACATGCTGTAACACATGAAAAACATGACCTTAAAATAGATTATTTTCTAACATTTCTACTTTTTCCTTTTTTATTAAGTATAGCTTTTTCTCATATAACCTATTAACTTGCCTCTTTTGAAAATTTTGTTTACATTTGTATCCCATTTTTAGTTGAGTTATTTGGGTTCTTTATGTATTTTGGATATTAGTTCTCTATTTATAGATGTGTATTGGTAAAAACATTTTTCAGTTCTGAACTATGCTGTTTTGTCCAATTTATAGTACCCTTTGACTCACAAAAGCTATTTAGTTTCACAAGGCCTCATTTATTATTTATTGATCCTAGTTCATGTGCTAATGGTGTCCTTTCAAGAACTTTTTTTTATTCTGTGCTAAAGAGTTAAATGATATTACCCATCTTTTATTCTACCAGGTTCAATATATATAGTTTTATGTTAATGTCTTTAAATCTCTTTGAAGATGAATTTTGTGTGAGGTGAAAATATAAATTTATTTAGTATCTTTTACATGTAGCCATCCAGTTTGACTAGTACCATTTGATAAATATAATGTCTTTTTTCTAGTGCGTATTTTTGTCCTGTTTATCAAAAATTAGTTGCTCAAAAGTGTGTGGATTTTTTTCTTTGTCTTTAGTTCAGTTCTATTTATCTACATGTTTATTTTATGCCAAGAACATGTGTTTTGTTACTATATGTCTGTAGTATAACTTAAATTTCAAAGTTTTGATACCACCAACAGTTATCTTATCTGACAACCAGGAATTACATTAAATTCTAGGACAGAAATCTAAAAAGAAATTAAACCTTTTCTAGAACTAAGGTAAAAATAAACACAACATACACAAATTATGGGACACAGTGAAGCTGATAATTCTATACACTAATTGCCTATATAAGTTGTAGAGGTCTCATACTAGTTTCTTAACAGCACTCCTGAAATCTCTAAAACAGTAGTTTGTGAACATCTAAATGCTGTGACACTTTAATATAGTTCTTCGGGTTGTAGTGATCCCCAACTATAAAGTTTTTGTACCTCAGCACCGTAATTTTACTGCTATTGTGAAATATAGTGTAAATATGTAATATGCAACCCAAAAGGATTGCAACTCATATGGTGAAAACCACTACTCTAGAAGAAAAGAAACCTAAAATAAGTAGATGCAGATAGCAATAAATAAAATCAGTATTATTTATACAAATTAAAGAAACTCAAGATGGCTAAAAATATTAACAAGAACAAAAACAACAAATTGTGAATTAAAAAGACCTTTTGGAAGTATAACCATTCTTCCTCTTTTAACAAATTAAAATAGTTATTGAGAGTAATGAAATATTTTCTGTGTAGAAAAAAATTACTAGAGACTTCCATCTTGCTCTGTTTATAGATCATCTCATAGTTTGGAAGCCTGCCTCATTAACTGGACTTAGCCAATGCATATATTTAGTATTTGTGAGCATCTATTACTTAAGTTTTCTAACTTTAAATGTCCTGTGTGTTAAAATGGAATAAAAGAGGTGTATTCACTTTCTTACATGCTTTCTTTTAATATAATAGAATGACCCATTCTTGGTACTGCATAAGAAAAATGAGTTTCTTTGTTTCATGGGTCTAGTGACCAATGGATTTAAATAGTATGGTGCCCGATGTTTCCCTCTACTTACTATGGACCAAGGTTTCAGCACAAAAGCTTTGGAGAACCATAATTATATCATGGTTGAATTTCAGAATGTATTTTTGATAATTTTTAAAGGCATTAAAGCCTATGGCACACAGAGAACATGGCATTTCTTATTCAGTGATTAGTTATCATCTCACTAAATGCTTACCAGGTAGTCAACTTGGCCTAGTACTCACTATGTAGACCAAATTGGCCACAAATAAATAGAACCACCTGCCTCTGCCCCATTGGTGCTAAGATTGAATGTGTGTGACATCATAACCAGGTAAATTCTATTTTAAAAATAAAGTCAGTGAATCACTTTTTGAGTTTCACTTTATATCTCATGTACTTGGTTTCAGTAAACAACACCAGTGACCAATTATTTTCTCATCATCTATGTCTTGTCTAGTCATTTCTAATTTGAATATGTCAAAACTGGTTTTTTTTTAAATTTCCATATATTGAAAGCTAAATCCCCGAATGAAACAAAATAAGAACTAAATGAAAAGCAAAACTAATTTTACTTGAGCAGTTACAGCTTTCACAGAGCATGATTTGGAATGCTTCAGTGTCACTTAGAGAATGTAATCACACATATTTGTCTTGTAGAGAATGATACTGGGACATATTGTGCCAAGCAGGACTACGATTTTGTAAATCATCCAAGATTTGTTGCTTGAAGTGGTAGCATACAAAAGAAAACTATGTATAAAGTTTTCTTGACAGAAATGTTTTGTTATTTACTGAGAACCTATCAATTTGTTATCTAATAACCAGTAATTCTAAATATAATCTTATTAGTATTTATGATTTATTTAAACTCACTAATTAGAAAGTCCCAAAATATCACACAAATGGTAGAAAAGACAATAGGCAGATACACAAGAGTAAACATTTTTTGCAGGGAAATGGAATACTGTCTTGGCTACGTACACTGTATTATTTCCTCAAAGTACTGCTTTCAGTTAACCTGCTTCCTGAGTGATTTTATCACTGTAGGATAATATGTGCATATGTGTATTGCTTATATATGACAAATAAGTTTTGCTAACTGAACTCTGAGTAGAAAATAAATAACAGTTGCATTAAAAATTAAAAACTTAAATAAGGGTTATATAGGAATGTGGGAAAGAATACATGCTGCAGTCCAGATGCTTTAGAGAAAATGTACACACTCCGAATGCATTTGAACTGAGATTTCTGATAACTATATCTTGACTTAATGAATTACATAGAAAGATATTCAAGATAGATATGTATCTTGATATATAATACTTCTATGAAAGAACTTGTGTGACTGGAGAACAAAGTGAATGGTCTATAGTATGAAAGAAAACTTTCAATCTTTTACTCAGTTAACATCAATATAATTCCAAACACTTTGGGAAGAAAATACCTATGAAGTATTATTCTCTATATCATCAAATTTTCCAGTGTATAAAACATTTAGTGTTTGAATGAAAGGTTATTTTTATATTTCTAGATAGTCATCACATACAATGAGGGGTTTCAATTAAAACAAAAAATCCTAACAGACTCCCCAGCCCAGGCAGAGTTCCTGGTCTTCACTAAGTGATACCCCACCCCCACTAAGCTTGGCCCTATATCCAGGCCAGCAGGCAAAGCTCATTCTGGCCAAAAGCCCAAGTAAAATCCAGTTTGCTGGATACCTCAAGATACAAAACCCCGTACTATATCCAATGCACACCATCCAAGTACCTCAGTGGTACCAGAAACCCACAGAGCCCCAGGCGCACAATAGACTAAGATGATCAAGAACAAGTAAGTGGGACCCCGATTTTCTCAGCCCCTACTAAATCAGAAGCAGCCAACTGAGGCCCAAAGTGTGTCAGTATCTACTGGATTAAGAGGGGTCACTATGACAGAATAAACTACCTCCAAATGGACCAAGAACCCAGATCAGACCAAGAAAAACTTCCTGAGACACAGACAATCCAAAACAGATCGCACCCAAATCAGCTCTCTTGAGATTCAGACAAAACCTGCAGTAAACTGAGGAAGCAATTGGCAGGTGTCAGTGCAAGAATACATATAACACCATAAAGTAAAACATGGTGTCACCTAAAGAATGTGGTGGTTCCACACCATCAAGACCTGAACATGGCAATTTAGAAGTAGAAGGAAACGACCTTAAAAACAACTTTATGAAGATAATAGAAGACTTAAAAGAGGATATAAAAATTTCCCCTAAAGACATACAAAATACAAAATACAAAAAAAAAAAAATCTTTGAAGAGATTAACAAATTCCTTTAAAAAAGTTAAGAAATCCAAGAAAACCAAGAGAAAGCAACCAAACAGGTGAAGGGAACATTTCAAGATTTTAAAGCTGAAATAGAAGCAATAAAGAAGAAAAAAACATAACATAGGCAATGCTGGAAATAGAAAATCTAAAGAAACAAACTGGAACTACAGATGCAAGCATAACCAACATAATATAAGGGATGGAAGAGAGAATTTCTGGAGTGAAGGAATCAATAGTGTGTAGAGAGCCGCGTGGCCGCACCTTAAAGGCCTTTCACCTTCCCAATGGTGAGAGCTCTCTGAGATAAACAACTCCTTATTTGGCTAAGACTAAACTCGTGGCTTGCTTCCAGGTGTGGCTTGCTTCTGTGCAACTGGATCTATTGGCATGGCCCACGTGGTACCCCGTGACTAGCAGTCCAGAGGGCATATAGCTGGGAGCGGGTTTTTCCCCAGTGGGAGAGGCAGTAGCAGAGGCAGAGCAGAGGCAGAGCAGAGGCAGAAGAAGTTTCAAGGTCCTGAATAAACCACTGAAAGAAGAGCCTGGTGTCGCGTCGTCCTTGCGGGCGAGGGTGTGTGCGACAATAGTGAAAATAGATACATAAGTCCTAGTAAACATTAACCCCCCCCAAAAAAATCATAGCACAAAACATCCAAGAAATATGGGACACCATGAAAAGACCAAACTGAGAATAATTGGAATTAAAGAGAAATACCAGATTAAAGGCACAGAAAATATATTCAACAAAATCATAAAAGAAAATTTTCTCAGCCAAAAGGAGGAATTACATATAAAGATACAAGAAACTTACAGGACACCAAATAGACTAGATCTCCTCCCCAAACAAAATCTGCTTGCTACACAATAATCAAGACACTAAGTCTGTAGAAAGAATACTAAGAGCCATAAAAGAAAATGGCCAAGCTACCTATGAAGTCTACCCATCAGAATAACACCTGATTATACAATGGAAGAAATGAAAGCAAGGAGGTTCTGGTCAGATGTTATACAGACACTAAAGTGCATGACTGTCAGCCAGACTAGTACACTCAGCAAATATATCAATCACCATATCTTGAATAAACAAGATATTTCACAAGAATACTGAATTTCAACAATAACTATCCAAAAGTCTAGCCCTACAGAAAGCACTAGAGGGAAACTATAAACTAAAGAAACTAGGTACACAAAAAAAGAACCCATCTTTCTGTGGCATAGAAGAGACACACCTCAACTTCAATGACACTACCTCACTGTGAAGGATGGTAAATGACTTTCCAATCAAATGGACCTAAGAACAAACTGGTATAGCCATCCTGATATCTAACAGAATAGACTTCAGACTAATATCAATCACGAAGAAGAGGATGGACATTACTTCTTTCTAAGAAAACTACACAAAGATGAAGTCTCAATCTTGAACATTTATGGTCCTAACAAAAGGGCACCTACATATGTAAAAGGAACTCTACTAAGGCTTAAATCTCATATCAAACCTCCAACATTAAAAGTGAGAAACTTCAATACCCCACTCTTTCCAATGAATAGGTCTACCAGACAGAAACTCAACAGAGAAATAAATAATGTAACAGATGTTATGACCCAAATGGACTTAATAGACACATACAGAACTTTCTACCTTTTATTCAGCACCCCATGTAACTTTCTCTAAAATTGACTACATACTCAGTCATAAAGCAAGCATCAATAGATACAAAAAAAAAATGGGAATTCCTTAATCCTATGAACTACCAACTATGGCCTAAAGATAGAGTTCAGCAACCACAAAAATCACAGAAAGCCTACAAATTCACAGAAACTAAACATCTCTTAATTGACCTGTCTCTGGATCAAGAAAGAAGGTAAGAATTAAATCAAAGACTTCCCAGAATTTAATGAAAATGAATCCACAATATATTCAAACATATTGGACTCAATGAAAGCAGTGCTAAGAGGAAAATTAATAGCACTAGATGCCTATATGAAAAACCTAGGGAAATCTCACACAGGAGACTTAACAGCACAGCTGAAGGCTTTAGAACAATTAGAAGCAAATTCATTCACCTAGAAGGAGTAGACAGCATGAAATAATCAAACTCAGGGCTGAAGTCAATAAAATTGAAACAAAGAAAACAATACAAAAAAATCAATGAATCAAAGAGTTCTTTATGAAAGTTAACAAGATAGACAAACCATTATCCAAACTAACCAACTGACAAAGAGAATCAAAATTAACAAAATTGGAAATGAAAATGGGTACATAACAATAGACATCCAGGACGTTGGAAAATTTATTAGATCATACTTCAAAAACCTATATCCCACTATATTGGAAAACCTAAAAGAAATGGACAGCTTTCTGAACAAATACCTTACCAAAATTCAATCGAGACCAGATAGATGACAGAAATATACTTATAACCCCAAGGAAATTGAAGCTGTTATTGAAAGTATCCCAATGGGGGAAAGAAAGCCAAGGGATAGAGGTTTTAGTGCAGAATTCTATAAGACATTCAAAGAACTATCACCAATACTCATCAAATTTTTCTATACAATAGAAACTGAAGGAGCATTGCCAAACTCTATTTATTAGGATACAATCACCCTGATACCCAATCTACCTAAAGATGCAACAAAGAAAGAAAATTACAGTCAAATCTCCCTCATGAATATTGATGCAAAAATACTCAATAAAATACTGGTGAACTGAATTCAAGAACATATGAAAAAAAATCATCCACCATGATCTAATAGGTTTCATCTCAGAGGTAAAGGGATGGCTTGAACTATGAAAAACAGCCATTGTCATCCATCATATAAACAACCTGAAAGAAAAACAAAACAAAACATGATCATCTCACTAGATGCTGAAAAGCACTTTGACAAAATCCAGCACTTCTTCATAATAAAAGTCATGGAGATATTAGGAATATAGGAAAAATACCTAAACATAATAAAGGCAATATACAGCAAGCCCACAGCCAACATCAAACTTAATGGAGAGAAAATCAAAACAATTCCATTAAAATCAGGAACAGGACAAGACTGTCCTCTCTCCCCCTATTTATTCAATATAGTTCACTATGTTTTAGGTAAAGCAATAAGAAAACAAAAGGAGATTAAGTGGATATAAATTGGAAAGGAAGAAGTCAAACTATCTTTATTTGAAGATATGATCACATATATAAGTGACTCCCGAAATTTTAGAAGGGAACTCACATGGCTGATAAACACATTCAGCAATGTAGCAGAGCTACATTAGCCCTCCTACATACAATGATAAAAGGGCTTAAAAAGAAATAAAGGAAACATCACCCTTAATAGTAGATGCAAAAAGCATTAAAAATCTTGGGTTAACTATAACCAAAGAAGTGACAGACCTATTTGACAAAAACTTTGTCAGTGAAGAAAGAAATTGAAGAAGACATGACAAAATGGAAAGATCCCATATGATCCTATATATGTAGGATCAACATAGTAAAAAGGCAATCATACTAAAAGCAATCTACAAATTCAATGCAATCCCTATCAAAATCATAACACAGAATTTTACTGACCTTGGAAGAACAATAATCAACTTCATATGAAATAACAAGAAACCCAGTATTGACTGTTCAATAATAACACACCTGCAGTCATAATCATCCCTGACTTAAAGCTATCCAATAGAGTTCCAGTAATAAATCAGCCTGGAACAAGCATAAAAACAGACTCACAAGTTAATAGAATCAAATTGAAGACATCAACCTTAATTCATACATGTATGGACACCTGATTTTTGACAAAGAGTCCAAAAGTATTAAATGGAAAAAATATAGTATCAACAAATGGTGCTGGCATAACTTGATGCTAGTATATAGTAGAATAAATAGAACCATATCTATCACCCTGAACAAAACTAAAATCCAAGTGGATATAAGACCTCAACATAAATGCGGCTACACTGAACTTGATAGAAAATAAAGTGGGAAATACCATTCAATGCATTGGCATAGGTGACCACTTATTAAATATAATGCCAGTAGCACAGACACTAAAAACACCAATTAAGAAATGGTACCTTCTGAAACTGAGAGCTTCTGTAAGACAAGAACACAATAAATAAGACAAAATGGCAGTCTACATAATAGGAAAAAAAATTTCACCAACCCTACATATGACAGAGAATTGATCTCTACAATATATAGAGAACTCAAGAAACTAGAGATTAAAATCCCAAATAATCAAATTTAAAAATGAGGTTCAGCTAAAAGGGGAATTCTCAACAGAATTACAAATGGCTGAAAGGCACTTAAAAATCAAGACTCCCTCTATCAATGAAATGAATGACCACCCTAATTGTCATTATAGAACCTTCATCATCAATGTCTAGAGGCAGAAGCAGATATCTATTGCTTAGCACCAGGTCAAACTTCTGGTCCAGCTGAAGTGAGAGAGTGAAGAGAGGATATGAGGAAAGGGATCAGGATCATGAGGACAGGACCCACAGAGACGTCAAACTGAATCAGAAACAACCACTGAGGAAACTTCATGGAGAAGAACTTAACCCTCCAAAGGTAGAGGACAGTCAAATGGAATGGGTGGTTTGTGGAGTCTTTTGTATAAGACCAGATTATATTACTGGTGTAAGAGCTGACATCTTAGAGCCCATTCCCTACAGACGACTACCTAACCCAGTCTTTATACTGGGATGACGAACTTGAACCTACCTCAACTGGGTATGTCAGACTGAACTGACCCATCTTGGAACTCCTTGCCCTCCTTGAGAATGGATGTGGGGATGGGGTGGTGGGAGGCTTAGGGAGGACTGAGAGGGACAAGCAGTAGTATATATGGAACAAACTTTTGAAATAAAAAAATATGGAAAAAAACAACAAAAAATCCCATAAGAGAAAACTAAGATTCAAATCTTAATCTTATATATGTTCTAAAAATTCACTTTCTTTATAAAAGTTGATAGATCAGAGTCCTAATTCCCCATCTATAATATGTATATGAAAATTTAGACATGTTTTATGCATGTAAAAATCAATAGGTATAAAATACTTAGCACTGGCAGACATATACTAAGAACTATGTAACTCTTCACTACCATTAATTTCATCACTGCATCTTTAAACATGCTATCAATACTTATATTAGGCCTAGTCAAGTGTGACATTGTGCATGTGATCTTATAATTGTAGATTGTAAAAGTTACAGAGGAGTTAAACAAAAAGACAATAAAAGTCAAAAATAATTATTAAATATAAAATCAAATAACAGCCATTTATTACTAGATAAAACTATGAAATGTAAATTCTGTGTTCTAATATAGATTTATAGTACTATAAAGCTATGGAAACTGTGCAAGAATCATTTTTTATTCAAAACTAAAAATTGGTATGCAGTAAATCTTTGTTTTCTATACATACTAGCAGAAGAATGAATAGGAAATGATAGAAACTACTAATCCTCAGCTTTTATTATATAGAAATAGAACAGCAATTGACTCTATAAAATATCAGAGGTATTTGAAATTGAACAGGAGGAATCAGAAGTCTTGGTGTTTATTATCAGAGCTCAGCTAGAATTTCATTGTATTGTATTGTTTTCATCTTTCCTGATGTCACTATGAACTCATTGTAGTCATGACAAAATTTCCCATTGTGTTGAAATCTGTGACAATATACAGTTTGTTTATTTATTTATTTATTTATTTATTTATTTATTTATTTATTTATTATTTATTTATTTATTTACTTACTTACTTACTTACTTACTTATTTATTTATTTATTTATTTATTTATTTATTTATTATTTATTTATTTCAAGTATTGGATTTGGAGAATCTTGCTCATTCTCTGCAGTTAATAAGGAAAATTTTCCAACTTGAGCTACATAAATGCAAATGCTGAAAAAAACTCTAGGTCTATAAAAGAGGCTTGGTGATTTATAAAATCTGAGTTTAAACTCAACCGAGTAAATCTTTATAAAAGTAATATAAAACTCCAAGATCTCAACCACTTGATAATATGTGATTCAGTTTATAGATAATACATATCATTCTTCTTATTCTTCTGATGATATAGGGAAAAGAGAAAGCTACCAATGAATCACTGAGGATGGTGAATGCTGAAGACCAAAGCCTCTGCTGATCTACTTGACAATTAATCAAGTTGATGCATCACCAGGACACCTGCCCAGGAATGACATGAAGCAGATTGCTGCTGCCTACCTGGCATGTCAGAAGTTTATTTGCTACTTTGAATACTTGAAATATGAATGTCGACTGAATGCATGCAAAGAAGGCTTAAATGAATGCTGAAGAGCTTCAGCAGGGATCAGGTTGGATGTACCTAAATGTATGTTAGGGTCCTCTCATTACTAATAGCCTTTAGAGAAATTCCAGGACATTTAGGTGACATATAATAGGCAGAACAAATTATAATTCAATAGACCTATGTCACATTCTCAACTAATACACAAATTTAGGAATCATATATTGTTAGAATTGCACAATAAAAACCACACATAACTACATGTTGTCTGATAATATAAAAATAAATCATTATAGACTGTTTTCAGTATAATGTGTATTTAGACCTCATCAATGAATACTAGATAAATGGAAGGCACTGAAACCCTGATTTCCTAACTAGCAACTAGTGCCTGCTTCCTTACCTGGTAGCTTTTTAACTTACCTTAGGATTGAGAAATAAACAGTCTGCTGTGTGATTGAGCACACATATTCAGATAGAATAGTGAGGAATCATGAGCCATAGGAGGAATGTTTTACTCCAAATCTACAGGCCAGTCAGTGCTGCCTTTTCTCTAGGCTGATGGCTGACTTAATGGCAGAAAATAACCTTCTTTTTTTTTTCAATCAATTTCCATTGTCCTGAGGAACTGCCACACTGATTTCCATATTAGCTTTACAAGATTTCTCTCCCACCAAATACAATAATTGTTCCCCTATTCCATATCCTTACAATCATAAGATGTCACTTGATTTATTGGTCTTAGTCATTCTAAGTGGTGTATGATTATATCTCAAATTTGTTTTGATTTGCATTTTCCTGGTGGCTAAGGATGTTGATCATTTCTTTAAGTGTTTCAGAGACATTTAGCTTTTCTCTTTTGCGAATTATCTATTATGGCCTATTCCCCATATTTAATTGGATTGTTAGGTTTATTGATATCTTTTTTGACTTACATATTTTTGTTGCAATTAGGTTTCTGGCCCTGGGAAGCCAGAGTTCCAGACCCACATACCTGCAGCTCCGGACCCCTTAACCACTCACAGCTGATCAGGCCTCCAGAAATGACTTATGTTAAGTTCATGCTGTTTGGTCTATGGCTTAGGCGCATTGCCAGCTTGCTCTTACATCTTAACTCAGCCTATTCTCATTATCTGTCTGCCATGTGGCCTGTGGCTCACTTGTGTTCTTCACATGTTTCTTTTTTGGCTGCTGGCTCAGTCTGCCTCTGACTCCATCCTACCTTTCCTACCTATTCTGATTCCCCACCTACTTTTTCTATGGTGCCTGTCATGAGTCAAAACAGCTCCTTTATTTAAAGATTGATATTCACAGCTTACAGAAAGACATTCCCACATCATATTTTAGATATTAATCCTTTATCAAATATGCAGTTGTTAAAAAAATTTTTCTTGTTTTGTGGGCTGTTGCTTAGTCCAGTTGATGGCATCCTTTGCCTTTACAAAAGCTTTTTATTTTCATGAGGTCTCATTTATTAATTGTTGATCTGAGTGCCTCTACTAACTATATTCTGTTCAGAAAGCCATCTACAGTGCCAATGAGTTCAAAGCTATTATCCATTTTCTCTTATATCAGATTCAGTATATCTAACTTTATGATAAAGTCCTTGATCAACTTGGATTTGATTTGTGTGCATGGTGGTAAGTATGGATATATATGCATTCTTCTACATGTATCCATTCAGTTTGACTACACCATTGGTGAGGTAGCTGTCTTCATCACAATGTGTTTTTGTTTTCTTTATTGAAATACTTGGGATTCTTTTACTTATCTTGATACCTGTGTGTGTTTCTAAGTAAAGCCGAGAACTTTTATTTCAAGATCTTTAAAGAATTGTGTAGGAGTTTGGATGGGAATTCCCTTGAATCTATATATTGTTTTTCTTAGGATGCCAAAACATTTTTTTTTTTATTTTTTAGTGTGTTAATCTGATCAACCAATAAACATGGGGGATTTCCATCTTCTGATATCTTTTTCAACTTTATTTTTTTCAAAGAATTGAAATTTTTATTTTCCAAGTATTTAACAAGTTTGGTTAGAGTTATTTGTGGCAGAAATCCTAATTGGTTTTAATAAACAAAAGCCCAGTGCCAGATATTACAGTAGATGTTGAAAGATTGAAGAGAAAAAGGACCAAGCCACAGTCATTTCTTACCTCTATGACTCCTTAGTTGAAAAGTACTGAACATCTGTCTCGGCCCACCTTTTTCTTCTCTCTGCCAAGCCTTATTAAGTCCTGTTTCCTCTTCTCAAGTGTGGGGATTATAAATGTGTACCACTAATGGCTGGCCTCTATGTTCAACTAGTGACTAGCTTTGTCCTCTGGACTCCAGGCAAGTTTTATTTGCTGTAGCACAAACAAAACAGCACCACATCTTTTTCTTTTTGTCTAAAATAAAAAGAATTATAACTAATATTATAAAACTATATAAGTAAGTACAATAACTATATAAAACATACAGAAAATAATTAAATTAATGTTTATTTTTTAAATATTTGACAAATTCAGAGGAAATACTAAATTATCTATTCTATCTAGGTGAGTGCAAAGGATTGTACCTAATTTGCCTCCTCTCCTAATTTGCGTTACCAACCCAAAACCATCTTTTTATATCTTTTAACCTTATACACTTTTCACTTCTTTTGTGAGTTTCATTTCTGAATCTGTTAAAAAGAAAAAAGTATAACTATAACTATCTATTCTTCAACTTCCTCAGTGACCAGAAAAATTAATATTACCTTAGTAAAGTGCAAATATAAGCAAAATATTTTCAAAATGTGAAAAATAACAGAAGCAGCTGGTTGAGATTTACCCTAGGTTCCTCTTTAATGTTGGGGCTTCCATCTTTAGTCTGCAGGCCTAGCATATCTGACAGAATTTTCTGGGAAGCGGTATTCTGAATAGCTGTTCTACCTTATTTTGGCGAAGTTCAGCAGTTACTTTATTTGGGTTCTGCTTGTCCAATTTGGGCAAGATAATGTCAGCAGTTGAGGCTAGGGTACTTTCTTGCCCAGTGGCTAACTTTTGCCTGCAAGAAGTAAATTAGTGTTTAAAGAAGCAGACATGTCTCATTTATTAAAAACAACAACAAAAAAGCCTACATTATTAAAACATTGAATCAGGGGGATGCATTGACGGAGATGACTTTTTTAATGAAAATAAAAGAAAAAGTTTATTTTTTGTAGATATTTGAATTTTTGAATATAACATATCTATCTAAAATATATGTTTGGCCATGAAAACATATGCTACACAATGACAAGTTTGACTAGAATAGGTAACTAACTACTTTCATTCATTTATATCCAAATTACACAATAATAACTTTCAAGACTAGAAATTTGCATTACATTATTAAGTTTCTTGTATAGGTATAATACCTTGAATAAGAGTATAAATATATGTACAGTATATACTAACCAAAATATCCTTAAATTTGCATTAATATGCAAAAATCTATACCAATGTCAAATATTTGAAAATAGTAGTTGCTTTTTAAAAAGTATACTTAATAATCTACCTTCTTACATTATTATATTTATAACCCCATTTTCCTAAGGAATATTCAAAATCTACCTTTTTATCATATTATATTTAATTTTCTTTTTCTCTTTCAAAATAATAATTATGAATCTAATAATCTTTGCTTGTATTTTCTTTAGTCGTTATCAATAACAACTTAAAACTAGCCTCTTTAATCAATGACAAATATTCACAACCCATTGAATAACCAAAAACTACCCACCCCATCTCTTGGAAATGTTAGTGTCTATCATGTTATTAAAATTGTTTCCTTGTCTCTGGGAGTGACAGCATTGTTAGGGAATCACAAGAAGAAAAAATTGGGTAAATGATCATGTCCTGAGAGAGGTAGCTGAATCATTAGTTGTCCAGTTTATGCATAATGGAAAAATGCAGGGCTTATCTCAATTTCTATCCAGAATAGTCTGAGAGGTGGGAACATTTGAGCTAGTAACCTCAAAATTATCCTAAGCAGTTTGTAGTTCCAATACGATCTTAAGGGATGTTTGTCATCTTAGCAGCTTTGTGGTGTTATCATAATGCAGGTATAATAATTATTGTGGCGTTCCATCCTACTTCTAGACACTTCCAAGTTTGCTTATGGTTCACTGCAGAAGACTGATAGAGACTCAAACACAAAATCATGTACTGGAATCTAGATAAATTCTTTTATCTAGAATTAGTACTCTGTATAATCATTAATATGATGACAAAATGCTTAAAATACATATTATATACATATATTGATCATATAAATTTTGAGATAATATTAATACTTTAAGAAAAAATGAGAATAACACCAAAGGATTATAAAATTAGAAGCAATAAATTAGTCCTTAAAATTGTGTGTTTTTTTTTTTTTTTTTTTTTTTTTTCCTCCCTATCAGGTGGCTCTTCTTACAAGAGACACAAATTTGGGGTTTAACTTTACCAAACATTCTTGGGTTTCGAGAATGAGAGGGCCACATTTTTAACTTCGAAGCCATCTTTTCAATTGTACTGAATCTACAAAAAGACCATTTGTATAATGTGTCTGTAAATACCAGCAGAAACAAACATTTGGGAAGTATATAAAATTTTATCCTGTTGAAGATGCGATACATCTAGTAGACTAATTTATTATCATTATTGCAATGATTTTCTGGATGATTTGTCTTTTTTCTTCACATCTCATTTGTCCAGTTGTCTTTATATTTCTTAGCTTTATGACTTCTTTCTTCTGAAAAAACAAAAAGAAAACTCTTCCTTAACCCTAATTTTGGGGAGGTTCTCTTTTGTCAAGTTATATCTGATCAAATGAGAAGCATTTGTTAGTCTGATAGGTTAGTTTAGAATGAATGGTGACACTGTTTAATGAACTATCATCTCTTCTAATTAAAAAGTCTCTCTTGTTCAAATCAAACCTTTATAAATTTTGGTGGCATCCATAGCTTTTGTTCTCCTAAGGAAAGAAAAGCAAAGCCTCTTCCCTAATGTAACACATATCTTGGTTTTCAGTCTGAGGTCAGCACATCTTTATGCACAGGCTGATTTAATTTAGTTTTTTTTTTTCCTATTATCAAATTTCTCTCCACAGCTGTCATTTCTTTCTTATTAGCATTGAGAAAACTCAATTTCTATTTTTCTTTAGACCTCTTGAAATCAACTCTTCTAGCCAAGCATCTTCATGAGTATAAGATTCAAAATTGACTGTATCTTAAATCTATTCCTTTAAAGGTGTTGATCTTGTCTTTTGCATTGTGCAATTGGTATTTTCAAAAGCCATATATTCAATTATTATTTATCTAGCTTCTGAATTTGGCATTATTCTACTTACTGCTGGAGACAATTTTTGTAAGAAATCAGTGAAGGTTTCTTTGGGTCCTTGTATCACTTTTGTAAATGACTGAGTTTTCTTTTCTATGTCTTCAAGTCCTTTCACAGTATTTAAGGCTGTTGTGAGGCATAAATCCAGGATGTAGTCATCACATAGAGATTGCCTTTATACATCAGCATTAATCTTCCTCTCCAATAAGGTGATTTTGGAAGATTTCCATACCTCTATCCCTACTCTGTTACATGAATAAAGAAAGATCAGAGCCAGATCTCTGGGAAAGGCTGAGATATCAGAGAGTAAACACCACAGTCAGATCTCACCCAGCTGCCTTTTAGCTTCCTCAGCCTTGCTCCTCCTGGCTTCTTCTGCCTCTCTGTCTTTCTATGCCTTCCTTAAATATCTTCTTCACTCAGTTGTTTCACATTCAGGTTAAGATTAAAGGCTGGTTTTATTAAATTTGAAACATATACACACACTACTCTTCCATGGTTTTAGCCTCATATTTCTACCATATCCTTCATTGAATTGAGGACTAGGCTCCAGGACATATGTGTCCAGGTCTCTCCAGTTTTGAGAGATAATTCTCTGATAAATTGGCCATAAGTTTAACATCTGCTTCACAAAAGGTTAATGCATGCCGTATGAGACTTTCTTGAATCTCTTTAAATCTAACATTTGTATAAGAGTTTATTTAGCTCTACACAGTCTTGAGGATATCTATCAATTGGCTTTTTCAGTAAGATTACTGTATGAATTGAAAAATCTCCAGGTAAGCTTTATTTATTAGAACACAATCAAAATATCATCACAGTTATCCTAAAGTATTTTATATTATCTGATGCTATTGTGAAACATGTTATTTCCCTGCTTAATCCTTTCATCATTTGTATAAAGGAAGGCTACTGATTTGTTTGGCCATAGATGATAATTCTCAATAACATATTCACACACCAGATCCAAGAAGACATCAAATGGAGAGATCATCCATCATGATCAAGTAAGATTCAGGCTCCTGGGGAAGAAAGAAGCAGTGTTCCTTAGCACACATGGGAGATTCACTGTTTCTGGGAAAAAAAATATTCTGTTATTTCTTTTTAATTTTTAAAATAATCATTGTACATATTATTATTCATGTGTTTGTGATACACAAAGACATTTTTATATAAGTATATAGTAAATTTTGAGCACATTCCACTTTATATCTTCCTCTTTCTCCTCCCCTATTCCTTATGGGTCTCTTGTTTAGGTCAGACTATATAACATTTCCTTAAATGTCATAAATATGATCTTATATCCCTGCATCAAATCCAGAACAGATATAGGAAGTAAATCAACAACATATTTTTCTCATTTTAGGACTAAATTATTGTTCAGTATAAGATTATCTTAATTTCTATAAAATTTTAACTGGAAAATACAACTTTTTTTCTTTTATTATGGCTGAAAAATTTAAACTAAGCATATATACAATGTTTTCTTTTAGCACTTTTGTGATGCTAAATATCTAACTTGGTTTCATAATATATAAACACTATCCACTGGAGAAAACAAACCAAGTTATGTTTGATTCACCTACTTTCAGAGGAACATTGAGATTTCTGAGAAAGCAAAATTTCTAAGACCCAAAGACATAGCATTTCCTTTTCCTACCTTAGCAAATACAATGCAACAACCATTACTTGCCTGGACCTAAGAAAGCTGGGGGTAGTCAAATGAGAATGAAGTAAAATCAAAGCTTTTACCACTCAGTGTGACAATACAGGTAATAGTTAGACTCAAAAATATCAATGGTTCCAAACTCACTTTCCCCATGAAGGAGATTGTCATTTGCTCAATTAGAGTACAAATCAACTTCATTTAAAAGGTCCTTGAATAAAAACCTCCTGTCCTTACAGGGTCACAGAATGGAAAAAAGAAAAAGAAAAAAAAAAAAAAAACAAGGGGATGTACTAGGAATGGAAGAGTGTTCAGCACTGATTTAGAAAGAAAAAACAAAAAGTTTCTTGAACTCTCCAACTACCTATCTTCATATTCTTCCTAATAAAAACATATTATAGCATCAGTGCAGAAGTCCCCTGAGAAAGGTCTTTATTCAAAATTCCAGGTGAAATCTTTTTTGTTTGAAAATGACTTTTACTAGAAATATATGCTTCTCTCATATAAAGCATACTGGCCACTGTTTCCACTTCCAGCACTTTTCCCACCTTCCTTTTCCTCTAGATCCACTTGCCCTCTGTTTCCACTTCATAGAAGATCAGACTTCCAAGAGATGGCAGTCAAATAGAAAAATAAACAAACAAACAAACAAACAGGAAATAATAAGCTAAGGCAAATTCTTCATTCCAAGGCTGGACAAAGCATCTCAATAGAAAGAGAAAGACTCAAAGAGCAAACAAAAAAATCAGAAGCACTCCAGCTCCCATTTTTAGGAGTCCCACAAATACTAAAATAAGTCTGAACATGTTTTCAGAGAATCGAATGAGAGCCCATGAAAATACTGTGTCTGTATGCTTGCTACTTCTATCTATGTGAGCCTATGTGAGCCTTGATCATTGAATTAATGGGCTGTGTTCTCCTGGTATCCTAGTCTCTCATCCTGTGTCAGATGGAGACTTCTGAAGATAGGCATGGAACAAAAATTCCCTGTAGGGGTTTTAGATATTGTCTATGTACCATGTCTTCTTGTATGCCACACTCTCTCCAGAGACCTCTTATGTAAATCTTTTGTTAATGTTTATAGTTCATCTAGAAAATCATTCATAGTCTTTAGGACAGGACCTGACATATTTAAAGAAAACATGCAAATGATGCTTATCAATAGTAGGTAGAAAATATAATGAAAACAACTAGGAGCATTCGCAAAAGGGAATGTAAGAGCTGAGTGTAAAACCAAATCTCTGAGTGAAATACAGTGAGGGCCATTTATGGTAAACACATGAACAAGATCAAGTCCTGCTTTTCTTTTGGGTTATTTTGGTTCAGGCAAGCACAGAAGCATGCCTGCTGCTTTAAGTATATACGTTTTTCTATACTTATCCTAGTATATAGCAATCACTGATTGTTGTTACTCATCAAAATGGAACAAGAAAAAGTAACTCATGGACAAAAAAAAGTAATGAATGAGTGATACTAGTGACTATTCTACTGCAGTTACCCAATCTTTTTTATTTCATATTGGAGTCCACGCAGCATCCTAAGGCTTTCTGGAACATCAGTTTCAAGGAAATGTATTGTCTCAGGGTGACAAAGGCCAATTTCTCAGCACAAAGAATATTTATTTACTTTAGAGGGACAGGAGGAAGGAAATAAGATACTAAAACAGGAGACAGAGGACAAAGGAGAAGGAGAAGGGAACAGAGGTATTTGTCCCTCAGGAGCAAAAAACTGGCTCTGGATAAAAAGGTCACAGACGTTGCATATAGGAAAATGACAGTTTAAAAAGTTACAAGGAGAAACCCTGTGTTACAATGACGTATTTTATTTTTATTGAGTATGTTAATTAATTGTCAAAGGAGCCAAAGGTGGCTTTTGATTGCTGAACTTCAATACTTTGATAGCTGAGTCTTAGTAGTCAGCCTCAGGTGAGGGATTTGCACAATAAAAGAATAGACTTTGGTGGCTAGCTTTTGGAATATATTCTAACATTTTTTTTCTTTTTTCTTTTTAGCAAGGCAGAGAAAATGGGGAGAAGGACGAGACCTACCAGAGTCATGCTCACCACTCTCAAACTGGCCAGAGTCCCTTCAACAATGAAGTTTTTAAAAGAACATGAGTTCTCTACATTCTCAAGCTTTGATATTTCAGTGTTCATTTCATTCTCAGACTGGAACCAAGAAAATAAAAATTTTCGTAACTTATAATTCAGAAATATATGTTTATAGAGACTTGCCAAAATGTTTAAAGTATTTCAATTATGTCAAAGCAAATATCTGCTCTTCACTCATTTGTGGTCTTTATATTCGATTCTCAGCAAAGAGAATGGAGGTAATCCTTGAGCAGCCAGATCTATTCCTGCAGCAAGACAAAATCTCACCTTCTCTAAAATGCAACAGAGTAAACACAGAAAAAATAGAAGAGATAAAAATTTAAAAGAACTGATGTTGGGCAGGCAAAAGAACATTAATTACTATCTAACATGACAAAGATTTTGAATATGTAACATATTGGCCTAAAGTATCACAGAGAAAATTTCAAAGCTTGATTTGATAAATCTATAGTATTAAGTTAGTTATAAATATTGAAAGTATATTCTATAAGACATTTAAAAAATAGATTTATGGAGAAGTAACCCATATCTCCAAAACTGACTCATCTAAAATGTATAATTTGATGACTTTATTATCTTCACAATTAGGAAACCATTACTGTGATCAATTTTGAGTATTCCAGCACCAGTAAAGCCACCGTTTGCTTGGCTATTGTATTTGTAGTTGTATATTCAAAGGGCATGAAGTCAGCAAACATAGTTGTTTATATCTCTAAAAGTGGTGGAGTCTGAGAGAATGGAGCTGATATATGAAACAGACTAAAGGCTCATGTGATAGCCAACTTTATTCACAACAACAGAATATTTATACTCGAGTTTGAAAAGATTTTAAAGCGTACAATCACAAAGGCAAGTCAAACATGACAGGCAAACAGCATGAAACAAAACTTTGTTTTCTCACAGTGGCATATAATCAAATAACAATGGCAAGTTGTAATGAATAATCAGAATAAAAACCCATTCGTATCCATGAAGCTGGGAAGGGTATGAAAACATAATCTAAAATCAATTCTGTTTTTGAGTAAAATGAGGTTATAATGCATTGTTTGGATTTCTTGGGATATTCCCACAAGCACTCAGAAATTTCCTAACACATTATTATTAGACTGTGCCTGAATACAGTGGTCCTTGCACACTTATGTTTATAGTCTAGTATTCACAATATCTAGGAAGTAAACCCAGTACATATATACAACAAAAATTTCTATATCCAGAGGGAAAAAATTTCATGACATTTGGACAAAATCTACTACAAATTATTATGTCAAACAAAATGAACCAAATTAACACAACACCATTTTTTCCTTTATATGTAACTTAAATTAAAGTTTATATATACATATATATATTCACATATATAATTTGTATGTGAATTTACATATGTCTTCATATATATAATTTATATATATACATATATGTATGGGTTTTTAATTAAGAAGTGAGAAAGAGATCATGAGAGGGTATTAATACATCTTAAGGCTGGGAAATAACAATAAGACACATTTATTAGGAAGTTAGTATAGGAGACAAATATGAGAAAATGGGGAATCATTTGAAGTACAAGACACACAAGGAATGACAGTACATAGAAGGAAAAATGAGAAATAAGTCTGATGACACAATCATGAAGATGTCATTGTTAAAACCATTGATTTGTAATATAAAATACAAATTAATGGTAACAACTTTTAAGTGTAAAATGTTACGCTGGTAAATGCTACGGAACATCTTTAAGTGTGTGTACAGAATTTTCAAATATCTTCTGTGATGGAGACTCATCCTGCTGTAGTCATTGGGTAACTTAAATTTTTGTTATTGAAATAAGAATTCTTTATCTGTTCAAATATTCCCTCAAAATATAAGTACAGCATTTGCAAACTTTGTCATTGTATTGTGCATTTTAATTTTATTTTGACATACTGTTTTCTGAAGTACACTTTTTAAAAGAGGCCCAATTTATGTATTTTTTTCTGGTCTGTGTTATGTGCCAGATCTACAAATGCAGTATAAAATCAAAGGTCATAAAATCTCCTATATTCTATTGATTCATCTCTATTTTGCTAATGTCACTCATTCTTTTGATTGCTGACCTTTTTTGCAGTGAGTACTATAATCATGAATGTGTCAGACTTCTAAGTTTGTTATTTTATTAGATACTTTAGATTGTAATACTTCCAATTTTCATATGGATATTTTGACTGTCTCATATTTTGCAAAAATACCACCAGGCATTTTAGAATGATAATGAGCAAAAAGTAGGTAAGAACTGCCACCCAAACACTAAAATGTTCAATCTTTGAAGATAAAATTTATTATATCTTATTAATAATGTTAAATTGTGCTGATATTGTTTTTTTAGAATTAATTTCACATAGTTCTTTCTATCACTAAAGCATTCTATGCTTTGACATGCTTTAAGTATAATTATTTTCTATATATCCTTCTCATGACTTGGATGTTGCTTTTGTAAGTGCTTAAAAATGAAATTGATTTTTGATTTTTGATCTCTCTTATGCAACCTTGCATAAAGAGTTTAATAACTAGTCAGGTTTCAGTGTGTTTCTCAAGACAATGAACAATATAACACCATCTGTGTAGTGAACAGAGACAGTTTTATTACTTCCTTTACCATCTGTGTGCCTTTCTTTTCTGCCTAACTATTCTGGATAAAAATGCCAGTAAAACACTGGATACAAGTAGAGGGTGTAAATATCACTGTCTTATTTCCGAGTTTAGGAAAAGCATTCAGCTTTTCCTATTAAGTGTCACTTTACCTATGGGACTCAGATTGTTCATCATGAGTGTGGGCCAGCATATTCAATTTTATGAATTGAAAGTGCTCCCTCTGCTCCTAATATTTTCAGCACTTTTATTGTGAATATATTTTGGACTTCTCTCAAATGTTTTTCTTTATCTGTTGATGATTATGACTATTTATCCTTTGTTGTTGTAGTTTTATGGGGAAAAGCATATATGTTTCCAAAATAAGTTAAATTAATATTCATAATACAAATACCCACCTGCTAATCTTTGTGACATGTTGATGGATTTTATTTTCTAGTATTATTGAAGATGTTTGTATTTATATTCACATGATACATTAATGTATAATTTTATTTTCTTGTGAAAGACGTCGTCAAAATACTTCTGCTATTATGAGACGAATTTTGAAGTGCTTTTATTTTATAGATTACAGAAATTTGAGAATATATAAGAATGTTCCTTTAACTATGTAGTTGATTTCAGAATTTCACACCCTGGGCCAGATACTTATTTTTAGTAGGTATATTTCTGTTATCTAACTCAGTATATACTTCTTACAGGTTTTCAGAGTTTCTGATTCTTCTTGACTCAGTGTCAAAAGTTCATATCTTTCTAAGAGTTTTCCATTTTATCTAAGATATCTATGAAGCAGAGTTTACATCCCACTGAGCTGGAAATAGGGGTGGAGGGAGGGAAGAAGTGGGTCATCATTCAAATGTCACAAACTTTTACTTTTTTATTGAATTTTTACAGACTTTCTTACATAATATTCTTTCTTTTCTCTTTTCTACATGCCTTTAGGGTATTCTTCAGAGATTTTTGAATGCTTGCAAGTTTTTTGACAAGTTCAGATGGTTATAGAGCTTGCATTGAGGGGCAAGTCTGTGGAGGTCCCCACTCTGCCATTTTCAACTTTAACTTGCATTCTACTTTTGTCAGAGCATAACTATGTCAGTCTCCATTTTCCAGTGGATTGTCGTATACTGAATGCTCCTTTCAGAGTTTATTTTATTCTATTTTATTTATTTTTACTACTTTTTCTTAATGTCAGAGCCAGCGCTTGTTCAACCCTATGGGTAACTTTCAAGGTCATGTACATTTCTAACCATAAATTAACAAAAATTACTTAATCACAAGTGTTTCTCAGTAAGATGTTTTATAGCCTTACTATTTTTAAACTAGAAAATAGCATGTATTCTTCAACGAATCCTTGACTTTTGTTAACTAACATTCGTCAGTCTGAGTTGCTGTAACAAAAAACTATAGACTGGATGACTTAACCATTGTAATTGTTATTTACTTTTTCCTTTTTGGGGGGCCTGCAACCCAATTCCCAAATTATCACACAATGTATTATTATTACTTATGAATTCAAGGCCTTAGCTTAGACTGTTTCTAGCCAGCTTTTCTTAAATTATTCCTTTTACCATTTGCCTCTGGGTGTTTATCCTTTTCTATTCATATAGCTTTTCTTTCCTTCTTACTCTCTGGGTGACTGGCTGTGTTGCTGTGTGGCTTGCTCTTAACACACTCCTTCCCTCCTTTTCTTTATCTTCTCTCGTTTTCTCCTTCTATTTATTCTCTTAGCCTTACAGCCCCACCTATCCCTCTCCTGTCTAGTTATTGGTTGTTCAGTTCTTTATTAGTCCAATTAGGTATTTAAGACAGGCAAAGAAACACAGCTTCACAGAATTAAACAAATGCAATATAAATGAATGCAACACATCTTTGTATCATTAAATGAATATTCCTCAGCATAAAGAAATGTAACACAGTATTCCACAACACTAACATGAATGTATTTTCCACTTAAATGTTGAACTTCATTTATACTTTTTTATTGATTCTTTGGGGGTTGTGCAAGGTGGCACACACTAATCACAGCAATAGGAAGGCAAAAGAAGGCACATACCTGGATCAAAGTCAGGCTTATCAATGGATAAAGTTCAAGGACAGCCTGGACTAGACAAATAAACCCTATGTTAAAAAAAAATTCATATTATATATTCTGATCCTCATCTTCCCTTCCTTCATAATTGTTCAGATCCTTCCCATCTCCTCATTCACCAAAGTCCTAACTTTCTCCTTAGAAAACAAATAAATGAACAAGCCAAAATTACTTCAAAAAAGAGAAAGCATAAGACACACACACACACACACACACACACACACACACACACACACACACACACGAAGATACATACAATTGCTATTTTCTTTTCTTATTGCATGGTTTATTCTACCTAACATGTGAAATAATAGCTTTTTTTCAAGAAAATAACCAAGGAGTGTAGGAAGAAGTCAAAGTGAGTGTTCCTTCAAATTTCTCACAGAAATCAATATAAACATGTTAAAACTAAAGAATACTGTCGTGCCTGAACAGTATTTGATGAAGGAAATAGCAATGTGATTTCTCTAACTGTTGCTATTACCTCAATATTGAGAGAATGTTTTCAAATGCAGGAGAGGAATAGTGCTCTCTCTCTTCTAGGGGTCCATAATAGATAATTTTAGTGGTTGAAGACACAGGGTAGTTGTGTGCTAACTGTATCTAGTTTCTTATCATTAACTTTAGTTAAGATGTCAGTTCTAGCACAATTTTCACTTTTGATAAATATTTACTTACTTGTGAAGTCAGAAAAATTGCTTATGACACTGACTTTCAAAAATAACAAAGTGATCTAACTGCTTCATGGCCATCACTTAGCAGCACTGAGGTTATACCTGGCCTTTTAACCATTACAATTGCTACACATGAAAGCATGTACCTCTGTCACTTATTAATTAATATCTTGTTCAATATATAAATGGGGATGCCATCATGGACAGGGAAAAGCCCACAAGACCTCAGTCTTACATGAAGAACTATAGGTAACTAAGAATATCTAGGATTTGGAGAGGCAGCCTTTTCTTTGGAAGAGTACACCAATTGGTTGTCCAGTGTCAAATGGTAAAGCCCTGAAAACATTATAAATAAACTCTATGGACTAGAAAGGTTATTGTTTAAAATATTTTTGTTATAAATATATGCATGCAATAACATTGATTTTACTAATTAGTGAAAAGAGACCATTGTTGTGGTAAATTTTATTTAAAATATATTATTATAAGATAAATATTTATTGGTAAATAAATTAATACTCACAATAATAGGCTATAACTTAGGAATGTATCTGAACAATTGAATGGACAAGTGATGGACAATGATCTAGTCTCTCTAGAAGGTAGGAACAAACGGGCCTCCCCAAGATCTCAGCAGCCCCCACTCTTGAATGGGACTGACCACTCCCCCATCAGGAGCCCAGGACCATGGATAAGTAGTATCCTCTGACTTTATCAGCTAATACTTGAATCTTACCACATCTCCTCCTTTTGTTTAACTAAGGTTTAAACTAAAACTATTTAGGAATTATTGTGAGGTAATATTTAGAAGGGGATAAGGCACAAACTATAACTAAAACTTAACATATATAAAATATATTATATATTTTTAGAATATTGGTAGATGGTAGAGTGTATAAACTATTTTAAAATTCTTTATTTGGGAAAGTGAAAATCTAATATTTGAATTTTTGTTAAGGGATAATATGGTAGTAACTTTAAATATTTATTGTTTAATCTCTTGAAATTTATAAGCACATGGGAGTACTTTCTTTTAAAATTTGGGAGAGGACAGTGACATAGCTATTTGGACAATCATTAATGTTTTTTGTATCATTGTAGCATTTATCATTTTGGCTATAGGCCTATGGTATTTGACAAATCTTTTTATAAGCAGGGCATTTTTGGAGGGACTGTTTTATTTTGTTTGGGCAGGTTTGTTAGTTTTTATTTATTATTTTATTTATCTAGCTTGGACATTATGTGTGTGTTGTCAGCAATTGAGGTAAGGGCACTTTTTTATCTAACCATCCATTTTCTGTTAAAAGGACAAACTTTAAAGGAGTGTCTTTAATGCTCAACTCCATTTTGGGAAAGTAACAGTGACACTAGGAGTCATCACATCTCTTATGGCCGAATTTTGAATAGCAAATGTTAAATGTCAAATTTTTGAGGTCTATGAAATGGTTGAAGGCTTTTGTTTATCTATGGTATTTTGATTCATATATGAGATGATTGTGACTTGGCAACTTAAGTAATGTTGACCGTAGTTTTTATCATTTTAAGTATTGAAATTTGTATTGTAAAATTAGGTTATCTATAAAGGGATGTATAAACTTTGAGTAATGACTTTTAGTATGACTATTAAACATTAGTTAGAGGTATATATATTAATATATATATTATGTAAAATGGTAACACTATTTTTGACATATATATATTATCTAAACAGAGGTATATAAAACATCTTGTCCAACTATCATAACTAGTGCAATTATATATTATGTTTAGTATAGTTAAATGGAGGTAGTAATTGTAGAGTGGACATGACAATAATGTGTAAATATTTTAAACAGAGGTAGAAGTGCATGTAAAATATAACAGTTATAGATTTAATTTTATATAATAGTTATAGGTTTAATTTTAGCTGTCAGAGTACATGATCTTTATTGTAGTCTACAATCTTTAGCTTCATTGGCACGGATCTGTGATCTATCTCCTAAAGTTGAACACTCTGCTTGTCTTTTGTTTTTTGACAATGATTAAAACATAAATGGACTCCCAACCTCTTATGCTGGTGGGCACAGTTTGGCCCTACCCTGGGCACCAGATGTGGTGGTAAATTTTATTTAAAACATAGTAATATGAGATAAATATTTATTGGTAAATAAATTAACACTCACGATCACAGCTATAATTTAGGAATATATTTGAACAATTGGATGGACAAGTGATGGGCACTGATCAAGTCTCTCTAGAAGGTAGGAACAAACAGGCCTCCCCAAGATCTCAGCAGCCCCTCTTAAATGGGGCTGGCTACTCCCCATTCAAGAGCCTAAGACCCTATATAAGTGTTTTCTGACTTTATCAGCTGATACTTAAATCTCCTCACAGACCATAATTTTGAATGTGATTGGGAGGATTGTAAAAAGGTATAGAAAAAGGATAAATGTTCATATTATATTGTACCTTCAAAATTTTAAAGGAAACTTGCTTTTAAAAAAGAAAGGAAGAGAGAGAAAAAAAATCTTCAAAAAAGCCCAGAGTAACTTAAAACAATATAATCTTTGGCTTGAAGAATGTTGGGTATTTTATTGATATTATATGTTTAAAGTTTTATCTCTGGAACTATTGCACAGGGTAACCTAGTTTCTAAATTGGCATGTTCAACATGGCTTACAGAAAAACATAGAGTAGAGTCAACCATTTTTTCTATTGAATTATTATTATTCAAGTTTTTTCATAAACTATAGTATGATCATATTTTTTCCATCACCTAATACTTTTCAAATCTACCGCACCTGTCTACCTACCTCACTTTATGGTTCTTGCTCAAAAACAATTAAAAACTAAACAAAACAAAAAAAACCAACATAAGCAAAAACAAATGAGACAAAATTACCAAACCAAACAAACAGAACATAAAAAAAAAAACCAAACAAACAAACAAACAAAAAAACATGGAGTGTGTTTTGTGTCTGCCAACTATTCTTGGGCATGGGTCCTACTTGGAATATGGTAGACATACCCAGTGACACTCTTCTGGAGAAGACTTACTTAACATTTTTAGAACTAGTAACAATTGCTTAAAGCTTTTGGTGTAGGGATGGGACTTTGTGCTCACTTCTTCATACTGAATTTTATCAGGCTAGAACTTGTCCAAGTCTTATGCATTCTGTCCTAGACTTTGTGAATTCATATGTAAATCAGCCCCATTGTGTCTGGAAGATGCTGTTTTATTGGAATCACTTCTGGCTTTTATAATCTTATTGCATTCTCATATGTATGACTTGAAAAGAAAAAATTGATAAAGACACCCTGCTTAGGATTGAATATTCTGAAATCTCTCATTCTCTGCTCAGTTTTGAGTCTTGTGTTAATTGTAATCTGTTGCAAGAAGAAACTTATCTGATGGGGACTGAGTTGTGAAGTGATCTGTAGGTATGAAAATATATTAGTAGTAGTCATTTTGTTGCTATGTTCATTTAGCAGAACAATAGTAGTATATCTTTACCTAGGCGCATGATATATGTAGTCTCAGGTTCTTGACCACTTTAGCAGTGCCAAGTACAGGTTACATCTCATGGCTTAGGACTTAACTCCAATTTTAAAAGTGATTGTTTAGCCCCTTTCCCCACTACTACAGCAATCCATCTTACAGGCAGATTATTGTTGTAGGTTGCAGGATGCATATCCAGGTAACACTGATGGTTACTTTTCTTCTCTTGTAGTATGTATAATATCTGCTGGTAACATAATTGTTAGTCAACAGGAGTAAAGTTTTTACTTGGGTATCAACTTAATTTGTCCATGTTTGGTTATATAAGTAAGTAAATAGGTAAGTGCTATTTTCATAAATAGGACCTCACTATAAGATTGTGAAAGGTAGCCAATTCACAACAGTTTGTGATGTCTGGGGGTGGGGTGTATGAGACACTTTGGTCCAAGTTTGAGGCTTTTGTATTAAGTCTTAGAAAAACAGTTCTTTAGGGCAAGTTTATTTAAGCTGTTTTCTCATTTCAGCACTGGAATTCTAATTTTCTGTATTTAGTTTCTGATCTTTCAAAAATCTGTGTCTACATTCAAACATTTCATATTATAAATTTCCAACCTCCAGTCCATGCAGCCAATTTTGAAGTTCAGGAAATATTTTACATCCTTAACAAAGTCAATAAAAGCTTTACTAAGTTTAATATTGACTGTCTCAATAATTAAAAGGACTCATTCGAGTGGATATTTGCAAAATATATGCGATTGTCTTCAAGGTATTCTATCATTTTCAGAATCAGAAGTTCAACTCAACATAATGCATCAATGTCATCTTCTTTATCATCTGCACCATAAAATGTCTTATATAATGCAGAATTCTGAAAGAGACAAAAGTGTGATTTAGCTTAATATACATTTGATTGACCACTAATATGCTAGAGAAAGATTATAAGGAGGGATATTAATAGATTACAATTGTAGCTGCATCACTTTAAAGGAAGTATGAAGATGAGGAGAAGAAAGAGAAATGAAACATATACATATAGGATTTATTAGAGCAAATTACAGGCTGGGACCCAACTATTCCAATAATAGTTGTTCTCTGATGGGAAACTACAAGAAAGCAAGAGTTACTAAGTCCAGTTCATGAGGCTAGTTATCTTAGCTGCTCTTAGGTATACACCAGAATTCTGAAAAAGTAGACTCTAATGCCATTGAAGGAAAGAATGTTTCAGTGGGATTTAGGGCAAGCAGGCAAAGGAGAAGAACTTTCTTCTCCCATATCCCTTTAATAGTCTGTCACTATAAGGTAGTCCAAGATATAAGGTGAGTCTTCTTTACCTCAAATAAGCCAATAAAGAAATATACTCACAAGTATACCCAGCTAGGTAATTCAGAGTGCACAGAAATTCGAGTATTTAAAGTTCTGAAAACTAGGAGTTCAATATCAAAAGACTGGCTAGATGGGTCTGATTCCATTATGAGATCTCCATCCTCTTTTACAGGAAAGGAATGCTATTTTATTACTTGGAGAAATGAGAAAGAACAAAGAAAATAGACTGAATGTTTCCTTTTAATGACACTGATGCATGCTGTGAATGACTTGTCCTTCTTATTGCTTTATTTTAGACTGTGTTACATAGCCCAGGTAAGCCTGGGATACTCTAGTTTAGGCTTGGGTCTCCAGTTTGCAATCTTCTTGTATTAGCCTCGCAATGTTAACATTATAGGTATGCACTATCATGCTAGACTCAGATCTATAGTTACTGTTCTATAACTAGGCCCCTCAATCCCATCTCCTAAAACT
This sequence comes from Phyllotis vaccarum, assembly GCA_033318265.1. NCBI lineage: Eukaryota > Metazoa > Chordata > Mammalia > Rodentia > Cricetidae > Phyllotis > Phyllotis vaccarum. The sequence continues at coordinate 92,001,009 of JARWLC010000005.1, read as the reverse complement.
CTACAATGATGACACAATTTCACCGTGAGTTTTGAAATGACCTATACTGAAACCAAAGTATTAAATAATATTTAGTTTTCCATGAAAACTGGTCAGTCTAGAAATAATATATACACAAGCCACACTAAGTGGGTGCAGTAGCTTGTATTTAGACACTTATGCATATATGCTTATGTGTATAACAATGATATTTGAGAGAGAGTCAATTGGGGAATGTGGAAGGACAGAGAGAGGTGGGAAGAGGGAGGGTATGTGAGGGATAAAAGGGGGGCAGGTAGCGGGAAATTATGTAATTTTATTTTAACTGAAAAATAAAACATGACTGAAGATAATTTGAGAGATATAGGAGAATTAGATTCATCATGGTTTTTAAGTAATAAGATATTGGTGAGAAAGCATACATAAACAATATATGGTAAAGGATATAGTTATCTTGGGACAAACTATAAGAAAAAAAATTGATAAGAGAATATGTAAGTTGTGTTTTTTATTTATAATTTTGTTTGGCAGCTATGAAATTTGTTTTATAATCCTCATACTTTAGATGTACAAAATTAAGTATCATCAGAAGATTCTGTTTTAATCAAGAGAATGAAAACTTTTCAAATGAAGAGTTTGTAGACAGTATTCATCATGAGCTATATGTAGCTTTAAATGCAATATTAAATTGCATAGGGCACTTGGGAGAGGTGGTATGTAGTGGGATTATGTAGTTACATTGTCAATAATTGTCCTATCTACTGGTTGAATAAAAATGCTGATTGGCTGAAGGCAGACAGGAAGTGTGGGCAGGTCTAAGATTATGAAAACTCTGGGAACAGGAAGAGTAAAGGAGAGATGCCACAGAGATGCCAGACAAGGAAGCAGATGCAGAGGACTCCTATGCTGCTCTGAGAAAAGGTAGTGAGCTACATGGATGAACAGGATAAGAATCATGGGTTAGTTTAAGGGTAAATAGTTAGCAAGTTATATGCCTGGATCCCAGGTCAATTGGTGTACAATTAATATAAGCATCTGTGTGTCTCAATGGGACTATGGAGCTATGGGTCTTTGGGTTCAGATCACAAGGCTAGGCCAGAAAGTCCAGGCCAGAAACATCATACCACAAATTGCAGCCCAGTGTGGGTTTTATAACCTGCATAATAGTAAGCTTAAAATGGTCTAGAGCACAGAAACAGAGTCAAAAGTAGCTTCCAAGTTGTGCCACTCATGTGGGCCATGGTAAAGAGACTAAGTGGTGTATGGGATTAAATTATAAAATGATGTATTTGCTGCTTTCAATTTAAGCTGAACAAGGCCAGTTCCTGAGCCTCAATGTAAGCAAGAAGCTGTATATGGTAGATTTAAGGCTTCTGTTAATAAGAACAAAAAAGGAACAGAGTCAAAGATGGCTTCTTAGTGGCAGTATTTTCTGGATCATATCTGTTTGCTGGAGGAAAGCAGAGACTTGATGTTTTTAAGAGAAGCTTCCTGAATCAGCCTTAGAGGGAAAACACTTGTGAGTCTTTTAAGAGGCCCTGCTGCCATCTACTTAAATGGAGTTAATGAGCAGCAGATGGCAATGTTTTACTTGGTGGTTATATGGACCCTAAAATTCCCCTTAGTGGTAATTGTGGGTTCTACCAGTACCTCTGCTAAAAAGATAAATCCTATGAAGCTAGATTAGGAGTTGTGTGGAGCCAGTCAGCCATCATAGTGAAGCCTTTAATCTTAGCTGCACCTTGGTAGATTAAAGGTGTGTTAAGAAACAGAAAGAAATCAAGGGAGCTGAGTGGAGTCAGTCACCCTAGCCAAGAGAAGATGTGGTCAGAAACATAAAAAGATAAGAAATAAGAGATATACAGTAAAGACAGATCTAAAGAACTCTAAATGGTTTAGAGTGTGTTAATATATATGTAGGCTTGATGGAGAAAATATAAGGAAAAAAATAGAGAAAGTCCTTTAAAAATGAGTGAAGAAAAATTATAAGCTATATAAGGAGAATATTACAAAGAGTCTGGATACTGTATGTTATTGTCTTGTTTTTAAGTTTTTTACTGAAAGTGAAGCAGTAAAAGTTGCTAAAAAGCCATTTGACTACAAATGTTCCTGGATTAATCCAACTTATATATTTTATAAATGAGTTTACTTTGAAATTGAAATCAAAACATATACTACTTTGGAGAAGAGATTTTCTTTTTATTTCCACAGAAAATAAGAAGCTATGGATTTACTCCTGGTTAAAGAAAATAAGAGTTGATAGAGGCAGAGCCCCTGAGAAATCTCCAATGGAAAAAGATACCTCACATAATTTAGCATTTCAGAGCACCTCTGTTGAAGTTTCCTCTGAGCTCTGTATCTAAAACTACTTCAAAGAGACTGGCTGAGATGACCCAGCCTTAGAGACTACTCCACTAAAGACTTGTCCATAATCCTAAATTTTTCTTTGGGTCCCCATGGGATTGCCAGTGCCCCCATTCAGCAGGACGTAGCCTAGAGAACAATGCCCACATTCCCCAAAAAGGATTATGGATTTTTGTATTTGTTTACAGTGTTGTTTATAAGTTGTTATAGGTAACAGGAAAAAAAAAGGATAATAGATTTGGGGTTATTTTAAAAAGATAAAAGGGGATATGTAGTGGGATTATGTTACATTGTAAATAATTGTCCCACCTACTGGTTTAATCAAAACACTTATTGGCCAAAGGCAGACAGGAAGTGTGGGCAGAGCTACTATACTAATTAAACTCTGAGAATAGGAAGAACAGAAGAGAGCGGAGATGCTACAGGTATACCAGAACAGCAGATGCAGAAAACAACTATGCTGTTCTGAGAAAAGGTACTGAGCTGCATAGCTGAACAGGATAAGAATCATGGGTTAGTTTAAGAGCAAGAGCTGCAAGTTATATGCCTGGGCCCCAGGTCAATCGGTTTACAATTAAGATAAGCATCTGTGTGTTTCAGTGGGACTATGGGACTGTGGGTCTTGAGAGTCTGGGCCACAAGGCTAGGCCAGAAAGTCCAGGCCAGAAACATCATACAATAGTGATATTCATAGCAGTATTCCAAATATGTTTATGGATATGAGACCATCAAAGTGAATACAGAAGAACATTTTAATCCTACACAAACAAGTACATGAAACTAAGAAATTCTGAAAACAGAGCCAGAAAAATAAAAACTGCATTTTAATTCTTGAAAATCTACATACAAACGTCATTATATAGACTGAACAGGTTCTGTATATGTATTAGGAATATAATGTATAAACTTATATGATTGCAACAACAATTAATGAAAACAAAGAAGCCATGAATATAAAAAGAGTAAGAAGGAGTCTATGGGAGGCCTGAGAGAAAGAAAGGGGAAGAAGGAAATAATGTAATTGTAATATTAAAATAATAAGCAAAAGAGTTGACATAAGACATTTTAAAAGTCTCACAAGGGGGCCAAAAAGCACACGTTTTTTTGAGAACAAAAACCCAGAGTGAACATAAAATAAAAAAAAAAAAAATTACACTTGATTGGAAGGTTGCAATTTGAAAATCTGGCTGCATAATTAAGCAGTTGATATGACATCCCATTCCCTTTTCTCCTTAATCGTAAGCTTTCAAGGTTTGCTTTTCTTTTAAAAGAAAATGACTTTGCAGAGAAAATATATTCAAAACAGAAATTGTTTTACTTTTCATGAATTTCCCAAGTGTAAAGAGTATAGTGCTGCAAAAAGTTATTCTGAGAATTTAGAACATGCATTAGGGATCTCTGCTGTTGTAGCCATTAAAACCCTCAGCTTTGAAAACACAGCCAGAAAAAATACTTGATGTATTTAAAATCTTGATCACAGACAATCACATCTGATTTCTTTTCTTTAGCTGCAATTTTTGACTGTGAAGCACTTCTCAAAGAACATTTTCTGTTATTCATGGATTTTGAAAAGGAATTTATTTTCCCACGATAATTATTCAAGCAGATCAAGACCTTCCGATGAGTTAAAACTGTGCAATACATGTGATTTACCCAGAAAAACAGTATTCCTTTATCTGCAATTTTATTTTTCCAAAGTTCAGTTATCCACAGTCAAACACAGCCTGAAATATCAAATGAAAGTTCCAGAAATAACTAGCTCATAAATTTTAAATCGTGTGCTATTTTCAGTACCAGGGTTAAAGTTTCACTATATTGCTAAGTTCTGCCCAGAATATGACTCATTCCTTTAATGCATAAATCCCAAATGTTTTCACTATGTTGGCTAGGAACTTAAGAGTTCTCCTAGTTACTAGACCATTATTGTAGAATCAGTACACTCTTATTCAAGTCACTTTAACAATTACTTCCAAATGCCAAAGTGCTGATGGAAACAAGACATCCTTTAGGTTTATGTGGCAGCACACAGAATTGAGAAGACAGAATGTACATATGTTCTAGTCTGACCTACAACTTTAGGAATCTATTGAAAATCTTAGAGCTCTTCCACAGCAGAGGAAGGAGGATACTGATTATAACATGATGATGATAGAATATCTATACAGTAGTACAATCAACCAATTTGGTCCTAAAGAAGTTCTTGAAATAAAAACAAAACAATGGTTTTCTTAAAGGGAGATAATAAATTAGTCTAAGATGGGCATTTGTTAATCTCTGTAATTGTGCATATCTGAGGCTATTTTAATTTGTGTACTAAAGAAAAATGTAATGTGTAACTAAGTAGTCAGAAAAAATATGCTGTGAAAAATTTGAGAGGGAAACTGATAAGACACAGAGAATGGGGGCAAAATTGGATACCACTGTGATTCATTGCTCTGAGTGAGGGGTTCTCTGGGCAAATCTTTACCAAGTGAGAGGGACCAGATTAGATTATCTATCAGAAAAACAATTGATAAAAGGAAGTATCAAAAATGAAGCAAATAGAAAGATCTCTTAAATAATTTTCAGCTTATGATAATCGAATATTAATTATTCAAAATTAAATTGCATACATAAACCAGTAATGCTCCTTGTTATGTTTTTGTTCCTTATAAGTTTATTTATATTTTACTTTTAATTTATACAGAAAAATTGTACATTTTCATGGTATAGTATGACATATTAATACCTCTAAACATGGTGCAATGTTTAAAACTCTTCAGCAATTTACTATGTCCTTGTGATAGAAACATTTGATATCCTTTTTCTAAACTTTTACAAAATATACAGCACAGATTTATGGTCACTATTCTGTAGAATAGAAGATGGCAATTTATTTCTTTTATCTAATTATACTTTAGTGTCTCTTAGCCAACTTTTATGCTTATCATATTATTACAGGCAAATGAAAATGTTTTGGTAAGATGCTCATACTTTGTTTAAAAGTTCATTTTGTATATACTCAACTTTAACCTATACAATAATTATTTTTCTGTAATGTTTTCATTAAAAATAAATAGCACTGGAAAAATATTGGGAACATTATAATTATAATGAAAATAGAAGAAAATAACTATGACTAAGATTTATTCATGTCCTAGATAAAGACAAGAAGCTACTAACATCAATTGGAAATGAAAATCTAGGTTCTGAAACAGAGACAGATCAATTATTATAGGGTCCTTTGGTTTTCAAGTGAATGTAGAGAGCTCCAATAACATGGGCCAGAAGTCAATGATCATAAGAGCTGAGATCCCCAAAATTTGTCTATTCTACTAGGTGTGTCTACTGTATCAAGATCAGGATCCTGAAGACAACTATTGAAACCTACATATGAAATTCAAATTTTGGATTAATAAATTTAAAAATTTCTTAATATCTATGATTTAGGGTATTCTAAGGTTATATTTTGCAAAAATATATGAGCAGCAGCATTAAGGCTGAAGCAATCACTTGAAAAGGCTGTATGCATCATTAAATGACATCACTAAGTCATGCTTGAATAGGAAGAAAATACCTTTCTTCCAGATGTTCATTTGCAAGGAAATTTGTCCAATTCCCATCCCCTTTTTCATGAATTAAAGCTGAAAATGTTCATCAGAAACCTTGTGTGTTGAAGGCTTGTTTGAACTAGTCGTGATGCTGGGAAGTGAAAATCATTGGAGGGCTTTTACTTCATTGATGATTTAACTTAGTAATATGTTGATTCTGAGTAAGCTATTGAGAGATGGGCCTGATAGAAAAAAAATTAAATCATGGCAGGAATATGATTGAAAGGAGTGTTTGTTTCTAGACTCTTCCTGTGTCCATTTATGAGATATCCTGATTTGAGATACTTCTTTCTGCTATGTTCTTTTGCCAAATGTTTCTACCTTACCCAAACCTGAAGCCAGAAAACAGTGGCCTGAAACCTCTATAGCTATAAGCCTAAAGAAATGCTTATACTTTAAGTTTTTTGAGAATATGAAAAAAAGTTCAAAGATTGTTCAAATCCCAACCCTAGCTGATTTAAATCATATTCTACTAAAATCTGAAACAAAAATGAAAGAGATTCTATTCCACAAGTTATCAAGGCCAGCTAGTGCAAGCCAGAAGATGTGAGAATATCATAGCATATTTTCCTATATGTGCTTAATCAAAAACTCTAAAAACAGGTTTAGAAAGGTTGGAGATTTCAAATGCATATGCAGCTATTTTCTGACATATAAGATATAAAACCATCAAAAGCCAATATTGAGGAACATAAGCATGGCAATATAATGGCTCTTAGAAGCATGAGAAAGAAGAACTAGTAAGTCACCTTCAGATAACTCTCACTCCTCTGCTCCAAATACAAACCCTTAATCTCATCCCTAGCTCTGTAAACTACCTGATGTGGCCTCTGCTTACTCTCCACTCCCATTCCTAGGGGACTAAGCAGATCCTAGGGAATAGCTTTCTTTCTTCCCTTGTTTGACTCCCTCAGCACCCCTTATGTCATTCATATTCCTAAGTATTAGCCGCAATACCTATAAACACATTTTACCTGAATTCCTAGTGGATATAACTAGAAGGATACCAGAACATTTCTGCAAGACAGAACATAGCCACATACCATCCTAAGAACCAGAGAGGACAAGAAACAAACACTTACCCAACTATGACAAGACCAAATATCAGCATTTAGAATTCCAATAACTCCAAAACCTAACGCATGAAAACACAATCAAAAGCAGCCAAGTAGACCCTGAGAATTACACTGTAACTGAAGTACAAAACAAAGTCCTTAAAAATAGCTCTTATGAATATGATAAAAAATTCTTTAAAGAGGAAATAAAAAATCCCAAACAAAAAATTTTAAAAAGAATCAAAATTTTAAGCCATGAAATTGGAAATAGAACCAAAGGAGAGTGCTCAAATTGAGGGAAAAATTTAGAACCTAGAACGGGAGCCTCAAAGGCGATCCTCACTAACAGAATATAAGAGATGAAAGAGAATCTCGAGCACTGAAGACACAATATAAGAAATGGTTAACTTGGTGTAGGCAGAATTTCTCTTTTCTTCCAACCAATTCACAAATAACCAACACAGAGAGTCCATGTTAAGTATAAATGCTGGGCCAATAGGTTAGAGTTATTGTTTAGCTAGCTCTTATACCTTAATTTAGCATATATTTCTTATCTAAGCTTTACTGTATGGCTCATGACTTATTACCTCATTTTCTACACAAACTTCTTCCTCTGCATCTGGCTTTAGATACCCAGTCTCCTCCCTTCTTCTTCCCAGTATTCTCTTTGTTTTTTCTACCCAACCTTATCCTGCCTAGCTAGAGGTCAGGCAGCTTCCTTTTTAAACCAATCATAGTGACATATCTTCACATGGTGTAAAAGGATATCCCAAACCTTGGTCAAAGAAAATGTCAAAAAAAACCCCAAAAAACCCAACATGACACAATGTTAGTTTTTGTTTTATTATATGATATTCTTATTTTATAATTATCACATAGAAGCCTATTTGTTTTCTAATGAGAGACAGATGGGTGGACCCAGATGGAAGGGAAGGTAGGAAAGACCTAAGGGTAAATGAGGGAAGAACAACCATAGTCAGGATATATTATGTGTGTGATAAGGAGTGTATTTATTTAGAAACAATACTACATTTTTGAATTATAAAACATAGTATGAGAAGAAAATTCCTCAGTGCTTTCAAATTCTCAACATGTTACAATTTTACGATTCAGGGACAGTATTCAAAATTGCCAGAATTTCTCAAAATTTTCAAAGTATGATTATTTAGATGAGCTTTTGTTATTATTATTATTATATTATTATTATATTTTTCCCATACTCATCACTACTTCCCCTCCAGCCTGTTCTCCCTGTCTTCCCAAGCCCATCCCTTCTTCACTCCCCAGAGAAGGTAAGGAGTCCCAACGTGAGTCATTTTGGTCTGGCCTATCTAATTGAGATAGAACCAAGTCTCTCTCACCAATATGAAGGTTGAGAAAGGTGTTCCCTCCCAAGGCGTGGGCTCCTAGAAGTCAATTTCTGCAACAGAGATAGACTCTGGTCTGAGTGCAAGAGGTATCACAAACTGCCCACACCTTTCAAATGTCATCCACATTCAAAAGGTCCAGATCCCTTCCATGAGGGTTTGCCATCAGCTGTCATTTCAGAGTCTGAGTTCCCATCAGCACAGGATTGTGCCTACTCCATAGGTCTCCCCATCATGATCCGGATCCCTCTGCTCATGCACTCTCTTCCCTCTCAACACTCTCTTCAACTCAACTTGGTGGTTAGTATGGGTCTCTGCATCTGCTCCAGTCAACTGCTTGATAAAGGTTCCATAATGACAATTAGGGTGGTCATTCATATGATAATACACATCTTTTCTGCTATTGCTTATAGTCTTAGCTGGCCTCATTTTGTGGGTTCTTGGATGTTTCTTAGTATCAGGTTTCTCTCTAATCCCACGTGGCTCCCTCTATCAGGATATCCACCACTTTTTTGCTCTCCTCTCTGTTGCTTCCTGCTTGCTAATCGTCCCATTCTCTCCTGTTCTCTTCTCACCTCCTCATGTTCCCTCGCCCCTATGATTGAAATTTACTTTGGATATTTTCTCCATTTCCTCTCCCCAAGGGGTCTATGGAGATCGCTCTCAACATTCTTCTGTTACCTAGCTATGTATGTGCGTGTGTGTGTGTGTGGGGGGGGGGTGTATTGTAGACTGGTTATCCTTTGTTTAACATTAGAGAGCTCCTAAAGAGAAATAATTAATTAATTAATTACTTTTAAATTTTCCCATACTTACTATTGCTCCCTCTTCTGTTCCTTTCTCAGTCCTCCCTCAACTTCTTACCACTGTTCACTCCTCAGAAAAGTCAAGGAATCCCAAGGTGACTACCTCAAGAAAGAGGTGAGTGATACTTCACCCAGCCCAGCCAGAGAGTCCATTCTCTGGGACCCAGGTCATGGAAAATTCACTTGGAGCCTCGCTCCCACCCATCTCTCTCTTAAATTCAAGGTAGCAGGGAAAAACCTTGCAGGTCAGACTCCCCAGTAAAATTTAGTTTGCTGGCCACCCCCACCTACAAATCCCTCCAACTTCCAATAAATCCCACCACTGAGAGAACTCAGTGTTTACCTGAGACCCACAGTTCCTCAGCACCTTTTCAATCAAGAGCAGCTATTTGAGACCCACAATTTACCAGCACCTATTTGATCAAGAGGGGTACTTGAGACCCACAATTCACCAGCACCTATTGGATCAAGGGCTTCTATAGAATCAAGTGGTCCTCCTGGATTAAGAGCTCGTATTGGACCAAGATTGGATCCCTGAGTCATAGAATCAGCCAGATCTTATTGCACCAAGAACAGCTCACTGGGACACAGAATAAGCTACCTCCAAGTGAACCAAGAGCCCAGAATGAACCAAGGGAGGCTTCCAAAGACACAGACACAGCTCAAACAGATTGTTCCAAAATCAAAAACCCTAAAATACAGACAAATCCTGCATTGGTTCAAGGAAGCAATAGGCAGACTCCAGTGCAAGATACACAAACAACGTAATGAACAATATGACACCACCAGAGTCTGGTGGTTCTGCAACAAGATCGGAACATGACAATTTAGAAGAAACAGAAGGAAACAACCTTTAAAAAAAAACTTCCCAATGATAATTTTTTTTGATCTTGTTTTCAACTAAAAAAGTTACCAGCCTAATGATGTAATGAAACCTGTTATATATACCATACAGGCCTCAGGAAGAAATGAAACCTATATACACATCTGGTCTTTTAACCTTTTAATATTTCTCATAAGCAACAAAAGCACAAAGTAGACATGTGGTGTAAAAATGGTAAAGAAGGATAAATCTTAGTATTCTTAAAGGAAAATAAATAAATTCTGTTATAAGGGTTATTGCCTGATTTTAATTTTCATGGGCATATTTTAGGGGGAGGAGGCTTTCCCTTTGTATAGTTTCCTTTCTATGATTATTTTGAATAACTGGTGAAAGTGGACAATTAGAGTCCAGTGGACTTCTGGATTTAAGATTCTGTGGTTAAAAAGTAAACCAGGAAATATCAAAGGTCAAAGTAAGATTATTGATTTCTTTTTGTGTTGTTAATGACAGACAGAAAGTATAAAAGTTCTGAATATAAATACATACAAGAAGAAAAGAGAGCTAGAGCATAATAGCTGATAGAGTACCTACTTATCGTGCCTTGAAGTTGGTCTCTAGAAACTCATAAACTAGGTATGATAGTGAAGGTAGTTGCAAGAGGTTTGAAAGTTCAAATTCTTGCATCTGTTAAACTCTATCATGAAATATACAACCAACCAGCATGTAGTGGATGAAGCATATTGGTAAAATAGTTCCCTATAACTCACAAGCTGTGTCTTTTTTATAAGTTTTAATAGATTAATTTACAGATCTTAGATTTCTTCCCTGTCTCTTGAATATTAGAAAGCAAATATTCCTTTTTCTGCTATCTTACATGTGTCTTATTTATGTTAATTTGTTTATTATAATCTTGGAAAGCTTCCATTTTCTTCACCATTTCCAATATAAACTCTTTTAATTGTTCTCTTAAATAAGGGTTTAGGCTGTGCTTCTATACTTTGTCTAGTCACACTTTTATTTTTGTTCCTTCTTCTACTTCTCTTATCAAATACTACCTCACACTTTGTACTTCAGAATACACCTTGTCGTTCATGAAGGGTACTCTCTGTCTTCTGAGTATTTAAGTACTTTCTCTAAAATGGATATTTCTCAGTATATTTTATGTGAATTTTCCTCTCTGCTCCTTGGGGAAAAAATAAAATGGTAGGTAAATACATTTATCATTCTTTTGTAGTCCAAAACACCTCTCTAATTACTCATAAAGTTTCTAGAAAATAAAATTTTATGTGTTGTTTCCACTTACTTGCTACTTATCCCCTAAAAGTAATCATTTCAAATATTGTCAATTACTGAAATTCTTCATTGCTATTCAGTAGTAAACGTTAGTATTACCAAATATGATGGGCATGCTTTAATTCTAATCTTCAGGTAGTTGCAAACATGCAATTATCTCCTTATTGACTATTAGAACAAAGCAATTTTCTGACATGTATGTAAACAATGGATTATTTTAGTGATGCTCTCCAGTTCAAAATAAGTAATGTAACCCTAAGTTCTTGCATTGATTTGTATGCAAAGAAAACAAAGTAGTTTTAGAGTTAGAACACTAAAAACTTCAGCTTGTATATTGAGTTGATGTACGATATACATAAAATGCATGAGGTACACAGAAAGAAACTGAGACTTGAGTGGACAATCAGTACCTTTGAGAATTTCTAAAGCTGTAATGTCAAGTGTTATAGGCTAAATGAGTGAGTTCACTGATTTCAATGGGATTGTTACAACAGAACAGGCAAAATAATTGAAGTCACTGTAATTACAGTTACACCATAAGAGGAGAGTTGGATTCAGAATGATCTTAAGGGGTAAAGACTTATCATTTTCATTTATACTAATTTCAATTATGTGCCGTTGTTTCCATATCTACATATTGAATATAGTTTGCTTCATTCTAAAGTACATAACAAAATTTGCTTTGCCTGTGCTGTGTTTATAGTCTTAAGTGTATTTTATACATTTTTCCTTCTATACTTAGCCTGGCCTCCCTGCTGTCTCTTCTGAGACCTACACTATTCTTCCACGATCTTCTTAGTTTGTGGGTGCCAAGGACACCATAGTTACCTTCCTAAAGCTCAGAGATGCACAATCAAAACACCGGAGATGAGTTTTAACTGCAATGGGCCTTTTTGATTAGAGGTCAGGAGATTCAGTCTTTTTAAGTACAGAAATGTTCTGTAATCCAGTTGTCAAGGATCTTGAAAGACACTATAGCATTACAAATACACTTGTGCTTCTTTGCTGTTACATTTAACATAATCTTGCTTTGGGTCTGTACTTCTGACCTACTCCAGTCTGTGGTTTAAGTTGTAGTCTTACAATCTTAGGAAACAAGGAAACACAAATAGCTCTGCCCAAGAAAAATTAAGTTATCATTAAGTTAAATGATTAACTTTCAGATGAGTGATCATACACACACACACACACACACACACACACACACACACACACACACACACACACACACACACACATATACAATATAAACCAGCATTATAGGATTTTATATTACAGCAATGTAAGCCAGTAATAGAGGGTTTTTAAAATATATGCCATGATCACACTTCCTAATCTTGCCTCCTTCATATCTCTTCAAGAGAGTTAATTTTTTTATCTCTTTTCAATCAAAGCTACCATTGTGTCTTTCCTTAATAATAAAATGATTACTTGATGATGCTACCTTATATCTATTCTTTAGTCCTAATTTCTTGTCTCAATATAACTTTAAGTGTTATCCTTTTAATTCATGATTTTGACTAAAATATCTACATTTTCTTTTAAGACTCCATCATTTCTAAATGTATGAGTGTTCTGTATTTTAAAGGGAAAAAGACACATTTTTCAAATGCTTTTGATAATAGTCTTCTTTGTTTTAATTTTTAAAATTTTCTTGGATTTCAACTGCTTCAATTAAATTTTGCTTTGTTACCTGACACTTGTGGGTTTTATTTGTTTGTTTGTTATTTTTACATTGGGATGGTATCTTTCTTGTTCTTCTAGCCATCAGAGTTATGGTGTGTATAGTTAAGTCTTTGTTTCAGATTTCTCATCACTTATATTTTACTGATTGTAATACATCTCTGACACACTTTTTTAGGGTACTAGCATTCCGTCTTGATAGACTTCAAATGCATATCAGTTTTTACTGTTTGAAGGCTTAGGCTTTAAATTTTGGTCTTCCAGGTCAACAGTATTCTGGGATAGTACCTTTGGGGGTGGATTATACCACAATTTTCTATGAATAGACTACTGTACTCATGAGTTTATAACTAAAGAACTAGTCCGAAAGTAGCCTAGTTAAAGAAAACAGATTGTGTGGGTCTGAATTTAGAAGGTAAATCCCCTACCCAGCACCCAGCACCCATCTTGCTTTCTCTCATTCTGCCTTCTGAGAAGTAAGCAATTTCCTATGCCATAAACTCCCTTAGCCATACTGTTCTGATTTACCTTGGACCCAGATAAATTACATTAGATGATCTTAGACTGAAGCCTCTGAAAGCAGAAACCAAAAGCAAATGTTTCCTATTTTAAGTCAATAATTTTTTCATTTTTTCTTTAGTTATAAAAAGTTTACATGTGTGTTTGTATTTTATTATTGCTCTCTCATGTAACAAATTCAGCTGAGCTTATTTTAGGTGATGATTTGTCTTTAATCAGTAAGACAATATTTAGCTGACTGAAGTCTCTCATTACATATGAGCAAATCAGTTGTCTTTCAACAATTGCTTCTGGAAACAATCACAGCTTACCTGTGCTACTAAGCTATACCACAGTCCTTCAGAACTGAGCTGATATCTTTGTTGAAATTGCTTCTTGGTTTCTGCACATGGGCACATGGGTTTGCTACATCTTATCTTGCATACAAGCAATCAAAGGTTTTTCCACTCTGCAGATCAGCCAAATTTATTTTATTGTTGCCATTGATTGTATCACTTCAGTGTTATTCATTTTGGAAGAATATGCTTCTGCATTATCCAAACTAAACCCCAGAGTGGAATATTAAAACATAAAGAAATATTTCATCCTGCCTTTTTGCATACTTATTTATACTGTTATAATTTCTGGTTTTAAGAATTTTTTTTACTTATTTTACATTCAAATCAAAGATTGCCTTCTCATCTCTCCTTCTGATCCTTCCAGCCTCCCTCCCTTCTATTTTCCATACCTTCTCCAAAAAGGTAAGCCTAGAAAGTGAAGTCAGCAAAGCCTGGTAAATAAAGTTGAGGCAGGTCCAAGCCCCTCCTCCATGCATCAAATTGTACAAAGTATTCCTCCATAGGTAATGGGTTCCAAAATCCCAGCTCATATACAAGGGATAGATCCTGATCCCACTTCCAGGGACTCTTAAGCAGACCAATCTATATAACCTTCTCCCATATGCAGATTCCCTAGTTTAGTCCCATGCAGGTTCCAGAGCTGTTGGTCTAAATTTGCGAGTTCCCAAGAGTTTGGTTCAGTTGTTTCAGGAGATTTTCCCATTATTATATCATGTTTGCTCAAATAATTCCTCTTCCATCTCATCAACTGATCTTCCAGAGTTCAGCACGGTGCTTAGCTTTGAACCTCTGTATCTGCTTCCATTAGTTACTCAAGGAAGGCTCTATGATGACAGGGTATTCACCAATCTGAATATCCAGGGTAGCTCAGCTCAGGCATCCTCTCCACTCTTGCTAGTAATCTAATCTGGAGTCATTCTTGTACATATCTGGGAACTTCTCCCTAACTCTATGATGTCTTCCTCTATCAAGATATCTCTTTCATTGTTATCCCACTCCATCTCTGTTTCAGCTCAACCATTCCATTCCCTTTTGTTCTCATTCACCATCTCCTACCCTCTATTGTCTCCTCAGTTTACTCAGGGTTTTCATCTATTTCCCCTTCCCAGGGTGATCCATGCATCTTTCTTAGGATCTTCTTTGCTAGCCACCTACTCTGGGTTATAGTCTGGTTAACCTTTGCTTTATATCTACTATCCACTTATGAAATTAGTACATACCATGTTTGTCTTCATGAGTCTGGGTTTAGGATATTTTCTAGTTCCATCCAAATGACCTGCAAATTTCATGATGTCATTGGTTTTTACTGCTGAGTAATACTTCATTATGTATATGTACCACATTTCTTTATCCATTCTTCAGCTGAGAGGCATCTTGGTTGTTTCTAGTTCTGGTTATTATAAATAATGCTGCTAAGAGCATAGTTGAGCAAGTATCCATGAGGTATGATTCAGCATCCTTTAGATACATGTCCAAGAATGGAATCATTGTGTCGAGCTAGATTGATGCCCAATTTTCTGAGAAGTTATCATACTGACTTCCAAAGGGGTATACAAATTTGCACTCCTACCAACAGTGAAGAAATGTTCATCTTGTTCCACATCTTCTTCAATATAAGCTGTCATCAGTCTTAGTAATTTTAACAGGTGTAAGACGGTATCAGAGTCTTTCAAATTTGCATTTCCTTGTTGACTAAGGATGTTAAACAATTTCTTAAAAATCTTTTTGGCCTTTGAAATTCTTCTGTTGAGAATTCTCTGTTTAGATATATAAACCATTTTTAAATTGGATTGTTTGGTATTTTGATGTCTAGTTTCTTGAGTTCTTTATACAATTTGAAGATCATCCCTTTGTCAGATGTGAGATTGGTGAAGATGCTTGCTTATTCTGTAGGATGTAATTTTGCTTTATTTACTTTGTTCTTTGCCTTACAGAAGCTTCTCAATTTCAAGAGGTCTCATTTATTGTTTTTCTTAGTGTCTGTGTTCCTGGTGTTATAATTAAGAAGTGGTCTCCTGTACCAATACATTCATGGCCACACCCTACTTTCTCTTCTATCTGGTTTAGTGTAACTAGATTTAAGTTGAGGTCTTTGATCCATTTGGACATGAGTTTTATGCAGGGCAATAGATATGGATTTATTTATAATTTTCTTAACATTGATATCCATTTATGCCAGCACCATTTGTTGAAGATGCTTTTTATCTTTTTACAATTTTGACTTCTTTGTCAAAATCAGGTGTTTGTATGTGTGGAGACTAAATGTCAGGGTCTTCAATTCTTTTCCCTTGGTCCATATGTTGGTTTTTAATGCCAATACCAGGCTCTTTTTATTACTATACCTCTATAGAAAATAGAGCTTTAGATGAGGGATGGTAATGTCTCCAGGAGATTCTTTATTGTACAGTATTATTTTAGCTATCCTGGATTTTTTTGTTTTTCCATATGAAGTCAAATATTGTTCTTTTGAAGTCTGTGAAAAAATTGTTTTGTGTATTTAATGGGGGTCACACTGAATCTGTAGATTGCTTTTAGGAAGATTGCCATTTTTTTTTTTTTTGGTCCTACCTATTTATGAACATGGGAGATCTTTTCATTTTTTTGATATCTTTTTAAATTTATCTGTTCAAAGAGTTAAAGTTCTTGTCATATTAGACTTTCACTTGATTGGTTGGAGTTTTCCCAAGGTATTTTATGTTATTTATGCCTATTGTAAAGTGTGATGTTTCTCTGATTTCTTTCTCAGACCATTTATCATTTCTATATAGGAGAACTACTGAATTTTTTAAGTAAATTTTTCCTGCCACGTTACTGGATGTGTTTAACCAGCTATAAGAGTTACTTGGTAGAATTTTGGGGACCACATATGTATTTGTCATACCACTGCAAATAATGAGAGTTTGACTTCTTCCTCTCTAATTTGTGTACCTTTGATGTTATTTTGTTTTCTTATTGCTCTAGCTAAAATTTCTAGTGCTATTGAGTAAATATGGGGAGAGGGAGCAACCTTACCTTGTTTCTGATTTTAGCAGAATTGCTTTGATTTTCTATCTATTTAATTTGATGTTGGATATTGGCTTGCTGTGAATTGCCTTTATTATTTTTAAGTATGTTCCTTGTATTCTTGATCTTTCCAAGATCTTTATATTTGTCAAAGACTTTTGCCACATCCAATGAGATGATCCTGTGGTTTTCTTTTAAGTGTGTCTTATAGGGTGGATGACATTGATAGATTTTCAAATGTTGAGCTGTCCATGCATCTCTGGGATGAAGCATACTTGATCATTGTGGATAATTTTTGATTTGTCTTAGAATCTGTTTGCTAGCACTTTGTGGAGTATTTTTGCATCGATGTTTATGAAGGAGATTGAGCTGTAATTCTGGTTTTTGTTGCATCCCTGTGTGACTTGTGTATCAGGGCAACTAAAGCTTTAAAAAAAGAATTTGGCAATGTTTCTTCTATTTCAATTTTGTGGACCAATTTCAAGAGTATTGTTATTAAGTTCTTTTAAATTCTGATAGAATTCTGTGCCAAAACTCCCCCCCCCCCATTTTTTTAGATCTTCCAGTTTGTGGAATATACATTTTGAAGTATGACTGGATTATTCTTTGTATTTCTTCATTGTTTGCTGTTATGTCTCTCTTTTTGATTCCGGTTTTGTTAATTTGGATAATATCTCTCTGACTTTTGATTAGTTTGGATAAGGGTTCATCTATCTTGTTAGTTTTCTCAAAGCACCAACTCTTCGTTTAATTGACTCTTTGTTTTTGTTTTATTTTCTTGTTTTCAGTCCACAGTTTGATTACTTCCCGGTGTCTATTCCTCCTACGTTAGTCTGTTTCTTTTTGTTCTAGAGATTTTAGGTATGCTGTTAAGTGATTATTGTGAGATTTCTCCAATTTCTTTTTGTAGACATTTAGTGATATGAATTTTTCTCCTAGTGCTGATTTTATAGTGTCCCATAAGCTTGCATATGATATACATTCATTTTCATTGAATTCTAGGAAGTCTTTAATTTCTTTCTTTATTTCTTGATCCCATGGTGATTCAGTTAAGCATTATTCAGTTTCCATAAATTTTAGAATTCTGTAACTTGTGTTGTTGTTGAATTCTAACTTTAATCCATAGTGAATCAACAAAATGCATGGGGTTATTCCATTTTTTTTTTTTTGTTTTGTTGATATCTGTGTTGTGACCAAGTAAGTGATCAATTTTAGAGAAGGTTCTGTAGACGGAGTTTTACTTACAAGGCACCAGTCCAAGATAAATATTTATTGGAATATAAATCAACACTCACGATATTAGTAATAGCTTATAGTAGCACCTGAATAGGGACTGGAGTATCTGAGCAATGGACAAGCGATGGACAGACAATAGATTCCGATTCTGTCTCTCCAACAGTCAGCAGCCAGGAACCAGGAAGAGAGCCTCCTTGTGTCCCAGCAGCCACTTGTCAATGGGGTTGACCACACCCCCTCCAGGGTCCCGAGCTCCTGGATAAGCATCTTCTGACCTTATTGGCTGACACCTTAATCCTGCCACATGTCCCCCTTTTGTCTAACTAAGAAGGTTCTAAACTAAGACTATGTACAATAGGAAATATTATAAGTTAGTAACTGTAAATACCTACTCTTCAACCCCTTCAAGACCTGAGAAGGAAGATATATCACTTGAAAGTCAGAAGTACATGGAAGTAGTGGCTTCCAAAATTTGGGAGAGGACAGCAACACAGCCTTCTGGACAATCACCTCTGGTTTTGTGCACCATTGGAGCATCTATCATATTGGCTACAGGCCTATGGTATCTTGTCATGTACAACCTCGCCAGCAAGGATGATGCGACACCAGGCTCTTCTTTCAGTAGTTTATTCAGGACCTTGAAACTTCTTCTGCTGCTTCTCCCACTGTCTCTCCCACTGGGGAAAACCCGCTCCTAGGGCGCCACGTGGGCCATGCCAATAGATCCAGGTGCACGCAAGCAAGCCACACCTGGAAGCAAGCCACAAGCTTAGCCTTAGCCAAATGAGTTGTTTATCTCAGAGAGATCTCGCCTCCGGGAGGTGAAGGGCGGAAGCCAGCACCATCTTCAAGGTGCAGCCACGTGGCTCTCTACAGTATCTGACAGATCTCATAAGCAGGGCAATTTTGGAGGGACTGTCTTATCCTGTCCAGGCAGGTTTCGTCAGTCTCCATCCATCAACTTGTTCATCCAGGTTGGACACCATGTGTGTACTGTCAGCAATCAAGGTAAGGACAGTTCCTTACTTAACCGGCCATTCTCTGCCAAAAGGTCAAACTCCAATGGGATATCCTCGATGCTCATACCATCTCAGGAAAGAAGCAGTGACACCAGGAGTCGTCGTGCCTCTCATGGCCAAATTTCAAATGTTAAATGCCATATTCTCTGGGTCTATGAAATGGTTGAAGATTTATGTCTATCTATGATATTCTAACCTGTACCTGAGATGACTGGGATATGGTACCTTAAGTAATGTTGACTGCAGTTTTTATCATCTTAAGGAATAAACCCTGTACTAAAAATTAGAATACCTATATAAGGAGTGTACAATCCCTGAACAATGACTTTTAGTATGACTATCAAACATTAGCCAGGGGTATATTACTATGTAAAGTGGCCACAGCATTTTAGACATGTATATACATATATATCATCTAAACAGGTATATAAAACATCTTGTGCATATATCATAACTAGTGCAATCATACATTATATCTAGTATAGTTAAATAAAGGTAATATTTGCATAGTGTACATGACAATGATGTGCAAATATTTTAAACAGAGGTAGAAGCATATATAAAATATAGCAATTACAGATTCAATTTTACATAATAGTTACAGATTCAGATATATATCAAAGTACAAGTTGCTTTTGTTATATAAAACAATTTCAGATTAAACTTTGTACCAATGTACAAATTATCACAATTAAACATATAAAATGATTTCACATTTGTATCCATATACAAATACCTATGCAATGCAAATTGTCTTTAACTTAGCCCATACATTCAGCTAAAATGGTGTATAGGTAGGTAGAACAATCTACCTGGAAGTGATGTGGGAATGTCTTTCTGTACGCTTTGAATATCAATCTTTAAATAAAAAAGCTGTTTTGGACCATTACATGCACCATAGAATAAGTAGGAGTTGAAATCAGAGCATAGGTAGGAGAAGAAGGGCGAAGTCACAGGCAGATCGAGCAAGCTGCCCAAGGAGCAACATGAAGGAACACAGATGAGCCACGGGCCACATGGCAGACAGATTAATAGATATGGGGTGATTTAAGATGTAAGAGCTAGCTAGCAATGTGCCTGAGCCATAGGCCAAACAGCATGAAGTTAATATAAGCATCTGAGTCATTTTCTGTCGGTCTGAGCGGCGTGCGGCTGGACGCCTAGCAGTCTCAGGCAGCAGGTCTGTGGGTCTCGGGCCTCTGGCCCCCCAGGACCAAAGAAACCCCCACTACTACAAGGTTCAATGGGGAAATGAGAAGAAGTTACTTATTTTGTACTTTGGTAGAATGTTCTATAGATATCAATTAAGTCATCTTGAGTCAAAATATCTGATAAATCTCTTATTTCTGGCAAACCTGTCCATTGGTAAAAGTGTGGTATAGACATCTCTCACTATTAGTGGATGGAGTATAATGTGCAATTTAAGCTTTAGTAATGTTTCTTTGCGTATGTGTGTGCCCTAGCATTTGGGACATAAATGTTCAGAATTGAGACTTCATCTTGAAGGTTTTTTTTTCCCTGTGATGAATATGTAGCATTCTTCCAGATCTCTTTTGACTAATTTTAGTTTGAAGAATATTTTGCAATATATTCAGCTGGCTACATCAGGATATTTCTTAAGTCTATTTAATTGTAAAGTTTTCCCCCAACCCTTTACTCTGAGGTAGTATCCATTTGTGAAGAGCAGGTAGGCTTCTTGTGTGACGTAGAAGGATGGATCCTGTGTTCATATCCATTTTGTTGGTCTGTATCTTTTTACAGGGGATATGAGTCTATGTATATTAAGGGATGTTACAGATCAACATATGTAATTCTTATTATTTTTGGGGGGGTAATGTGATAGTGTGTTCCCCTTCTTTGGGGTTTATTGCTGTGGAATTGTCTATTGCCTATGTTTTCTTGGGTGCATCTAATTTTCTCAAGTTGAAGTTTTCCGTCCGGTGCTTTCTGTAGGGGTGGAATTGTGGATAGATATTGTTTATATGGTTTGTATAGGAATATTTTGTTTGCCCCATCTGTGGAAATTGAAAGTTTTGCTGGGTATAGATAGTAGTCTGAGCTGCCACCCCTTATCTCTTAAGTGTCTATAGAAAGTCTTCCCAGGACTTTCTGGCTTTCAGAGTCTATAGAGAAGGCTGATGTTATTCTGATAGTTCTGCTTTTATAAGTTACTTGGCCCTTTTATTTTGCAACTATTAATATTGTTTGTTGTGGAATTCAGGTGTTTGCTAACAAGGCTTGGAGGTGTGTCTCTGGGGTTCTGGGAACTTGTATATAGTATGGCCAGCCCTGTTGAAAAGGCTGCTGGGATCTTGAGCAGATCCTGTTTTGTTTCTGCTTTCTTGGAGATCAGACTAGCAACCCCATTGTGGGACAATCCTAACTTCAAGAATTACACTAAGGTTCAATTGTATCCGTGACTATTAAAATACCTTTTACTAAATATTAATACTTTGCATGGTATATTGCAAGTGAGAATTACTGTAATAGCTGGCACCCAATGTGGGATGCCATCTGTTCCAATGAGGTTTCTGGTCTGGCTCACTGCATGGCTTGGACCCACCTGCTGTTGCCTATATGGACCAGCAATCCCAAAGTCCCAATAAACCACACAGACATTTATATTATCTTCATGCCGCTTGACCTATGATTTAGGAACATTGCTACCTAGCTCATTCCTCTTAACTCATCACATTTCCAGTAATCTGTCCTTCTATGTGGGCCGTGACTCACTTGTGTTCCTTACATGTTTCTTCTTTGCGATTCTGGCTCAATCTGTCTCAGGCTCCACCCTCTTTGTCGTACCTATGTTTCATTTCCTCCACCTACCTCTACAGTGTCTACCATGACTAAACAGTCCTTTATTCACAACATATAGAAAGACATTCCCACACCAATTGTTTCTTTATTCTGTATGTTTGGTGGTTTGAGTACTGTGTGGCAAGCCAATTTTAGGGGGCAGGATATAGTTTATTTGGTTCTGTAAGCTTTTTGTATTTTCATTGGCATTTTCTTCTTTAGGTTGGAAAAGTTTTCTTCTTTAATTTTGTTGAATATATTTGCAATTTCTTCTTCAATTACTATTATTTTTAGATTTTGTCTTTTCAAGGTATCCAACATTTCCTGGATGTTTTGTTTTATAAACTTACTGGATGTTAACATTTTCTTTAACCAATGAATCTATTTCCTCTATTGTATTCTCAACATCTGAGAAACTCCTTTGCATCTCTTATATTCTGTTGTTGATGCTTGCTTTTGTACTTCCTACTCATTTACTCAGACTTTCATTTTCCAGCATTTCCTTGGTGCTTGTTCTCTTTATTGTTTCTATTTTAATTCTCAAATTTTGAATAGTTTTCTTCACCAGTTTTATTGATTTTTCTTTGCTTTCTTTAAGGGGTTTGAAGATTTCTTTCAATTTCTTGTTCATCTTTTTTTAGAGTCCTTTAAGAACATTTTTCATTTCCTCTCTAAAGTCCTCTATCATTTTAATTTTAAAGATCATTTTCTCCTGCTTAATCTGTGCTGGGAAGTTCAGGTCATGCGTGACTTTTAGGTCCTGAGGATCCATATGGGGTGTTCTCCAAGAGTTGTGCTATTGTAGAACAGCTTGTTTCTGGCCATATTGCTCTTTTGTAATATCTACCAATCTTTATTGAAAAGTATCCACTAGCAAAATAACATATAAAGGATTAATATTTATTAAGCAGTTATATAATGACTCACGGATACAAATGGAGCCCTTAAGGTAAATCTAGAGACTGCAATGTTCCATGATGGATGGTTCGATTCACTCCCCAAAAATGCAGGAAAATCCCAGAAGGAATATCAGTGTCCTGGCCTCCAGTGGGGCCCAGCCATGCCCCATTTAGACTCCTGGTACTCCAGAGACATGCTTCCAAGCTTTGCCAAGTAATAGAATACCACTACATCTCCCTCTTTTATGAAAGTTCTGAACTAAGTATAAGACTATAAACAGTAGGAATCATTATAAAGTAATGTCTAGGGAAGGAAAAGGCAAAACATAAACAAGGTCAAAGCTCAACTCACAAACAACAAATATAAAGTACATCCTACATGTCTAAAATATTGGTAAGTGGCACGGTACAAGAATTACTTCAGAACTGTTTATCTTGAACAATAAAAATCCAATACCTGAATGTTCTTTACTAACAGATGAGATGATGGTAACCTTAACTGTCTAGTGATGTGGTAATGTCTTTCTGTATGCTGTAAATATGAATTTTTAAATAAAAGAACCATTTTGGCCCATGACAGGCACCATAAAAAAAGTAAGAGGAGAAATCAGAGCATAGGTAGGAGAAGCAGGGCAGAGTTAGACACACCGAGCCAAAAGCCCAAAGGAGCAACATGTAAAGAACACAAGTGAGCCATGGACCACGTAGCAGACAAATTAATGAGAATGAGTTGAGTGAAGACGTAAGAGCAAGCTAACAATGTGCCTGAGCCATAGGCCGAACAGCATGAAGTTAATATAAGTGTCTAAATTATTTTGAGGGACTAAACAGCAGCAGGAGGCTAAGGGGTCTGGACCTACAGGTCTGTAAGTCTAAATCTCTGGCTGCCCAAGACCAAGAAACCCTACTGTAACAGTCTAGTCTTCAATCCCATCAAGACCTGAGAAGAAAAATATATTACCTGAATGTTGGAAACACAAGAGAACATTGTGCACAAAATTTAGGAGAGGACAGCAACAGTCAGCTACTTGGACAGTCACCCACAGTGTTTCTGCCCAGTTGGAGATTCCATCATTCTGGTTACAGGTCTATGATATCTGACAGATCTCTTCAGAAGTGGGACATTTTTGGAGAAACCATCTTATCCTGTACAGGCAAGGTCCAGCAGTTTCTATCCTTCATCTTGCTCATCTGGATCGGACAGCGTGTGTACTGACAGAAGTCAAGGTAAGGGCAGTTCTTTGCCCAAAAGGCTATTTCCACCAAGGAAGACAAACTACTAGAGGAGTGTCCTTGATGCTCAATACCGTCTTGGGAAAGGAACAATGACACCTGCAGTTGTCATGTCTCTCATGGCTGAATTCTGAAAACAAAAGATTAAATGCCATATTTTTAAGGACTATGAAGTGACTGAAGACTCCTCTCTATTTAATATATTATAGTGTGTATCTAAAAAATCTAAACAGCATGACTATTACTAAGCAAACCTAAGTAATGGTGATCTTCAGTTCTTATCATCTTAAAGACTGAAGCTTACATTATAAAATTAGACAGTGTATAAATGGGTTTACAGTCTCTGAATGATGACTTCAAGTGTAGCAATCATATAAATATTAGCCAGAGGTATATGTGAAAAGTTATAATAGTTTCCTAAATGTATATCATATATTACATATCTAAACAGGTATACAAAATATCTTATGTATATATTATGACTAATATAATTATATATTGAAAATAGTATAATTAAACAGAGGTAGAATTTGCAATATAAATAACAAGAATATGTTTAACATGCATCAATGTGAAAAATATTTTAAATAGAGGTAAAAAGCATGTATAAAATATGGCAATTACAGATTCGATATATATCAATATGAAAATTAGCTTAGTCATATAAAACAATTTCTGATTTAAATTTCTATCAATGTATAAATTTTCACAATCAAACATATAAAGTGATTTCACATTTGTATCAATATATAAGCATCAATACTGGTGCAAATTGCCTTAGGCTCATATTTGGCTAATAACTGTTTAAAGGTAGATACAATAATCTATCTATGTCGAGCCTATATATTGCCCCTTTTCTCCTTAAAATGGATTCCCGAGTCTATAGTATTGCTCTACCTTAAACCCCATTTTAACTTATGACTACCCTATCAGAGTGATAATTATCTACAACCTTCAGAGACAAAACTTATCAAGAGAGAGGTATAGTTTTTCATAAGGTTGCTTTCTGCTGACTTGTGGGCAGTAGCATCTCTTTGGGATCTTGTAAAATCCAAGGCAGTGGTTAGATCCTAATGGACTGACTATAAAGTATATATAAGTGAGTCAGTCCATCTGTAACTCTTGTTAAATTTCATGTGACATGAAGAATAATCATAGAAAGCTATTTTGTAACTATCCTGAATATTCTACATGTCAAAAGCAATCATTGAGTGGCATATACCAGTTTTATTTTCACTGGATATAAAAATATGGTGGGAGCTTCATCTTGTTTTCAGCTGCTTTGGAGATTGCTGGTAGGAGAATTGTTGTTTACAGTGGAAATCCTAAACTAAACATTATTAATATCAAATTAAGATTTTACATCTTCACAAGAAAATTGTATGCAAAGAGTTTAAGGTTAAGAAGGAGGAAATACACAGAGAAATAGGATTAGAGATAAAATTACAACAATATTGGCTCCTATATATTCTGGCTATCTTCTGTCCACACCAGGTGGTTTTTCTGATATGTGACAGTCTCTCAAGTTTTCTTTACTAATGTGCTTAGGTTTCGAGAAAGAGAAAAACACTTTCTCCAACTCCAAAGCCCACTTTATTTTTGATCCAACCAGGAGCTCATTTGACATTTCTGTGTGTGTGTGCGTGTATGTGTGTGTGTGTGTGTGTGTGTGTGTGTGTGTGTGTGTGTGTGTGTGTGTGTGTGTGTGTGTGTGTTAAAGAGATATAGATATAAAGCAGTGAGAATTTAGAAACTACCCAATAGTGCATGTTGGTATCAATTGACCTTTATTGCTTTGTCTGTAATATTTTTATAATTGATCTTCCTTCAATTTTAGGCATTTAAGCATTGAGCATCCTTTTTAATTTCTTGCAGATGGTTGTATCTATTCTTCTGTAAAGACAAAATTGAGACCCTGCTCCAGCCTTGTTGAATGCATTTTCCTCACCATGTATCCAATTGTCATATAGGTGGATGAGCCATTATTCTCCTCCTCAGGAGAGGTTTCCCTTTTGTATCAGATCTTTGCCAATTTTGTAGGTACCCATATTTGTTCTTCTCCTGTGGAAACAAAGCAAAATCCCTACCCCACCAAAATACATATACCAGCTTCCATTCGGAGGTCAGAACATCCTTGTAGTAAACAGGTTGGTTTATTTCAGAAGTTTTCTCTATTACCCAATGTCTCTCTGCAGCTGTTGTTCCTTTCTCATCAGCATTAAGAAAATTCGAAGTCAGTAAAGTATTATGCAATCTCTCCCTGGGTTTTTTCATTTCTTCTTTTTGTTTATGAAGCATCCCTTTTAAGGTGCAATGAGATCTCTCCACAACTGCTTGTCCTATAGGATTGTGCAGTAATCCCTGTAATGTGCTTTATATTATAATATCAAAAAATCTGCTTCATTTTTCTGAGAAACATATGCTGGAGCATTGTCAGTCTTAATTTGAACAGGAATTACCAATATGGCCATGACTTCCAAAAGGACATTACATCATCAGCTTTTTCAGAACTCAGGGCATTTGCCCATTGCGTTCCTGAGTAAGTGTCAATGATATGATGTAAATATTTCATCTTTCCAAATTCTACAAAATAAAATACATCCATCTGCTAGATCTTATTTATCTGCACATTTAGGATTACTTCCAGTGGGTAAAGATAGTTGGTATAAAAGGAGCAAGTAGTAGAATTTCCTTGACCTGATACCAAGTGATGGGAAACCTTTTTGTAATCCTTTGCTATTAACATGATGTCCTTTATGAAAATCTGAGGCCTCCAGCACATTAATTATTACTAAGCAGTTAATTTCATAATTACCTTGTACCAGAGGACCACGGAAACGTGTGAGATATGTGTTACATATATATAGGATGAATTCTATTTCTAATAAGATTTGTAGTTGTATAAGCAATGAGGTTAATACTGTATCATAAGGAATAAAATCAGAAGTTTCAATATGTAAAATAATTCCTTCTGCATACTGAGAGTCAGTTACTATGTTAATAGGTTCTGTAAAATCCATTAATACCATAATAGTGTATAGTTCTGACTTCTGAACAGAATTATAAGGGCTTTGAGTCACTTTACTTAAATTTCTTGATTTGAAACCAGTTTTTCCTTATTTCTTTGCCTCAGTATAAAATGTAGGATCTACAGAAATAAGTTTATTCCATACTACACAAGGGACGATCTAGTTAGTTTCCTTTATAAATCGAATTATTTTGCTTATGAGATGTTTGTCATTAATCTCTCACAAAAAATTACTACAGGATTTTTGCCAAAGTTCACTGTCCATAATCGATCAATTTCTTCATTAGTTAAAAGTACAAAAATTTCTGCTGGGTCCTTTCCAGTCAAATGACGAAGTCTAAATTTACCTTTAAATATCAAGTCCGAAATATTTTTGACATGTTTTCAACTTTTCACTCAGCCTATGTGGCAGAAATATTCATTCTAATATAATATTTTCTCTTTGCAATATGACTCCTGTAGGAGAATGCTTAGAGGGTAAAATTACCAGAATTCTCCTGAGGCCTGGATTCACACGATTCATGTGGGTTTCATGTAATTTCCTTTCCACCAAAGCTAATTCTCTTTTAGCATCATCAGAAAATTCTTTGGAACTACTTAAGACCTTATCACCATCTAAGGTTTTGAATAAATTAACTAGTTCATGTTATATATATATATATATATATATATATATATATATATATATATATATATATATATATGTATACACACACACAAATAATGAGTCACACATGAGCAATATCTCATAGTAGATTTTGGAAATCATTAAGAATCCTCAATCTAGCTCTACTAAGTTGCACCTTTTGGGGGGTCTGTAGGCCTATTTTATATCCTAAATTATTGATGGAATCTCCTCTTTGTATTGGGGGGGTAATTTGTAGTCCCCAATCAGGCAATACTTTCTTCATTTCTTCAAACATTCTTTCTAATGTATCTATATTTGTGTCTGCCAACAAGATTTCATCCATATAAATGATAGATTGTGGGAATGGTTTGTGTATCACTTCTAGTGGCTGTTGTACACAATATTGGCATAAATTGGGACTACTCAACATTCTGTGTGGAGACACTCTCCACTGGTACCTCTGTAAGTATCCCTGGCACATAGCAGCCACGTGGTAAACCCAACATGTCAAAAGTAGAGCATGCTGTGTATGGAGCATGCCCCTTGACATAGCTACATAAATCCATGCTCATCTGTTCTCTTAAAAGGTGCTGCCATGTGAAAGTCTGTCTCTTTCTCTTCTGCTTCTTTCCTTCAACCCACTTGGAAACTTAGAATTATCCTTATAATAATCATATGTAGGATTTTGGCCAGCTATGCAGTTACATTTTGAAAGGGTTGATAAGGAACTGAATGAGATCCCAGCTTGACTTCTGAAATCCATGTTATAGGAATTATAGCTGATAAAGTAAAACCCTGGTCACATGAGTTGATACATTCAGATGTTTTGCTCTGTAAAAGCACTTAACTCACTTCTGACATTTCCAGAGAAGGGAGCAACATCATACTCAAGGTTATTATACGTACTTTGTGGCTACCTTAAAATTATTCTTAAAAATTTTAGGTCTCTCTATAAAAAGAATATTATCCCTATTAGTATCCTTCAGAGATGGTGTCCATTGTACTGGAACTCTATTCTGAGCTCTCAAGAAATTTCAACCAAACTCTATGTTCCTTTCCTTACCCTGTCCCTTTTATTTCCACTATTTTTCTATCTTACCTCATCCTCAGTCAGACAAATAATTTAGAGATCGTCACTCATTTTCTCATATGTAAAACACACAAAAATCTGAAAATCAGTTTCTTTTTAATCCACTTGGGAATTGGGGCTCAGTATAAAGAGAAAAGAGAAAGTAGAAGATAGATGAACAGCTTAAACAGGAGTTAATTCTGACATCAGCAGTTAACAGAAGCATCTGAGTCCTAACTGCTTATTTCTGGAGAGAAAAATCTCCTCTGGCCTAAAAAAAGAAAGAAAGAAGGAAAGAAAGAAAGAAAGGTAGAAAGAAAGAAAGAAAGAAAGAAAGAAAGAAAGAAAGAAAGAAAGACTTTTGAAATAAGTCAGATAAGTCTGTAATTCTCAATAAAAGACATGCCATGCCATCAGAGGAGAATATTTTCACAGGAACTCTTCACCCACAGAAATGAAACACCCTACTATGGCCTCTTGTGGCTGCTGTTAACATGATGCATAAGAAAGATTAATAAACAGAACTCTGTCCTTCACCAATGTGAGAATTCATTGAATGACAATAAATTTACAAGGTGTTGCAATTTAATTTGCAGATTTCTGATATTCCTGCTTTCAGTGGTTCCCCTGGTTGGGCTAACTATAGACTCTTTTATTTCAATGTGTATGATTAACATAAACTTTCAGAGTATACATTTTTACATCACACAATAATTACATCTATATCCATCCATTTGCATAGGTTATAAATTATCTATACAGGGCTAAAGAAGCCAAGATTACAGAGACACCGGAACTGGGAGAAACATTCTGTTCTGGCAAAACAATCCATGCAGAAGCCCTGCTGCCATTTCTATGGGATAACGTGTTAGAGCACTGCTTTAGAGTTAAGTCCAGGTGCAGAAATGAAGTGGCAGGACAGGGTCTAGAGAAATGAATGGGGAGATGTGTTGATGACAGGTCCAGAAGGGTGACAGAAGGCAAGCAGATGGATGAGTAGCAAATCCAGATCAGTAGACAAGAGAAATGGCAGATGGGAACTCATCTAGGCTTTGTAAATAAAGGGAGCACTGCTGAATAGATCTTTTGCCAAAGAAAGTAAAGACAGAAGGAAAGAAGGAAGAGAAGTATAGATATTATAATTGCTCCCAGCTGCAAAAAAAAAAATGCAAAGACTTTTCAATGGATGAGTAGAAAAAATACATCATGAAGCAACAATACAATGAAATATTGTTCAACAGTAAAATTGTAATAGGTAGCCAAGATAAAAGAAACAAAAGAAGTTTAAATGTTTATTGAAGTCTTAGGGTTTTCATTGCTGTGAAGATATACCATAACCACTGAAACTCTTACAAAGGAAAATATTAAATTGGGTGGCTTATAGTTTCAGAGGCTTATTTCATTATTATCATGGTGGGAAATATGGCAGCATGTAGGCAGACATGATGCTAGAGAAGGAACTGAGATGTCTACATTTTAATCTGCAATCACCAAAAGCAGATAGCCACTAGATAGTGCAACAAAACTAGAAATCATTGAGATTAATTAAAAGAATATAAACTAAATTTGTGAGAATCCATAGAACAACCCCAACTTGCTTTATGTATTTAGGGCTATTTTCAAATAATAGGTGTGAGTGGAGGCAAAGAATTGTGCATGGGAAAATGAAAACAGGAACAAAAGCCAGTTAATAATGAAGCTAGTAGAAAATATTAAAGCACTAAAGACAGTTAAACATAATTTAAATTTTTTATCATGGCAATGACTAAATCATTATTAAATAAGACCAATAGAACACAAAAGTACACTAAGACACAAACTCTGTCAGAATTTTTTAAGAAGCAAAAACCTGTTTAAAGTACATAGTTTGTATGCTCTTCTCAAATGTTCAAGAAAGTTTGCAACGTAAATTAGATTTTTAGTGAAAGAAAATGGAAAACATGATGGTTCCCAAGATTAAATCTGAGAGCCATGGTCCAGCTAGGTTGCCAATTGGAGACTCTAGTAGGACAAACAGTTTAGAAACAAATTTGAAAAGGAAAGTATGCTTGTATCTTCAAAACTGCAAGACCAATGCAACTCACCTGGTCTTCCATTAGATTGTGCTGGTGAGCTCATCCATGTGAGAGTTTGGGGAAAAGGATGATGAGGTATAACTAAATAGAATGAGGTCTTGATAACAGGTATTCCCAAAATAATCAATATTTAAAGGTGACTAACAACATTATAACTACAGCAAAAGACAGCAGAAGAAGGAAGTTGACAGGTGATCAAGATGTTTGAACTAGCAAAGATTTCAAATGACAATGTATTCAAGAAAAAGAAGGCTATGACTGGAATCGGAGAAACACTGTTTTTCACTGCATGGTTATAACTTAAAGGGCATGCAAGCAATGCCCATGCATTAGTAGAATCAATATGGTGCAGATAATTTCCCCAATTATATTAATCATTTCAGTTACATTAATACACAAATTAATTTGCTTTACCATTTTATCAGGTCACTAGTACACTTTACTATTTGATGTTCCAAAGCTTTTCTTACATTTGTTAC
The DNA here is from genome assembly GCA_033318265.1 of Phyllotis vaccarum. NCBI lineage: Eukaryota > Metazoa > Chordata > Mammalia > Rodentia > Cricetidae > Phyllotis > Phyllotis vaccarum. The sequence goes on along the minus strand of JARWLC010000005.1, from coordinate 91,969,724 downwards.
AAAGATATTAATAAAACCAAAACCCTCTCTCATCACAGATTATTACTTCAACATAGTCAAGGAAAGAAACACTTTTTTTATTCATTAAGAACTAAAGAAAAAATGATTGCTACAGGCAATCTTCTGAGGTATTAAACAGTCAGAAATTGTACTGGGGAGATTGATCTATGGTCAAGAGCTTCACTGATCTTCCAAAAGAAAAGGTTCAGTTTAAAGCACCCACACCCCACACTACGACTTATACAATCTTTAACTTCAATTTCAGGGTTTCTGACATCCTTTTTTACCGTGGGAACCAGGTACACACAAGATAGATATTCATACATAGAGGCTAAATGGATATACACATAAGAAGTTAAAAGTAAAAGTAAATAAATCAATTTTTAAAGTCTAAAATCTCAGTACTTAGTACCAAATAGAAGCAGTTCATTTCCTGTATGTGCATCTAACTGTTTAGTTAAGAACATTCCTTGTAGAGTTCAACAATCACTTTCCACTTCAATAATTGGATCTTATATGCTCCTCACAAAGGTACATGTAGTAATAACTTTCTTACTGATTTCAGCTTTTGAATGGAGATGGAACTTTTAAGACAAAGTGTCTAGTGGAAGAATCTGGAACCTTAAAAGCATGCCTCATAGAGAATTGTGAGGTACCACCATCTTCATTTTCTTCTTTCTTTCTTTTTCTTCTAGCTATGAAGTGGCACCTCTGCCTCAACACACACGATGGTACATTATGACACATCCAAGGGACAGAGCATTGAAGAATGTGCTGGAACTCATTTACCTCTGAGACAAAATAAGTATTTCTTATTCCTTTGTCTCCAATATTAATTACATAGAAGGAATTTATCTGCATATCAATTTAAATGACATGACATCATTTCAAAGTGACAGTTTAGGTCTTTTGTAAATTATTTTCTCTTCTCTAATAATTCTCTTGAATAAAGTGTGAAATACAAATATATCTATGGCCATCACCTAATACCTAGTGTTATTATGGACCACATGTTGAAAGATACAAATGGCATTGTCAGGTCTTAGTGAATATGTCTTTGTTAAAACTTAAAGACGTAGTTAGTATAAGAAAACTCACCAGAAGCAATTAATAATAGCTCAGATGCAGTCAAAGTTGATTAAACCTCCCTGAATAATACCTATTTGCCTTGTTTCTGTGTGTGCTAGAACTGAACAGACCCTGACTGCATGCCAAAGTTCAGCAAGTACATCACAGAACAGTCATATTCAGTCACTCATTATAGCACTGGGTCAATTCTTGTCTACTGAAAAGCAAAAACAAAAAAACAGTTCCTCTTTTCTGCATCACCATGCTAATCAAAGCACATGAGAAAGCATTTTTGTGCTAAAAAAAAGTAAAACTATATAGTAAATGCAAATCTATTTCATGAATTCTGGTTGTAATAAAGGAAATTCAGATTCAAATATCAGGAAAAGGCTGAAATATCAAAGACAGCAAACACCACAGTCATATTTTACCCAGCTGTCTTCCAGCTTCCTCAGCCTTGCTCCTTTTTACTTTTACTGCATACTCAGTCTTTCTAGGCCTGCCTTAAATACTTTTTTACCCAGTTGTTTCATGTCCAGGTTAAAATTAAAGGCATGAGGTACCACTATTTGGTAGTTAGCCTTGAACTCACAGAAACACAGAAAGATCTCTGTCTCTAAAGATATGGGATTAAAGGCCTGGCACCACCACTGCCTGCCTTGTAGCCTTGATCTCTCTATGTAAACCAAGCTGGAGTGAACTCAAATCTGCTGGGATTAAGGGCATGAGTTAGCACTCTCCGATCTTCCTGGATTGACTGTGGGTAGATCTCTGATATTTCAGAGTGGTTTTATTAAATATATAACATATCCCCACGTATCCCCTTTGTGTCAAAAATTTAAAAAGAAAGTTATAACTGACATAAGAAAAAATATACAATAAGTATAATAATTATATACCAAAATAATTATATGAATAATTTTCAGTCCATTAACAATTGACAATTCAAAGAATATATTCCACTAATTATAATTATCCTACTGTGGTGAGTCCAAAGGATTATACCTAATTCACTTTGTATCTATTTGTATTACTAACAAAAACCTATATTTTGATGTCTATCAAAGTTATACATTTTAACTTCTGAGTTTATTCTCTGTAACTATCACTAGAAAACTATAACTATATCCTCTTCAACTACCTCTGAGACCCAAGAAGGAAATGATATTAACTAACAAAACAGTATGGGCAAGCAAGAAACTTCCAAAAAATGTAAAAAAAAGAGAAACAGCTGGCTACCTGGATAGTCACCCAAGGTTCTTCTGTATCATTGAAGCATCCATCTTTGGCCTAAAGGCCTAAAATGTCTGACAGACTTCTCTGTGGAACAGGATATTCTCAAAGACCTTCCTACATAATCTTGGAAAGATTCAGCAATTCTTTTGTGTGTGTGTGTGTGTGTGTGTGTGTGTGTGTGTGTGTGTGTGTGTGCGTGTGTGTGTCTTCTGCTTGTACATTTTGAACATAATACTGTTGGCAGTCAAGGCAAGAGTACTTTCTTGCCCAGAGGATAACTTTAGTCACAAAGAAGATCAACTCTATATGGAGTTTCTTTGAAGTTCATAATCGTCTCTGAAGTAGATAGGTGCTTCTAGGAACAGATGCCCATTGTCATAAAAAAGTAAGAACCTATGTAATTAAAATATCTTAAATGTCATATTCTATGGATCTCTGAAGTGTTTGAAGAAGACTTGTTCACCTAAAATGTATGTTTGATCTTGAAAACATATCTAATCTGAATATAACTTTTATTGTAATGTCTAATTACTAACTTACATTTCTTTATATCCTAATTAGTTGGTAATAAAACCTTTCATGAACTAGCAATTTGTTTTACTTTCTTAGATGAACTGTATAAGTATAATACCTTGGACAAGAATATATATATATATATATATATATATATATATATATATATATATATGGTAACAAAATTAATCCCAATATACACAATTTGTATACAATATACAAAATATCCAATCTAATCTAAAATATTTAAAGTTAGAATTCCTTCCTAAAAGAAGATTCAATAATCTACCTTTATATCCTATTAAATCTGTATCCCTTTTTTCTTTCTTCTTTTTTAAACAAGAACCCTAATCTAATATTTCTTTTTTGGCTTTTTCCTAACCATAACCAATAACAAATTTTAACCAATTACCCTAAACAAAAACAATCATCCATAAACCATTGAAAGACCAAAAACCACCCACCCCACTTCTTAAGGATGTAGGCACTGTGTTCTTAAATTTACTTCCTGCTGTCTGATCTGGGGGTGATGGCATCTTTAGGGGATCCTGAAAAGAAAAGTTTTGTTAATTGCCGAGTCCTAAAATAAGTAGCTGTATCATTTGTTGTCTGGTTTCTAGATAACAGGAAAGTACTCAGCTTAACTCAAGTCCTGGCTAGAGTAGTTTGTGAAGCAGGTTCATCTCAGCTAGTCTCCTCAAAATTGTGCTGAGCAATTTGTAGTCTAAATCTGATCTTTGGTTTGTGTTTCCCAGCCAAGTGACTTTGTCATAGTCCATGTGAAATCATCATTGTGGGGCCCCATCTTCCTTTTGGATACTTCAAGTTCACAATTAGGTGTTGCCATGGATCACTACAGAAAACTGATAGGAGACTAAATAAAACCCAACACAATGTACAGAAAGATAAATATATGAGCATTTATTATATTATAGGCTTAGTAAGAATAGAATAGTCCCTTATTTTTGTTATTCTTCTGTCTCATATCAGGTGACTCTTCTGTTATGATACAGAATTCTTGCATTTTCCTTTAAGTATGCTTAAGTTTAGAAAAGGAGAGAGCTGCACCCCAACTCTAAAACCAGCTTTATAATTAAACTGGAACTTCAACTTACAAATAAAGATATATAGAGGTTAAGCAATGAGATTTTACCCTGAAGAGCATACTGGTACCAATAGATCTGACATTATTTTGCTTGTAAATTTTTCTGGATAGCCTCCCTTCTGCTTTAGGTGCCTATATGTCCAAGGTCCTTTAACATCATGAAGATGGCTATTTTCCAATTTCTGTAAAGACAAAAACAAAAACCTGACCTAACCCTTTATTTTGTCTTTCAACTTAAAGAATGTTAATATGGGTGGGTGAGCATCAGTTCTTATTGTCATGAAGTTTCTCTGGTTCAAATAGAGCCTTTATTAATTTTGGTGGTATTCATACCTTTTCTTTACCTGTGGAAAGAAAAGCAAAACTCCATCCACAACATAGCACATGTGTTGGCTTCTATTCTGAGTTCAGTACATCTTTGAGGTAGACAGGCTGATTTAGCTCAGCTATTTTTCATATAGTCCAATGCATTTCAGCTGCTGTTATTCCTTTATTGTTAGCACTGAGAAAACTCAAAGTTAATAAAGCATGATGTCTATTTCTAGAGATCTTTTGTTATTCCTTTCTGTTTTTGTATCATATCCTTTAGAGTTTGATTTGATCTCTATATGAATGGTTGCCCTATAGGATTGTGTGGTATTTCTGTAATATGCTTAATATTATAATAAGCAAAAAATTGTTTCATTTTACTAGAATGGAGCATTGTCAGTCTTAATTTGTATAGGTATTTCCATGATGGCCATAATTTCCAACAAATGTGTGATTACAGAATCAGCCTTTTCTGAACTCAAAGCAGTTGCCTATTGAAATCCTGAAATTGTATTTATTGTATGATGTACATATCTTAATTTTCAAAATTCTGTAAAATGAAATATATCCATCTGCCAGATTTAATTTCTATGTATACCTTTAAGATTACTTACTGCTAGCAATGAAGTTTGGTTATAAAAAGAACAGGTGGGGATACCTTTTTACAATTTCTTTGGCTTGTTGCCAAATGATAGAGAAATCTTTTCTTAATCCTTTGCTGCTGACATGTTTATTATGAAACTCTGAGGCCTCTAGCACATTTCCTATTAATAATTTATCAGTTTCAATATTACTTGTGCTAAAGGGTCTAGCAGATCCATACGGGATCAAATGTGTGTCATATAGAAGGGATGATTCCTAGTACTGATTATTTCTTGTAACAGAATCAATAATGAAGTTAATTCTGATTCATCATTAACAAAAACAGCAGTTTCAATATGTAGAACAACTCTTTCTGCATACTGAGAGTCAGTGACTATGTTAAGAGGTTCTGTAAAAATTTATTAGTGTCATTATAATAGCATGTAATTCTGACTTTTGAACAGAATTATAAGGGCTTTGAGCCACTTTACTTATATTTATGATTTGTAACCTGCCTTTTCTGATTTGTTTGTATGGGTATAAAATGTAGGGGCTCTAGAAATTGGGTTATCTCATACAACAGGAGGGAGAATCCACTTGGTTTTCTTTAGAAATATAATTATTTTGCTTTGGGGATATTTGTTAATAACTCCCAAAAAATTACTGCAAGCTCTTTGCCAAGATTCACTTTCTACCCATAACTGGTCAATTTCTCCATTAGTTAGTGGTACAACAATTTCTGATGGGTCCATTCCAGTCAATGTTTTAATGTTCCTTTAAAAATCAATTCAGAAATCTTTTCCACATATGTCTTTAATTTTTTACTCAGTTTATGTGGAAGAAATATCCATTCCAATATAACATTCTCCCTTTGCATTAAAATTCCTATAGGAGAATGCTTAGAGGGCAAGATAACTAGAATGCAACTGCAGTCTGGATCTACACAATCCACATATGCATCCTGTAATTCTTTTTCCACCAAAACCAATTCTTTCTCAGCTTCAGATGACAATTCTATAGGTTTATTTAAGCCCTTGTCACTATTTAAAGCTTTGAGCAAATTATCCAGTTCATATTTTTTTATTCCAATAGTGCATCATAAATTGGCAATGTCTCCTAGAAATCTTTGAAAATCGTTGAGTGTCTTCAATCTGTCTCTCCTGATTTGTACCTTTGGGGGTATAATTTTTTGTTGGCCTATTTTGTAACCTCCTCTTTATTTTTTTTTAGAGACAATTTGTAATTCCCAAGTCAGAGGCAATTTGTAATCCCCACACAGGCAATTTTTTTCTCACTTCTTCAAATATTTTTTCCTAAGGTATCAATATTTGTATCAGTCAACAAGGTGTCATGCATGTTATGATAAATTATAGATTGTGGGAAATTGTCACATATTTGTTCCACTAGTTTTTGTGGAAAATACTGGCACAGAGTAGGGCTATTCAGCATTCCTTGAGGAAGGAGCCTACACTGATCTCTTTACAGGCTGAGAATTATTATAAGTGGGCACTGTAAAGGCAAATTTTTCTTTGTCTTGCTCTTGAAAGGTATTGTTAAAAAACAGTCTTTTAAATCAACTATAATAGGCCATTCTTTAGGTAACAGAGAAGGCAAAGGAATGCCAGACTGTAGAGAGCCCATTGGCAGGATCACCTTGTTTATCACCCTAAAATTTATTACCATTCTCTACTTTGTAGATTTGCTTTTAATAACAAATAAAGCAGAATTCCAAGGGCTGGTTAATTTTTCTATATGCTGCACATTTAACTGCTCTTGTACCAGCGATTCTAAGGACTGCAATTTCTCTTTTGTTAGAGGCCATTGATGAATCCTTATAGGTTTCTCTGTTAGCCATTTTAGAGGTAGTGCTGTGGGTGCCTTTAAAAGATCAGCAGCTGTTGTGCCTTGTTTCTGTATAACCTGAATGCTCTGCGACTTTTTCTCATAATACCTCATAATGTTTTTTCCAGAAACATGTGTTAGTTTATTCCTTATTTTTGTGTATGGAGGAATGTTAATCTGTGTGTTGCATTGTTGTAGTAAATCTCATCTCCATAAATTTATAGTAATGTTATCACATATCCACATATGGCTTTAATATTCCTCTCTGTTCTTCTAGTCCTATACACTCAAGCCATCTTGCACCCTGGTTTACCTGGGATATTGACCCAATTCCCAAAATCTGAACATTTACCTCCAGAAGGGGTCAGCTTGGATGCCATGACTTTGTTTAAATTATTGATACATGTGCCTGTGTCCAATAAACCTCTAATAATAACATCGTTTATCTGTACTTTTAACTTTGGCCTTTGTACATTAATAGAAGCTTGCCAAAATATTTGCTTTATAATTTTTCCTGGGGGTTTTTGTTCTTTTCTATATATTTCCTATCATTCAGTGTAGTGTTTTTTTAAAAATAGATTTTAAGTTCTTTAATTGTTCAGAGAAGGTGTTTCTTCCATGATGGCATGGTAAGACTGAACTTGATTTGATATGGGGTTTTTGAAAGCCTCCTTGGGGTATTTCCCAAAGGCAGAAAATGATCTTCTCTGTCCCTTGTTGACCTCAATTGATTAGTCCAATGTCTCTCTTTTCCATACCTTCTGCATACTCCAGAAGGGAGAGAGATTCTCTTGAGTGTATTCCTAACAAAAGCATTGTTTCTATGAATGACTTGTTTACAATCTCTTTTTTTGCAACTTTGCCTTGCACAATTTTGACATTTAATATTTTAACCTTTTGCTCTACCTCTAGAAACAATCTCTTCTACCAAGTTATCATCACATTCATAAGACTCTAGATTGTCTTATGAATTCAATCCTCCAAAGATGCTGACCTTGTTTTTTTAACAATTTAATCTTCTACATTGTATATTAGCATTCTCAAAACCCAGCAATTCAACTATTATTCACCTGGCTTCTGAGTTTGATAACATTCTGGTTACTGCTGCAGTTAACCTCTGGAAGAAAATCTGTAAAAGTTTTTTTGGGACTTTGAATTACTTTTTTTGAATCATTCAGTTTTCTTTCCTATTTATTTGAATAGGTATTTAATGTTGCCATGTGGCATAAATCTATAGTATATTCATTGTATAAGGATTGCCTTTCAATATCAGCATAATCCCCTTCCCCAATAGGTTGGTCTTGGGAGACTTCTATGCCTCTGGCTGTGCTTCTTTGTTCTATCGTTTTAGCCTTCTCCTTCCACCATGTTCTCCACTGTAAAAGTGGTTCTGCTTCTTAAACAGCAGTAACTATATCTAACCAGTTCTCAGGAGTGATCCAGTTACCTGGTGACCAACTGTTTAACATCTGTTTTACAAATGGTGAGTGTATCCCATATGTCACAATTGCTTATATTGCTCTCCTCTACTGTAATATTTGTACTAGAGCCCAACTAGCTTCTGCATTATTTTTTTATCATTTTGTGATTTTTAAAGTTTACCAGATATATTAATGTTGGCTGTTTTGTGTAATCTTAGATGACTTTGTTGCAATTGGTTCTTTATATTTCTCTGTTCAGGTTTGAATACTTTTGTGTTATGTTTTAACAGGCTTTTTAAAAACTTTTGTCCTGGAATTTATATTAATTGACTTTTAAAATGACAAAACAGAAATCAAACAAAAGATATACTTAATAAACCATATGATAAACATTGGGACATTTTCATCTACTTTATCTTTTTCTTTTCTGGTCCCAATATCAAATTGTCTAGAGAAAGATCACAGAAAGACTAAACACCCTCTATTGCTTTAAACACATTCCCCATTTTTTAAAAAATCAAATTTATTCTCCAGTCTAGTTTTCAGTGATGGTTCAAATGACTGAAGTGGTGCAGCTACCTAGTATGATAGCAAGCCAAGGAGGGGTTGAAAAAGATTTAAAAAAAAAAAAAAACCCTACAGCACACCAAGAGAAAGAGAACACTGTCTGAAAAACTTAGCCAGATAAAAGTGAAATAGAAACATGTTTGGCCAGTCTGCCTAAGACTGGAAGATAACTCAAAACAGAAAGCCTAGCCAGCCAGTAGTTACTCCTTTGCCCATGTGTTTCTCTGGCCGGTAAGCAGCTTTTTTGGGAAGGGGAGAGAGAGAATACATGCCCCAAAGTTGAATGCTAAGTGTTTCAAAATTTCTGGTTATAATAAAGGAAACTCAGAGCCAGCTATCGGGGAAAGGCTGAAACATGTCAATCATTTTTATTTTGTTATTCTAAAATTTACAAATAAAATAGTATGTTTTACTTTGTCATTAAAAAGGTTGTTGAGTATATTAATCTATATTAGTTTCTAACTCATATCACAGCAGACATGAATTTTCTCTATTAGTATGGATTTTTAAGTAATATAACAAATATTCTCTTTATTTTCTATAAAACATAATTTTTAAATTGAAATAGCCCTCTTGTAAAAAAAAAAAAAGCCAACATTAAAAATAACAATGTTTGGTAGAATGATGCACATTACCTTAGCTCACTACCAACATCAATCACTCTACAAGAATTAAGTTTTGACTCCTTTGTGGAAAATATAGCATAATTCTTCTGAGAAGGTGGCTTCAATAGGAACCATGCATCCAGTTGGCATTTCCAGTTTTTCAACTCCATGGATGCACTAACAGAAGCACTTGAAAGGATTTCATCAAGCATAGCATAATGGCCACTTATCTTTTCTAGGTAGCATTTTCATGAAGACAAAATTGTCCCTTCAAGAGAGTTCTTTGCACTGTTCATTCCAGGTCCAAATGATTTGAAATACCAGAATTGCTGGCAAAGAGAAAACCGTGCTTTCATTGGATTTGATTAAAGGAGGATGCAGTTGAACCAGGCACAAGAAAGGGAATTCCATACCAACTTTGTAGCCCTGTTCTACACATGACTTTAACAAAAGACCTTCCATGCCTATTTCTGAAATCCACTTAGAGTTTTAACATACATACTGGTTAGTAAGGCCATAAGGCATTTTCACATAATAGTTGTAGAATTGTAAAGAAACAGCTTGTTTTATTGTTTGATTAATTTGCTTTAGTGGAAAACTGATGCCTACAAGAAATTACAAAATTTAATATATTGTAGAAAGAAAATGATGCCCTCTATTAGTTCAGTGTTCTCTACTCTCCTAAACATTGCAATAACATATATTAATTGAAACTTTATTACTGTCTAAACATTGACTCTTGAGAATTGAAAGACTGCACTTACCGAACAATTAGAAGCTTTAAAGTCTATTCCTCTTTAGAAGAAGTTTTTTCTTTAGAATCCAACATCTGGTAAAGTTGATCAAAAGAAATTTTTGCACTTTGGTTTTATCCAATAACAAATTTTGCTAATAGTATACCTTGAAGGCTTGGAATGAGTTTTACATAGATAGTTGGCATAGCAACAGTCTATCTTGCTTCCTTGAAAATGTTTATATTCAGATAATATTGTTAGTGAAACTTCATTTTTAATGAAGCACATAAGGAATATAGTGTAGCAAGACTCACAATACTTTTCCTCTTTTTTTTTAAATCAGTTCCCACTTTTTATTAAAATATTTTAGAAGATTGATGTTGGAGACACAGTTCACTAGGAAAAGCAAGCACTTGCTCAGCAATTATGAGAAACTGAATTTGATCTCTAGTACAAATTAAAAGCCAGGTGTGACCACATGTCTGTAATCCCAGTGTTGAATGCACAGGTTGGTAGTTCTGGGTCTGAAGGATAATTAATTGCACAGCAGGATGGCAAGTCCAAGATTCAGAGCAAGAACAAGTTTCAAAATATGAGGTGAAAGAGCAATCAAGAAAGACAATCGAACCTTAACCTCCAGTCTCTTAATAGACACCCATGTGGAAAAACATGCATATGTACATCAAACACTAAATAAACAAATAAACAATGTGGAGCAACATAGAAGTAGACACTTGTTATTTACTCTGTGTGTACACAGTCCAGCACACATTCCAACACATATGCATAGAAATATACACATTATGTATATACACACACACACCACACAGTTACCAAATTTAACTAGTCTTTACAAAATGAACAAATGTTCTTGTATTAAATGACATTTCTAAGTTTAGACTTTGCCATATTTTAATGCCAGCTTTTCAGTTCTATAGCTAAATTCTTGGCATCATACTCCTTTCCCTGTCTTCTGTGAGTTGTAGCATGAATGACTCATAACTGAGCAGGAAGCTGGAGTGCCACTAACAAATGTTCTATCAACTTCTCATCAGACATTTTTGTTCTCATTAAAGCAAAACATTGCTTTAAAACAAATTCCCTGGTTACTTGTTATAGACATCATGTATATTCACTTGAAGTCCATACCAAGAATTACAGCCTTGTATGCTGCTGACAGCTACTGGGTAAGCACAGTTAACTCCAGACACAAACACCCCATTTAGAGGTTTTTAAAAAATTATTTATGAATCTTCACAGACAAGAAGCATTGATGAATCCAGACCAGTGTATGACCAGTAGTAAAATAGTATCTAATATGCAACATTCCTATAAGTTAAATCATATTGGAATTTTCAGAATTTGGAATAAATAAAAACTGTTAAAAAACATAACCAATTTCAAAAGCCTATTTGCATCTAACAGCCAAAAACTGGACTTATAGAATGAACTTGACATGATTATATATGATTTACTTACTTTGTAAAAGCTGAAATCTGTGTCATGTGGAACCCTGTTTTCATCAGTTGCCCTAGGTTTTCCATTTTTTTTTTTTTTGCTTTGGAAGATGCCATCTTATCTACAAAATAACCCTATTTCTAAATTACAGCAGTCTCTAGTTTATAGCTGACAAAACATTAACTAAATATTTTATTTTCTTTGGTAATATTAAAATCTTCCTAGTGGTGGCATAAAGATTTGTCTCTGTGACCCAAGAATTGTTGCAAAGGCAAAGTATCAATTATACATTTTTCTACTTTTTGAGGCTAACAAGAACTTATGTATAGTTTGAAGAATTATAGGTCCATTGATAGGATACATTTTTATCTTTACATTGTGTAAAGAGCTAGAGGAAATAGAAGAGCCCTGAATTTCTCAAGTATCTTACTCTGTCAATAATAAATTATTTCACAAGTGGATTAATCAAGACAAAGAGGAAGGAAGGAAACACTGTGTATTTCTTAAATGATTTAGCTGAGTTTCTTCCCCCCTTTAATCTTTCGTTTTCTTTTTCTCTTTGTTCTGTATTTTTAGCAAAGAATGCCTATTTGCACAACAACTCAGTTACAAAGGTTCTGAAGTCAACTTTCCCTTGGGTCTACAACTGTGCCTATTCTTAGAAAGGGATAAAAAAAAAAATCACATTTCTTAATTGGTGCTCAGTTTTGTTATTGGTATCACAACTCCAAAAAAGGATAAGGACCCACTTCACAAATAAATAAACTATGAAGCAAAGGAATCACAAAATAAGAAATGGAAGGGACACCAGAAGGCAAAAGGAAAGAGTGGGGAGATAGAAATACTCGGTAGAGGATTCTCAGAGAAACTGCAGTAATTTCTTTATTTTTTTTCCCTTCTGATAAATACTTGCAGATCTCTCAGGCCACCTAGACATGCCCTAGGGACCTAATATGCCAGAACGCTTAAGGTTTCCTAAATGCTAACTGCAATGTATATATTCACACTGATGATGGATTGAGATATGAAAATGATAGTGAGCAAAGTAAAATCAGATGTTAGTAGAGAAACGTGAAAAACTGGTACAAAATATCCAGGAATGAAAGGAGTTCCCAATGGAGGAAGAAAATCACTATGCTTGTACAGGGCCTTTATGAGGTTTTTGGAAGAAACTGGACAAGTGTGAGGTATTTCTATTAAGATTGGTTAATTGACATATTGACTTGCTGAACATGCCAAAGGTATTATGATTATTCTTGGTTTTTAATTTGACAGCATCTGGAATTAACTAAAACCCAAATGACTTGAGATACCATTGGTGGACTTTTACTCCTCAGTGAAATCATTTGAAGTGGGAAGACACATTTCTAATCTAGATTATTTTAGATAGAAAAATCCATCTTTAATATGGGTCACACCTGCTGGCAGCATATATAAAGGACATAGTGTGGGAGGTTGTGTTGTTTCATTTTAAATAATTGTCCCAACCACTGGTTTAATAAAAAGAGCTGATTGGCCAAAGGCAGGCAGGAAGTGTAGGCGGGGCTACCAGACTAAAAACTCTGAGAACAGAATGCCAGATCAGAACACCAGAGGGAATTCCAGAGAGAGGCCTGGAAGAAGCCAAGGACAACTATGATGCCTTAAGAAAAGGTACCGAGCCCCATGGCTGAACAAGAGACATGGGTTAGAATAAGGGTAGAGAGCTAGCATGTGATATGCCTGGGCCTGAGGCTGATCAGCCAAAAACTATTGGAAGCTTCTGTGTGTCTCTGTGGGACTGCGGGACTGCAGGACTGTGGGACTGCGGGTCTGTGGGTCTAGACCTTGAGGTTAGGCCCGAAAGTCTGGGCCAGAAACCTCATACTACAACATAGAAAAAAGAAGCTCTTTCATTCTGCCTAATTACCCATGCTTCACTAGCAAGTTCATTCCTTCACTGACAATAGAGCCATGCTTGGGGGATTCTGGCATATACTGAAGATGAGATGAGTCATCCAGCCTTTTGGACTGAGCAACTACTACTAGATTCTTGAACCTTCTGGTAATAGGCAGCCATTATCGGGTTACCTAAGCCACAGCCTATAAGTCATTCTAATAAATTCTCTTTATATGTGTGATTAAATAATATATGTATATATATATATATATATAATGAATGCATGATATGTACAGAAATTCATTCTAATTTTTAGTTTATATTCTAAGTTCTATTACTCTAGAGTACCATGACTAATAAACAAAATGAGCCAATTAGTGGCCCATGTGCTCTGCTCATATTGCTCTGTCCCAGTCATGAGATAATCATATACTGCTGGCTAAGTTAAGTGTGCTTGAAGCCCTTTAATCTCCATTCCATTTTTCTACTTTTTTGAGTCGGTCTGGCTGTCATTGGTACCGCTGATCTTGCAGGTGTCTTCATGGTTGCTAATAAAATTATGCTCCTTTTATTTTCACATATATGTGGCTAGCTGGTGGACCCATCAGTGATGAACTTCTATCATAGATACTTAAATGAATCTGAAATCTTTTTTGATTACCTCATTTTAGCTCATTGCTTGTGAGGTAGTTTTTTCCTGAAATAGGTGGAGATTTTGTAAAAGATGTTACTACTTACAATTTAGTTTGTTAAAATTAGTTGAATCAAAGAATAATTTATTAAAGAATGAGAATTCTGTATATATTCCTTTGGACTTCGTAGGAGTTGGCCAGCATGCCTGTACATACTCACCTTGCTTTCAGGTGCCAGCAACTTATTTGCTTGGGATGAGATATGTATAAGAGTTCCGGTTCTATAAATAGTACATGTGCACCTTGGAGCAAATAAAAAATAATTTTAGGTTACTGTATAATTATACACCCATCTGATGTGGGAATGCCTTTTTGTATGCTGTGAATAGCAATCTTTAAATAAAGGAGCTGTTTTGGCCCATGACAGGCACCATAGAAAAAGTAGTAGGAGGAATCAGAATAGGTAGGAGGAGCAGAGGCAGGGTCAAAGACAGAAGGAGCCAGATGCCCAAAGGATCAATGTGTGAAGAGAGAGAGACAGAGCCAGAAGCCCAAAGGAGCAACATGTAAGGAACACAGGTAAGCCACAGGCCACGTGGCAGGAAAGATTAATAGAAATGGGTTGATTTAAGATGTAAGAGCTAGCTAACAATGTGCCTGAGCCATAGGCCAAACAGCATGAAGTTAATATAAGTGTCTGAGTCATTTCTGGGGGCCTGAACAGGGGCAGGTGGCTAAGGGGTCTGGGGCCTCTGGCTGCCCAGGACGAAGAAATGACTACAATGTAACACCCATCCAAGACAGATCGGCAAAGAGGGAAAGAAAGAGAGGGAGAAGGAAAAAGAGAAAGCAAAGGGAAAGACAGGAGCGAGATAAAGTGAAAGAGAGAGGTTTAAACAAAGTAATATTTTGCAGGCAATATTTTTATCCCTTTTTATATTCTTAAACTGTATATAGGATTTTTGAAATCCATGTTACCAATATTCACACTAAAATTATACTAAAGGCATAGTCCATCTTGTCAGTGTTGAAAGAGAGCAGTATGAGGTATTTTTTTATGTTTATTTTATGTCTCTTTGATCAGTGTTGCTGATGGAGCTGCTTGTCGGTTAGTTCACAAATTTCCAAACTTCTTGGTGTCATTGACATGGTTGAGGAAGAAATGAAATTATAAACAACATCTCCCAGTAACCTAGGAAACTCTGCAGGAAGGTACAAGAGAAAGAAAACCTTGTTACTTTTGTTGACTACATTCTAATCCAGAATGAAATGTGTGTCACAGACAATTCTCTAAGAGGTTGGGAAGATACAGATAAGTCTTTGTCTTTTGTGAATCTAGACAGATAGAACACTTTGCATCCATATTATCAAGATAAACCAAGAACAGCCTCTGGCTGTAACAAAAGAGGGTGGAGAAAGGTGTTAGCCTCTTTATTTTAAATTTGTACTTTTCTTTTATGTAATCCAATGTTTTTTCGTCATTTTTTTTTATTTTGGTTGGTTGAATTTATGGTCCTTGAAATGTTATCATGATTTAATGTGTGACATGTTTACAACAACCAATGTCTTAGCATACTAAAAAATAACGAAAGAAGCCAATTGGTGCCCTGCAGAAAGAACTTCTTTTGTCTAACATTATAAATTATTTATTTGATTTTTATTTTAATATCTATTTTAATATCTATTTTAGTACTATCTACCTTCATGGCAACATTTTTTTTTCTGATTGCTGAAGCTTTTTATATTTTTTATATTAATAAATGTGTCTGTTATTTTTTTTTATCAAGACAGTGTTTCTATGGGTAGCCGTGGCTGCCCTGGTATCTGATCTGTAGACCAGACTGGCCTCAAAAAAAGAGATGGTCCTGAGTGATGGGATTAAATGCATGTGCCATCACCACTAGGCTCTGTTATATTTTCTTAGTGACAGTCCTTATGCTATTAACTCAACTTTATTTACCACAATGTTTTGTGTACTTTAAGAGTGTACTTTTAAAAAGTTTTACATGTTTTCCAACTATAGATTAATAAATAGTTTATTGCAGAATTTTGAAGACCTTATTTTACTGTAATATGGTTAATTTTGGCTGTCAACTTGGCAGGTTCTAGAATTACCTTATAGGTGTCTACCTGTAAGGACTTTCTAAACTTGGTTAATAAAGTGATAAAGACCCAGTTTAACTGTAGGCAGCAGGATTCCATTAGCCAGTGTTCTAGATTAAGTAAGAAGGAAAAAGTGAGCTCACCACAATTTTTATTGCTCTCTCATTCTGAGTGCAGCTCATTTCTTGGCAAGTCCTCCATATTTAGGGTCCACACCTCAACATGTAAACCTAAACAAACTATATTCTTCTTTAAGTCTCTTATGTTATTACTGCATCAGGATAAAAAAAAAAAAGATTAGGACACATGACTTCTCAGTTTTATTCCTTATTTATAATTCATTGTGTAAGAAATATTGTTTGTCTGGATTAGTTTTATAGTCACTTAACTATACCTTCCATTTTTATTGGCAAATCAATACAGTTCTTTTAATTGAGAAATGTAGGTATAAAGTAGTCCCCATATCTATTGGTACATAGATTCTGCCACTTTGAAATAAAAAAAAAAAAAATGTAGTTTCACTATGACATTTAGCTGACACTTTTAGCATTAAGCAATTATATATTCACCCAATTAGTATATACCTACCAGTATAAGCATGACCAGACCAATTTTGCTTCATATAAATGTGGTGGAATTTTTTAGAATTTTTTTCTCCCCTTTGAAATCCTATTACGCTTTTTAGTCAAGTCTGTGCCTATATTTCTTTACTGGGCAAAGGGTACTTTTCAGGTATAAGGAAATGTTTCACAAACACTTTATATGAATACACATATCAAGAGGGGACAGTATTGGATAGATCCAGAGTTTTGCAACTGCAGCTTCATGCCTGATTCCAGCCTCCCACCTTTGTAACAATTTTGCATGTTTCAAACAAAGGAGAACTTACACCTCAGGTTCTGAATGTTTCATTCCAAATAGGCAATCTTTCCAGCCTGAGCCCTTCCTTTGATCCGTGTGCCAATAGACCCCGGACTTGTCTGAGTAGTCATCCATTTCTGCCCCAAAGTCTAGATGAATCTCTTCCATCTGCAGTTCATCAGCCACTTGTAAAATAATTAACCTTGAGGCTTAATATTACAGTAACTTCTGGGCAGGTTAAGTATATTACTGACTAGCGCTTATGCTTAAATTAACCCATGAATATATTTGTGGTTAGCCATGTGATAGCTTGGTACTTTTGCTTCAGTGTACTATTCTCATCTTCCCTCATCCGAGTCTGGTTGGTGTCAGCTTCTCAGCCTTTCCCCTTCCCAAAATTCTCCCTGTCTAGTTGCCTCACCTCTACTTCCTGCTTTTACTGATCAATCAGCATTTTAATTAACCAAAATAAGTAAAAAATCTACGACATACAAGAAAATTATCTCACATGACTGAGCCTTTAGGGCTTGCCGTGATTCCTAATGCCAGCTAAATCTGTGTGTCAAAATAAGTTTCGAAGCTATATGTATACAATTTCTCTTTTCTTGAGGACTTGTTTTAGATTTACGTTCTATGCAAGCATTCTTCTGAGCATCATGGACAATTTGCTTGACAGCTGTTCATATCCTTTAAAGAAGTACACACTTACTTTAAAGATTTCTTCTTAAAGAAAATAAGAACAAATAGTTTTCAGAATTCATTTGAGTAAAGAATCTTTAGAATTTGAACAAAATTTTACTACAAAACAATATTCAGAGCTTGTTTTTATGATAGAGTAGTTAAATTATATTTTAGAAAAGGCACAGGTGATTTTATCAGAAACAATCTCCTTTTACAACATACATGTTTGTAAATACTAAAATATATGTACATGTATACTTAACTGCATGTTCATTGTATTTGGTGCTATGTTATGTAAGGATATTTTTATGCAATTATACATTGTGCATTGAACATATCTACTTCCCATATACCATTCTTTCCAGAAAAGCTTAGAAGTTATTTTTTTCTTGTGTGTCTTGCAGTACCACAAAATTCAATTCCTCTTTGTAAACATTTCTTTAAAATTGCTTTGATTTATGAAATATGACTTTTCTAAAAATTCCCTAAGCAAATGACATTTTAAATAGCTTCACAGAAATGCTATTTTTTTTTACAAACCAAGTTTGATGAGACCTTAATTTCTTATATTTGTATTTTTATTTATTTTGTAATTAAAAATAGATAATTTTTTCTCTCATACATTGCATCTCAACCACAGTTTCTCCCCCATCAACTCCTTTCAGCTTTTCCCACCTCCCTTCTTCCTCAGTTCTATCCCTTCTATATTTCCATTCAGAACAGAATAGGATTCCAGGGGACACAACCAAGCATGATAAATAAAGTTACAATCATTTCAGCAATGACATTTGTGGAAACCTCATGCTACCTTTTATATATTCTAGTTGTCATTAGGATAAAATTTTAGAATTTTTATCTGAGCCTTCTAGAGTGCCTTAGAATCAGCTGATATGAGTTCCACTGTTTTCAGTTCTTTCTACATTTACAGTAAGTAGAGATAAGCTAATTTTTTTAATTCTCAATGATGGGTCAATAGTCTTTATATTTGATGAATTGTCTGAATATTGTCTTTTCTTTTTGTTTTTGGGGATCCATGAGTGTTTGTGCTTTTAGGGTGAAGACTACAAGAGAAAGACACATATAACTTCTAAATAGGTCATGGGATCACAAACGTATGTAACCTAATTTCTACAGATGAAGAAAAACATTGAATACTCCCAAAAAAGGAGACTTTCTCAGCACTATGAAGAACAAGGAATAAACTACACCGTTTATGTAAACCAGAGACTGTGGAGGAACAGGGATGTGAGTTGAGACAAGCAGTTTCTCTTTCTGTTCAATGGCAGCTATATTTCCTTGGGTGGGCTTTTAAATGAGGACTTGGGATAGTTGTTCCTGTCTGTAATCACAGATCTTCTACTGAGTGAGTCTCCTTAATGAGAATGACATTTACAGACAATAAGAGGATGAGATTAGTAAAGGATTTTATTGTCGATTCATGGGTGGGAACCTAGTTAAAAGAATACAAAGCTCTTACGTATAAGAAATGGCTCTTCAGAATCAGGATGCCATTGAGTCCCTAGTCTAGAGGACTTCTATAGAATGCAGGGCCAAATTTACTGTGGTCATCAGTCTATCCTTCAGACATGTCGGAGTTTCTTCTCAGTTTCAGTAATGACCACTCAGGTTGTTTCTAGACAATGGTGCTAAGTAACAGAAAGATGAATATAAGGGGAAAAAAAAGAACTTCTTTCTCATTCTCCTGTTCACAGAAAGATATTTGAACTTCAATATTCTGGCATCTTAGTGCTTTACAAAAAAACAGAACTGGTAAAGGAGCTAAGGACATAATAAAGCTTTTATCTAAGGCATTGTTGTTTTCTTTCAGGGCCCCCTACTCTATAGACTGTCTAGCCAATTTTGATATTTTCATTGTAAGAAAATGGGACATTATGACTCTATGGAGATAACTTTTTTCGGCTGTCTTGACAAAGGCTGAAAGTGTTGTGAGACAGTATTCTGTATCTCTATATTATATATGATTTCTCAGATAATATATTTTTCTGTCATATTTAGAGTATGTTATGCTTATAAACTACAAGAAGAAAATATTTGTCTTTTTGGAAAGCTGTGTGTTTTGTGTTAGTTTATTTCTGATAACTCAGAAAACACAGCAGGAACTCCATATAGGTTTTACCCCCAACAGAAGCAAACTGAATAATGGATTGAAGCATCTGAATCAGGCTTTCTGAGGACTGAGGAGATATTATTTTGTACAATTTTATGAATGAGAGCTTCTCATGTTTAATTTAGAAAAAGTTTCAATAGACACGATCAAGTTCCTTTTGTTTGAGTTTGGTTACTATTTGTATATGTTTTTTGTTTTATCTTCATTACTAATTATTAATAATAGCTTCATGACAATTTTTTTCACTAATGTAAACATTGCGTCATTACAGAAGATACATTCATTCTGTCAAGTATTGCTGAGATAAATCTATATGGTCTGAGATTTTGGCAACATTTAGGTGTAAAAGGGGTGCTTTTTTTCTAAGTTCCCACTCTGAACTGGATTCTGAGCAAATCCTGTGTACTTATAGCACTCAGGTGAATCTGAAGTTGATACAGGAAGATTGACAAGCAGGGGAGAATCCCTTTTGTTTGTTAAAAAGACATCTGTGTGCAGAGTGTATTACTTGAGGAGCCAAAGTATAGCCTGGGAGATTATGCCCTATCTTAAACTACAGCAGTCTTCATTTTTAGTAAGATCTCCACATGATTTAGTGAGATCTCCACGAGAACATTTAGGCATTAAAAGTCCCACTCTAAAGCACATTATAAAATGTGTCAGGTCTTCAGATTTCATTCCAGAATCACAAATCTGGTTGCTAATTTTAATTATTTGAGTAATCTACTTATTATCCTTGAACCTTTGTAAAGTTGCTGATAAGTTACCCTGGCTTAGTCTCATAAGGACAAAATGAAGTTAAGCCATGCATGTGTTTTGCACTGGGTCGGAGTAACAAAATAGAGATAAATGTTCTCAGAGGCTCAGTGGAAAAAAGAAATAGGAGCTTTACTAGGATGTGGTAATTGTCTGGCATGCAGATTATAATGAGATACTGAATTGCTAGTCCTCCATTCCAAAAATCAGGAATATCTGAAGTCTAAAGCTATGAGTATAGGGCAAGGTCTGAACTGACTCAACTCTTGAATTAATACTCATCCCCTCACTGTATCATGAGGTCAGTTGTTGGAACCAGGTAAATATTTGCTGAATTCAACAAAAATACAGTGATTAAAAACCTATTGTCCTATGAGTTATTTTACATTTTATTTTATTTTTCAAAGTTATTATACTAAGTTTACATCCCATGTGCTTTTGCAAACTGACAAATATGTCAAATATGTCATTTACTCAGATCTGTCATCACTATGACTTCCATACTCTTCTCTAATAGACACTGGAAGTGTCCCTTTCAAAGGGGTGAGATAGCAATTCAAAAGCAAGACACATCAGAGAATGTTTTCCTTTTCAATCTCAAAGGATATGCTGAGTTTAGAGTTACAGGGAGTTGAGAAAATTGAGCCAGGGGAAAAAAGTGAAATGTTTATATAGGGGAGATCAATGACTGTCTTCTAAATGAGAAACACATCCCAAATACACTGTAAAATGAATTAAATAGTAATTGAAAATACCTGCAGAAAATTTGATTAGGATCTGGGGAATCTACAAAGGTAGCTGGATAATAAGAAATTCATTTCCAAAGCCTGTTTGATTCTGTCAGTGTACTTTATTTAATAACTTTGCAGTTAGTGTCATTAAAAGAATTAATTAAAATGCACTAAAGTTTCAACTCTTGTGTCAGTGCTGTAGAGAACCTTGGTTTCACCTGCAGCCATTTTCCTTCAATATTCACTGGAGGAAACATTTCAATTGCCATGAACAATTGTTATTATTAAGTCAGTTTTTCACACTTTTATAATATATATAAAGCATTGTTACTCCCTTAACCCTCTTTTATCTCCCTCCTACCCCTTTCACATGTCCATATTCCTGAACTTGCCAATTTTTTTACACTTATTACTTTGTCTTTTGTGTGCATGTATGTATGTATATGTGTGTGTATCAATAAAAGAAAATAATTAAAAGGAATAACATAAAAAAGACAAAGTTATAAAATAGAACAAAATAAAAAGCACATAAAAAGTCTGGAATCTGTCCTGTGTTGGCCAACTATTTCTGGACCTAGGATTTTCAGTGGAGTACTATTGATTTACAATCTGGATAAAATCATTCTTTCCCATCAAGTACCAACTGCAAATAGTTGCTTGCTTTTGTGGGGCGTAGAATTTTGTGTTTGCTTCCATTCTTCGTGTTGGAGTGTCATCTGTCTTACACTTGTAAAGTCTTCCGTCTTGTCTCTGTCATTTCACATGTGCATTATTCCTCCTGTGTCTCAAAGGCTTTGTTTCCCTGTAGCCATCTTCCACCTATGGCTCTTAAAGTTTTTTGCCTCCTCTTCTATGTAGACCCCTGAAATAGAGGAATTTGATGAAGACATTTCTTGTTGGTCTGAGTAGTTCAAAGTTTCTCACCATCTGCACATTGTTCAGTTGTGAGTCTCTGTGTTAATTATCATCTACTTCAAGAAGAATCTTCTCTGATGAGGGCTGAGTGATACACTGATTTATGTGTATAAAATATGATACTAGGGATAATTTTATTTCTATGTTCATTTAACAGACTATATCCCTCTAGAACCCACAGCTTACCTACTCTAAACTTCTTAGCCACCTTACCAGTGTCAGATATGGGTTGCAGCTCATAATATGAGCCTTAAGTCCAATCAAAAGGAGCTACAGGCTTTTTTCATAACATTTGGACCACCATTGCAGAAGTTATATTATCTTACACCAATTCCTGTTAGAAGTCCCAGGGTTTGTATCTGGGTGATAATTATGATTGTTTTTCTCCTCCAGTAGCACAATAGTACCTTCTTCTAATACAATGAACACTAATCTATAGTAATGAAGCTTCTAGATGTATACCAGTTCAATTTCTCAATGTTCAGACATATGTAAGTGATAACTTCAGTAACAGGGACTTACTGTCAGGTTGTGGAGGATAACCAGTAGCCTTGTCAATAGTCTGCGATGTTTTGAGACCTGTGAGCCAATCTAGCCAACAACTCATCAAAATGAAATCCATGCCTGATACTTAGAGGTTTGACTTGGTGTCGTAAGATTTCTATCTGGGGTATTTTATCTTCCATTATGTGACCACTCCATTTAATTTTCTTTCACGTGTATTAGGAAACTTCTACAGTAATAGGTTACAATATGGCTTCTTAAAGGGCCTTAAGTGTTAGCCATCTGTCCTATTATCTCCTTTACCCTGCACTCCTTCCTTCCTCAATTGACTCTCGTATTCTAATTTTTCCTTTATTTCTTTATAACAATATGTTCTATATCACCTTTCTTAGACAATTCCCTTATTCTTTCTGGTCTCTTACTAGCCACCTAACCTCTATGACTGCTCTTTGTGAAACCATATATCTAAAGATTTTTCAAATATCCACATCAAAGAAAACCTGCAGTACTTGTCTCTTGGAGGTGTTGGTTATCTCAATCAAGATGCTTGCTACTATCCATTTATCTGTAAATTACATTTTTCTTGACAGCTGAGTAATATTCCAATTAGTAGATGTGCCAAATTTTCATTATGCATCTATTTTGGATAAAAATTGAAAATGGTTGTTTCCAGTTTTTGAACTATTATAGCAGTAAGAAACACAGATGTAGAAGTATCTCTGAAGTAAGATAAAGAGATCTTTGGGTAAAGCTCAATCCTGGGATTGCAGAGTAAATGGCAGTGGAATGGGTCTTTGAGAAAAAAATAGAGAGAGTGGAGCAGTTCATCTGGCAGGTGGGTCACTCACCTGTTCTGACTTTATGACTAGCATGACCTGGACTTTTTCAGCAGAAACCTGCCAAATTGAGTAGAAAGCAACTACAATGGGGATAGAGGTAACATGGAACTGGGGGTGGATGGGAATGGAATAGGTCTTTGGGAACCAAATCTATGGTGTGTGGCAGATCAGCTGATAGGTGAGTCACTCACCTGTTCTCTGACTGGTCCATATGGCTTTTACATATTCCTTTTATTTGGGGGAGCCTTTATCCTTTCATTACTACTCTCTACACATTCTATTTATTATTCAATTTAATATTACTCTTAAAATGTTATATTAAACAAAGCTGGTAAAGTTATAATATTATTTAAATTTTGTGAAATCTAACTTACAAAATTGTAAATTTACAACATACACATTTGTTGCAGTGGGGTTTCTTGGTCCCAGGTGGCCAGAGGCCCAGACCCACAGACCTGCCACCCCAGACCCATTAGCTGCCCACTGTTGCCGCTCAGGCCCCCAGAAATAACTCAGATGCTTATATTAACTTTATGCTGTTTTGGCCTATGGCTCAGGAACATTGCTAGCTCTTATATCTTAAATCAACCCATTTTTATTAATCTGTCTGCCACATGGCCCGTGGCTCACCTGTGTTTATTACATGTTGCTCCTTGGGTGGCTTGCTTGGTCTGCCTGACTCTGTCCTGCTTCTCCTACCTATGCTCTGATTTCTCCTCCTGCTCCTTTTATGGTGCCTGTCCTATCATGGCCCAAAACAGTTCCTTTATTTAAAGATTGATATTCACAGCATACAGAAAGGCATTCCCACATCACACATTGAATAGTTTTAAATGATATTTTGAAGGACAGAGTAGTTAAAGAGTATATTGTTAAACTTACCAATAATGACACCAATGTTTCAGAACTTTAAATTTAAATATATAGGTAAATATATATGGCTAAAATAGGCATGATATACAAAGTAAATAATGGTAGAATGACTAAGAGTTTTAGACTTTAGTAAAAACATCAACCAACTAATAACTTAATTTTAATATGTCCAGAAAATGGGTGTATTATTGACAACACAAAATTATGCAAATTGCTTCCTCAATTAGTGAAATTAAAATCCATGCTAGCCATAGTGGTAAGCTTGAGAGATGGAAAAAGGAGGATTGGATTTCAAGATCAGCTGCTACTGCATAGCAAGTTGAATGAGAGCTTGGGATATAGGTGACCTTAATGAAAATAAAGTCTTTTTATTAGAACTACATTCTTTAAAGTGAATCTTCAAGTAGGCATCAATATATTAACAGAATAGGCAAAATTAAAATACATATATAAAAGATTCAGGAAGACTAATATAAATTAAGTCATACTGTGGAGATTCAATAAAAGCCTCAGAAGTATTGGAGATATTAGAGGGAATCTACCCACGGTTTGTGGGGAGTTAATAAAAGCTCCAGAAGTTCTGGAGCTCTAACCACAGTCAGTCTAGAAGAATCAGAGAGTGGTGATTCACAGCACAGTGAGTATCCTGGGAGTGATGACCTACACCCTAATCCCAACTGAGTTAGGTCATTTTAGATTATAGAAGGAATTCCAGGCTCCCAAGCAGGCAGTGGTGGGACCAGGCCTTAATTTACCATTAAAATATCTAAGAGGACATAAAAAGCTCAGGAGGGGAAGCCAAAGAAAGCCAGACTAAAAAAGCTAGAAGACAGCTGGGTAAAATCTGACTGAAATATTTATTCTCTGTAATATCTCTCACTTTCTCAAAGATCTATCCCTAAGTCTCATTTATTCATACAACATCATAAGAAATTATGTTAAAGATGAGGAATAACTGTTATATGGGCATTGTAGGTAGGAATTTTTATTCATAATCATTTTTAGGGGCTCAAACATAGGGCTCTCAAAGCAAAGACTCCGTTATATGGATAAAAATAACATGTTACATGCAGATTGACACTCATAGATGATTTAAGATTGAGGTGTTAGAGAAAGAACATGAGTTTTGGGCGATAATACACAGATGTTCAAATCTGGGTTCTAAATAGAAATGAGCAGGTTTGGTTGTGAGCTGTTACTTAGACTCTGTTTGGAAATGACAAAAAGAATGGTCTATTAATATAGCCTTAAAAATGGTTTCTGCCTTTGTAGAGATGAGAAAGGTAAGGCAAAATAGTCAGCAGTAATAATTTTTATCTTAAATGATATTTATATTGCATCAGATGTAGGGGGAGACTTAAATAAGTTCAAATATTCCAGTAAATCCATACAGAGAAATATGAAAACTGACCTTGTTGTCCTGAAGAATCTCCTATTCAATATGTACTCCACAAATCTTTGGTAAGCCACCTGGACCTCTCTGTTCTTGGGTATTTTTCTCTATTTCTGGGTGTGTGCATTTGCAAAATCAGAGTGAGACAGCCTAATGGTTACCTTGGGGGGATTAATGGATGCCATAACTTGTCTGTTTCTTTGATGGTGCTTCTTAGTATCCTGGGTAAAATAATGACAAGGCTCTTTATTAAGAAAGCTTCAGCACTATAAATGTGTTAATTTCCCTAAGGAACACCCTATTAGCAAAGTGAAACAAATACAAGGAAGAAGTGAAAGGGACTATGAGTTTGATTATCTCTGTTCTGATCAAAATTAAAACATTATGAAGAGATCACCACAATGCAGTGGAAGCTGTAGCCAATCAGTGCTGGGAGCTACAAAAATATGAAGTGGGAATTCATTTGGTGCCCACAAGGCTGCCCCATCAGAGCCAAGGGACCTGATGGAGGTGAAGCCAAAATACTCAAGGAGATTTGGTGTTAATTGCCTTTGAATGTGCTAAACTGCTTCCTACAGAGGATTTCTGTGTGAATGCAGCTCCCCACATCTGTTATTTCTTTGGGATTTAAATCTCAGGAATATTCAGCAGTGTGATTCCCCCATTTGTTAAGCACAACTTTCCCCATACATTGAGAGCCTATGTCTACATCTCCTATCTCTGTGTGAATACAGTCACAGACAGATCTCTTTCAAGTTATTGTTCCCTCTCCCCAGAGTATACTTATGTTTGCCTTCCCTGCAGTTACCTTTGCTAGTAAACACCTGGGCAGAGTCAGCTCTGGACAAAGTAACACATTTATTTGAAACTTTTCTTTAGGTATCCAAGGACAGCTATGTCCTAAATTCACCACCCCTACTGATAAGAGAGCTATCCCAAGCTAATTAACCCAAACGACTTCATAACTTATTGTATTTACTACCAGGTTCACTAACACAAGATCCTAACTTGAAGATTTAATAAAAAGGGTATTTATCTATTCCCAGTAGCAGGTATCAAAACATCTATTCTGAAGCATTAAGACCTGATCAGTAAGGTCCCAGCTTCTGATTCTTATGCAAATTAAGCCTTCACAAATTCTCTTCCATGGAAGGTGCTTTAGCAGAACAAAAAGTTGCAAGTTTCCTTTCAACCAAGAAACCCACCCCTCCTTTACAACCTGCATGGCCACATCAGGGGTCCGGGCCTGATTGGATATATAAGCAAAACTATGCTTTCATTGTTGCATTGTTGCACCAAGCAAGATGTATTAAAAAGGGGTTGTTCCAAGTTTGATTACTGTGTAGAACACAACCACCTCTTCTCCATCCCCTCCCACCCTGTCCCTATACCCAGTAGTTGCCTAGCATCTTGAAGCTCTGGGAGAAAACCTATTTGGGACAGATCCCCAGAGATTTTTGTTAAAGCAAAATCTTTCAATGTTCACTAAGGCCGTAGGATGAGCAAATAAACTTTTATTTTTCCTTATGTGAAAAATTGTGGGCTTTAGAAATTAGATTTAGAATTTCTAGCATGAGCAAAAGAGAAACACAAATCCAGTACTAATATTCTGTAGACAGATTGTATTCACATTATGGCATCTTACCGAGAATTATCCTGATACCAGAATCAGACACAATTAGAAATTAAGACTATACATCATAATGCAGAATACCATGAAAATTTGATTTCCACTATACATTCTCTAAGAGGACTTACTCATGTTTCTTTTTAATATGAAAAAAGTGAGTTTTAAGTATGCTAACCTTTAATTCCTTCATGATTTATTTGTACTAAGGTATGTATTCTTTATAATATGTAAACATCACTTGACTACAATATGTTAAAACATGGTCTTATTTTATTATATGAACATAAACATTTCTAGATAGGATAGAAAATGCCTTTTTGAATTAAAGAACTGTAAGGGTTGAGAAATCTGCCACAAAATGGAGGACTCCAAGAGATGTTCTCTCATGCAAAAAGCAAGGGGATTTTATTCACCAGGCATGTATGGGACTCACTGATCACGCAGGAACAGAGAGCCCTGAGTTGAAGTTGAACAAAACTTTTATAGGGTGTTTGGACAAAGGAATTCAGGTATAGGTCGTGGGGGTTGCTCCATGTGGGAATGCAGGAGGCAAATAACCTATATCTCAGGGATGCAGGAGACTGTGGGGATTTAATAAAGTTTCAGAAGTTTTGGAGATATCAGAGAGAATCTACCCACAGTCTATGTGGGGGGTTAGTAAAGCTCCAGAAATCCCAGAGCTCTAACCACAGTCAGTCTAGGGGTTAGTAAAAGCTCCAGAAGTCCCAGAGCTCTAACCACAGTCAGTCTAGGAAAATCAGAGTGGTGATTCAAACCTTTAATCCCAGCACAGGGAGTATCCTGGGAGTGGTGACCTACACCATTAATCCCAACTGAGTCAAGGTCACTTCAGATTATAGAAGGAATTCTAGGCTCCCAAGCAGGTGTGGTGGGGCCACACCTTAATTACTGAAAGAATACTTAAAAGAAAAAGCCATTCCAAGGGAATCAAGGCTGAGGAAGCTAGAAGACAGCTGGGTAAGATTTGACTGTGGTGTTTATTCCCTCTAGTATCTCCAAGTTCTTCAGAGATCTATCCCTGAGTCTCATTCTTTCATGCAACAATTGGCATCCAACTTTGGGGCATGAATTTCTCTCCTCCCTACTCAAAAACTACACTTGCCAGCCAGAACAACATGTGGCTGGAGGAGTAATTCATAGCGGCTAGGTTTTCCATTCTGGTTTAGCCTCCAGCCCTAGGCAGACCGGCCACACGTGTTTCTGTTTCACCCTCATCTGTGTAAGTCTTTCAGACAGTGGCCTCTTTCTTCTGGTGGGTTGTTTATTTTTCCTTTTTGAACCTCTCCTTGGGTTGCTATCACACTAGGTAGCTGCCCCACTTCACAATCATCAACGGACAATAACAGTAAGTAACTCAATTTTTTAAAAAAAGAGGGAATTTGTTTAAAGCAATGGAGGGTGATTGGTCATACTGTAACCTCTCATTAAATGATTTGATATTAAAACCAGTAAAGGAAAAAATAGATAAGATAGATGGAAAATCATAATGTTTATCATACTATTTACTATGAATATTTATTGTTTGATATCACAGAAAAAGTTGACTAATGTAAATCCAAAGAAAAAGGTCTTTAAAAAGCCTGTTGAGAGAGAACACAAAGATGCTTAAATTCAAAAAGAGGAATATGAAGAACCAAATTCAGCAAGGTCATCTAAAATTAGACAAAACAGGCAACATTATTATACCCAGTAACCTTTAAAAAATGAAGGATGAAAAAGATGAAAGAGAAGCTAGCTGGGCTCCAGTAAAAATATTAGAACTACAAAGAGTAAAGGAAGCAATTGTATC
This sequence comes from Phyllotis vaccarum, assembly GCA_033318265.1. Lineage (NCBI taxonomy): Eukaryota > Metazoa > Chordata > Mammalia > Rodentia > Cricetidae > Phyllotis > Phyllotis vaccarum. Next base: position 91,940,549 of record JARWLC010000005.1, on the reverse strand, counting down.
ATATGGGATGCATTCACCATTTGTTAAGCAAATGCTGAACTCCTGGTCATGTTGTAACCGGGTCACACCTAAAGATTGGTTGGATATGGTTACAGCCCTTCTTGAGGCAGGGACGCTCATGCAATCCAAGTCATGGTGAAGGGAGGAGGCTAAAACAATAGAACAAAGAAACAGGGCCAGAGGTATAGAAGTCTCTCAGACCAACTCCTTGGGGAAGGAGATTATGCCAATATTGAAAGGCAGTCATTATACAGTGACCATCTTCTGGATTTATTAAGCTTTAAATGCTTGGGACTGTATTGAAGAAATAGGAAAAAAAAATGAAACATTTACAAAAATAATTCAAAGTCCCAAAGAAACTTTTACAGATTTTTTTTTTTTTGCACAGATTAACCACAGCAGTAAACAGAATGGTACCAGACTCAGAAGCCGGGCGAAAATCACTGAATCACTGGCTTTTGAGAATGCCAATGCGCAATGTAGAAAAATACTTAGACCTTTAAAAGCAAGGTCAGCACCTTTGGAGGATTGGATTCATGAGACAATTAATATGGAGTCTTATGACAGTGATGATAACTGGGTAGGAGTGCTTATTTCAAGAGGTATGAGAAAAAATCAAAATGTCAAATGTTATAATTGTGGAAGGGAAGGTCACATAAAAGGAGATTGTAAACAAGGCATTCCCAGAAACAATGCTTTTGGTAGGAATAATGCCAAGAGAACACCCCTCCCTTCTGGAATATGCAGAAGGTGTGGAAAAGGAAGACATTGGACTAAGGAATACAGGTCAACAAGAGACAGACAAGGGAACTTTCTGCTCTTGAGAAATGCTCCAAAGGGGCTTTCAAAAACCCCTAGGTCAGGTAACTTTCTGCCCTCAGGAAATGCCCCAAGGGGGCTTTCAAAAGCCCCCATATCAAGTCCAATCCAGTCTTATCCTGCCATTGTGGAGGAAACACCTTTCCAGAACAATTAAAAAGGTTAAAACCTATTTTAAAAAGACACACTAACTGGAAGAATAGAAAATTTACAGAAAAAGAAAAAAATTCAGAAAAAAATATAAAGCAAATATTTTGGCAAACCTCTATCAATGAGCAAAGTCCAAAATTAAAAGTACAGATAAATGATGTTATTATTGAAGGCTTATTGGACACGGGCGCGGATATATCCATAATTTCACCTGAGTCATGGCATACAAGTTGGCACCTACAGGAGGTAAATGTTCTATTTTTTGGTATTGGATCCGATATCCCAGGTAAAACAGAGTGCAAGATGGCTTGAATGTAAAGGACCAGAAGGACAGAGAGGAATATTAAAGCCATATGTGGCTGATATTGCTATATATTTATGGGGAAGAGATTTACTGCAACAGTAGAACACACAAATTAACATTCCTCCAAATACAGAAATAAGCCATGATCTAGCACATGGTTCCAGAAGAAATATCAGAAGATATTATGAGAAACAGTCACAGACCATTCAGGTTATAGAGAAACAAGACAAAACAGCTGCTGATCTTTCAAAAACACCCACAGCACTACCTCTAAAATGGCTAACAGAGAAGCCTATATGGGTACATCAATGGCCTCTAACAAAAGAGAAATTGCAGGCCTTAGAGTAGCTGGTACAGGAACAGTTAGATGTTCAGCATATAGAAGAATCAACCAGCCCTTGGAATTCTGTATTTGTTATTAAAAAGAAATCTGGAAAGTGGAGAATGGTAACAGACCTAAGGGCAATAAACAAGGTGATCCAGCCAATGGGCTCTCTACAATCTGGGATTCCTTAGCCTTCTCTATTACCTAAAGAATGGCCTATTATAGTTATTGATTTAAAGGACTGTTTTTTTTGTTTTTGTTTTTTTTGTTTTTTACAATACCTTTACAAGAACAAGACAAAGAAAAAATTGCCTTTACAGTGCCCACTTATAATAATTCTCAGCCTGTAAAGAGATTCCAGTGAAGGGTCCTCCCTTAAAGAATACTGAATAGTCCTACTCTGTGCCAATATAACAAATATGCAAGAAATTCCCACAGTCTATAATTTATCATTATATGGATGACATCTTGTTGGCCGATTCAAATATTGATACGTTGGAAAAACTTTTTGAAGAAGTGAAAAGAATTTTGCCTGTGTGGGGATTACAGATTGCCCCAGAAAAAATACAACAAGGGGATTCCATTAATTATTTAGGGTATAAAATAGGTCAACAAAAAATTAGACCCCAAAAGGTACAGATCAGGAGAGATAAATTAAAGACACTTAATGATTTCCAAAGACTACTAGGAGATATTGCCAACTTACGACCGACTATTGGACTTAAAAATGATGAACTAGATAATCTGTTCAAAACGTTAAATGCAGACAAGGACTTAAATAGTCCGAGAGAGTTGTCACCTGAAGCTGAGAAAGAACTGGCTTTGGTGGAAAAACAAATTACAAGAGGCACATATGGATCGTGTGGATCCAGACCTCAATTGTAGTCTAGTTATCTTGCCCTCTAAGCATTCTCCTACAGGAATTTTAATGCAAAGGGAAAATGTTATATTGGAATGAATATTTCTTCCACATACACCAAGCAAGAAGTTAGAGACATATGTGGAAAAGATATCTGAACTTATTTTTAAAGGAAAATTAAGACTTCGTTAATTGACAGGAATGGACCCAGCAGAAATTGTTGTACCTTTAACTAATGAAGAAATTGACCAATTATGGGTAGAAAGTGAACCTTGGCAAAGATCCTGTAGTAATTTTTTGGGAAATATTAACAACAAATATCCTAAAAGCAAAAGAATTTAATTTATAAAGAAAACTGATTGGATTCTCCCTCGTATTGTACGAGATAAACTAATTTCCGGAGCTCCTACATTTTATACTGATGCAAACAAATCAGGAAAGGCTGGTTACAAATCAGAACATCTAAGTAAAGTGATTCAAAGCCCTTATAATTCTGTTCAAAAGTCAGAATTATATGCCATCGTGATGGTGTTAATGGACTTTACAGAACCACTTAACATAGTCACTGACTCTGAGTATGCAGAAAGAATTGTTCTACATATTGAAACAGCTGATTTTATTAATGATGAATCAGAATTAACTTTATTATTTATTCAGTTACAAGGAATAATCAGGACTAGAAATCATCCCTTCCATATAACACATCTGCCAGGTCCTTTAGCACAAGGTAATGATAAAATTGATAAATTATTAATAGGAAATGTACTAGAGGCCTCAGAATTTCATAAAAAGCATCATGTTAATTGCAAAGGACTAAAAAAGATTTCTCTATCACTTGGGAACAAGCTAAAGAAATTGTAAAAAGGTTTCCCACTTGTTCACTCTATAACCAAACTCCATTGCCAGCAGGAACTAATCCTAAAGGAATACATAGAAATGAAATCTGCAAGATGGATGTATTTCATTATACAGAATTTGGGAAATTAAGATATGTCCATCATACAATAGATACATTCTCAGGATTTCAAATGGGCAACTGCTTTGAGTTCAGAAAAGGCTGATTCTGTAATCACACATTTGCTAGAAGCTATGTCCATCATGGGAATACCTGCACAAATAAAGACTGACAATGCTCCAGCATATGTCTCTACTAAAATGAAACAATTTTTTGCTTATTATAATATAAAGCATATTACAGGAATACCACACAATCCTACAGGGCAAGCAGTCATAGAGAGATCAAATCGAACTTTAAAGGATATGTTAAATAAACAGAAAGGAATAACAAAGACCCCCAGAGATAGAGTACATAGTGCTTTATTAACTTCAAATTTTCTCAATGCTAATGACAAAGGAACAACAGCTACTGAAAGGCTTTGGACCATAGAAAAAACAGCTGAACTAAATCAGCCTATTTACTTCAAAGATGTACTAACCTCTGAATAGAAGCCAGGGTATGTGCTGCGTTGGGGAAGGGGTTTTGCATTTATTTCCATGGGTGAGGAAAAGATATGGATACCATCAAAATTAATAAAGATTCAAATGGAACCGGAGACACTTCATGAAACTAAGAATTGATAGCTCATCAACCTATATTACAATTCTTTCAGTTGTAAATAAAAACAAACGGTCGGGGCAGGTTTCTGTTCTTGTCTTTACAGGAAACTAGAAATACCCATCTTCAAGAGGAGACAGATAGGGTGTTTGGACAAGGGAGTTCAATCATTTATAGTTTTTTTTTTTTTCAAGAACTGGGTGGGCAGTACATTTCCTGGAACTTTAAGTGCACTCTTTGTTTATCAGAAGAGGTAATGAACAGCCATCCTTTACAAAACCATGATGAGCATTAATTTATAATGTTTTTGTCAAATGATTTGTTGATGATGAACAAGTATCCCATTATTTTCATTAGCAATGCAAAGCCCTTAAATTTGCATCAAATAACTATATATACATACTATAATGTATTCTATGCTGACCATATTATAATTTTTCTTTGAAACTAAGCATGGCATCATATTTACTCTAAGTTAGAATTTATGCATAAATAAGCAAACAGCGTTGAGTATCATTGCCATGTCACAAATCAAAAAAAAAAAAAAATCTACTTCCTCTGAATGGTCTTAGATAGTTTCTGTAACTTTCTTCTTAATTTTCACACAGCTGGGAAAGCCATACATCTTCCAGCTGTCATTGAATTTTTTAGTTGTCAAACTTTGTACCTAAATTTTCTTTAAACTAAATGTGATTAGGTAGTTAAATAACTTAAATATATCATATTTTATTTTATCTATAATTCCTCATTGCTGTTTTCCATGCTACCTGAAATGCTGACATATCAATTTTCAATTCAACACTCTCTTCACTTACATCATGTCACACAGAAGGTACAAGAAGTCACCTACACTCCAGAAGATTAAAATCTTCATCTCTTTTATAGTGAGGAGAGTCTCTCACTGTCTCTGGTGCTCTAGAACAGCCGCTGCATAAGTTCAATTGGCAGCAGCAGCAGAAACACAACTTAGAGAGGTCACTCTCCCTGGGATCTGGAAGCTGTTCACTGACTACTTAAATGCTTCCTGCTGTATATAGCTGCGTGAGTTCATGTGTAAGTAAGAGTGCATGTCACTTGAGTTCTGTGGTGTCAGGCACAAAGCAGAAATCAAATACCAGATTTAGAAATATTCATCAACTGCTATTCTTTATTAAACCTGCTTCAATGCTGTGGATAAGCTACTTTATGCTTATGCATGTATCTCTATATATTAAAAGTAGAATAGGGAACTGAACCCAAATGATTTCTAAGACTTTCATTACTAGCTTAGTTTTTCTTATTTTTTTTTAACATTTATTTATTTTGTGTGTATGCACTCATTGTGCACCACAGCATGCATGATGAGATAAAATGACAATCTCAGGGAGTCCTTTCTCTCTTTCACAGGTAGTCCGTTTTCTCCTTCATCATGGGGAAATGGAATTGAATTTAGACGATCAGGTTTGGCAATAAGCACTTTTATTTGCTGTGTCATGTTCAACGATTCCTCCTTACATCCTCTTATTTACACCCTCCTCCTTATGCCTACCTTGAAACAGGGGGTCATTGTAGTAAGTGGTTTCTGTTCTGGACTTTTGGGCCTAGCCTTGAGGTTTAGGTCCGCAGACCCACAGACCCGCAGAGACACGCTTACAATAGTTTTAGGCTGATTGGCCTAAGGCCCAGGCATATAACTTGCTAACTCTTTACCCTTCATCTAACCCATGACTCTTAATCCTGTTCAGCCATGTGGCTTGGTACCTTTTCTCAGAGCAGCATAGTTGTCCTCTGCTTCTTCCGGCTTCTCTCTGGCATTCTGCTTTGTTCTTCCTGTTCCTTGAGTCTTCCTAGTCTGGTATCCCTGCCCACACTTCCTATCTGCCTTTGGCCAATCAGAGCTTTTTATTAAACTCATAGGTGGGGACAATTATTTACAATGGAACAACTTAATCCACCTACAGCTCATGATGCTCACAATGGAATAGAACTCATATTTAGACTAGACAGACCTTATACTTTTAATCTGTGGGCATCTATCTTCAAAGACTTAGATTATAGGCCAACACACATTATAAATAGTGCAAGAGATGGTTTCTAGAAATTTATGAATGATAGGTAAATACTAACTAGACTCATCCCCATTGTTATTTTAACATTTTTAATCAATTGTTTTTAGAGCTATTAGAGATTCAAATAAAAATTAAGTAGAATGTGAATCTCTAGACACCTGCATGACTCTGAAATGTGGACATTTTGTATGATATTGGATATTTGCCACTCTAAATGGACTTCTGCAATGATTATCATCACCCAGAGATTATAGTTAACATTAGCTTGCCTGAGGGTTATGTGCTTTATGTGTTTTGATAAATGCATAATGTCATGCATCTACCATAGATTTATACAATATATTTTTTAAAAGTTCACACCCCATCTCTGTTTGAAAATCCAATTATACCCTGGTGTGGTGGTTCTTGGCTTTAATTCCAATACTTGGAAAGCAGAGTCTGAGTTCAAGGTCACCATAAGCTTGACTCTGTACACTACAGAGCAAGTCTAGGATATTCAGAACTAAAATACCATGATGAAACCTAACATGTGTATATAATAGAATATTGCTCAGCTTTAGTGAAAACACAATCATGAAATTTGCAGATAAATTGGTAGTGGTTAAAATAAAACTATATCGAGTAAGGTCACCTAGGCAATGAAAAAGAAATAACACACTTTCTGCCTTATATAAAGGGCATAGTTTCATTTCTATTGCTTTGTGTTCACTAGGTACATGGGGAAGTCAGGAAATGACAGAGGAAACACTGACATGTGTAGAGGTCAGCCTGCAACCCCCAGGGCTTAGAGCTGTTTAGTGACCTGTGGTGTTTGCAGGAACCAATTAATCCATTTCCATTATCTGAAACTAAGCCCAAGTAGGTGTTGTGATTTAGGGATGAGGAAGTTAACAGAGGACAAAGAATCTGGCTAAGGTCAGGTGTTTCTTGTGAGCTTCAGGGGTTATTCAAGGTCAAAAGGCAACCCCCAGAACATAAGGCTTTCCCTGAGCTTCAATAAATGGCTTTCTTGGTTCAAGAGTGACTTGTGTGCATCTGTTTCAATCTGTAGGCCTTTACTTGGTGAAGCTTGCTCTGTGACATTGGCGTTTAGAAATGGAGCCCCAGTGAGATTCAGATGCTATAGACATGAGATGTGCTTAAGAGAGGATAACAGAATATAGGTGAGATGAATGCAAACATGGAAAACTGAGGGTGAAAGGATTCCAGCAGGGAGTGAGCTGGTGTGAATCAGACAATGAAGAGCCAGGGGTGAAATTGACCAAAGTGAAGAATGCGTGAAGAAAATACTGATGATCATGCAGTCCTTGTTTAAAGAAAAATGTAGTACAAAAATGGATGATAGAACATATGCAAATAAGAAATAAAATGATGAGGTTACTGAGAATTAAAGATTTCAGTGGGACTGGGGAAAGGCATTTGGGAACAGGAGAGGTAAAGGGTGAGTTAACCAAATGTGGCATGAATGAAGTCCTATGGAGAGTCACCAGTTTTAAGATTATAATATTATCATTATATATAGCATATATATTATCCATATGTATATAGAGATTTTGAACAGAAGTACCCCACATAAGTGAATAAATTTGATCCCAAGAGATGTGGATTATTAGATTAAAAATCTCAGTCTTGGGATATCTGCAATGAGTTTTGGTTAGAGAGGTTCCAGTGGAAAACAAAGCAATGTTATTTTCAATGCTCTTGGCTGTTCAGAGTAACTAGAGGGTTTAATATTACTGGTAAACAAACAATACACTTTGGTGACAAGACACAGAGATATTATTCTTGATCTGACTTGGAAACCTTCCCTTCTGCCTAGCTGGAAAGTGCTTTTAGCCTCCTGGGTTAAAGAAGATACCAGGTGGAGAGAGCAGAGGAAGCTCTGAGTTAGTGATGACTTCAGAAAGCATTAATTTTGGCATAAGCATAGCCTCTTTAAAAACTGACCCATGGAAGATTACAAAAGCCTTTACCTATATGTGACAGGCTCAAGAGAAATAACTAAGCTTTTTTCAGGAGTCTGAGCTTGAATGTTTATGAACTATTTTGATCATAGTGTCCAAAGAATAGCAACTGTAGCTTTTTCCTTGATGTTTACAGCCTGAGACTGTCTACATAAATCTTCTACCATGACTGGCTAATCACACCCTCATGCTGAGATTCTATGTGGTGGTAGCATTAGAAAACTCTTCCTGAACCCAGTTTCACTATACATGTATCTTGTCTATCTGTCTTTCAATTCCTAATCTCCCCTAGCCAGAATCATAGGAGTCAAGCCAAAATCTTATCTAGTACTTCACCTTGCATGATATAATACAAACCTTCCAGACAGTATGTGCCTGTTGTTGTGATAGAGCAACGTCAAAACACATTCTAGAGAAGTTATAGGTCATCACAGAGAAACTATTAATGCTTTACTAAATGTTCAAGTGGCCAAACTCGCTTTTCAATACTTTTGTTTATTCCATAGATTTGTGCTGTTCCCAAACTGGTCTCTTGGAAATGTGTTATTAAAGTGGGTAGTGGTTAAAGCAGAGATACCATACAGATAGAAGTACTTAGAGTAAGCACTGTAGATGGGATGTTTATGCCATCTCCTCATTTCCTTAAAGCTCAGGGAGCATCATGGATAAGGTGGGAATTCAGCATGTAAGAGCCAGAAGGTGAAGAAAATTGTTGTGAAATGTTTCTTTATGGGTGAGACATGGCTGTTATACACAGGAACCCATAGCAGCTATTCTTATCTATACAAAATCAACACAAGACAGAGCCAGTTATAAATTCCAATATGGAGGAAAGAGGGGAAGCGGAATATAAGGTACCCCTAGTAGCTGAGGGGATTGTAGAAGTTGGTGCATTCTGGAAGAGAGACCCTTTTTTTTTTTTTTTTTTTTTTTTTTAAAGCAGTATAGCCACTGACAAGTTTTTCATGCCCCAGAGGATGACCACATACACATGGATATATAGGAAGCACTAATTGCACTCAATTAGTTAATAAAAGTAATTAATAAAGTAATTAATTAATTAAAAGTAATAAGAATTAAATTTGTATACATTAATTAATTAAAGGTAATACAAATCATAAAAGATAATCATGAAGTTGGGTGAGAGATGGATACAATAGAGTTCTTCTAGGAAAGGCTTGAAGGAGGTAGCGAGAGGAATGGAGATAATCAAGACACATGTATGATGTTTTCAAAGAATAAACAATAAAAATTCAAATTAATTAAAAAAGAAAAACTTTAAATGTTGCATGAATGAAGAAAACTCAGAACCAGATCTCTGGTAAAGGCTGAGATATCAGAGAGTAAACACCACAGTCAGATCTCACCCAGCTGTCTTCCAGCTTCCTCAGCCTTGCTCTTTGTGGCTTCTTCTGCCTGATCTGTCTTTCTGTGGCTGCCTTAAAATACTGTCTTCACTCAGTTGTTAATATTAAAGGCCTGGCACCACCACTGCCTGACTGGGAGCCTGGAACTCCCTCTGTAAACTAAACTGACCTCAAACTCAGATTTGCTAGGACTAAGGGTGTTGGTCACCACTCCCTGATTTTCCCTGTATTGGGATTAAAGGTGTGAGTTACCACTCTCTGATCCTCCTAGACTGACTGTGGGTAGATCCCTCTGATATCTCAGACTGTTTTTTATTAAATTTGAAACATATTCCCACATTTAAATCACATTTTTGTTGATATTCTCAGAGTCTTGAACACTCCATGCTGAAATTATCTTTTCATATGTCATCACACATGACTTAAAGTAGAATACCAGAATAACCTTAGTTCTAGTATATTTAAAATATTAATACAATTTATGTTCATTTGAAATAAATATTTTAAAGCTATCTATTTATGTGTGTGTATGTGTATATATGTATGCACACATCTAAGAATGCCACAGTTTATATATATATATATATAAAGTTCAGAAGGCAACTTACAGAAGTCAGTTCTGTCCTCATGTGAGTGAGCCTCAGGAATCAAACAGAGTTCTTCAGGTTTGGTGAAACTTGAGTCACCTCTCCATCCCTATATTCATTTTAATGCTGAAAATAAGATCTCACCACTGCAATTTTATTTTTCAGAAATCATTAATGACTACACTGGTAGATATATAAGATAATTTTCTATCTTTAAAGCTGTTAACTTTAAAAAAGGTGATTAAAATACAAGGTCAGGAGCAATGCTATCTGTTCTGGATTCTCAAACACTTAAAATTTGTGTGCTGTTTCCCATGTCATATTTGCCTCTGCTCTCAGTTTTCCTATTGAGAAGGTCGGAGTAAATATGTTTACTGCAACATATGCACTCAATCATCTTACCAGCTGATACCTTGGTTGTAGTTATGTTTATATCAATAGGTCTTATTTAGACATGATTGGCACATTCCATTATCACTAAAGTGATAATAAGATGTAGAAATACTTAATATTTAATGTGAAACAAAATTTGCAAATTCTTGCTTTAGACTTTGGAAAACAGTATGATGATTATGAAGCTTTAGTAATTACATGAATTTGGCTGTGATGCTGAGTAGGCAGAACATTTCTAAATGATTACAGCATGCTTCAGGTGACATTAAACCATACTAAGCTGAAGGCTATCAATTTTACCACCTGAGAGGTGTGCTAATTAATCAAATCACAGAGTCTAAAATGGCTTCTCCAATCCTGCTAGTGAGAGGAACAGTTGGGGGCATAGATTCATTAGCTTTTACATTTCTACCTATTGCTTTCAAAACACCAACCATGCCTTCCATTTGAAAGCTTTCTTCAATATTTAGTTGCAACCTGAGGTTACCTAATTTTAGAAAAAATAATACTGAGCAGTCACAAATGTCTGGACATTAACATTAAAATAACCCCATTTGGAAATTCAATTCCCCTATACTTTTATATTACCCTGGAACAATTAATTGAAGCATGTGGCCCTATTCAAAAATTAAAGACAGGTACTTTCTTTATAAAGTATGCTGAGGCTTAGCCATGATGCCCTTAATGTTTTTAGAATAGTTCTGACATGTGATAATCAATGGCTTTCTATTTTAACTTTTTTCCTTTGTCTTTAATGAAAGACCTTGTGAGAAGCTTCTATGTGTTAGCCTTATTTTATGAGTTTAATTGGACCGTACGATTAAACTAGTCTTCCAGAGTGCATTAGATACTCGATGCAATGGAAACCTGAGGGCTTGAGTGCTGTGTCTTCTCTAAAATGTATCATCAGGTTTATGGCAGTGTATTTGGAGCTTTAGGTTTTACTGGGTTCAGCAGACAGGGTTTGGCTTTTAGAGCAAAAAATTTTATAGAACACACTTAGTGAATAAATATGGTTTTAATTCTAGTACTCCAGCCAAAATGTTTTCAGTGATCATGGAACCTTTACTTCATTGCTATTTTCAATTATTCTTTCTATGGAATTACTTTATAGAAAAGAATGTTTTAAATGTTTCTTAGACAGTTACTTAAGCCCTTTATTTGAATGAAAAAATAATGCACATTTAATTCAATAGTGATGATTCAGTATGATGAGTTAGTTTAGTTTTATGAAGTACTAAAAGTTTATCACTTCATCAGGAATACTTGGTAATGGTGTATTGAACACAGTCCCCAGACATTGATTTTTTAAAAAAAAAAAAAAATGTGAATTGGGGCATTGGAGAGAGAACATAATGATTAGGAGAACTTGGCACTATTACAGAGGAACCATGTATCATTCCCAGAACCCAGATATCACAATATCCTACAGCTCCAGCCTTAAGAATTCTAATGACACGTTTTTGATTCTGTGGACACCTGTACTTATTCACATATAGCGCGCACACACACACACACACACACACACACACACACACACACACACTCCCTCTCTCTTTGTCACACACACACATTCCCTCTCTCTCTCTCTCTCTCTCTCTCTCTCTCTCTCTCTCTCTCACACACACACACACACACACACACACACACACAAAAAGTTAAAAATAAAAATATATATATTATAAGGTTGTACCCTGTGCACATTGTTCCCGGAACCTTCAACTACTCAAATTATAAAACCTTAGATGAACCTATATGTGCTGGTTGATACGATAATTCTGTGAACTTCAGGTGTGAATGTCCAATGTTACATATGTATAAGTTGCTTTTGAAGGGTGCACACTCCAGTATCTAAACAGAGAACAGGTCTTTCTGTTCAAAACCATAGCTCATTCCCAGAAAGATATTGGTTTACAGTAAGTCTAATATAAATGCCTAAAGCTCTTTGGCAAAATATTTAGTATATTCATTTTGTTGTTACTGATTCTTTATTTTGTTGGAAATGTTTCTTTTATTTTGTGTAAATAAATATTTTAAAATTCTACCTTCAAAATTGGGCAATACTAAATAAATGATAAAATACAGAATTATTGTATACTTGATTTTGCCACAGTGTATATCACTGGCTATATGCAGTAATTCAAATAAAATGTGGTTACAGACTAAAGTTTTCTTTCCATTTAAACTATAAAGAATCATACGGTAACAACAGTACAAGAGAGAAAAATAGTAGGACTCAATTGCTGGGAATGGAATGTGAAAAATATGTGGGAAAGATTTCCCTGGAGAGGGGGGAGGAGTGGCAACACACAGGGAGAGCAAAGAAGGTGACAATCAACAACATGCAGATATTTCAAAACGTCATTGAAATCATATTGTTTGTTTAAAGTTACATAATATTTGTATATCATATATGTGTATATGTATATGCAAATTTTGAAGTTATATCACTACTTGGGGTGACAATGCTTTCTCCAAAATATATAGACAATTTAACAAAAGTCTCAGCGCCAGACATGGCAAACATGGTGGTCAGGGGAGCACTAGAGACTGCAAGACAGAACATACCAAAATATGCGCTGCTCTTGGCCTTAGTCCTATCTAGACAAGAATCAGACCTATTGCTAAAGACACTATAGATACTTCAGATTCAGGCTGCAAAGGAATCTACCAGCCATTACGATGATGAGAATGATATATATTACAAAAGATGCAACGGTGTGATTTTATATCCCAATGGATACCAATAGCCATCTAATTGGCCATAAGTCCTGTTTAATAGCAGGGAATCAATGCTTGTTACTGTAACTTATCAACTTAACAAAAAAAAAAAAAAAAAAAAACAGTGGCTGATAAGATCATGGAATTTAGAGGAGAACCTACTCCTTCCTCTTTTCTGAAGTACTATAATTTCCATCTGAATTACAGTTATATATCCTTATATCCAAAGATTGCCATTGTTACCTGGGTGTTGCCTGGCAAGACAGCAGTGCCATGGGTCAGTAAAGGGTGTGGAGATAAACCACTCTAGAGAAAGTTTTAGAGAACACAGTTGACTTTGTTGTAGTTTGAAAGCTTTCTTACAAAGTGCAAGCCTATCTACTAGCATTGGTTAGCATGTTACTTCAGATTGGATAGATAGTGAACACTCATACCACTAGGGTCTCTATGCAGAAGAAACAAATTAAGGAAGTATTGAGTACAGACTCATCTGCTAGCCAGCTATTTATTGGCTACTCACATTACTTTTGAGATCTGTGTTCTGACTTCTGTGACATGGTATGCCATGATTCTTATTTAGAAGCACAGTGTGCCAGGTAGACTGAATGCCAGGTCATGCCTCTATTTTCTCCTGAAAATGATAATCACAGCCGGGGTCACAAACTCACTTGGCAGAGCACTTTCCCAGCATGTGCAAAAAGAATTAGCATAGCTCTCACCTCTCATTAAGGAAAACTATTTTGCTGCAAACCAGAACCACTATGGAAGCCAGCTCTTGCCAAAACCAGAGATCAGTTATCCATGGAGTGCTTGTCTCCGTCTCTCCCTGTTAGTACATTCACAGCACAAACCATACACTTAAGGCATGCAACCATCAAAAAAGAGAAGCTCAGAAAGGTTTTAAGAGCCAAAGGACTAGGACATCTGCGACAAAATCATGTTAAAATTAATAAATAAATAAAACTACGGAGAAGAGGAGGAACGACTGGAATTGTGAACAGGAGCTGGCTGTGATATGTTAAAAATATGTTGTGTGAAATTATCAAAGGATAAAAATTAAAAATAACAAAATAATTTCAAAAATTATTTAAATGGATAAAAACCATTGCAAACATAAAATTCTAAATTAATCATTATTTAATACTTTGCATTAATACTTATTACTAAAATGTTTCATTTCTTTTCTTTGAAAACACAGCTTTTAGAAATATTAGCATTACGTATGTGATTCATCTGTAAACACAGTTGACAATGTCTATGTACTTTATATCTCATGTGCATTTTCCATAGTGTTTAGGACTCTTACAGGCTTCTGACAAAGATGATTTCCTATATTAATTTTTATCCCAATTTCTTTTCTAGAAACCAATCTCTAGTGGAATCTTGATAGTGACTAGCAGATGTCTAGATGCAAGGCCCACTCAACAACAGGGAAATTTATGACTTGGGTGGAATTCTACTCATCCATGCAGGGCTAATAAGATTGTAGATCTTATAGAACATACACTACTACTTTTCTAGACCATCATATTTCCTAAACACATGTAAAATTCATCCTTACATCCACTGATATATATCTATGATGCAACTTTATACCTAAGGTTCAAGTAGGGAGGAAAAAAAGGCAGACAGATTGTGAGAGCCAGAGGACCAGGAAGTTAGCTGTGGGATATTAAAATAAGTATAAAACATAAGGTTGTTTTGTGATTTCCTTGGTTCTTTATTTGGCTGCATGGGCTACTTCACCATACATACTAGTCCATATAAAGTGATCCAGTTATCTTCACATATTTTACAATTTTAAAATATTATTTATTTGTTAGATTTATTTTCTAGAGACTATAATTTTATCTTTTTATTTTGTATTGTATTAAAAACTAACTCTGACTTTAGCTAGTGAGATCTCAGAAACTATGGACTGACAGTTGTGGAATGTTAATGGGACTGAACTAAGTCCTCTTAAAGTGGGTAACAGTTGTGTGGTGACTGTGTAGATTGTGATTCCCTTGGTAATGAGACCAGGATATATCTCTAGTGCATGAATTGAATTTTTGGAGCCCATTCTTTACGGAAGCATACCTTGCTCAGGTTTGATGAGGTAGGAGATAGGCTTTTTGTCTCAACTTGATATGCCAGCCTTATTTGAGTCCACATGAGAGGCCCTGATCTCTTATGAGTTGATAAGATGGGATTGGGGTGAAGTAGAGGGGAGTGGTAGTAGGGGAGGTGGGGAAAATTGGTTGGTATGTAAGATATACAAAAAATACTTTAATAAAAATTTATAAAAAGGTGTGATGATTAAAGACACTGAAATTTAAAGAAATTCTTGAAACAACTAATAAAGAACTTTAAAATAGAAAAAAAAACTAATTCTGATTCTTGAGTTTCTATTGATTCACATGGACAATAAAAATTTATGGAAAATATAGGCCATTGTTTAGCCATTCTTTATATATTCACATGAGAAATGGCAATCTTGAACTGAGAATTTAATAGAGTACATGGTTCACTGTCATCTACAATGCTGTAAATAGAATTTCATGGATGGGGATGGCAAAAGGGCTGGTTGACAAAATTAGTGAATGAACTGTTAGCACTTTGCTTATTGTAATTGACTTAAGTGTCTCTCAACCTTGTACGTATGTTATGCTTTACAATAAGTGTGATATGCAGTACTACCTTTGCTTAAATGATTACTTTGTGCTTGAATTAGTATTTTGGCCATTGTCTTTTCTCACAGAGCACAATGTTTACATTCTCACATTAAGCATGCACAGATATATTTAAAATATATTATTCTAACATATTTTCCCTTTTATTGATACTTGTTTTAATAAACATCAGCTAATCTATGGTAGACAACTGTATAAGTAAACTATGCCTTATCAGTTCGTACTATGAATAGGAGAAGACTTTGGTAAGATTATTTGCAAATTTATGATTAATTTGAAATTAGAATGTCATTTTAACCTTTGTCTCTGGAATTAATATTCTTCCCCTTCAGAGAACCATTTAAGAATTTCAGAAAAAGCATTATTTAATTTACATAAATAATTTTGAACTTATAGTTGGTATAATTATTTGAATATATTAACATTTCTATTTTATGCAAAGCATACACCTTTTAGTTTATATCATAAGAATTTTACCTCAAATCTTAAGATATTATGGTCCAATGTTATTAGATATATTTGCTCCTGTCTATGAGAACACACTTTAAAAATAAGTATACAGTAGATAATTCTTACATTTTTCTAATTTTATGTATTTATAACTACTACTAATTATGTTTTCATGTTCTATTTGATGCAGATTCACTGGAATTAAAAAATAATAATTTTATAGAAATTACTTCTGCCATAATTGGCACCATAGACATACAGTTTTAGAAATACTTTGTGATTTTTGCCTGAAACCATGGTGTCACCAAAGAGTTTGAATAGTTTTAAATGCCTTATCTATTGCAACTTAACAAGTTACCCCCAAACCAAGTGCTTTAAAACAATAACAATTTATCACTATTCAAGATCTCTAGTCAGCTCTGAGGCTCTAATGAGATAGGCACAATTTATCTCAGCACGACCTGCTAATGCATCTGAGCTCCCTGGCAGAACAACAATGCCAGCTGCTCCAAGGTGAATACTCTGTGTAGTAGACTGGCCTGGGTTTAATCATCTGCTAGTGCCAGATTCCAAAAATAGAATGCATGCTAAAACCCTAAAGGGTTGAGCTTGCAGGTAGCAGAATATGACTCATATTTCTCTGAGGATCAAGACAATTCATAAAGCTTAACTCAAAGGATAGAAAAACAGACTACTTCTTGGTGAAATAGCCTGCTATGTATAGCTGCAAAGGGGAGTGGTGGGTACAGTGCATATTTTTACTATCTACCATGGTCATCAGACTTGTTCTGCTGCAGATATATACATGATTTAGAATTCTTTGTCATCTTGTTATACTGACAAGAGTAACATCAGAAGATAAATTAAATGTCATTTTTTATATTATATGTTTGTATGTATTTATGTTTTTTCTTATACTTGGTAAATTTTTTAGGGGGGTGGTTATAACTTCCAAAACAACAGGAAAAAAGAACCAAAGAAAAAGCGTCAGAAACTTACATACACTGAGACACGTTCACATTCACTCACTCACTCACTTACACACTCACTCACACACACACACACACACACACACACACACACACACACACAGACAGAGAGAGACAGAGAGAGACAGAGACAGAGAGAGACACACACAGAGAGAGAAACCAAACCATACTATATATGCAAAAGATCTGTAAAGGTTTAAAAAATGTCCTGAAAACATTATGAGTCAAAATTCCTTTAAAATACCACTGAGTTTGTTGTATGCTGGACGTTTATTGCTGGGCCTGGTAACTGCCCTTGTGTGTGGTTTGTATACCCAGGGAGACTTTGCTGAAGAAAATATGTCTTTTGAAGACAGGTATAAATTGAATATAGCTTCTAAGTTAGAATGGGGAATTTTTTTTTGTTTGTTTCTTTTTAACGTTTCAGCAGCACTGGGACCTCATCTGGTTTAGATATGTTCAGGCTCTGTGCATGCTGCCACAGTCTAGGAATTCATATGTTCTTATGTGCATCAGCCCTGATCTGTCCAGAAGTTTCCTTGGTGCCCTCCATGACTCAGAATCTTTCTCCTCTTCAGCAGAGGTCCCTGAGCTGAGCCCCAAGGAGAGGGATTTGATAGAGACATTCCACTTAGGACTAAGTGTTCCCAGGTCTCACTATGCACATTGTCCAGTTGTGAGTCTCTATATTTGTTCCCATCCCCTGCAGGAGGATGTTTCTCTCATGATGGATGAGCAATATAATAATATATGAGCACAGCAGAATGTTGTTAGGAGACTTGTTGCTTCTTTCCTTTGGTTGATACAGTAGTATAGGTCTGATACTCCTAGACCCATTTCCTATATAGTCACCAGTACTTGGCTATCCAGGCATATCTTGGAGTGGGCTTTAATTCCAAACAGATAGTGGTTGGTTACTCCCACAGCTTTTTTCTACAACTGTACCAGCTTAGCTTAGAGGCAGGGTTGGTGTTTACCTTTCTACTCTTATAATGTGTAGAGTACCTTCCCTTATCATGCATACTATCCAATACTATTGCCCAAGTGGTCTTTAGTTTTTTGTTTGTTTGTTTGTTTGTTTGTTTTTTTGTAGGGCTGAGGCATCCTGAGTTCTCCACCATATACCTTAACATGTCAATTGTTGTCCATGTTAAGCTCATGTTTAGGCAGTTTTGTACATCAGACTATATGTAGTCTACCATTATTAGCAGACAATGTTATAGCAAACCTTCTGATCTTCTTGCTCTTAAAATATGTTGCCCACATTCATCAATGTTACCTGAGCCATAGGTTTAGGAGCTGTTTCATAGATAGGTCCTTTAGGGCTGAGTTCCACAGCTCTGCATGCTTATGCTTTTCTCCAAAGTACCAGTCCATTGAAAATATTAATTTTACTTCATGAGGAGAGAGGATTGCACTTATCTATGGGTACAGAAACAAGGATTTAGAATGTAATTTGGGACTTTTCTGGCTTAATAGAGTGGTGGTTGTAGGTTCTTCTCCAAGATCCATGATTTTACCAACTCTTAGTAGTTGGTTAGGTTTACAATACCAAGTGTGATCTCATTTTTGTTGGATGTATCTTAAGTATAATTAGAGAGTTCCTAGTTACCCTCACCTATATGTATAAATAATACACTCTTGGGGTCACTATCGTACGCTGATCATTTTTGTGCTTTATAGGCATCACAGCTGAGTAGTACTATCTCCTTTGGAACTTACATGATGTCTCTGACACTATGAAAACTGTCTTCACTGAGGAGTCTTTCAGGTCAATTCTAGGTACAGGCCTTCTGAACTCTATATTTGCAATACATGGTGTCTTTGTGAATTAGATATTGCCTTCTATCTCAGGTGTTCGGCCATGAACAATAGCAATAGCCTGAGATGTTTCAGTAGTCTCTTGAACATCTCAAAGATGACTCTTATACCTGTGGTTTTTGTAATTTAATTTAAACTGTCTTTGGCTTTCAAGGGAGCATTGTTGCTTCCAGATGGGACAATTTTACTTAAAATTAAGTATATTATACATAGAGTTCAGTGCATAATACAGAATTTTAGTTGGGTAGTTATAGAATGATTTTTATATCATTTTTTTTGTCATATGTGATTTCATGAAATAATGGTTTAAAGTTTTTTATTTTGTTTTGTGTTTTAGTTTATCTATTGTCACTGATATATAGGAGTTTTCTCCAGAATTAAGTCTTTATTAGGAATAAGATTTGTAAATATTTATAAATGGATATTCACTCAGTTGGCTGGTACTTTTTCCAGAAAGATTTTAGGGAGCTATTTAAAAACATATAAAGATAAGAGAAGACTGAGACATCTTTAAAGGTGTGATGTAAAGATGTGCTAGTGTTAAATTACCCATCTGAAGCAATCAGACATTAGTCAATATTGTCTAATAATGAAAGATGTGATTAATGAACTACAAGTTACATAAAATCGAAATGTCCTATGTCTTATTGCCATACTTCTTAACCTTAGAGAAAAATTTTACCAACATACTTTACTGTGAAGTAAATACACATTTAAAAAGTAATAAATTTCCCTGTCTTAACTGAGAGTTATTTTCAAATGTAACATTCAATTATATCATACTTAGTAATAGTTTTATATCAAATTAGTATTCGGAGTTGAAGGGATGGCTCAGTACTCACAGTACTTTCTATGAAAGAAGGATGACCAGAGTTCAAATCTCCAGGATCTATAGGAAAAGCTGGGCATGGCTTCATACCAATAATCACAATGCAGGGTAGAAAACTTAGAACTTGCACCAACTCCAGTGAGAGACCCATAATAACAAGGAAATAAAAGTTAGAAAGTGATAGAATATAACACAATTTTCTCTGGCTTCCGTACTTATCACACACACACACACACACACACACACACACACACACACACACACACACACACACACACACAGAGAGAGAGAGAGAGAGAGAGAGAGAGAGAGAGAGAGAGAGAGAGAGAGATTAGTATATGGAGATGTCAAAATGATTCAAAAGGTAAAGTTACCTGACAATCTGTGTTCAATTCTTGGAACAGAAATAACTCTTGAAATTTTTCCTTACAATTCCACCCATGATAGTGTCATATGTATTATCACATTCATATACATATTCATGAAAAGAAAATAAATATAATTAAAATAGATAATAAAGTTAATGTTTCATTATTTTTGGACAGTTCCCCACTCCTTAAAAATACTTATTTATACATATCCATATATACACATGTATATTAAAATTTATACCTATGCAGAGATTTAAAGTTTTTCATAATGTGATAATTTATTCAAGGTGACTTCGAGTACTATTGTTAGAATACTTTGTATTTTAAATTATAAATGTATCTTGTTTTAGGTTTCTAGGGAGAATATTCAGTGACTATATTATTGAACTAATGGGGAAAAACAACTCTACAATGCATTACTTTACAGAAAACAGGAATACTTAGAGCATTCCACACATAAATTAATACTACTTTATAATGTAACACAGTACCTTTTCATAGCAAACACCTTTTCTGTTTCTTACTACTGTTTACTAAATCAAAGCCATGACTTTGTGAGCTCTCACACAGGGTACCAGGGTATCAGTCTTTACACAGTGTACTTCTCTGTGTTATTATATTCAGTGACTCTGTCCTGGTTCTTGGGCAGTTCTATAAGCTACTGCTCAAATAAAAGCTGTTCTCTGAAGGTTTCCTAATACCCTGGGATGAATTAATCTCTCTCTCTCCAAAGCCTTTGCAATTACTTTCATTTGGAGTAATGAGATGTACGCATTGTTTGGCAAATAGTAGACCACCAATAATGATAATTATCTTTTGTTTTCCTATCAGGCTCCTTGTTTCCCACTAGAATGTTGTTAAATGGCCTTTCTGCCCTGTTCCTCTGTGGCCTTTTTATTTCTGGCAGGTAACCTAGCCCCCAGTGCACATTAGCCACTTTATAAATGTTTACTCAGACACTAAAGGGATGAATGTCGTATTTATAGTGCAACAAGAGAAAAATACACAGAAAGGAGATGTCCTATATTAAAAACTCTCCCACTTTTTGATTGAAAAAAGAAAATATAAAAGACAAGATTTATCTAAGATATGAGTAAGAATGTGGAAGGTCAAACACTCTCAGAAGCAAAAAAGTGAAAATAACCCTTCTAGAAGTTCATAGGGTGGGGCAACATGTTATGATAGAGAACTCAAAGTTTTAAATTGAAAAAAATCAGCCACTTATCATATATCATCCAGAGTAGTTTTTTGATATTTTCAAAGTTGAATAACATGTTTCTTCACATTTCTCCTAGATAGACAGAAAAGACACATAAATATAAGAAGTAAAAACATATAAAATCTAAATAAATATATTTTCTGTTATTTTATAGCACTCAATTGCTGATTTGAACAGAGGAGAAAATATGAATGCAAGTTTAGCACAGATGTTTCTATTAGCAATGTCTTGCAGCATTTTTGCCTGTTTCATAATGAAAGTGGCATTTTAAATTTTGAATTAGTAAATAAGCATATACATATTGTATAATTATAGTGTGTGTTTATATATGTGCGCATGTTTATGTATGTATGTATTTATGTCTGTCTATTTTTACTATCTTTATTTTTAAAAACTTTTATTATCATTATTATAAAAACTACTATCTTTACTATAAAAAAATTGCAGATAAAACATTTCACACACCAAAAATTTACCAGATTTAAATTTGTTCTTGTCACTAAACCTCTATGCTGTTAGAATAGAAACATCCTATATTAAGGTAGCCATGTGATCAACTCTCCAAAATAAATACGAATTATTTCCAAGATAACATCTTTTAGCTTAAATATAATCTTCATGGCTGTAGTCACTAATCAGTGCTTATATGCAATCTTTACTTCAATAATCTATTTTATAAAAGATATGGATTTATTTTTCCTGACTGAATATTGAGTTGTCTTTGTATAGCAAGACAACTCTGATTTGAATGACACCCTA
The DNA here is from genome assembly GCA_033318265.1 of Phyllotis vaccarum. NCBI lineage: Eukaryota > Metazoa > Chordata > Mammalia > Rodentia > Cricetidae > Phyllotis > Phyllotis vaccarum. Next base: position 91,918,347 of record JARWLC010000005.1, on the reverse strand, counting down.
TTGTCAAGATCAAAGATTCCAAAGGGCCCTATTAGGCAAATGATCTTCTTTTTCCTTTAGGAGAATCTTATGCTCTTTGAAGGATAAAGATTGATAGCTCCATAAAGAAGCAAAATCTCACAGCAATTGTTCAGTTCGGTCTGTTTCTTAAAAGTTTAGATATTGGGGGGGAGGTTAACTTTTTCTAATTTCCTGCTGTTGCAAGTGAAAATAACTTATACCCATATATTTGAACAAATAATCTCTACTCAGGTAAGAAATTAATAGTATTTGCTCCTTTGAGGATAGTTTCATCAGGAGAAGGGGTCTTAACACCAGGATCATCAGGACATTTGGTTCTATCACATCATATATTCCAGCAGTGAAAGCAATATACCTCATGCTAATCCTTTTTAAATTGGTTTCCTAATACTCACATGTCTATCCAACTACTCAGCCAGATTCATCTATCCAAAGGATACTCTGTTGATGGTTCCCTGCTCCCCTGTCCTGAGTACCTTATTTCTATATAGTTGTTTTATTCACAGCGAATGGATAAACTTTCTTTTGGATTTTAAATGATAGTTGAAGTCACTGGGGAGAAAATGACTACTTTCTCAGAAAAGTTTTGGTGTATTCTTTCCAACCTGCTAATAACAATCATTCAAATTTACCAAAGCATCCGTAGTTTAAAAAATAACTTACATGTTTTCTCTATTTCTAGTCCTAATGGCTACCTCAGCAGTTCTGAAACATGCTTTAACAGGTGTTAGAGGCCTCAATATGTCCTAACTTAATTCAAAGGCATCATATTTGATCAAATTCCAAGAATGCTCCTCACACATATTTTGATACTTGACCACATTTGTATTTCAAGTGTAAAATCTGTTTGTGCTGTTTCAAAAAGCTCCCCAAATTTGCATGATAGAAATTAAATTTTATTATTTGTATATAAATATTTGAATTATCTGATAATATGTTTTCTTGCTGCACTAATATTTTCTTGTGCATGCACTGAACATAAGCCATATCAAATACCTGTGACCTATCAGCCTGGCCTTTCCCCGTGCCTCTGTGGTTTGTCCCTTATTGTCCATTCTTTCTCCAATTAACTTCAGTCTTTGTCTAATGTCTATTCATTCTTTTCTTTTAAAACTTACTTTCAAGATGTTTTGACTCCAACACAATTTTTTTTCTTTCAAGTGAGTAGACCAGGCTATCCTAGAGTCACACAGATCTTTCTGCCTCTGTCTCACAACTGCTGAGATTAAAGGTATTTGCTGCTATGCCCCACTGGAGGACACACTTCTTAATCCTGTTCTACTTTGTGTCTGCTTTTAGGGTTAGTACTTGAAATATGATTCAATTTAACATTTACACTTCTATTTTTTCTAAATGTAGTGACAGGAAAGACTATTATTTATTGATTTTTCCAGAGCTCACCTCTCCAGGCGGGTTAAATGCTTAATAAATAGTTGTAAAAATGGATGATTACTTTTCTCATTCTGTATGATTAATTATAATGAGTGAGTAAGTGCTAACATAAGAATAGTATATACACATATGTAAATGGTAATGAACTACATTTCACTAAATTTAGTTTTTAAAAAGAACAAATCAAAAAATGAAAAAACATAAAATTAACTTGTTTTATATCTTGCTGCTTTTCTTGATGAGGAAAATTTTAGACTATTATCATCACAGTTTGGCAATTTGTAAAATTTATTTTTTTGGTTGCTAAACATGGGGAAATAAGCTATCTTCATAATGTGTGAGACAAATGGATTTCCTGCTTTAATATTCACTCTGCAATCCAAAGATGAAGATGGAACCATTACTCACAAACATTACAAATAATGCAAATATCTTTGACGTTAATCCCCAAGGAAAAGAAATGAGATGTGTGGAAATGCATAAAAAACTTAGGAACTCAGGCAAAGAATTCTCTTGTATATAAAATGAATGCATAAAGGTATGAACACTATCATTTAGCTTATGCACAAGAGTAAATTATTAGAACTCTAAATAGCTATCATTATTTGAACTGTGAAACTTTCAAAGAGTCTAATAAATGAGAACATCAAAATCACTTATATGGTAAACTGGTGCTGAGTCCTGGTGGTAGGAATGTTTATATATATATTTCATAAATATATATATTTTATAAATATATAAATTTTATAAATATATAAAATTTTTTGTAGATATTCATACATGAGCACATTATTTCCACCCTTCATATTCCCTCTTTGCAATCTTTCAAGGTTCATCTCCCACATCCTTTTCTCAAATTAGACGTATGTCTATGGATTTAGATCTGACTTCTTAGGTTTTGATAACCTATGGGAGCTGGCGTTCATCCTTGGAGAAAAGCAACTTACCAGCCACTAACTGCCTATTGCTTTTCACCTAGTGGCGGAGTCTTATCCTTGCCCTATCTATGTTTGAGATATTGACTGAGATAGGTTTGGTCTTGTGTAGGTAATTATATTGATGATGGTTCATGGATGCAACATCACTGTCATGTATAGAAGACATTATCTCATAAGAGTCACCCAGGTCTTCTGGGATGAAGAAGTTGTGTTCCACCTCTGTTTAAAATATTGGGGCATTGTAGGACTATGAATATTTTCATAATGTTTTTCTGCAGTGATTATACCTTTGTGAAATATTTATGAACACAGCATCAAATGGAGTTTAGCAATCTGAATAAATAAGCTCATTTTTAATAAAATCTATTTATCCAAATAGCCCCATGATGGATAATTAATTGTGAAAAATCAATTTCATAAAATTTAAGAAAGTCATTACACTGTTAATTAGACTCTTTTGCAGAGGTTTGAGGAATAAAAGAAGGTGGAAGCCTTGACTAATAACTCAAGTATGTTTCCTATTACGGCAAAGTAAGTGAGCATATGTTTAGTTTTCTATAGTTAAAGTAAACAAATTCCCAGGTTTAAAGATAAAGCTATAGTTATACTAAACATTCTATAAGGCTTATTGGATATTGAGAGCTAAAATTTTACAAACCGGAAGACAAAATACCAGAAAGTATCTTAGCTCCGTGAATACTTATTAATTGCCAGCTTCTGTGTGATCTAACATTCTTATAATTGTTAGTTAAATCCTTTGAGGGTGTACAGGCTCTTAGCTCTGACAGTCCCAAGCCCAATAATGTTATCAAACAATATTTGAGCCCTACAACAGAGATTTCCACCTTTACTAAATATAATTGTATATTGTATTTTGACAATGTATATGTAAATACATTTATTTGTGACAATTCTTTTTCTATTACTACAAATTTAATGAAACAATTTTTGTATGGGAACACAGTATTTGGTGTTGCCTAAATCTACATCTTTGAGCTATGACCATTCATATGTGACTCTAGAATATACCATATCTGATTCTAGAACAATTTTTTCTCTCTTTCAATGACAGTTTGCATTAAAATTTTCATAGTTTCATAATCACAGAGTCTAAATAATACTGAATGCCTTAGTATTCTGTATTTTTGATGTTCTAGGTGGATTTCAATGGATCAAAATATATTGGACATTTGTGTCACTGTCTACAGACTTGGTGGTAGCAGTAGAAAACCATTCTCTTTTCTGGTTTCTGTGGGTTCCTCACATTTCATTTCTCTTAGCCTTCACCCGGAACTAAAGCTTGTGAACAAAGTTTCTTTAAAAAGTGGTTTTCAACCTCCTTAATTCTGCAACTCTTTAATACATTTTCTCTTATGTTATCATGACCTCAATCAGAAAATCATTTTGATGTTTCTTTCTAACTGTAATTTTGCTACTGTAATCAATTTTAATTTAAATATTCGATATGCAACCTAAAAACCATTTCCTTAAATGATATTTCTATCACATTCATCTTCTACATCGGTTTTATACAGTAATTCACAAGAACTCCTTATTTTATACTCAATGTTAATTCTACTGGGATAAAATTAAAGATTCAAATAAAGGAGAATGGAAACAATCTTAACGGTAACATTCTTAAGCTGAGATATTCTATGAAGATAAATGTGGTGCTGATTAAAAATGTACTACAATGAGAGAAAATGTAGAAGACATACATAAACTGACCCTAACCCCTTATTTGTTACAAGCTAAGAATTAGTGTGGAAAAGGAACAACTAAGGTCATTTCTGGAACAGTAGGCCTTTGCAGGTTAACAGGAATGCAAACTGGGTATAGGCAAGTACAACCCAAAGAGCAGAGATAGCTATCATCTACCCAGTCAGACTGTGGTAGTTCAAATGAGAAATGTCTCTTGAATTTATGTATATAAACAATTACACCCAGTTAGTGCGCTTATTTGGGAAGTTTATAAAACATAGAACTTGGAGATTTGATGGACAAAGTATGTCTGGAAAACAGTTTTGGGAGTTTGTAGCTTCACTGTACTTTTGGTTCACTCTCTTTACTACTCCTGGTTGATGAAAGATGCGATCAACTGGCTTTCTGTCATATATCATTTGGCATTGTCTGCATTAACCCCCTGAACAGTAAGACCTAATAAACTCTTCCAAAGCTTAAAGGAAAAAAAAAAAAACAAAAAAACAAAAACAAAAACAAAAACAAAAAAACAGGGATGTAAGTGTCTTACAAGAAAGGCAAAGATCAAGGAAGTGTAGAGACTTGATAGAGGACAGTGCATAAATCCCCAGGGGTCTTTTGTAAAATATCTGGGCAGAAACATTCACTCCTCAACTTTCAATTGATTATGTCCATAGGGCTGTATCTGGGTGATACTAGTGCTTAACACTATGGAATCAATACAGAAATCTGCACTATACTCAAAGGGCCAAGTGAAAGAGAAAGGTATTCACTGTATTTCATTCTCTGCTGCCTCCAGAGCATGGGAATTCTGTCTTATATTGTTCTTCTATTGGAATAATTCACACATCAGTTTATTTAGGTCCAGTTTACGAACAGAAAACTGTAGGTTTTGAAGGTTCTTCATTTCCCTGGAATTGTACTTTATAATAAACAAACATTCTAATGATTGAATTTTATTGAAGAACTCTGATTAATAAAATTTATAATATTCCAGCAATTTGTCTGTCAAAGACTCAATGCTTGGAAGTTCTATTTTACTTATTCATATGAATATAACACATGATATCACACCATAATGTTCAATATATTAGTAGTTTATAAAACCTCCTTTACAAATAATTTGCTATCAAAAAAGAGTATTCAGGAGAATATGATAATTGTTTCTTAACACATCTATTAGGTCAATGTATATGTGGGCTTATATGTATATGCCTATTTTCACTGGCAAACATGGTTGAATCACTATTACAATAATAATTTATAGGCAATGGCTATTCTTCAGATGTGAACCTGGCCTCTATCATGTTAGTTGGCTTTGTGTTGATTTTTCAAGACATTGATTTAGCTCATTTATTATATGCACATTGGTGTGAAGTTGTCAGATCCTTTGGAACTGGATTTAAAGACAATTATGAGCTGCCATGTGAGTGCTGGGAGTTAATCAGGTCATCTGGAAGAACAGTCAATGCTCAGCCACTGAGCCATCTCTCCAGGCCTGTGTTATGGTTATTTAAGGGATATAATTATAATAACTTAACAAATATATATCAATGTTTATAAAGAAATAAAACTATTTCTTTGCACTCTGAAAAAGATTTTAATATGAAATATTCAGACTACCAAGAAAATGAGGAAAGATTTAACACAGAATACCAATCCTCGTAGTTTCGAGTATTTAAAAGTGAGCTATATAACAAGACTTATATAAGCATATATTATCCCCTAGCCTAGGCTTTTATTCCCTCCTCTCCTTTCAGTTCCAGTTCTTGTCATCTCCTCCACCAAACTTCACTTCTCCTTTCTCTTCAGAAAAGGGCAGACCTCTCAGGTTTATCAATAAAAGATGGCATAACAAGTTATAATAAAACATGAAAGCTGGATTATGCAACAATGCACTAGAAGGAAAGGGATCCCAAAAGTAAGAGTAAGAGAAAATCCCCATTTCCACTGTTACTAGTACCCAGAAACCTGAAACAACAGAATGATGATATATAAGCAGAGGACAGAGGTCACATACAGGCTCTCTGATGGTTGGTTCAGTGTCTGTGAGCCTCTGTGGTCTTCATTTAATTAATACTGTAGGCCATTTGCTTGTGGTTTTACAACACCATTGGTTCCAACAGTCTTTCCTCACTCCCTTCTGCAGGATCCCCAGGCTTGCTTAATTATTTGCTGTGAGTCTCTGCATCTGCTTTCATCAGTTGATTGATGAAACATCTCTGATGATGATTATGCTAGATATCAGTTTGGTTCCATAAGATGACTGGTTCAGGTTTATTTCCTCCATTACTAGGAGTCTTTACTGGGGCCACTTTCCCATATGTCTGGGAGCTTCCATTGCATTAGATTTCTATCTCATCCACCAAATGCCATCAAGCTCACAACACTACCACCACTGCCACCTACAGAGAAAGAACACCATTCACAACAGTCACAGAAACTTCAATCTTTGAAAAAAGAAATTGAAGAAGAAAACAGAAGATGGAATGATGTGGGAATGTCTTTTTGTATGCTGTGAATATCAATATTTAAATAAAGGAGCTATTTTGGATCATGAAAGGCACCATAGAAGAAGTAGGTGGGGAATCAGAATAGGTAGGAAAGGAAGGGCAGAGTCAGAGAACAGATTGAGCCAGCCACCCAAGAAGGAACATGTAAGGAACACAGGTGAGCCATGGGTCACTTGGCAGACAGATTAATAGAAATGGGTTGAGTTAAAATGAAAGAGCTAGCTAGCAATGTGCCTGAGCCATAGGCCAAACAGCATGAACTTAATACAAGTGTCTGAATCATTTTGGGCAGCTGAAGCAGCAGCGGGAAGCTAAGAAAAGTGGGGCTCAGGTCAGTGGGTCTGGACGTCTGGCTTTCTGGGAACAAGAAACATTATTGTAACAGTGGAAACATTGCCCATGCTCAGGGATTATCAGTTTAGCATAGTAAAAATGGTCATCCTACCAAAATCAGTCAACAGATTCAATGCATACCTATAATAATCACAACACAATTCTTCATAGGATTTGAAAATATAACATTCAACTTCAAAAAATCAAACTAACCAAAAACAGGATGGCTACAATAAACAAACTTGGAAGTATCACTATCTCTGATTTCAAGGAGAACTACAGAGATATAGTACAAAAAAAACCAAAACAAAACAACAACAACAACAACAACAACATGATATTGACAGAAAAATAGACTGGTTGATTGTTGTAGGATATCGTTCTATATCCTGTGAAGTACCACTGGATAATAAAGAAACTGTTTTGGCCTATGGAAAGCCAGCTTATGTACAGATGGAAAATCCAAGCATATATAAAAGGGCAGGAGGGCAGAGTTAGACAGAGACCTTGCAAGCTGTTGCCATAAGTGAAAGATGTAAAAATACAGATAAGCCAAGAGCCATGTGGCATAGATTAATTGAAATGGGTTAAGATAAAAGAAGTAACTAGCAAAAACCATGAGACATAGGACAAACCATTTGTAATTAATATATAAGCCTTTCTATGATTATTTGGGACTGCTGGTCCAATCTCAGAGCTAGGTAGGACCAGAAACTACTTATACAAATGGTGCTTCAATGAAGGTTATTTATATCCTCATAAATCCTGAAAAAGCTTAAAAAGGGTTCTAGATCAAAGAAATTGAGCCACAAACAGCTTTTTCATTGTGTCTCTCAAGGTAGCTTGAGCTACAAAATGTCAGGCTTTAGAGTACAGCATAATCAGGAACAAGGCTGGTTCCTTAGGTCTCACAAGAATCTTGCTACAGGCACTAGCAAAATGTGAAGTATTTAAGGTTTTTGTTCTTACATGCCAAAGGGAACAGGGTCAAAGATAGACTCTTGGTAACCCCATTTTCTGGGAGGGCTTGTTTGCTAGTAGTGAGCAGAGGTGTGTCTCCTTTAAGTCATGTTTTAGTGGACTGACTCAGCTTTAGTGGAAAAACTGTGTGGCACTTTTAAGAGGTTGTGTTTTCAAATACTTAAATGGTGTTTTTGAAGAGTAAATGATGTGCTCTACTTGGTGGCAGTGTGGACCCTAAGATTCCCCTGAGTTGGTATGGTACACATGGTTTCTGCCAGTAACTCTTCCTTGAAGATAAACTCTAAAAAATCAAGGATTTTAATCTCAGCCACATGTTAGGAGATTAAAGGTATGATTAAAAACAACAACAAAAAGAAATAGAAGCTGAGTAAAGTCAGAAGCCATACCCAAGCTTTTAATCCTAGACACATTTTGACAGATTGAAGGTGTTTCCAGAAAAAGATAAGAGAAATACAGTAAAGACAATTAACAATCATTTAAAAAACCTCAAAAATGATTTGGTTTGCAGTTTGTTTAAAGTAGATGTGGACTTGAGACAAAAGAAAAAGGAAAAAGAGATTAAAAAAAAAACTTTAAAAAGAAATAAAATAAAAAATATAAAGATAAGTCACAAAAACATAGAAAACAAACAGATTCTGGATTATGTTTATTACTGTGTTTTATTTTAATTTGTAACTGTTTCTGAGCTAACTGCAGAAAGACTTTTTTATAGTAAAGGCTGCTAAGATAAACCAACATCTATATTTTAAAGCTATCTTGACCTTGACAATTGGGTCTAAGGATATGCTGCTTTAGAAAAGAAGTTCTGATTTTCTTTTCACAGAAGATGAGTGTAGTTTGAGGTTTCTGGCCCGGATTTTCGGGTCTAACCTCAAGGTCTAGGCCCACAGACCCGAAGTCCCACAGTTCCGCAGACCCACAGAGACACACAGATGCTTTCAATAGTTTTAGGCTGATTAGCCTTAGGCCCAGGCATATAGCTTGCTAACTCTCTACCCTTAAGCTATCCCGTGTCTCTTGTTCAGCCATGCGGCTCGGTACCTTTCTTTATAACTGCATGGTTGTCCTCTGCATCCTGCAGCTTCTCTCTGGTGCTCTGTCTGGCATTCTGCTCTCAGACTTTTTAGTCTGGTAGCCCCACCCACACATCCTGCCTGCCTTTGGCCAATCAGCTCCTTTTATTAAACCAGTGGATGGGACAGTTATTTTCCATGAAACAACACAATACCCCTACAGATGAGACCCTGTGGATTGCTTCGTGAATAATATGGTTTGATCAGGAAGATTCCCCCCATCTCTGATGTCCAAATCAGCTTCAAGGATGCCAACTAAGAAGATCAAGGCTCAGAACCCCCCCATAAGATTGCCAGCACCCCCAATCAGCAGGAAGTAGTTTATGGAAAGCTACACCCAAAATTCTCCAAGTATTATTTATAAATATTTGTTTTCAGTATAAATAGTTAATGCTCATAGTCACCCTCTTTCTAGGAAAAAAGGGGAGATATGATATAGAAATGATAAAAAGAATATTGAATCTACTTTGATTCAAAAACATCTATTAATCTCAAAACACTTTATATTGGTATGTGTTTTAATTTATTAATACAAATTTAAGATTAATTTTGTTATACTGTATGTACATTTCTAGTTTTTTAAGATATTATGTTTAAATGACTCATTTAAAATTGTAATGCATAATTAAGAAATATATATTAATAATCATCTATGATAATAAAACTAATAGTCATGTTGGTCTTTTAGTTATACAAAGATATATTTTAATTAGCTAGGTAGTTTTCAAACACTTCAAAGTTCTAGAGCATACAGCATTTAAAATATTTTAAGAACTTGGATTTTTCTGGACAGTGAGATATATCTTCTCCTGGCACCATGTATTTACTTTAAGAGGATGATTGGCATCAAAGAAACTCCATGTAAAGTTTACTTTCTTTGTGGGAAAAGTTATCTGTCAAATAAGAAACTCTTCTTGCCTCAACTGCTGACTGGTTGACAGTATGCTGTGTAAACTAGACATGTACAACCCATAGGAAAGTGACCTCTGAACTTTGCCAAAAAAGTAGAGGGGCGCTTCAGTTTTCTGCCTTGCAGGGAAAACTACCAGACATTCTGCAAGACACAGGGAGAAGTGACTGGCAAACTACTGACAGAATAGGCAAAACAGTCCTTCACTAAACTATACCAGAGACTCTAGGCTTTCAAACTAAATATTGATGCCCCAACATTACAATGAATGTTGGTTGACTGTCCAGGTAGCCAGATGTCTCTGTCATTTCTAGAATTTGGAAATCACTTGTAATGTATATCTTTTTTATCCAAGTAATATAACCTTCTGTGGCTTTTGATGTAGTTGAAGATTAGATAGTTATAATGATAGTTTTCTTTAGTTATAATAAAAGTTAAATTAGATGTGAAACTTTGGACTTGCAAAGATAAGGTAGATGATAGATTTTGAGACTCCTGATATAGGTTGAACTGAACCATGTTCTTTTGCCAGAGAATTAAGACCTCTAAACAAATGCTATACATCTTCAGTATTGTGTTATGATATCAAGCATACCTGTATTACTTAGCAAATATGGCCCCATGCAGCAGAACATCTAGGTGGTTGGTATAGGTTTGGGAGCCATGGAAAGAGATACTCAGGTTGCCATCATGTGGAGAATAGAAGGAGGGGGAAGAAAATAGTGGGAGAGGGGAGAAATGGTGAGGGACATGAAGGAAGATTGACCTCTGGTAGGTGAGGGGGAAGAGAAGGAGTAAGAGAAGAAGCAAAGGTGAGAAGTCTTCCTAAAAATTGCTTGATGTCAGGACACTGTGTGGGCCAGGTTGCTATTTAGCCAGGACTCCAGGAAGTCAGTGAGAACACTAACAGTCTTTACTTTTTGGTTTTACAAAATGATGAGTTACTGATAGTGAGTGGAGAGCAAGTGAGGGCACAGAATTCTCCATTCTCCAGATTGTTTCCTGCAGATTTGGGACAAAGTTGGGAGACTGTAGAGGTATCAGAGTCATGCACTGTGGGAGGTATGATTAAAGAGGCATTCAGTTAGCTGTCACCCTGGAGACCTTAGGCATCTGTTTCCTCAGGGATCTGAAAAGGTAGATTGCTAGGAGAAAAAAAAAACATTATTATTTATTGGCCCAATAAAACAAATCCTTGAATCTATGACCAGCAGTAATTGTAAAGTGAGTTTCCCTTGTTTTGCCTGGCAGAAAGGTAAACTGTTTGAACTCTGTCTAAACTTAGTTTTAGCTTTAAGAGAAGGACAATAAAAAACTTTTATATAGAGATCAGAGAAGTTATTTGAAGCAATGCTTTGTTGCTAAATGGCATCAGAGATCTGAGAAGGATAAATTATACCTGAGTTAGCAAATGAAAGTGACAGAGATTTACATGTTGGCCACCTGGGCATCCACACTTCCATGATCATTGAGAGCAAAGGTCTTAGGGCAATGTCCATCTTTGGCTGCCAGGCTTAGGAAGTTCAACAGCTGTGGGGTAGAACTTGTGGGGAGAACAAGCCTACCTTGTTTTGGCAAGAGTGAGGCAATGGTTACTCAGAGTCCTGTTGTCCACCATGAAGAAGGCTTTGGCAGCAGCTGAGAGAAAAGGCAGATGCCATTATGGAGTGACTTCTGAGTGGAGATTCTTCTGTTCCTATTCATCTTCTGGGAGGAGATACATGGTGCTTGTCCAAAGCCAGCATGTCTTTCAATCACAAAAAGTTTTTTAATTAAATATTTTATATGCCATATTCCACAGATATGTGAACATTTGAGAATTATCTATTAGGCATGAATATCATCCTGTGTTCCCTGACAGTCTTTGATATATTAATGTAAATTTTCTAGAAGCTTGTTGAACATTTGGCAAAGACATAGGTGTTAATGTGTAATTTGGCTTTTGTTGATATGAATAGATCCTTTTAGATTTATATTATCATATAGAATGTATTATATACAGCTTACCAAAGTTAGCAAAGAAAAGAAGGCTAAACATAGAATTCTTATACCTGACTAAACCTTGAGTTAGGAGACACATTTTTAAAGCATTGATAACAATTTCTGCATCTACTGTCATTTTTTAAAGCCTTATAGTTCTAATATGATCTTTGACTAATAACAAGACTGTAATCCTGAATGATTTATATATGAATAACAATTACTTACTGCTATATAATACCTCTTTGGTCTTGTATAAAGAAGGTCAAGTGTCTTATCTTATTGCAGAACCATTTTAGTTAATAAATCTACCAACTGGCAACATTGAGCTCAGGGCGGTTCTTTAGACTTAGCCTTTAACCTGTCTCAGGTGCAGAAACAAGGTATTCTCTTTTATATGCTTACAGCTGAAATGGATCATAGTTAAACAGGGTTCAAAAATAATGAAAGGCTAGTCAAAGGCAAGAAGGGATTCAGGCAATGGGATACTTATCAGACACATGTGGTTGTCTGACCTCTCTGTCCAGAGGTGATTGCGTGGGTGTGTCTGACAGTTGAGTGAACACCTGTTGAGACAAGTTCAAAATAGCAACAAAAGTTAGAATTTATGATCTTATTTGGAACTTTTAGGCTTATAGATTTGTGCCAGTCATGTGAAGTATTTTGAAGAAGTAAGGAAAGCATCTCTATTGTAAAAATTGGATTCAAAGAGGACAAAAGATAGGAAGTAGTATGAAAGACCAGAAGAAGCTTTCTCAATTACCTTCTTAGATTATGTTTATTAATATCACAGTATGGACATGTCTGACACTGGTATGGAGTTCAGTGTGTGAAGATCATTGACAAAATGGCATGCACTATAGTATTATTACTTTAATTTTATCATCCAGTTAATTTTAACTGACATTTTAAATATTAACAAACTCAATCATGCAGAAGGTCTTTTTTATGTACATAATATACTGTATTATTTTTGTAAAAGAATAAAAAATAGGACTGTGAGTCTGACTGCTGAATAAGCACATGTCAGAAGGAGCTCTGTGAGTATGCAGAACCCAGAACCAGTGTGATCCATGAGTTCATGGAACCCAGAGCCAGTGTGAAAGGCTGAGTGGTTGAGAGCCTGAAAGCACAATGTTGGGGTTAAGGGGTGGGAATGGGAGGATCAGAAGGGCTAGCTAGCTCTACAGCCAGTCTGAGAGTTCTGGTTTAGTGAGAGGCTATGTGAAGAGTATCCAAGGAAGACATCAAAGCTATATATAAAAGTAAACATGACATAGAAATATATACACATGCAAACACCACATATGCACAAATTTATAAAAAGATACCAATTAAAATTTAACTGTAAATCTGGAAAATGCTAGTCAGTGAGAAATTAAGAAGTCTGCTTAGCTTAAATATGACAAGGTAGTTTTTAATATAACTATGAGACAGTTAATTATCACATATTCTAGACAGCTCTGCTATTCTGATTTATCATGTGTATCTTTAGTTGTACTTGAAATATTTTAATGTAGCTGCTTAGAGAAGGTGAGTGAAATGCTAAATTGCCCCTTTAAAAAGTATATACTGCTTATGTTTATATATATCATTACCTACATATGAGTGTTACAGAATTTAGCCCTACATGAATTTTTTTCATGGGATATATTCTGATGAGACATGATACAGACAGAACAAGCATAGCATCCTGGTACATAAAAGGGCTGGTCTTCCACCAACATCCTCAAGGCATAGCATACCTTGATGTGGGAATGTCTCTCTGTATGCTGTGAATATCACTCTTGAAATAAAGGAGCTCTTTTGGCCTGTGACAGGCACCATAGAAAAGGAAGGAGAAATCAGAGCATAGGTAGGAGAAGCAGGGACACCAAGCCTGAGGCCCAAAGGAGCAACACGTAAGGAACACAGGTGAGCCACGGGCCACATGGCCGACAGATTAATAGAAATGGGTTGATTTAAGATGTAAGAACAAGATAGCAATGTGCCTGGCCATAGGCCAAACAGCATGAAGTTATTATAAGCGATTGAATCATTTCTGAGGGCCTAAGCAGCAGCAGTGGGCGGCTAAGGGGTCTGGCGTGGCAGGTCTGTGGGTCTGGACCTCTGGCTGCCTAGGACCAAGAAACCCCACTACAACAGATGGAGTCCAACATGGGTTGAATATCCACTTAAAGCCTGAGAAAGATTAGAAAGAGTTCTAGATCACAAGGTGAGCCAAACAGCTTCAAAATTGTGTATTTGAAGTGAGTCATTGTACAGAGAAAGCTTGGCATTCAGGCCACATTCAAAATGGTGCCAGTGGAATGGTGCCAGTGGAATGGGGGCAGGCAGTGTAAGCTGAAATCAGGCCAGTTCCTGAAATCTCACATAAGACTCAGTAGCATGTGATTGATTTAAGGTTTCTGTTTATTTTGATCAAAAAGGAAACAAAGACATTTTCTTAGTAGCAACATTTTCTTGGGTCTGCTTTGTTTGGTGGTCATGAATAGAGACACGGTCCCTTTAAGAGAACTTACTGATTCAGCTTTATCAGCAAAAACTATATATCTCTTTAAGAAAGTGTATTTTAAAAAATCGCTTCTAGTTGAAAGATGATTAAGGATTCACAATAAAACGTATTTAGATTAAAAAAAAAAACATAAAAGGGTTACAATGTGTGTAAAAGGTACATAGGCTTCAGAGGGAAAAGAAGGAAGATAGAGAAAGTCTTTAAAAAGAGAAAGGGAGTAATAATATAATACGCCACACAAAGATGGAAAATAGACACAAAATCTGGATTTTGGTTGTTATTGTGTTTTCTTTTAATTTTTTAACTGTTAATGAGCTAACTGCAAAAAGATAATGGATTGCAAATGCAAAGGCTACTAAGTTAAACAAGAATATATATTTTAAAGGAATTTTGATTTTGAAATTTGTGTCTAAAGATTTATTTCTTTAGAAGAGTTCTGCTTTTGTTTCCACAGAAGATGAGAACCTGGGGATTGATTCCAGGCAAATATGGTTTCATCAACCAAGAACCCCTGAAAAAAATCTCTGAAGAGAAGAGATGGCCATATCAGCTTCAGGGCTACAGACTAAGATGATCCAGTCTCAAGAACCTGAGAGATTTTCAACATCCCATAATCAGCAGTAAGTAGTAATGTAAAACTACACCCAAATTCCCAAAATATGGTTTATAAATGTTTGTTTTCATTATAAATGGTTAATGGTTATAGTTAATCTCTTCCTAAGAAGAAAAAGAGGATATGGTATATGAATGATTTTTTAAAAAAATTAGATTATTGAATTTATTTAGGTCAGGAAATCAGCTGTTAATCTCAAAATGTTTTATATTGGTATTGATTTTGTTTTATTGATACAAATTTAAGGTCAATTCTCTTTTGCTGTATTTATTTTTCTACTCTTGTTTAAGATATGATGTTTATGTAACTGATTTAAAATTGTAATGTATAATTAAGAAATGCATGTTAGTTAGATTTTTAGGTATACAAAGATAAAATTTAATTAGGTAGGTAATCTTCAAACACATGTAAGACCTACAGAAGATGGCATTTAAAATGTTTTAAGAACTTAGACTTTTCTGGACAGTGAGACAGGTCTGCTCCTGGCAGAACCAATCTACTTCAAGAGAAAAATGGGCATCAAAGAAACTCCATATGGAGATTAGATTCTTTGTGGCATTGGTTAGCCACAGGACATAAACCTGTTCTTATATTGACTGCTTGACAGTATGCTGTTAAGAGTGGACAATCAGGCTTCATAGGAAGATGACCTCTGAACTGTGGCAGAACAAACTGAGATGGTCATTCAGGTTCCTGCTTTGCAGAGAAAATTCTCAGACATTCTTCAGAACTAGAGGAGAAGTGACTGATGAATGGGCAGAGCAGATTTCCTGCTTCACTGAAATGAAAAGAGACTCTGGGCTTGTAGGCTGAAGATGGATGCCCCAACTTTATAAAGGAACTTTGGGAGACTGTCCAGGCAGATATGTGTCATCTCTGTCATTTCTAGATTTTGGAAGTTGCTTGCACTTCTTGTTTACTTGGTTAATTATATCCTTCTGTGGTTTTTAATGTAGTTGAAGATTAGATAGTTATAGGTATAGTTTTTCTTAGTCATTTGAAAGTTATGTTGGATATGAAACTTTAGATTTACAATGATAAGGTAGATGATAGAGTATTTTCTTTAGTTTTGCTAAATACAAATAGACTATATATTGTAAATGTAATTCTTGCTTAATGGCTATTTTGTTATATGTAATTTGCTATGTTAAAATTGAAACCTTTCTTTTTGAAGGGGGAGGTGATGTGGGAATGCCTTTCTGTATGCTGTGAATATCAATCTTTAAATAAAGGAGCTGTTTCGCCCATGACAGGCACCATAGAAGAAGTAGGAGGAGAAATCAGAGCATTGGTAGGAGAAGCAGAGCTTAGTCAGACAGCTCAAGCTGAAGCCCAAAGGAGCAACACGTAAGGAACTCAGGTGTGATGTGGAAATGCCTTTCTGTATGCTGTGAATCTCAATCTTTAAATAAAGGAGCTATTTTTGCCCTTGACAAGCACAGTAGAAAAGTAGGTGGAGGAATCAGAATAGGTAGGAAGGAAGGGTGGAGTCAGAGACAGATCGAGCCAGAAGCCCAAAGGAGCAACACATAAGGAACACAGGTGAGCCACAGGCCATGTGGTAGACAGATAAATGAGAATGGCTTGAGTTAAGATGTAAGAGCTAGCTAGCAATGTGCCTGAGCCATAGGTCAAACAGCATGAAGTTAATATAAGTGTCTGAATCATTTCTGGGGCATGAGAAGCGGCAGGTGACTAAGGGGTCTGGGGCTGCGGGTCTGTGGGTCTGGGCCTCTGGCCGTCCAGGACCAAGAAACCACATTGTAACACAGGTGAGCCACGGGACAGGTGGCAGACAGTTTAATAGAAGTGGGTTGATTTAAGATGTAAGAGTAAGCTTGCAATGTTTCTGAGCCATAGGCCAAATAGCATGAAGTTAATATGAGTGTCTGAATCATTTCTGGGGGCCTGAGCAGCAGTGGTGGGCAGCTAAGATGTCTGGTGTGGCAGGTCTGTGGGTCTGGACCTCTGGCCGCTGGGGACCAAGAAACCCCACTACAACAATAACTGGCACATAGAAAGGCTGGTCCTGTGTCAGCATCCTCAGAAGTGAAGGTTTTCTTTCCTATGATGCTCTAAGGGGCCAAATTTCTTAGGTTGGCTCTTCTCTGTTCTGCCAGAAATAATAGAGACATTTTGATTACTATATGTTCTTCTGTCGGTTTATTTTTTTTATGTTGCTGTGACCAAAATAACTGACAGAAACAAGGAAGGAAGGATTTATTAGGCTCATGGACTCAGTCCATCTTTGTGAAGAGAAATGGATGAATCCTCTCATTCCTATCATAACAGATGAAGCAACACAACAAAGAGAATGCTGTTATTCTGTTAATATTACACTTCCTCCCTCTTATTTCTTCTGTTCTTTGGCAGCCCATGCATGGTACAACCTGTACTCAGCTTCTTTCTCCTTCTATTACTTGCCTTTGGAAATGCTTTCATGAAAATATTCTGAAGTATATTCCATCACTTCATAGGTAATTTCAATCTAGTTGAAGTAAGTAACATGGCTTATCTAAACAGTTATCTAATATTGCTAAATTCAGTGGGTTGCAGGCTGTGTTCAGAGTTTGTGACAGAGAAGCCAAAAGGTAATTATTGAAACCTAATAAAATCACTCAATAAAAACACTTTGTTAAGCACACAGGATTCCAGTTTTTTTCTGTATGTTGTATAAAGTTAATAAAATTTCTTCAGATATAAAATAATTAATATTGAAAAAAATGATGGAAAAAAACATGTCATAAGATTTGTTCCAATTTATATAATAAAATGTTATGAATAAAGCAATTTAATAAATAAAATTTCTTTCACTTCACAATTCAAGGGTACAGTTCTTCATGGGTATGGGATAGGGGCAGTTCCAAAGCCAGGGAACCATGAAGCAGTGAATAAGAGCACCTTCACAAACAGGAAGCACTAGGATGTCTTTCTACACATTGATCAGTCCAAGATTCCTTTCCTGAGAATGTCCTATTCACAGTTAAGATTAGTCTTCCCATATTAGCTAACCTAATTAGGACAATCCACCACAGACATTCTCAAAAGTTAATCAAAATAATCTCCTTAAAGTATGCACAGAGTAGGCATACATCAATAATTAAAATAATAGCTTATTAATTTTAAACATTTATAATACTCTTTTTAGACAAATGAAATTCTATAACTTTTGAAAATGTTGAATCTTACTGTGGAACTATGTATCCTTTAACATCTGTAGCTGGTTTAAATCATTTCTTCTCTTGTTCTTCCTTGTTAATTGGCTAGACATTATAACTTATATTCTCCTTAATTTGGAGCTTAACTTATTTTTTGAAAGTTAAAAAACTACCTGGCCAGATTTAGATCTTGTGTCAGTTTTGAGGAAAAATAAATAATTTTCTGTAGAGATATTTTTGGAGTGTTATCCAATAAAATAAAATATGTCCAAGGATCTTCTTCCCTGCTTTAAAATATTCTTATCTACAATAGAATATGTTATACAATCAGTTCCTTATGACAAGTAAAACCTAACAACCATTAGAGCAAGGTATACACAAGCCTGCACCACTGCACATTAGACTTGGCTCATAACCTCACTGTGAGTAAAGTGTTAAATCTTTGCCATTTTGAGGAAGAAAACTTATTCACAATCATACAGGTCTATTACCATTTAAATATATAATACAGCAGAAATGTCTCTTCTGATAAAGGAGTTTACGACCAGTTCTCATGACCTACGTGCCACATAGGACCAGATCCCAAAGTGTAGAAGTTGTTTTCTGATTACTGTCCAAGCAACATATCAAGTGAACACACACACACACACACACACACACACACACACACAAACGCACAAATAAATGAATAGAAATGATAAATAGAAAGCAAGTAAATGTGAAAGTTATTTAAAACCACTGGGAATCTTCCAAATAAAAAGGCATACAGAGGTTATTTGTTCCCTTTAAAATAATGATTATTTTCTGATGGATGTCTATTTGCTTGAGAAAACATGTTCAGTGTGGGTATCATTCTTATAATGATAAAATTTCAATTCAATTCATAAATCTTGATAGTACAAGAGATTACCATAAAATAGGAAGTATAGGCTAAACTTTGTTAGCCTAAGATTGTTATTAATTTTATTATTTTTCCTAATATCATTTATTTACTATATTAGAAAGCTGAAATAAATTAAAAATTTTAAAACTATAAAATGCAGATAATTGATGAATCAAAAAACAAGTATTTAGCCCCAGGCTATGTTGTATCTGGCTCTAGCTGTCACCTGAAATATTTTATGCCAGAATTTTTTTAATAGCTAAAACCATGTGTTCTAAAAATGCCAAGAGTGGAAACTTTGTTTAAATCTATTCTCTATAATGAAGGGCAAGATATTCCATCATGCTTCAGATCACAACCTTGATGGTTACACAAGATACTTTTGCTTATTAGTTTTAGTAGTGTTTTCATGTCTTAGCAAGTCCCTCACATGAGAGTAATTCCAATATCCTTTGCTTTTGACTAGTTTTAGAAAAATGACTCCAACCTAATAGCAACATGATTATAATCTCACATCTACAAAAAACAGTTTCAATGCAGTTAAGATCTTTAGTTTGATCACAGCTACTAAGCATTTCTTTCTCAGCATAAGTAACATATTATTACTGGTTATTATGAGAGTGGTAAATTATGAGTTTTAATATACTGTAATTTCAATTCTGTACTCCCTGGAATAATAACAGAATTGGAATCAATAAATGATAAATCCCTAACATCTTAAATGTTTTTGTGAGGATTACTTATTTATGTTACTGGAATAAGAAAGATAAATCATGATTCAGGATTTCAAGTTGAGAGCCTTTCTTGTCATACATTTATACATGTGTTTCACAGTTTTACTGAAGTGTTATAAATATCATCACAGGCAATGCAACAGCTTTGCTGAAGATAAGGCATAATTTTGTTATAATAAAAAAATTATTTGCATCCAAGTATGGGTAGAAATATTAAATAAGCAATTATATTTGGCTAAGATGTATCAGTCTTCAGGAATACTGCTTTTTGTGTAATTGAATATCATGGCAGTCCATTGATTAATGTGTGTTTGGTGTATTGAAAACTGTCTCTTGGAGGCTTGCTTGGACACTTTCCAGATCTGTATCAGATAGACCAGTTATTTGTATGACCTGAGGCATGTCTTAAATATTTTTAGAATATATATATAAATTAAAAACCATAGCTATTGCAATTGTTTTTATATACCAGAAAAGCACAATTAAACTGTTCAATGACATTCTCTTACTCAGAAATTTATGAGGTTAAAATGAAATCAGTGTGAGCAAAACTTCAAGGAGACTTATGAAATAAAGTGAACATTAGGTAGAGAAGCTCTTGTGAGGGAAAACTCATGAAGAAGGAACATGGATCCCAAAATAGAATAAAGGAGGAACATGCCATATGTTGGATATCTGTGCCAAAAAGAGTCATTTAAACATTTACTGGGTTTGCTGAATATATGCTGTTCAGCCATGTTTGCTCCTCATCTTCTAGGTAATCTTGGAAGTATGGAAATCTCTCTGCACCAATTGTTTGAAATCAGAATGTCTTTCCATTTTCTGTTATTATGCCTGCTTATAATTTATTCATAGATTATTTTATAAGAGTATGAATATAAACTAAAAAGTGTTCTAAATATCCAAAGGACAAGAATAAAATATATAGAAATGGTGTTTCAATGTTTTAGGCAGTTCTTTGAAACAAAAATGGATCACTTAATGTGAGTACCAGCCTACACAAGAGCTGCTAAAAAGGGAGTTGCTCACGTATTTTAAATACTTAACAACTGTTAACCAGTTTCCTCTTTTACTTCTGGCACCCATCTGATACCTGTGGAGCATGGTATGAAAAATCAGCAGTATTTCATTTTAATTAGGAACAGAATACACGTGCCTTAAATAACCCATGAATGTTGCACTCTTATTGCATTTTGAAAAGCTCCCATATCTACACAAGACCTACTGGAACTCTTCTGGGTCCTGTACACAATCCTTAGCTGATTGCTTGGATTGGAGTTTGAGGCAGCTGTGGAGGCAAACTGTTTTGCATCTGAATATGGATTTTTGTGAGGTTACATAGCTTTTGTCAATAAACCTGTAAAAAAAAAATAAGGCTACACCTGTGCTCTCAGGATGCTGAGCATCTTCTTAGATAGCAGTACTTCTTAGATTAAAGTGCATCATTGCAAACTTGTTTTCAGACAAATTGTTGCTTTGGCATTGTCCCATGTGCTGGAGAAGCATAAACTCATAAACTCTCAAATGAAATGCTCAGCAAATCCTGAAAGTGATAATGGCAGGAAAGAAACACCCCAAAGTTTCAAGGAATTTGCAAGGAAAAATATTGTTGTGAAAAGATATTCACTGCACCAAATAAAATGCTGTTTGAGAAGTGTTAAGCAAGAAAATTATAATGAAGTAAAACACTGATTCTCAGATAAGTACCTGAGTTCAGAAACTAGTACACATGAATACACACAATGTGCAAAGCACCTATGTGAACATAGTCAAGTTAATTAAATTCTTTTAAAACCCTTATGGTCTTTATCACCTCCAAATGGTTGGCTATATAATATGTCATTATTTTTTTGAAATATGGTATTGTATTCTTCTTCTCTCTGTGTCTTTTTACGATGTAATACAAGCTTTGTGATTGAGTCTATCAGGCTATATGAATTTACCCAGTGTAACATATATGAAGTCTCTAAATCAGTTTGGTTAACTAATAAACTGTGTAAGCTTGTTTATATGACTTTTAAGAACAGCTATGCTACATTATTTACTTGAAGGCCCAAACTTTGTCTGGTACTTTAATTCAGAGATGTTGATTATTGCTCTAATTGTCCTTATTAAACTTTGCCTCATGGTATGAAGGTGATGTACAGTCTTCATTCAGCAAGATAATATACCTCATGTTAAATTCGGAATATTTTTAAATTTTTTCTCAGCTTATTACTTTCTGATTTCAAGCTAGACAGATTCAAAAGTTTATTATAAACAGTCTAGACGGATCAGGAGGTAAAATGTTTGCCACAAAAGCCAAATGATAAGAGTTCAATCCCTGGATTGCAAGGAATCCTAAGGCCTACCTATATATCCTCTGGAGTTTGCATACTCATCCCCATACACAAACTTCACATGCATATACATAGATACACATACACACATGCATATACACACACACATACCTAATAATAAATACCTTATTTTAAAAATTACCAATTCTGCACCTTATTCTCAGCTTAGTTTTCCTTTTTGCATCTTCAATTATATTTTGATTTTTTCTATCTTATTAAATATAATATAAACTATGTTTCATGTTAGGCAGGTCTAAAGATGACTGGCCATAACCTTTTTTTTTTCTTTTTTTCCTGATTCTCCTGGCCTGTCGTACTTTGCATAGATACATTCAAGGAAGGAAAGATATGCTATTGGACTAATGTCATTCTGCCAGATCATCAAAACAAAGATATTGCTTTAGTTGGCTGCAGAAACTGAAACTCAGAGAGATGGTTAAGACATCTTAGAACTGAAGGCCCAAGAACCATTTTAAAAGCAGAGGGAGGCCCCAAGCACCACCTAGGGACTCAACTCCACAGTAGGAGGGACTGAGTGCTCCAGCAATAAATGGTAGTTAGAAATAATCTGATAAAGAGGTAACCCACGCTGGTATTTCATTTAGTCTTGGGAGAATGTTGGTAGAGAAGACATAAGGCCTGTCAATTCTGTAATCTGAACTACATACAGCCATACAGCAAGATAGGAAACTGGATCAGAACACTTAACATTTTTTTTTTTTTTTTTTTTTGGTGAGGTTCTATTATTAACATTTTCTCCCATTTTCCGTATTTATTTTTACAAGATAGTTTTGATTCAAACTATAAAAATATTCTCAACTTTTCAACCAGTGTTAAGAAGTCATTTTAAATCTTTTTTTAAATATTTCATACATTTTCCCTTTCTGTTCTAGAATTTTTATTTGGTTACACAATAATCTATTTAATAGATCCCATTTTCCTTTCCCTTGCTTCTTTCCATGCCTCTTCCTTCCTTTTTTTATGTCTTTGATAGTGTCTCTGTTGCTGTCAAGAGACACTATGACCCTAGCAACAGTTACGGAAAAGTGAAACAAAACAGCTCATTGGATGATGCCTTACAGTTCAGAGGTACAGAGCATTATTATCACCGTGGGGCACGGTAGACAGACAAGGTGCTGGCGAGGTAGCTGAGAAGTGAACTAAGACACTCCATGTGGCTTGAATTACATGAGACCTCAAAGCCTGCCCCCACAGGAACACACTTCTTCCTACAAGGCTGAACCTACTCCAAGAAAGCCATACATCCTTTTGAACTTATAGGGGCCAATTACACTCACATTCTCACACTTCCCTTTCTAGTTCCTTCCCTTCCTCTTTCTCTTTTTTCCTTCTTTCCATCCTTCTAACTTTTTTCATCTGTCTTTCTCTTAGCTTCTGTCTTTCATCTATTTTTATTTTATAACATTTTACATCATACTTTCCAAATTTTCCTGTCACAGTATTAAGGACGGTGAACTTAGCTGCCTTATCTCTCAATCTTAAGATAATAAAGCAGTTTACAAACAGAACATAGTTGAAGTATATTTCTGAGGTTTTATATTTCAGTTTTCCACTGTTTTCTACGCAGCTGAAGTAGGTGAAGGATCAGATCCGTGAGGACAGTGGTAATTATCCCTATGGGACCTTCATTTTCCCTGCTATTCACCTGTGAATTTGGGCCTTTATAAGGACCGAGTGTGATATGGAAGAGAATGAGGGAGGGCAGCGTGAGAGAGTCATGTAAAATCAAATGCAACCACAGCGCAGTGTCTACAAGAATGATGACAAATTGTTTTAAATTAATTAAATGAAATGCATATTGTATCTTACAATGTTCCTCTTTTTAACCACATAAATAATAGTTTCAATACAAATATACTTTATTAATGTATTATTCCAAAGATTCTGTATATTCTGACACAATCTTTTCAAGGTATTAATTTGTTTCTTTTACTAGCCTTGTAAATAGATGGCTCATTATATACCTGCTTTGCTAGGCAGGCGATGAAGGAGAAATGTGTGTGGAGGGGAAGGAATGTGCAATCAAAGCCTGGGTTTCCAAAGTCAGAGACACTGTGGTGTGAGAGTAAGTGGGGAAGGGGGTAATGACCGCAATTTAGGGATGAAACATCGCTTAGGAAAATGAAGTGAGGACTGACAAGGAAGAAGAGAAACAATCTGGGTGTGTCCAGACTTTTGTTTTTTCTTTTTTTATTTGTTTGTGGCTTTTGAGGATTAAGTAAATACTTTGTTATTTTGGCGATTTATTTTTTTTCATTATTTGAGTTAAAGTATAATTAAATAATTTTTCTCCCTCCTTTCAACCCCTTGAGTATTTCCTCTCACTTCCTCAATAGTGGGATGTGGTGAGATTCAAATGACAGCTAATAAGGTCAAAAGACACTTATCCAGAGTCCTGGGCTCCTAAAGGAGGTGTGGCCAGCCCGGTTCAAGAGGGGTTGCTGAGATCTTAAATGCCCCGTTTATTCCTGCCTTCTTAAGAGACTAGATCAACATCCATCACTTAGACCATCCAATCGCTCAAATGTCTTCCTAAACTATAACCTATTATCGTAAATGTTAATTTGTTTTCAATAAAGGCATCCAGTCCGCCATCATACTGAGCAAAGAGCCCTAAGCACTGCCAAAAAACAAAAGACAAGCAAAGTGTTCAGACTTAAGAGACTGCACTCCTGAGCTTAAGGTCCCAGGTCTGCAATCCCTGCTGCACATGTGCTGCACCCCAAGGCCACAACAGAGCTACAAAAAGACCACATACCACAACAACAAAACTTAACTGAGTCTGTGATCTCCATTGCACATGCGCAACACTGCTCCCGCCTTGACAACTGAGCTTAAACAGTGGGTGGCCTCTTATTCTTGACTATTGTTTTACACATATATTATTGAATAATCCATTTATAGAGCTATTACTAGCTCAGAAAGAAATTGGACACCAGGGGATTGGTTTTGACATATCAGCAACTACATTTGTCAGATCTGTTCCATTAAACTAATATGAGTACAGACAAAAATGTGAGGTCTTTATTATTTTTAACAATATTAGATAATCCTGATGATTTGTTCTTGGAAAATATTGCCCAGGCTGGTTTTAGAATGACAAGATATAAATAAAATGTCCTTCACAGGCTCATAGAATTAACAGCTATTCTACAGTTTCTAGCACTGTTTGGACAGGTATAGAAGGTAGGGCCTTGCTGGGAGAAGTGTGTCACCAGGGGAAGCTTTGGGGTTTTAAAGTTGTGAAGCTTTGTACTATGCCTTTTCCAACAATCTCTCTCTCTCTCTCTCTCTCTCTCTCTCTCTCTCTCTCTCTCTCTCTCTCTCTCTCTCTCTCTCTCTCTCTCTCTCTCTCTCTCCTTTGACCACACATCCCCACAGTGAAGGATTTACAACAAGCTTTTGAAAAGCATCAGTAACTATTGCTACAGGTGTGAATGAGATCAGGCGGAGGTCGCTGTCACCAGCATTGGGTTTGTGGTTCTTGCTGCATAGACAGATGTCCTTTCCTCGGTCATCACTCCATGTCATTCCCTCAGAAGCTTCTCACCTAACATTGAGGAGCGCGACCTTCCACAGATAGAAAAGGACAGGTCAAGAGGATAGAAGTATCTGTGTTTTCCTGTTAAAACTTCCAAACAAACTCTCATGGTCATGGTGTTTTATCACATCATCAAATAGTAATTAATGAAGAAATCCAATGTATTATGACATGATCGCAATAATTACTGCATTATAAAACAGGAAATTTACAATGACAGTGGGAATGGGAACTTTCAGTGACATATTTATTTTTATATTTGTAGCTAATGAATTTATTTCTAATTATCATTGGTAATAAAAAAGAGACTATTATTTATTTTACATTTTTACATCTGCTCATTAGATAAAAAAATAAATCCTATTGTTTCAAAATGTCAGTATGTTGTCAATACTATAGTAAAAACATGAAATTTCAGGTTTTAAATGTTCTTCAGAACATTTTAATGGAAAAAATCTTTATAAATGTATTTTACCTCATTACTCAAAAGTTCAGTCATTTTTCTCAGAATGTAATCTGTGATTAGATCACGCATTTTTGTGGACAGTGTTATTCGGCATGCTTTCCCAATCAAAGAAACAACACACCAAGAACAGGATATGTTTTTATGTAAGCACTTTAATTCCATGTGTGTTATGAATTCTCTGACAGAATATTACTGGATATATCTCACAAAAAGCAGAATAATTCATCTGAGCCCGATAATATATTAAAAGTATTTTTCCCATCCATAATTCATCAGAAATACTTTTCAAAGGGCATTGAAGCTATGAAGTTAAGTAAACCTTAAAAAGTCCCAATAAAATTGTAGAATAAGTGACCTACTTCAGAAAGCAATAATACAAGTTCTATTCATTGCCTTTTTATTTTAATTCAAAGAATATATATCCTTCAGGTTTGATTAATTCACAGTATTTTCAAGAGGATACTGGGGCTTGAAAACTGTGAGCTTGCTATCTGCTGAGGTCAGCAGTTCCTGCAACTTACATTTTACAGAATATCGGCTAGTCAATGTCTAAATGAGAACTTGGGTGTTACGGAGCAATAACCCCTTTGAGACTAAGAACAGTTTACTCATGGGAAATCAGGTCGAGGTCCAGTGCTGTTTTCTGTCATGGAAATAGCAGTGGACATGGTTGTATGATGTGGGAATGCCTTTCTGTATGCTGTGAATATCAATCTTTAAATAAAGGAGCTGTTTTGGGCCATGACAGCACCATAGAAGAAGAAGGGGGAAAAAATCAGAGCATAGGTAGGAGAAGCAGGGAGGAGTCAGACAGATTGAGCAAGCCGCCCAAGGAGCAACATGTAAGGAACATAGGTGAGCCACGGGCCACGTGGCAGACAGTTTAATAGAAAGGGTTGAGTTAAGATGTAAGAGCTAGCTAGCAATGTGCCTGAGCCATAGGCCAAACAGCATGAAGTTAATATAAGCATCTGAGTTATTTCTGGAGGCCTGAGCGGCAGCGGCGGGCTGCTAAGGGGTTTGGGGGAGGCAGGTCTGTGGGTCTGGGCCTCTGGCTGCCCGGGACCAAGAAACCTCACTACAACAGTCGTACTAACCCAAATCCCTAGATTCTGGAGATGAGGAAACTGGGAAATCACACAAGCCTAGCTGTAGGATAGTAGCCTGGGTAACATACAAAACTTGGCTTAAAAATATGGCCTCAAACTTGCTTGCA
This sequence comes from Phyllotis vaccarum, assembly GCA_033318265.1. Classification (NCBI taxonomy): domain Eukaryota; kingdom Metazoa; phylum Chordata; class Mammalia; order Rodentia; family Cricetidae; genus Phyllotis; species Phyllotis vaccarum. The sequence goes on along the minus strand of JARWLC010000005.1, from coordinate 91,891,016 downwards.
GACAGGCTATATTTATCTTTTCCTTAGGCAATACAGACATAAAGCCAGTATGTTGCATTCCTGAACATCATGGTGTTTTCCCATAACATTTTGTTAAACAACACATGAAATATTCTGGAAAAATGAAAAAGAGAGGGAGAGAGAGAGCGTGTGGGAAGGAGAGAGGTAGGGAGGGAAGGGGTAGAAAAAGAAAGAGAAAGAAAGAAAGAGAGAAAGAAAGAAAGAAGGAAAGAAAGAAAGAAAGAAAGAAAGAAAGAAAGAAAGAAAGAAAGAAAGAAAGAAAGAAAGAAAGAAAGAAAGAAAGAGAAAGAAAGAAAAAGAAAGGAAAAAAGACAAAATTGTTCAAGAACAACCTAGCTACAAAACTGATTGACATTAATGGAAACTATATCTGGATGTAAGTGGAAGAACAGGGAACTGAAGAGATGTTAACACTGCTATAGTCAGAGAGGACACAGATATTTTCCAGAGAGAACATGGTAAAGCCACATGAAAGTGCTTGGTGGCAGAACAGACATAGACTCCCAATAGAGAAAGAATTACTGATGCAAAGCTTAATACTAAGAAATTTCTTGGAGCTATTTCATGATAACAACAGATACTTAAAGAACAAAATGGTTCAATGCATCCAAAGTTAGGAAGCATATCCCAATGCAACAAAGCATAGAGAAGATGCTTACTGTTTCTCAAACATTAAAACACTAAGTTCAAATTAATTTAAGATTTCAGGTTAGTAATATATCATGCTAGTGAACAGTAAATAACAGACAAGTCCACCTAAATAAAAGGAAATTACAGTGTATACGTTTTTACACATCTATACATAAACATGCCAACTTGCACATGTAAATGCAAATGCAAATAAAAATGATGTTCAAATTCAAAGCCATGTTTCAACCTATTTTTAAAGCAGCAGTGTGTATGGTTGGCAACATTATATTCAAATTTGTATAAATATTTAGAAGTACATTAAGTTAATCATATTGGCTTTTTACTAGTTATCATAATATTCTATAAAATATATAATCAAAATTATACTTTATTTACTTAACTAAATATGTTCTTTTCTTACTTATACATGTGTTTCTGTTTCATACACAAAAAATTGCTGTGCTATGATTTGTTATGTAAAAGCGAAGAAATTATACTGTTGTATGTGCCTTAAAATTTTTAATAACAATTCTTCCTGAAAATAATATTCTTTAGGAAACTGGTATATATTTTAAGATTCCTTATATAAAGCGATGACTATATATAAATAAATATATATAATTATATTTTCAAGAATTGATTTTATTTTAATTTATCATAAATATTATTTTCCATAAATTAATTAATTGGTTAATACTACTTCCCATAAAATTACTGATAGGAGTGAATTTGTTATTAAAAATCATCCAAGAAATAAATTTGTCATAAAAATGGTTACATGTTCATTTATACACGCACACATACACACAATACTTATACAACATATACACATAATATAAAATTCTTATGGAAAAAATTTACAATTATTTTAAGTTATTTAGACATTGTTATTTTATATGTAATCACAAACATTTTCTGTTGATTTTTATATCCACATCTATCTATATGATATTTATAACTATATTATATCTATATATATTTCTATATTTACGTATAGCTATACTTATATAGGTAGATATAGATATATAAATTTTGTCTCTGATAGCTTTAATCTAGTTAAACGTTTTAGAAGATTTCATTATATTCTAATACTTATGATAATAAATTTTATTTTATTCCCATTATTTTAATTAAACCTTTATGCTTGCCTTAACCTAGTATCTAGAGAGACTAAAAGGTTTTTTTATTTACAATATTTGACTAAGTATAATCATGAGAAATTGACATGTTCTATCATAATAATTTTTCTAAAACCTCTTTATACTTATTAAATAATTTAAATGTTTCATATACCATTGTTATAATCACTTTTATATTTACATGTGTTCTTTTATCTCTCTAAACAAAGATATCATCGAATACATTTTAGTATTTCTGTAATTTTCAAGGAACACTGTTAATTTCATATTATTTATTAAGATGAAGCATGTACTAACACAGAGTACAATTCTGATTATTACTGCTTGTAATACTGACTTCGACTTCAGTCCTTTTTCTGGGGAAGCTGTGAGGAATCTGGCTTGAGACAAACAGTGCTAAACATTGTTCTCTGAAAGACAAAAGAATATATATATATATATATATATACATATATATATATATAATATTTCCTGTTATCTGAAGTATGCTTGATTCACAACACATTTTCTTCTTTCCAGTATTTCCTGTTTTTGTTTATTTCTCAGATCCTTCCTTATGAATTTATAAGTTTTACTGTGCTTTCTTTGCTTAGATCTTTCTACATGAGAAAGAGTTTTCAATCCAAGGATCTTCATGCTAAATATTAGGTTAATCATCTTACATTAAACAGCTTATAAAAAGATATTAAATATTTATTTTTCATCTTTATGTAGATCTTATCAAAAACAATCCTCCAATGTCAGCTAAAGTTTATTTTTGTACAATTTTTTTTATCTAGGCGAAAGGACTTTAATATAAGATATTTTGTACAGAAATAGGAAGATATCTTGACTAAGAAAAATTGGACAACAGAGAAAGCAGTATTTATTGAGGAAAAAGTAAGGTGATATGGTAAAAAAAATATTTGAACAAAAGACAAGTATTTCTATTAAATTTATTCATTTATTTCACATCTTGATTTCAGTTTCTCTTCCGTCTGCCTCCCCCCACCATATACTCCTCCTTTGTTTTCTGTTAGGCTTCCAATAGGTGTCAACAAGCCTGGCATATCAAGTTAAGGCAGAACTAAGCTCCTACCTTTGTATTAAGGCTAGGCAAGGCAACCCAGTATAAAGAATGGGTTCTCCAAAGCCAAGCAAAGCATTGGGACAGTCCCTGATCCCATTGCAAGGTTTCCCACAAGTAGACCAAACTAAATAACTGCCGTGTATATCTAGAGGGCCTAAGCCAGTCCCAGTCAGGCTCTCTAGCTTTTGGTCCAGATTATGCGAGCGCCTATGAATCCAGGTTAGTTGTGCCTGGGGTAATCTTGTGATGATCTCAACACCCCTGGCTCTTACAATTCTTCTCTCTCCAAAAGGATTTTCTGAGTTTGGCCCAGTACTCATCTTATAAGATGCTGAAAAAGCCTTTGGCAAAATTCAGCACCCTTCCACAATAAAAGTCCTGGAGAGATCAGAGATACAAGAATGATAGCTAACATAAGAAAAGTAACACAAAACAAGCCAGTACTCAACATTAAATTAAATGGAGAGATACCCAAAAAAAATCCACTAAAATAAAGAACAACAAAATGGGGCCCACTCTCCCCATATCTATTTGTTGTAGTACTTGAAGTTCTAGATAGAGCAATGAGATAACAAAAGGAGTCCAAGGGCATACATACTGAAACAAGTACTGTTTTCACTGTTTGTAGATGATATGATAGTAGTATACATAAGGGAACACACACACACAAAATCTATCAGGGATCTCCTACAGCTGAGAAACATCTTTTCAGGAATGTGGCTGAATGCAAGATTGAGTCAAAAAAAAAAAAAATCTGTAGCCCTCGTAAATGATAAACTGACTGAGAAGGAAACTTTTCACAATAATCACAAATAATAGAAAATATCTTGAGATAACTCTAATAACTCTACTTGAGAAGTATTTTGTTACATTTTGATCAATTTCTATTACTTATCTTTTAAAATTATTTTGCTATATATCTTAACATATTGAATTTTATAAAAAATAAAAGAGCAAAAGTCATTGTGGTAACAGGTATAATTGTCCTAGTTTTGATTATCCTAACTGATACCATACAGAATTGTTAACATAATGAGAAATTTCACTGCAGAATATATTAGAGTAAATATATTCTAAATTATTTGCTTTTAAATGTTAGATGACAGTGTTTAAAAAAGTACCATCATAAATTCTATACCTGATAGAGAAAATCTTGCTGTCAGTAGAAGAAAGGCTATCAGCATCCAACTATCTCCCATTTTTGAGTTTTTTTATTTACTACTTTTTCTTAAAATTGATTTTATAACTTTTAATCAGATGGTTTTACAGTGCACTTGGTTTGGCTAATGCTTGATAATTCACTAGCATATATATGGAAGTACAAAATAACACTTCCAACCTTTAAGACCAAACACTTCAGTAAATACCACAGATGCCAAATTGCTCTAGCAGGTGCTAAATTGCTACTGGTGTATCACCTTGGGATATGATGAAGATAAATGGAACGTGGCACATTTCCCTAGTATTCCACAATTGCTGGAACACCTGTGCTGAACAACATGGTGCTAATGCACTATAAACATCCTTGCAATGCACACAGGACCTTGTCGTTTCACATTTCAACTTGCTTATCAGGGTCATAATTCAATATGGGTGTGGAAGTGTTCCATCTAGCCTAGATACAGCTAACAGTTACATAGTGTCAGGTACACAGAAGTAAACTTTCTATTTTGTTCACACTTATTTCTATCTTCTCATTCATTTTATGATACTTTCTAACTCATTTTTTCATTGTGTTTCACCATGGAAATATGTCTGACTTTTGTTACATGGGGGAACTGCCTCCAGCTCTCTGCTTTAATATCACAGACCTGTACACCGTATCAGAGCTGAATGCTGTTTTCATACTGGATCCAGTACTTTTATATACATATAATTTTTGGCTTTTTTTAAGACAGGTTTTCTCTGTGTATCTCTGGCTGTCCTGGAACTCATTCTGTAGAGTAGGCTGTCTCAAACTCACAGAGATTTGGCTGCCACTGCCTAACAAATACTGGGACTAAAAGCATGTGCCACCACTGCTTGGCTAGAACTTTTTTTTTTTTTTTTTTTTTTTTTTTTTAGCAAATAATTTTTTGCCATATGTAGGACTGGGTAGGGTATATGGAAGCTTTATACTTCGCAGAGATGTTCAAACAGAACTCAATACCTAAGGTATACTTATTATGGGCTCATATATCTCTGGGATCATCAGTTGTTTTGGTATATGTATTTTAAAAACTTAATCATTAAAAATATACATTTCTTTTGTGTTCTTGTATATGTATTGAAGTGTTTATGGTGACAGTTATCTTGACTTCAGATTGTATTACTTGTACCATAGATAGGGAGCTTTATTGACATATAATTCATAATCCACACTACTCAATAATTAAGAAGTATATAATAGAGCTTTTCAGTTTTTCAAAAAGTGTATGACAGTGGTGATTCTTTCATTTTAAAATATACTTGTGTGAAAAAGAAAGGTCTGTGCCCACTCCCAGTCTTCCTAAAGCCTGTCTTCTTCAGCTCTTGGTAAATGAGACATACTTCAGGTCTAAAAATGACAAAATTATCCATCATTTCAGAATTGAGATATTGATTATTATAGTCTATCTATTAAGTTTAGAAGCAGTGGTAGGGAAGCTGAGGGAAATCCTGAGACACTGGCTGCTTTGTGTATAACAGTATCCAAATTACTTTTTATGAATTTACATTGAGTAATGTTCACAGACTTTGCAGCTTTCACTGAAATAAATACACCAGGATCTCTATAAATCAAAGTCCTACCAATACTTTGCTTGTTTAATTGCATATTTCATGTTTATTCATTCGGTTTTTCAGATCTTGATTTGAAAACTAAAATCTCACATGGCTGTCCATATAAAGGAAACATGCAGAGAAGCAAAGACTATTATGTCACGGTAGTCTCCAGTGTTGTTAACATCTAGCATATTTCCAAAATTTGAGTTCTATAGTCAAGGTTAGTCTATGTAGTGATGAACCTTCAAATCTGATGAGACAGAACCAAGGTAGCATGGAGGTAGATTTGACAAAGACAAACTTTATAGTGCTTTTTGGACTTTGATGGTTTAACTATCACAATGAGTAGTACCCCAGTCCAGAAGTACATACAAAGCAGACCCTCATCTATATAATAATAGATAAGCAATCTTTTTTTACTTGCACTTGTGAGCACCCTGGTAGCAAGCTACAAAAATAGAATTTGCCTTTTGATCTTTCTTTCTAAAATGAGAAATGCTAATATAAGAATTTTATTGCCAAGGTAAATGTTTTCCTTCCTGTATTAATGGAAAAAAAAAAACAAATGTTCATGAGAATTAATGGACTTCTGTTTGAATATGATATTTATTGATGTTGGCTTGAGGCACAGACTATTTCCTTTCAGAAATGAGTAATATTGTCAATGTCATTTCAAGTTTAAGACATTAGATAAGACAACTTAGAGTACATGTCCCTCAGCCATTTATTCACTCAACAAATGTTTATAGCATGCCCTTATGACTCACATTTTAGCAGATAATCTATTATACCAATTGCTGCTTTTGGAGTCTACTTTAAGAAATGAAATATGAATCAGGTCAGTTCATATAAAGGTCTATGAGCAAACAAGCAAATGACTATAACCTGAGTTGTTGGACCATAACTGACAGAGCTATCTTGCATTCTGTCACCATAATGCTGCTGTTTTTCCTTGAATAAGTATCCATTTCCTGAATGAATTTTAATGCCTTAATCATGTTAAAGAATGACATGAGTCAAAATAGCCACCTTGGAAAGTTAAACATATTCAACTAAAAAGTAATGAAGTGAAAAGAAGTGGAGGATTCAATTCTAGTCTGGGAAGACTGCCCAAGTTTTCAATAAATGAATAATGGAAATGTTTGCATAATAATAATCAATCCTGCCAATAATGAGTTTTCTGTCAGTATATAATCATGTTGAGTAATTAAATTCCAATGAAATCAGTTGCTAAGTCAGGCATATGCTTTGAGTTATCAGCATGGCTGGGACCTCTCCCAGGTGCCTGCCTTGAGCCACTGCTTGGGTCAGGTTAGAAGAGTTTCTACATTAATTGCTACATATTCTATCTGGTGAGGCTATGTTCATTAGATCAAGTTATTAAGCAGTGTCTGCTATGAAAGAAGGATGAGCCAGACAGATAGAATATGTTACTCTGCCCACGTATATCATCCTGCTAACTCAAGTCCTAGGTCTGACAATGTCTCAGCATCAAATTAATACTTTCTTCTTTATGCTGTGATCCATGAACCCTCTGGAACAGTTTAGGATTGCATTTTCCAGCTTCTCTCTGTCCATTCTCTGTTTTTATGTCTTTTTGTTTCTCTCTGTGTCTGTCTCTGTCTCTCTTTTCTTCTCTGTCTCTCTTTCCCTCTCTGTCTCTCTCTCTTACACAAACACACCTCCCCTTTTTATCTCTTTGTAATTTAACACATGATTTTTATTTTTGTGAAGAATCACCCAATTTGATAATGTTTTCAGACAAAATGAATGCCAAAAGGAATGCTGATGGATAGTAACATGTTATGAACTTCTTCTGTTTTACATTAGTGTTAATGTGGGAATGCATCAAAGGTTTAGCTGTCACACAGCTTTAAACGCACAACACTGACCTGTAATTTATTCAGTATACAATCTGACAAAACTTACTTCAGAGATTCTCAGATTCATTTAATACTTTACTGGGGAAGTCATACCATCATCCTTATATAATCATTTGAAAACTTAAGATAATGAAGTACACAGCTTACCATGTGGCTTTGAGCAAAAAATAATGTCCAAGCATTTGGTTATTTATTTATTTGTATCTTAACATTTGTTATAAGAACTTGAGAAACATTTATTCTACAAATGTTCAAATTTGACTTGATATTTTTATTCTAAAAGTAATTTTTTTTTAAATTTTTCTTCTGTGTAGTGGATTTATGATGTTACATTGTAAATAATTGTCTTGCCTATGAGTTTAATAAAAAGCGCTGATTGGCCAAAGGCAGACAAGAAGTGTGGGCGGGGCTTCCAGACTAGGAAAATTCTGGGAACAGGCAGAACAGAGCAGAATGCCAGAGAGAAGCCAGAAGATGCAGAGACAATTATCCTGCTATGAGAAAAGACACCGAGCCTCATGGCTGAATAGGATAAGAATCATGAGTTAGTTTGAAGGTAAAGAGTTAGCAAGTTATATGTCTGGGCCTTAGGCCGATCAGCCTAAAATTAATGTAAGCAACTGTGTGTCTCTGTGGGACTGTGGGACTGCCAGTCTGTGGGTCTAAACCTTGAGATTAGCCCCGAAAGTACAGGCCAGAAACCTCTTACTACACTTCTGTCTTAATATGAGACTACCATCAATTTTGTACTATAGAAGCAAGTTTTCTTGACCAGACCCCCAACTATTGCTCAGTTTTTTCTCATTCTTATCTATTGACTCTCCTGTAATTTCAAACAAATGGGTTTTTATGTTATTATTTATTTTGTACATCACATAGAAAGAATGAAAAATATTTTAAATGGACAAGAATGTTTGTGTAGTTAAATGTTGATAGGTAATTTGTGTTAGATAATTAGATATAATTATTTGTAAAAATCATTAAAAGGAGTACATTTTAGTAAATATATGATATACTATTGCATATTATATAGAAAATATATCTGATATATCAATAATATAATTAAAAAAACTTTGAGGCCTAAATTCATTCATGATAATTCTTAAGAAGGAAAAAATATACTCATTTTTCTCCAAAAAATATATTTAGAAGTAAATAATATCCAAGTTATTCCATAAAGAAAACATAATAAGGAAACAAAATTATGGAAAATTGTAATCAAATATTGTTTATGAAAATAGATGAGCAATAATAAAATGTTAGTTAGAAAATCAGGGCCTGGGAAGGCAGGGCAATAGTTAAGTATGCTTAATATTTTTTCAGAGAACATAGTTTGATTCCCAGCACCTTAAAACTGCCTGTGACTTCAGTTCCATGGAATCTGTCACCACCTTCTGGCCTGGCCTCCATGAAAACTGGCACAGACATATCATACCCACACCCTAAAAAGCACACATATAACTAAATAAAAATAATAAAATACCTTTTAAATAAAACTTACAGATTCTTTTTTTAATTGAAATGGAGAAAACTAATTTAAAATTAAATGTGATTTTAATGAGGATATGAAACATTGCAAGTTCAGTAAAGGTAAGTGAATAAATTGAATTAACAAAAGTCTTCCTTATAAAGTTCTATAACTCACATTAAAAAATATTTGAATAATCTATTAAGAGTTGGATTATGACTGAAGTTGAGTGGTATATTTTTCTTTCATTTGAAAAATTTGTGACTCATTTGTCTGGGGGTATGATTCTTGATGGGGGAAACCCTGCAGCTTTTTATTAAGAGAAACGATTGGAGTTAAGGTAGATAATGAACTATTCACTACATGATTGATTATATATGTATCATTTATATAATAAGTATGTTCTATTTATATTAACTTCTGTATTCAAAGTATCATTTTAAGAGCTTAAGATAATTAATCATGATCATATTCAATGTTATACTAGGTGCTATAGATTCTGAATGATTCTGTTCTTTTTTAAGATTTATTTATTTTACATCTTACCACAGTTTCCTCTCTCTCCTCTTCTCCCAGTCCCTCCCCACTCTGTTCCAAGCCACCAGTCCACTCAAGGGAAGGTCTTCAATGGATATCAACCAATGCAATAACACTAAGCACTTTTTTATGTATTACGGCTAGATAAGGAGATGTAGTATGAGGAGCAGCATCCAAAGAGCTAGTAAGTACTAGATACAGTCCGATAAGAGGATTAAACTACACAATTGTACATACATACAGAGTATCTATGTCAGTCACATGCAGGCTTCCAAGTTGTAGATTCAGTCTCTGTGAGCCCCTGTTAGCCCAGGTTAGTTAATCTGTGAGTTTCTTTGTGGTATTCTTGATTCCTCTGGTTTTTAGAATAGCCTACACCCATCTTCTGTAGGATTCCTTGAGCTACTTCTAATGTTCAGTTTTGAGTCTGCATCTGTTTCTTTTAGTTGCTGAATTGAGCCTCTCTGATGACAAGTGTGATAGGTACCAGTCTTTGACTTTTTTATTCCAGTCATGTTTGGTTCTATCTCTGGGTCATCCAGCCTGTGGGTCCTGGTGTTCTAGGCAGTGTCAGGGGTGGGCTCACAGTCCTGGGATGGGTTTTAGGCTAGACTAGTCATTTGTTAGCCTCTATCTTATTCTTTCAGTCATCATTATCCCATCATATTTTATAGGTAGGACATTGTAAGTCAAAGGGCATATGACTGGATTGGTTTCCCATATCCAGGACTTGAAGGCTTTCCAGGTCACAAGAGATGGCCAGTTTAGGCTATGTATCTGCTATTGTTAGAAGTCTTAGGTGGGGTCATTCTTGTAGATTCTTGGGAGATTCTCTTGCACTAGGTTTTTATCTGACCCTGAAATTCCCCCATTCTTTTCAGCCATCTATTTCAGTTATCCCCCCCCTCCTGTGTTACCTCTCTTTAAATCAATCTCTTATGTTTCAATCCCTATCTGCCTACAGTACACTCATAAAATCCATTTCCTCTTCCCAGAAAGATTAGGTTATCTTTCCTGGGACCCTCCAAGTCTCTCTAGGTCTATGGATTATAGTTGTTATCCTTTACTTTACTGATATTATACATGCCATGTTTGTCTTTCTAGGTCTGGGTTAATGCACTTTGGATGATTTTTTTTCTAATTCCATTCACTTGCTTTCATATTTAATTATACCACCTTTTAATATTCAAGTAATACTCCATTGTGTAAATGGACCACATTTTCTTTATCTATTTCTCAGTTGAGGGAAATATAGCTTGTTTCCAGGTTCTGGCTATTACAAATAGAACTTCTATGAATATAATTGATAAAGTGTTCCTGTGGTATGATATACCTTTGAGGATATGTCTAAGAGTGGTATAACTGGGACTTGTGGTAAATTGATTCTCTGTTTTATGAGAAACTGCCAAATTCCAAAGTATCTGTAGATGCTTGCACTCCTACCAGCAGTGGAGGGGTATTACTCTTGTTCCACATCCTCCCCAGCATAAACTGTCACTGTGGTTTTGATTTTTACCTATTCTGACAGTTTTAAAACAGAATTTCAGAGTCATCTTGATTTGTGTTTTCCATATTGCTAAAGAAGTTGAAAATTTTTTAAGTGTTTATTGGTCATTTGAAATTTGTCTTTTAAGAATTAATCTTCTGTTCAGATTTGTACCCCATTTTAAAATTGGATTATTTGGATTTTTGTTGTCTAAATTTTGAGTTCTGTATATATTTTGGAAATTACAATAAGGTAGAGAATTGAGCAGAAAGATAGCACACTAAAGATAATGCAATACAATAGAATGGGGGAAAATTCTGTGCTGAAGATAAATTGTAATTAAATGGAAAGGGGGATAATGCATTTCAGATACCAAAAGACACTAATACAGGAGTCTTAAATGTGCTAATTATTTACAGAAGTGTGAAATTGTCTAGGACCTTTGGAGAATTGCAGACAGTTCACTGTGTCCTAAATATAGTCTGAAAGAGTGTTTAAAAACTAGGTGAAGCATTAAAAAGACAGCAAAGAGAGACTTCTTTGGCATTCTAAGATACTTGGCAAAAAAGAGATTAAAAATAATTTGTATCTATTCCTCAGTTGAGGGGCATCTAGGTTGTTTCCAAGTTCTTGCTATTACAAATAATGCTGCCACAAACATAGTTGAGCTAATGCCTTTGGGTATATGCCCAATAGTCATATTGCTAGATCCTTGGGGAGACTGATCCCAAGTTTCCTGAGGAACCAGAATATTGAATTCCAGAGTGGCTGTATAAGTTTACACTCCCACCAACAATGGGGGAATGATCTCTTGCTCTATATCCTCTCCAGCATAGTCTGTCTTCTGTGGTTTTGATCTTAGCCATTCTGACAGGTGAGAGGTTGTATCTCAGAGGTGTTTTGAGTTGCATTTCTCTGATGGATAAATATGTTGAACAATTTTTTAAGTGCCTTTCAGTCATTTGTAATTCTGTTGAGAATTCCCTTTTTAGCTCTGAAACCCGTTTTTTAAATTGGGTTATTTAGATTGGTGGCTCTAGTTTATTGAATTCTCTATATATTTAGAGATAAGTCCTTCCAGATAAAGGGTTGGTGAAGATCTGTGGGAGATTATGTTGTTCCATTGTAAATAATAGTCCCACCCACTGGTTTAATAAAAAGCACTGATTGGCCAAAGGCAGACAGGAAGTGTGGACAGCACTTCCAGACTAGGAGAACTCTGGTAACAGGCAGAACAGAGCAGAATGCCAGAGAGAAGCCAGAAGAAGCAGAGGACAACCATGCTGCTATGAGAAAAGGTACCGAGTCCCATGACTGAACAGGTGAAGTGTCATGGGTTAGTTTAAGGGTAAGAGTTAGCAAGTTATATGCCTGGGCCTTAGACCGATCAGCCTAAAAACTATTGAAAGCATCTGTGTGTCTCTGCAGGTCTGTGGGTCTGTGGGCCTAAACCCTGAGGCTAGGCCAGAAAGTCCAGGCCAGAAACCTCCTACTACAAATATCTTTTCTCATTCTGTACTCTGTTGTTTTGTCTTATTGACTGTGTCCTTTGCTTTACAATAGCTTCTCAGTTTCAGGAGGTACCACTTACTGATTGTTGTTCTTAGTGTCTGTGCTACTGATGTTATATTTAGTAAGTGTTCAACTGTTGGAGGTGTTGGAGGCTATTTTTTTTTAACTCAATCTTATACCTTGCTACGTTGCTGAAGGTGTAGGAGTTCCTTGGTAGAATTTTTGGGGTCATTTATGCATATAATTATATCAACCTGCAATTAGAGATAGCTTGAATTCTTCCTTTCCAATTTATAATCCCTCGATCTTCCTTTGTTCTCTGTGGTACATCTACACAATGGAGTACTATTTATCAGTTAAAAAAAAGCAACAACCTAAAATTCTCAGGCAAACAGATGGATTTGGAGAATATCCTCTTGAGCAAGGTATCAAAAGCCCAGAAAGAAAGGCATGGGATGTACTCACTCATAAGTGAATTTTAGACAAAAAGCAAAGAATACGCAAGCTGCAAAACAAAACCCCTGAACACCTTGAGATCAGAAGGAACTTAAGAGATATCCAGCTATTCTACTTGGAAGAGAAAATAGAGACAATCATCTTAATAAAGTGGGATCATAATGGGTTGCAACCAAGAAGAGGTGGGAACAAATCATGAGGAAGGAGATGGCTGAGTGAGGGGAGCAACAAAGAGGGATAAAAAAGAGAGATGGATATCTTGATAGGCAAAGCCACTGTGGTGTTATAAAGAGACCAGGTACTAGAGAAACCTTCAAGAACTCACGGGATATCCCCAGCTAGCTCTCTAACCAATAGTGGAAAGGGTGCCTAAACAGAACTTCCCCTAGATTCAAAGGAATAACCATGTTAATTGTCATCACAGAACCTACATCCAACAAGGAAGAGGTAGAGACAGAGATCCATAACTGAGCACTAGGCTGAGCTTGTGGTCCAGCTGAGAGCAGGGAAGGAGAGTATGTAGGAGCAAGGAATAGGGATTATGAGGAAAATTCCCACAGTGATGGCTGGCTGGAGCTTAAAATTTTGCTTTAGGGATTTAAGCATACTGAATCCTAGTTTGGTAAAGGTTCTGTTGATTTTTAAATAATTGTATTACTTGTATAATACACTCAGAAAAAGACCCACAATGAATATCCTTAGATTTCCACTTCCTTTATGTGCTATTTCTTCCATCAAAAGTAGAAAATATACTCATATTTCCTGGTGAATAAGAATAGATATATGCTAAGCCCTTCAGGCCACTCCTGTTGACTGCATGCTTTGCAAAAGGGGACTCTTCACATCATTTTCTCTATCTAGGATCAAGATTTCCAGTCAAACAAGAAATTCTCACCATGATACTCAAAATGCTGAATCTAGCATCTTTCAGACAGCACTTGAAGGACTGGAAATCTTCAAGGCTGTGCATATTCTCAAATACAGGCAGAAAAGTCTTGCTTGACAGCATCTATGTAGAGAGCTACAGATAGCAATAACATGAGTTATAAAAAAGCATACAGCACTGAGAATATGTCAGTTTCTATTGTGGTACAGATTCTTCATTTTCTTTTTTTTTAAATTTAATTTCATTTTATTTTTATTAAAAAGGTCATCTTGTTTCCCCCCCTCCCCTCCCAATCCACCCTAGCCAGCCCTCAGCCTAGGCCCTTCCCATCCATCCATCCCCTTCCCCAAATGGGTGAGAAGTCCCGGCAGGGCACATACACTCCAGGCAAATCCAATTATTCATCCCAAAGTCAATGCTAGGCTGGGTGTTCCTCTATAGGGAATGGGCTCCAAGATGCCAGCCCATGAATACACATCTTCCCCGTGATTGTAACTTCTTAGTCCATTTTTATGTTGTTTTAACAGAATTTCTGAGATTAGGTAATTTTTAAACAAAGTTTTGAGCAATAGAAGTTTAAGTCATAGCCCTGCAGACCAGGAAGCACTGACATGAAATAGGCTTTGTGATGTTTTCACTTAAAATAATTAGAAAACCCTGAAGAGCAGAGGCAAATGGAGAATTGGACTTTTTAAAAAGTGCTATTTTTACTTTTTGAAAGTTTTATACCTTTAAATGATATATATTGATCACATCCATCTACCACATCCTCCCTCCAGGTCCTGATACCCTAGCCTGCTTCTTTCCGAATGTCATAGAACTTTTGTTGTGCAGTTACAGCATCCAGTATTACTGTCAATATGCGCAAAGATATTTTGCCATCCACTGGATCATGGAAATTTTCCAGTGATTACATCCTTAAATGAGAATCACTCTTACTTCCCTCAGCAGCCAACAACTGCCAGTAGTTCCTCCTTTAAGGATAGGGCCTTGGGGGGTCTCACCTCTATCTATGCTGAGATGCCAACTGGCTTGATTCTGTACGGGTCTGTGCAGGTAAGTACAGATGGTGTGATGTGTATATGCAGCAGCCCTGTCTTGAACTCACTTTTACAACAAATCTACATGTGTAATAATAACCTGCTTTCACGAAAATCACATCTGTTTTCTAGATATCTCTATTTTTCAACAAGACTTCTTTGTGGACTATTCATACAAATGAATTTAGAGAAAATTATGAACCACAAAAAATGACAAAAGCTCTTTTAATTTTTGAATTAAGCTTCCTTCCCATCATCAGCTCTCACTGTAAATCTATGCTCAAATAATGTACAAAAGTCTGCAAGAGCCTGTTATCACTATAACATGCAATATCCTGAGGATATTTGGATCATTTATAATAGATACCTCTAATTGTTAAGCTTTATTTTATGGACATTATAATATATTAAGAATTATGATAGAAATTTGTGGTATAACTTGTGTATTTAAGAAAAATTCATATGACCAATATTTTCAAAGTAACCATGCCTCGTTACTGGCTCAAAATATTGGCTATTTCCTTTATATATATATATAATTTTTTAAAACAGAAAGATAGCCTTTTACTCAAATAAAAATACTATGTGGTTATAGTACAATACTATACTATATTTTTAGAAAGTACTATATTGGCTTACAGAGTAAAGGTTTCTGTGTACTGGTTTGGTCTCAGTGTAGTTATAAAACACATTTTACGGTAGTCTATATCATTCTGCCTGTCTTACTGCTCAGGGATCTCTGCAAGTCACATTTCTAATATATAAGTTTATAGAAAGCTATAATGATACAATTTTTATGATAAAATGTGAATGTTTTAATTTGAAAATGGTTGCACATATTTTCAAAATCATTTATTTAATTAGGGTACCAAACAGGAGAGCTTTACAAGTCGCACAATTTGCTTGTACTTTTTCTACTTATCATTTGTTTGGGGACTGAAGGAAGAATTTGTTGATTTGAACTTTGAAAATATGCTGTCATCACTTTTTTTCAAGTGAATAGTTTAGAAGAGACTAATTTGCTAACTAAGAATGAAAAGAATTAGGGGAGATAAATCATGTAAACCTTCTTTATTAAATGAACACTACGCAAATACTGTGTTTCTCTCTGATTTTAGGCAGTGATTGTATGCTTTTATTTTTAGCATCTTAATGACCAATTTGACTTTTCTTGTTTATGACTTTCCACACCTCTTGATGCTTAAGAAAAATTATCTTCCAAGCTTCGTTGATATTTAAGAATAGCTTTGCACTATATTGGACAGAAAGTATATGTTACGTTTATAGCATCATGTCTGGCTTTTTACATGTGTTCTGAGGATCTACCTGGATCCTCATGCTTGCATCTGAAGCACTGTACTGAGTGAGTCATCTCCTGAGCCTAAAATGTCTGGTTTATAGCAAAAGGTATTCACTAAGTTCCAATGTACTTTTTTCCTGGCAATACTGATCTCTTATAGTGGTGGCAAAATAGGATCTTATAACATTAAACTCATAGAAAGCACTAGAAATAATACAATACTACATTAGAGATAAAGTGTCTTTTGATGAGTGATGGTTTCATAATGGCTTATATATTTATTTATATAAAAATATGCAATATGTTTACTTTTCTGGTTAACATTTCTTCTTCCCTCTTTTAAGAAATTCTGTTACACTTAACTTATATTTATTCATCTGGCATGCACGTGTTACTTATTAAACCTAACGTGATCAGTTCTTCAAACTGGGCCTACATGCTGTGATGGGCATAGCCTAAGGGTTTCTGCAGGAAATAATCTTTGAACACATTCTTGGGTACTACTCTTCTCTCATCCTGTATTGAGATGTTTCATGTCCTAAAGACATTAGTTTCTTATTCTTCTTCTTTTAAAAATCATGGAGCAGATAGACAAGGGAGCTTCCTAAATTCAGGATCTTTTTTTTCTCTGGATTTAGATGAGCAAGTCTACTACAGATTACCAGTCTTATACTTGACCTTCAACATGATCCAGACAATGGAACCAGAATACAATCGATACTTTCTTCCCTGAATATGAACTTTGAAGAATGAGGAGAGTAATTACTTCCTAACTCCCGTCCTATAAAATATACAAAGAAAGGTTCCCTCCTAGTATAATCAGTCACACAAATCTTTGGATGTAGCATGTAGTATGCAGACTGTTACAGAAACTCTTGCCACATTTAGGAAGTGTGACCAAGGCTTATAGAGCAATAGTGTATGATACAGTTACCTTTCTGCATTTTGATCTGACTTTTTGTCGGTTTAGTAGTAGATTTTGCGATCTTACATTATGAAGCCATTACCAATCAAAAGACTCTTTCTGTTTAATGTAGTATTGTGCTGTTTCTAGTGCTTTCTATGAGTTTTACGTTGTAAGAGTCTATTTTGCAACCATGGTAAGAGATAAGTATTGCCAGAAAAATGTACACTGGGTATTAGTGAATACCTTTTGCTATAAACCAGTAAGTTCAGGCTAGAGAGATGGCTCACTCAGTAAAGTACTTCAGATGCAAGCACAAGGATCCAGGGAGATCCTTAGAACACATGTAAAGAGCAGACATGATAGTGCTAGAGAGAGGAAGATCCCTGAATCTCATTGAACAGCCAGCCTCACTGAATCAGTGAACTACATGTTCAGCCCAGTAACATATCTTAAAAAAAAACTAGATAAAGAGCTATTAACTAAGGCATCTAATATTTGTCTTCATAACATACATGCATCCATGTGCATACTCAGACACATAGACATGTACACCTATCACCCAAACCTCCATAAATCCCCCATAAAACATACAAAGCAACAGCAAAACATTTAAACACATTACAAAACCAAAAGAAAAATAAACCTGAAGATTTGAGCATATTTTGTTAGTTTGATATGGGAGAATATGTGAACTAAATCATATCTATAAACTTAAATCAAGCCCCATTTCTCTGTGCTCACCAACATCATGCTGCTTTATTTCACAGAGAAAGCTCTCAGTGGTTGGTGACCCATAAAGAGGCCAAAGAATCACATCTGCTGAATTATCAGCATCCCTCACTCTTTTAATGAACGGTAACAACTGTGCAATGAATCAATCAGCTATGGGGAGAAAACACCCTGGGGGTGGGTAGCAGAGCCTGAAAATCTCTGAAATAAAATAAAAGCTGTCTTCAAAACCTAGTAATAATTTGAGGAAATTGTAATATATAAGAATATAAAAATGTCTTTATGACTGAAGTGAGTGTTTCATATGTAGTGCATTGACTACACTTCAGACTTAGAAGTTGGGTGGGGTTTTCAGATTTTTTGGCATCTATTCATCAACTCAGTGTTTAGCAATTGTGTTTTAAAGAAATTAGTCACCTAAAATATAATAAGGGAACAAAATACTTTAAGTATATATTCTCCTTTCTTTACAGATGGAAGTCTCTAGCAAATTTCTCCCCTCAGATTTCAGTAATTCTATGGAAGAGAAGTCAGAAAGATTGTAAGAGCAAAGCAGATGAAGGATACCAAGAGAACAAAGGTCCTGAATCAACTAAGACAGGTGCATATGAGTTCATAGAAACTGAGCAGTGGGCACATAACCTACACAGGTCTGCACCAGGTTCTCTGTGTGTATATTATAGTTTCTAACTTAGTGTTTTTATGAGTCTCTTGACTATGAGAACAAGTGAATCTCTCAATTTTGTGCGTGTTCTTGGGACTCTTTTCCTCCTGTTGGCTTGGCATGTATAAATTTGATATAATAGTTTTGCTATGTTTTATTATATTTTATTTTGGAATATTTGATTGTTTCCTCTTGGAAGCCTGCTCCTGCAAGACAGAAAGAAAGTGGATCCATAGTGGAGGAAGTAAGAGATGTAGAGGAGAGAAAATCATAATGAGGATATATTGTATGAAAAAGAATCTCTTTTTGATAAATAAAAGAAAAAGTACTTCACAAACCTGCACTATGCCATATAAGGCAGATGGATTTTGCCCTGTGGGAATTTTCTTGTCTCACTATTTAAAAATCCCCAAGGTCTGCATTATATGGCTCATTTCCTTGAGTCCAGAAGCTTGCTTTTCACTTTTGCAGCATAAATATCTAGCACTTAGTTTTCATCTTTTTGATACACTGCTGGTTGCTAAGGATTGATTAGATTTTAAGCAAGGATGATTTGATATTGTTCTTATAATCATAGTGATGTTCTAGGATCACTGTTGAGTATTTTCTCTATTTTCATTTCAACAATAATTTTCTCTAACAAAAGGTTAACACATTTTAAAGAAAAATATTACAGGGTAAATACTTGCTGGATATTCTATATTTCTGTGACTAGAAAATCCGGTCTGAAGTGACATGATTTTTCACTCTCTTAGCCTTTTCCAAAGTACAGCAGGTGGCCTCTCAAAACTACACAAGTGAGAACAGCATGTGTTTGCCTTTCTGAGGCTTGGTCACTTAAAATTGTCTTAGCCACTTTTATATCTTCATACAACGAATGCATCATTTTGGCTTCTAATTTATATCTCCTTTTGTTCCCAACCATTCCCTTCTAAATAAATGAAAGCTTTCCGAAATCAAATAATTTTTACCTGATAATACCTGACAACATAAAACACCTTTTAGTCATTAAAAACTGACAACAAATCACATTTCTATAAGTAAAAAGGTTACATATTATATATATATATAATAATAATATATAATTATATATATATATAATAAGAAAACCTTTTCTGCTGGCAACAAAATTGTCCAATCAGATAAACCTTTCTCCTGACAATGTACCTCATTCTCTATTATATTTCTATCTTTAAACCCTTAAATTTTATGAGAAAATGGAGAGGAAGAAGAGGTTAGGTGAAAGGAGGAAGGTATTTATTAAATAAAATTATGAAAATTGCCATGTAAGGTGTAGAAATTGCTTTAATATTCTTGTTTACATAAAGGGAAGTTTTAAAGGCATTTCAAGAACTGCCATGCTTGCTCCAGTCCACCTGAAAATTCTTTCTGTCTTAGAGATTGGCCAATGCTAGATATTTCATATCATTTCAATGGTAGATGTGATTTTTATGTCTAAGTTGTTTCACTCAGCAAAATATTTAGGTTTATCCTTATGATATTAAGTATCCATGCTTGATACTTTTAATGATTACTTCAACATGCATATATTTGGGAGTACCATTTATTTATCTTTTTATTCATTGATATGATTTGTGTTCTTTCCTCACTTGGCTGTTTTTGATAGTGTTAATGTACATATTTGTACACAAATAATATTTTTTGTATGAGTTTCTAATTCTTTGGGCTTTATATCTTATAAATGATTTTCTGAATAATCCAAAAATTCTGGTTCCTTGAGAACTCATTGAACTGATTTTCTTAAAGCTGTACAATTTTATATGTAATCAGTTATAAACTAGAGTTCTAACATTTTAAAACCAGTTTAAGATGTTATTTATTCTTTTTTAATTGTTTAAAAAACAGCAATCCTAGCAGATGTGAAGAAGTATCTAATCTCAAATTTTAGTCTCATTTATTAAATGACTATTGATGTTATGTATCTCATCATAAGGCAAATAATCATCTGGGTATCATCTTCAGAGCAAGATGTACTTTAGTCTTTTGTCCTTTTGTTCATGGTTATACTTTTGAAAAGAGCACACCAATTTAAGAGTACATGCTAAGGAAAAGTCATTATTTTTACAGGAAATAAAAAAAATTATGGAGAACAAAATAATTATATGTCTGGAGAATGTTAAATTCTCTCATTCAAGGAAGGGTTGTTTTGACATTTAACCTCTTGGATTATTTTCTCTGAATTTTAGGGTATTTAAGGTGAGGGTCACATACTTGTATTTGTTTGTCAATTTTGCAATAATTCATTTGCTTGTCACTAAAAAAAAAAAAACTGTGGACACTATCTGTAAAGATACTCATCAAAATGCATAAAGTAAGATTGCATGTATTGGCTTCTAAACTGTCCATTTCTACATTGAAAAAGCCCCTCCTGGAAAGTAAACTCTTTCAGTGGATTGATAGCTTTATTGTAAAAGTTATTTGTTGGCAACTGGTAGACAGCATTATTTAGAATTTCTACGGAAATAATTGAGAATCTAGACACACATTTTAAACAGCAAACATAATTGAATTCAGTGGCCAAGGCACTGAGCTTAAAGTATTCTAGACACATAACTCACTGAGCTGTCTTGTAGCAGTTACAAGTCCACTGAGTGAGCTGGTTTAGAGAGTAGAATGCATTAATATTATGTACAGTATTTATATTGAATCACTATGAAAAGCTTCAATATGTCCATCTGTGACAAGCACAGAAATTATAACACTGAAACTGGCTCAACTGGCTCTCAGAGTGTAAATTTCAGAGTTTGCTGAATCTGTTATATTCTAGTCAACCATGGAAGAAAATTCTGAATCAATTTAACAGGGTTGCCTTTTTTATTTGCAGATATTTTTTGTTCTTGCAGGTAAGTGAATTCTAAATATTTGCTCATTCTTTCCATGGCTGCTACTACTGCTCTGATGGTAGCTCGGCTGGTGATGCAATTCAGTTCTTTCCTGTGAGGGTAAAACCAACTGATGATGTACTTCTGATATGGATGTGAACACTTTTAAATATTTCTCAATAAATCCAAATACTTCAGCATAATATTAAAATAGAAAGATCATTTTTTAAATTCCTAATTCCATGTCTGACTGTAAGTATGATTGAAGGAGCTTAGTCACTGGATAACTCCCATCAACAAATGGGTAATGTCCCTTACAAATTCACATATTTGAATAAAGTGGTAGTGTGAAGATTTTTGCTCTGTACTTACTTTTTAGTTTATGGAAACTACTGCTTTGAGAGACTAATTGTACCCATCCAGACAGAAATAAGTATATTCCAAAGAAACACTGTATGTCTCAATTTGACTATCAGGCATTGAAACAATGGACCTCAAAGAAACAGGATTTTTTTTTTTTTTCAGGAATATTATTCTGGGAGAAGGAAAGGCACTAGCCAGAGGGAAGTTTTTGTTTGTTTGTTTGTTTCTTGTTTATTTTTTTGTTTTTAAATATGTCAAGCATTCCTAACCGCATACCAGATATCCTTACAGGATGAGGCTGAAGTCCAGATAACTACTGTCAGTAGTGGGTGTGACCTGACCTCCAGTTAGTTAGAAGTACAGATCCTTAGCACTCTGCTTTTTTTTCTTACCCACACAGTGGGTGTTGAGATTGCAGGCACTTCACAAAAGGCACTGGGAACTTGGTTTTTGTTGTTTATTTGTCTCAAATATGTTTTGACTATTTCTTTTATTTTTGAGATTATAATTTTTTCCTTCCTTCTTCCTTTCTGCCCTCCCCAAACTCTCCCATATATCCTTCTTGCTCTCTTTAAAATTCATTACTTTTTTCATTAATTGTTGTTACATGCACATATGCATATTAAGAACCATATATCTAAATAGAATGAGCTTAGTCTGAATAGTGTTACTTGTATGTATGTTTTCGTGGTGGCTGAACTTTTGGCAGTAGACAGCCCTCAGGTGTGTTGTTCCCTGTGGAAGACCACTTCTCTCATTTCCAGATTTCCTCAGTTGCCTGTGGTTGTTTGAATAAGATTTAGTCTTGAAGAGCTTTTTTCCCATCCAGGCCAAAATGTCTGTTGGCGTCAACTTTGCTGATCTCACGGTCAGTTATGTTGGTGTGAGTTTTCTGCAATTTCCCCCTGCACGTTAGGTGCATATGCTGTTTTGTTGATTCACCCATTGTGCGGAGCTCAGCAGTAAGAATCAAAATAATACGACCCGCTCACAATTCAGAAGTCATGGTCTCCTTTTCGTGTATAAGCTGTTGAGAAGCAACAGGATTGCTCACTGAAATATTACTGAATTTAGCACTCAAAATATGTACCACAAGCCAAGTAAAGCTACACATCCCCAATAAACCAAATGAGCCAAGTTAAAAGTGGAAAAAAGAAAACTAGATTTAAAAAGAAGTTTGAGATTATAATTACATTATTTCCCTCTTCCCATTCCTCTCTAATCTTTCCCCGATCCTCTTCCCTCTTGCTCCGTAGCAAGTACATAATTTCTTTTTGTGTTCTTTTTTTCTCTTTTGTTTCAAAAGAGTATCCTACTATACATTTTAATCACGTTTTTCTGTCTTCCAACTTCTCCCAGATCCTCTCTATCTACCTCTCTCCACCCAATTTCACGTTCTCATATTCTGTCCCTCTCTACAAATAAAATCACAAAACAAAGCAAAATTAAAAATAAAAACAATTGAAAAGACTTGGACAAAAAAAATGTCAAAGAAAAAAAAAGAAAAAAAAAAAAACAAAAAAAACCCAGAAAGTCCCCTTAAAGCAAACAGGCAGACAAACAGAAAGACAGACATATAGACAGAAAAACCCTGAAGCTCATTGTGTTATCAAATACTTCTGGAAATAGGTGTGTTCTGAAGTGTTTTTGATACTTCCAGTGACACTTACCTGGAGAAAACTGATTTTCTCTTTCTCAACAAAGATCAACTGCAAATAGCTTCTATGTTATAGGTGGGATTTTGTATCCACATCTCTTTCTCAGTTGTAGGATTTTGTCTGGTTTGAAGCTCTGCAGATCTGAACATGTTGTCATGGTCTCTGTGAGCTTATATGTACACCAGTTCTCTTGTGTCTGGAAGACTGTTTCCTTGGAGTAATCACCACCTCAGTCTCTTCCAATCTTTACACATCCTGTTCTGCATAGACACTTGAACTTTTAGAAAATGAGTTCGAAGATGACATTGTGATTATGTCTGAGTGTTTCAAAGTCTCTCTCTCTCTCTGCACATTGTTCAGTTATTGGTATTTGTGTTATAATCTACTCCAAGACGCTTCTCTGAAGAGGTCGATTTGATCCTAGGCTTTTCTTTTAGGTCCATGACCTATCTAATCTCACCTACTTGTTGACACTTTATTTAAATTTTGATCTTACTTCAGAACCCTGAAGAAAGATTTGAGGAATTTCCTGAATAATTGTCCCTCTTACCAATAAAGTTACATTGTATAATTCTACTTTTTCTGATTCTACTTTTTCTGAATTTGTCTTGCTTTGGCTTATTGAGGACAGGTGTCAGAGTTGGTTTGGGGCATAAATTGTGATCTTCTAGTTCAATAACTATTTTTTGATTATTATCTAACTGTCCAGGTCATTAGAGAGCAGTAAAGGGCCATGAATTTTTAATTGTGTTGATATTATGTTATTCTTCTTGCTAGTACTATGTGTCTTTTTAATTTTGGCAAGTTATTGCTTTCATGATTAGTCATAACTTTCTGAAATTTAGGTAATAACTTCCTATTATTTTCCAAAATTAACCACAGAAATTGCAAAGTAATTCATAGCATGGTGGTTTCTGTTGACTGAAATTGTTGGTTTTTCTTTTTTGTATTGTCTCAAATTCTCAAATACAAGTGCTACTTCACAATTTCATGGCTTACATTAATGACTAGTCTATTTACTTTTGCGACTTTATGGCTCCTTATTGTGATGAGTGTTAGTATTTTGTGCAGACAACTACCATATTGCCCTTTGGTAAGTCACTATTCAAACTCAGTTATTTACCACTTATTTATAGATGTTTCTGCAAACACTTTGTACAAACTATGACAGCAAAATGTTTTTAAAAGTTGGAGAATAAGGAAATAATAATATGTACAATATTAGAAATCTCTACTCATCATAAATTATAGAACAAAGCTATTAATAATATTTTATGGTTTTATAACTTATAATGGTAATTGATAATTAATTTTGTGTGATTTCAGTGATAGGAAGTGACCTATTGAAAGGGTTATTTAATATTTTTATCCCTCTGAATATAGTAGTAATATTATCAGTCTTATTTTCAATTTACAGATGCTAACAGAAGGAAAGTAGCATCCAAATTCAATATATACTGAGTTGTTCAGCTTCTGAGTAGCTACTTAATAAGCATTCAATTATTTTCTAATTACTTCGAAGGAAAACTACTATTAAAATAAAAATTTCAAACTCTAAGTGAAAATTACATGGCTGAATTTCATATAAACAGGTTATAGGAAATGAATTATGGATACTTTTTCACAAATATACTCTGAGAAGAAAATTATAAAGGTGAATAGTCAAGGTTAATTTAGTAAAAGTAAAATAATACTTAAGATTACTTGGGCTATTATTGGTGTTGTTAATTATAGTTCCCATTATAGATAGATGGGTTAGTATAGGTAAGTATCATCCAGAAATACTTAACTTGCTAGTTTGAGAGCTGAGCTTTGCTCAGATTTGCATTTCAAGTCCTTTACTATGAGATGAAACTCTTATTTGTCTGCTTTCTTCAGGTGCTATCATTTTATTAAAATTTATTCAGCTAAACATAACAGTGTGAGAACTCCATGTCTACAGATCATTCTAGTCTGGTGACTAAGATTGTTGGATCTAGAATATTCTGAGTTGTAGGGGGAGAATAATACTAAATATATAAACTAACTTTTTAAAGATGCAGACACATATAAACAAGAACTTACAACAGGTACCAACCTTAATCTTGAGTTAGAGGATGCTGTAACATTTAAACAAGAGGTGTGCTCCAGTTCTCCTTTACAGAGCAGCTGAATGCCAGCTATCCACTGTCATCAAGTTCATTGTGTATTTAGAGAAAATTTATATTTTTATTTAATCTGTCTTTAATCAAAGCTCACAAATGAAAATAAATCAAGAAGGCTTCTGTTTTGTTTAAGACATGAAATGTACCTGAGGAGATATGTCTACACTTACTTAAGTAGTATGTGGTGAATATAGGTACCATAATATCCTGGGTTGTCATAAAAATATGTGTAATGTTTATGTATAAAGAGACTATCTGTACGTTGGGGTATTAATGTTTTTTCTTTTTGTTTAATATGGAAATGCATTCTGGAGCATGAAATAAGCATCTGTTTTCACCTGAACCTCAAAGGAATCGAGATTTTTAACCTCTGATCTAGATATGGCCAACTGTTAAAGCATTTCTAAATATCAATTGATATATCTCTGTCAATTGCAGCCGTGTTTCACAGAAGCGTGGTTTGTTGTCAAACCCAGTGTACAATGTACAAATGTCAAGGGAATGCCTCTCTCACAAAAACATTTATGAAACATCTATATCAGACCTAATAGCCTAATATAATTAATGTGTCTGAAGTCACTTTATATACTGACTAGAACTTTTACCTTTTGTTTTTGTCTTTCTTCACTGAATATATCAAGTTTAATATCTTATTCCTGCAGACATCAAATTAAATAAGCCTGTATTTTCTTTCAAACATAAATCCAATAACTAATATTGGTGGCCAGCTTTTGTGCAGATTGTTTCTTGAAAATCAAAGACAATAATTGAGTCTAAAATGCTGTGCTTAACATTTCAGGATGATGCATGGCAGATGCAATGGAGAGTCTTCTGTCAGTGCAGATTTCTTAATGAAAATTCACTTAAATGAGAGCCTATCAATTTGCATTATATTTTCTCATGTTAGTTGAAACTAAGCTTCATCCAACACATGCCTGCTCCATCACAGAATAAATTACATCTTGGCACCACAATTCTTTTAAGTAAATATTTTCTGTCTTTTAATTTCAAATGAGAGTTTACCATCTGTTCTGTCCTTTAGTCACAAATGCCAAAGAACTTCACTTACTATTGTTCTATTTTCAGGCTGCAGACCAAATGAGATTTGATGCTTGCTATGTCTTTACCTTTAATTTTACACAACCAATATTTATTTTCCTTTCCATGCTTCAAATATAACAAAGTATATAATTCTATTTTGACATACTAAAACCCTGACCAGCAAATAGGGAACACAGGAAAGCAAGAAAGATGAATTGAAAAGCTAAGTTATAACCCTATCTGCAGATAGTACGTACCTGAAGGACAGTAATCATAGAGATGTTAAATACAATTGAATCAGGCAGATTTCATGGAGAATGAATTGTATCCAAGACCCTTGGTAAGTAACTTTTCCAAAGAAACTAAAATTTGAAGTCCATTCATCCTATCTGGATCTCCTGATAAGCTACATATTCCTGAAATGTATCAAAAATCACCTGGGCAGTAAAATGGCATTGCAACACAGAATAGGCGATAAATGTAATAAATCCGTTTAAGACATGAAAGTTATGTTCCATTCAGCTCAGGCTTCATCAGGTCCTGTCCTTGAGCAAATCACAGCACAAGGCACTTAACTGAATGCATTCATAGTAAAAATAAGAGCTGTTGATTAACAAAGTTAATAAAGAAAACATGTAACACTTGTACAATAACTCATGCAGAACTAAAATTACTAAAATTAAAGTGACTATAGTTCATAAAAGCAGCAATCTCAAGCCTTCTAAGGCTAAGCTTCTCTGCTAAAGTACTTCTCCTCTGGATGTGATGAATGTGTCCTTGAAAAGTTTCTTTCTGTAATGCTTCTGCATATTAATATTCCATAGCAGTCAGGGTGTGACTCTCAAGGATACTGTACCATTCATAAAGCCAACCCAGTCTGAGTTCCCTGTCTGCAAGGCATTCTGAAGCTTGTGTGTGTTGTTCAGCTACAGTATACCCATTTTGCTGTAGACCTCCCTAGTTCTAAAATCAGTTTATATCATTACATAATCAAGCATCACTTAGGAGTTGCATCATATCTATTCTTTATTCTGCCAAATTGATTCTTTTTGATAAGACATGTCATCAGAAAGAATCATTGATATTCAAAATTAAGGATAGTTGTAACTCTCCAAATGTTCTTTGCTTGGTGATATTTGTTATTTGAGTTCAACATGGGGCTCAAGTAACTAACTTTATCTTATTATGTTAGGTCCTCTCAATAACAATGATTTATAAATAATATTACATAGTAAAATATTATGCAACATACAAAGTGCTATAAGCCATAATGAAAAAAATACTCAGAATAACTTGCTTATAATAAAACTATCAAAAGGATGTAGAGTTTTATAGGCACAGATGCTATGCAACTCTTATTAGTTTGTGTATAAAATCATAGGAAAATGTTAGCAATTCAATATACAAAGTTTTAACAACTAAAGAACAAATTGGAGAATTCGATTGAGCTGGCTTCATACTATATGCCAAAGAACTGAGAAATTATTTTCAAATGTTTCAAACATGCGCGCGCACATGTGCACACACACACACAGAGGAATATAGATTTTAGCATAATTTGAGAAAACATTTCTTTAGATTTGACTGACAAAGACTCTTTAAACTATTCTCTAAAAAGATACAAAAGACTAAAAATTTTGGAAATAATATAACCTTCACAGAAAGTAAGTCAAACCTTTGTTGCGAACATTAGGAAAAATACCTACAAATCTAAAATAAAAGATTGTTTTACTATGTGTGGCATTCTTACAAACGATTAGCAAAACTAAAATATACACATACAAAGTAGACAAAACGTGAATATAAATATTTTAGAAACAAACCTTAATTTATGTACATATTAATAGATGTTCTATAATAGAAAATTTAGTTTAAAATTTACCTATTTATTTATTATGCTTAATTTATACTAAAATATTCATCAAAAATTTAGTAAGTCCCTATAATTTCTTTGGGGATAATTAAATTGATACATTTCTTATGGAGGTCTATCATAATTCAATAGCATTCCAAAATCAAATATCCTTTGATCCTAAAATTAAAGTCCTTGCAATTTATCCTGTTGATATTCAGACATAATGTATTCAAATTAAAAATTTTCATTATAAGCATTAGAAAAATTCTCAAGCTTAAATTGCACACCCACTGTATAAATATATATCATTAAACAAAGAGTAGTGAGTGTCTATAATCAGACACAATAACCTTGCAAAAAGAAAGACAAAGAGTAGAGAAAGGATTTCTTTTGTATTGACATAAAACATTCCAAGATCTATTTGATAAGCAATAAATCAGTATGCATGATGATGGCATACAAAAGATTTTTCTTTTATAAAATATGGGCAGAACATAAGCTTTCAACGAATAGTTTATGTGCATAGTAAAGCATTTTCACCAGCATACAAGCAAGGCTACCAATAGTAATTTTTTACAGGGTGATTTTCTTTGACTGGAGTTAATTTTTAATGCAAACTTTTATAAGCTTTCTCATATCATCATATGAATGAATTACTTACTAGAAGTGGAAATGCCATTAATTGCCAAATTTCCTGAGTTATTTAATTTACTATAGTAAAGAATTTTTTTCTTTATTTTTTCTTTATTTTGATGATGTGTTGCAGAGAAACTTATTCTCTACTCAGAGTTACTCTGTATAGAATAAAATAG
Organism: Phyllotis vaccarum; assembly: GCA_033318265.1. Classification (NCBI taxonomy): domain Eukaryota; kingdom Metazoa; phylum Chordata; class Mammalia; order Rodentia; family Cricetidae; genus Phyllotis; species Phyllotis vaccarum. The sequence continues at coordinate 91,861,831 of JARWLC010000005.1, read as the reverse complement.
TAGTTTTCCAGAGACATTTTGTAAGCAAGCATTTGACTCCATTTGACAACTTAACATACGGATGGACAATTCATATTTATAATACATGTGTAAATAAAACCAACTGCTTAATCAAAGACTAACAAACTAAAATATGAGGATTTAATGGAGGGGGTAGAAAGTCAAGTATGGAGGGTATGTAAGAAAGGATAATATACACTGGAGGCCTTTTAAAAAGCCATATGAAACATACTACTGTAGTAGATTACTACAATACACACACACACACACACACACACACAGAGAGAGAGAGAGAGAGAGAGAGAGAGAGAGAGAGAGAGAGAGAGAGAGAGAGAGAGAGAGAGAGAGAGTAAATTAAATTACTATATAATGGAAAAGACAATATTTCAACTAGATGTCTTATGAAACCCAGTAAAACTTGCAACCTTAGGAATAGGTTATATCTTGATGAATTGTTATGAAAAGCGATCTCATAGACAACTCTTTTCCAAATATCACACATTATTGTGAAGGCTATTGCTTACTCTCCATAACCTGATGTTAAGATTCTATAGCAAAAGAAACATTTTTTTAACGTCACCAAATGTAAAAAAACAAAAAAAAGAAAAGAAATTAAGCTAGTGCCATCCAACTAGGAGCTTGACCCTTCCTGACTAGTTTTCATGGTGCTAGAAGGAATTTTCATGTTATCAGAGGAGAGAAGTAATCATTGATTTCATTATCTATAAATACTATGCCCTATAACAGATACCCGTAGTAAGAGTTTCTGGCCTGGACTTTCCATCTAGCCCCAAGTTGCAGACCTGCTCACAGCCCGCTGCTGCTTTGCCCTAAATAGCCACACAATTATTAATTATATTAATTTCGTGCTGATATATCTATGGCCCAGGCATACAACTCGCTAACTCTTAACTCTTAAACCAACTCATGATTCTTATCTTGTTTAGCTGCAGCAGCTTGGTACCTTTTCTCATTGCGACATTTTGAGATCTTTCACCTGTGGCTGCTGGGATCTCTGGCTCTTCTGAGAATATTCTTAGTGTGTTAGCCACACCCACCCTTCCTGTCTGCCTTTTGGCCAATCAGTTTATTAAACTAGAAGGCGGGATAAATATTTACAATGTTCAGGGCATAATCCCACAGCAAAGACCTGCCTGAAAAATATACTGGTACAAATGTTAAAGAGGTAACCAACCAAAAATTAATTGGTTTTAAGGTCCATTCCATGAGATGGAGTGTCTCCTAAATGGAACCTGTTTATTAAACTTTATAGATAGAAGTTTTCTGACCTGATCAGGCCTAAGGTGTAGAGAATTTCTCCCACCCAACATCCTTTAACCATCTGTAAAATAATTATTCTGAGGCTGATATTAATTACAAGCTGTTTGGCTTATGGCTCAGGCTCATTACTGACTATCACTTATAACACAATGCATCCCATTTCCATTAATCTGTTGTATTGTCACATGTTTTGTGGCTTTACCTGTGTACATTACATCTTGCTTTCTGGGCAACATCCTGCTACATCTCCTGACTCTGCCCCTCCTCATTTGGCCCCTGCCTCTAAAATGCCTTGCCATAGGCCAAAACAATTTCTTTATTAGCCAATGATAATAAAGCATATTCAGAGCATACAAAAAGGCATCCTTCTTTCCTTAAATGACAAAGAATCTGTTTGGAGGACGAAGCAAAAATGTTATAAGAGCTTGAGGTGGTAGATGACTTCAAGGAGACAGCACCTTCCTGAAGTAATAGAACTAATGCACATATGAACTCAAGTCGTATTTATGTTCAAAGCAGATAAATTCACAATCCTGAAGAGAAAAAGTAGACACAAAGTGTCATTCATAACCATGCACCTGTTTTTCAATGATATCTCCTGGGAAAACTAGATTTCTTTATTGGTGAGTCACTGGGTATATAAGTCACATTCCATGGCAGGCACTATGCTCATAAATAGTTTATGACACAAAATAGTCTCCATGATTTTTTGTTGTTATTTTTGTCTTACTGCTTTCTCCCTTCCTTCCTTTCATTTATTTATTCTTAGTTTGTCCATTTCAAATCTTATTTATGCTTTTTATTGTATTTATTGTATTTATTTTTCATGAAGTAAGTATTGACATGTGGGGATAATCTGAAATAAGTTAGAGGGAGAAAAGAGTGCTATTATATATATATATATATATTATATATATTATATATATATATATATATATATATTGCATGGAAAACATACAATGGAGAGTTAGGAAAGATAGAGGAACAGAGTGGCACATAGGTGGTAGAGAGGCAGAAGTAGAGATGATATTGGTAACAGATGTGAGAGAAGAAACAGGGAAGAGAGTATGTCCTTGAATGGCCAGCAGAGTGGTGTGCAGGCTCTGTCTCTGAGCACACTGACCAGCATCAGGAGTAATTGCCCTGGCTCTGAGCATCAACAGGATGTCTGAGCTGGAGAATGATTCCTTTTCTGATTAGTCCTCCTTGAAAGACCCACATGGCCCAGTACCACAGGAGATATGTTAGTATTTGTGATCCTTTTGGATACCTCAGACTTTATTGATGGCTGTAGTCTATATGAACGTCAATGGTCTATTCCATCATTAGAGGACTCATTGATGTGTGTGGTCAGTGTCAGCATTGAAGATCACATTGATGTCCTTGGATCTAGTGCCACCTGATGCCACTTGTGGTATTCATAGCAGCCCATGATGCTGTTGGCTGCAGGCCATGTTGATGTCCATGGCCTGTGCTGCTACCAAAGGTCATGTTGGTGTCCAAGGTCCATGCTGTGGCTAAAGGATGTGTTGATGTCCATGGCCTGTACAGCAGCTGCACACAATGCTGAGGTCCATGATTCATGCTGATTCTGGGAACCATATGGATGTCCATGTTCTATCCTGTCACCAGAAATCATGTCTAAGTCTGAGAGGTCAAGGAAACTTCTTATTCATTGTTGTTGCTTGTTTGCTTTGCAATCTATCATCTTTTTTGTTCGTTTGCATAATTATTTTATTGATTTGTTAGGAATTCCCAGTCATGAACATATTTCCCAGTTATTTCATCTACTCACACTATTCCATTATAATCTCCCTCCGAGAGAGAGAGAGAGAGAGAGAGAGAGAGAGAGAGAGAGAGAGAGAGAGAGAGAGAGCCTCTGAGTACAACCTACTTTACCAGTTCTGCTGTACATGTGCCATTTGGGTTCTCAAGCTTTCCAATATTCCAATATTTCATCATATATTTCCTCATCATTGTACTCCCATTGGTAGCAGTGGTGTTTTCTGAAGTTCACTCTTTAGTTAAATTAACCCCACAGATAATGATCAATGCAAAGGAGTCATTGGTCCAGTTAAGGCCTCTGGCTTCTGGCACATCATTATCATTGAATCTTCATTGAAAGTCCTCTCAAATATCCTGCTGTTGCCCAGTCATAGAGATTTTGGGACTATGGTTCCACAGGATTAATCCCTTCATAATCTCTAATAGCTCATAGATTTGGTAAATTTTGAGGTTGGTCAACTCCAGGCTCTAACTATGGGCCTGGGTGGAATCTGAATTGGTCAGTGTGCACCAGTTCTCCAAGATCTCCCACACTGCCCAGGCTAGTGAGGCAGAGAGTGGTATCAATGACTTCTGACTCACATTGAGAAAGAAAGATATAGGACGTTTCTGTGAAAACCCTCAGCAGTCTGACCCCCAATAAAGACACAGTGTAGACAGGAAGCTACTAAAGAGATCTCTTAAACATTGTGATATGGAAGCCGAAGTATATCTCATAACACATTACAGCTTCTGGAAAAGGTGTGGGTAGAAGAGAATTCAGTTTTATTTAATAGATTGACCACTGGAAGTTTGACCATGTCCCAATGAGTATTTAGGCAACACAAAATGTACTTGGTATTATTTTTCTGTCTTTTTTGGGGGGTGGGGGTGGGGAGGAGTGGACCTTGGAGGGCTGAGAAGTGATTTTGATCTGGGTTCGTTATGTGAAATTCTTAAATAATGAATACAAATATTGTGTTTGATAAGAGATGAAAAAGGAAATATTATTAGTGTATAAGAATATGGTATAAGAAGTAAGACAATCTTGCCTATGAATTTTAATAAGTGCAAACATGGCAAAAGAATTTGGTAAGAAAAAAAGCATGTGTTAGGAGGTAATTTTTTTAACTGTTTTTTTTTTTTTTTTTCAAGACAGGTTTTCTCTGTGTAACAACTTGTGTGTCCTGGCATCTAATTATTTGTAGACCAGACTGGCCTCCAACTCATGGAGATCTGCTTGCCTCTGCCTCTACAGTGCTGGGATTAAAGGTATGTGTCACCACTGCCTACTCGCTTTTGAGAATATTGTGGAGAAGAACCTCGTCTTCACCAACATATATAATTTTCATTGTTATACAACCATATTCTAAAATTATGAGTAAACAAAAGTTAATTAATATATAATCTCTATTATGGCAAACCTCAGTAGGAGGAGGCTGAATATTTCAAATTTATTTTTCTTTCCAATTAAAAATAATGTATTGCTTCTGTGTTCTTGTATTTGCTTTGTAGTAAAAAAAAAAAAAAAAAAAAAAAAAACTTAGACGAGTCTCTAAAAGAATTAATTACTGTTTGGGTTTTGGTGACCCATTTTGCTACTGAGTCACCATCTTAGGTTTTATTATTACATGACAACCTTCTTTAATCTTTTGGAATAATCCTAAGGAATATCAGAGAAATAGCAAAAATAATACTTTAAGCATCAACATGTTTAGGCACTGACCTTTGGGGCTTATTTATTACTGATATTATAACAGGTATTTCAATCCAAAAATTATGAACTAAATTAATTTCACATTTTTCAGAGATTTCTGGATGATGAATCATGTAGAATGTCAAAACAGCTCAAATTTGCTTTAATTGTTCTTTATTTCTCAAATAGTCCTTAAAATATACAAAATGCTTCACAACATATGAAATAGATCTAGGAGTAAAGTATTCATTTCTGAAGTGTTAATCTTTTGTTTTGTAATTCTCTGACAATGGAAGTTGGGTAATATAGATTAAACTAAAAAACACAATAATGATTAAATTTCTTCCTTATGAAACTACCTATCCACCTGTCAGCTTAGGAATATATGTATCTATGTTTCCATTGTCTCTATCCATTTAAAGAATATTGGGGAGAAAGGCACATTGTGAAATAATGTAATTTTATTTCATATTATATGACATGAGAGATGGCTTACAATTTTAAGAAAGCTGTTTATACAGACTTGGAACTCAAAAATGATCATATGAAAAAAAAAAACCAGTCTGATAGATGTAATAGAGTTAAACAGTATAAGCAGATAGAAATCGCAGGAATTAGCACACATAAAAAGGGGACAGAGAAATTAAATTTCTTAAACTTACTACACTGGTGTCAAAGATGCGGACAAGCTCTGGGGGCTCATCAGAAATACCTATGACACACACCCGGAGTAACGTTCCCTTACCTTGTAGCTCTCTGCTTGTCTCTTGCATCATCATTCTGTATTTTATTGAAACTCTTATTGTGCTTTTCAGACAGGATCTGATATTGACACATATAGAAACATACAATAATAAGCTAAAAATAGTTTTAAATGTATATTTTATTTAGCTAAAAGTCATTAGGACTTGACCATGTCACTAATGAAGATGATGAATAGAGATAATATGTTGAAAAAACATATTTGAAGCTGATTATTTTTTCCAGCCTTATAAAACTGCCAAGAATCAATATTAAAAGCACTAGTTTTCTGTGTCTAAATATTTCTCAAAGCAATAATTTCTTTCAGAACTCTCCATTCTATTCCTCTGAGAAACTCCTTACAAGAGTGTTACCTTCATGATCTCCTGTCCTTTTGCTTTCTTTCCTAAGGCATTCTCCACACAGGGGGTGATTGGTCCTTGTGAGATCTCAGATCTCAGTAACATTAGAATGCAGTTGTGGGTGGTAGCCAATGGCAATCCCAGAGCCATTTAACCAAAGTCTTTCTGGGGAACATTTATTTTTTCTCATAAATTCTGCTCATTAAATACTTGATTCTTGCTAGTTTTCTGTAAGCAAAGCTAAAAATTTCACTATTCCTATGAGCTTTTATCAAAATTTCTAATAGTTGTAGGTTTTAAGTCCACCAGCATGTTGACATTATTGCTGTATCCTAAGAACTTGGGATTTGTGAGTGTGATGCATGTGTGCTTGTGTTCATGTGCATGCATTTATGTATGTGTGTTTGTGTATGTGTGTGTTTGTGTGTGTGTATATAAAATCATGTACAAAAGTACATGTGTGTATTTGTGGGGGGAAGGCAGAGTTCATTCCTTAGGTTTCATTCTTCAATAATCATCTTGTTTTTTGAAATAAATATTCACTAGGATCTGGGATTTTCAAAGCTGATTAGGTTGAATGGACAGCATGTCTAAAGGATGTACCTGTCTAGTCCTTTCCAGAGATGAAATTTAGTAATGTACATCATTATGTCTGTTATTATTTTCTTTTAAAAATGCATTTTACTTAAAATATATTTATAGAACACTAACCTTCCCCCTTTTCCCTTGGTGTGTTTCCTCCTCCTTACATTAATAACCTAACTTTTAAATTCTTGTTTCACAAAAAAACCTACATGTATATTCACAAATGTATAAATACAACAACCTTCTAAGTCCAATTTTATTGTTTGTGTATATATGGTTTCAGGGTTGACCACTTTGTTTTGGGCAACAAATTATAGAACTCATTCCTGGGAGAGGCTAATTGTCATTCTATTAGCAAAAACGAATGCCTGCATTTTTTTTTTTTTTTTTTTTTTTTTGCTAGGAGTAAGGACGACATAATAGTTCCACCTTCTATAATAACATCTCTATTGGTTTTGTCATTGTCAGCATATTTTTTTGTGCAGCCATTTATAGGAGAGAGAATACCTGGTATTCTGGCCTCTACAATTGTTTTATACCCTGTTCTGCAATATTTCTCAAAACAGAGTGGTAAGTGTTGAACTGAAGATATATTTACTGACTCTTGGTCTTACACAAACTGATGCCCTAAACACATTTCTCAGTTTGCATTCTCTGCATTGCTTTACATTTGCTATAAACATAAATGTCCTTAATGAGGGGTAATAGATATGCAGTAGGGAATTATGCTCATCTATAAAAGTAGTGGTGGTAGATTCTCTTCTAAGATACATGACTTTCAACTATGTTCCAGGTTGGCTTTGTTTCTGGAACCAGACATGTTTTCCCTCCTGTTGAGTGGACCTTAAAGCCAATTACACATTTTTGGGTACCCAGAAATATGTGAGTTCTACTTATTGCACCTTTATGGATATCTTGTCATCTGGTAACTGTTGTGATTCATAGGTGTTACAGCTAGGAAAGACTATTTCTTGCTTCTCTCCTTTAGTAACTTGAATGGTATTTTCTAGTACTATAGAAACTAGATAAGAAAAAGGAGGCTTTCTTATTAGAACTGGCTTCACTATCCCATGTCATGACTGTTCAGTGTCTTTTTTGACCTTTACCTCTGCAAACATAACCAGAGACAATAGCAATAATACATATTATTTTGAAAGTCACTTGAATGACCATAATCAATCACTTGAAATGAGGTTTCTCATGCTTGATATTATGAATTTTGTTATTCTGTTGCTCAGACTAAATGGAGTAACCTTATTTAAAGTGTGTATATGTTTGTGTATGTGTGTGCATATACCTATATGTGCATATATGTATTACATACTATTATATATATGCATTGTAAATATTTATAAATAACTATAAGGTAGAATAGTTCTTTAGGCTATAATAAACAAACTAGTTAATATTTTTATTCTAATTATTTTTCCACTCTGTGTATTCCTTCTACATTTATACTTTATTATTATTATTATTATTATTATTATTATTATTATTATTATTATCATCATCATCATCATCATCATCATCATCATCATCATTTATTATCTATACGAAAGCTTTTGAGTTTTATGAGGCATAGTTCTTTTTGGTGGTTTTTATTGTTAGTTTTATTTTGGTTTTTGTTGTTAATTTTTATGTGTTTTTGGTATCCAACACAGTTCTTTATGTTTATGTAGAAAGTGGTTAACCAACAGAGCTACCTCCAATTTCCTTAATGCTAAGATAATGTCTATAACTGTCACTAATATCCTAAAACAAAGAAATTAGATCAGTTTGTTATTTCACTTATTTTGGGAACATTATAGTGAAATTCCAAATTTAGATATGAGGGTAGTTCAGGACAAGATTGTCGACTCCATGAACAAAGTGCAAAGGACAAAAAGTGACCAAGGTTGAATTTTCACTGATTATAAAAAGGACTCAATAGTACTATTAACTAATAATCTTAAACATTAAATTAATTATCCACAGATTTTCTGTTTATACAAAGTTTGTCACTTATATCATGTAAGAATATATAATCAAAAACCTAATGTGAGGTTTTATCCTTTGAGTTATTGAGTTAATATGTTATTTGTGGCAAAGCTAGGGTTTTGTAAAGTTTATGTCATTGATTATTAAAATGTTTAATCCCAAGTATTGCATATATTATAGAATTTTTTTATATATATTCAAATCTTTCAAATCCCACTGAAATTTATTACTAATTTAGTATACTTCTTCCCTTATGGAGCAGGCTGTTTTTTTTTTTTTTTTTCCTTCCAACTACTTAACCTGGTACAGTGAGTTGGATCGAAGCCTATACTTGGGGAGATGAGAAGCCCAAGTAGGAACTCACTCATTTCGCTTATTGGACACGATGTCAAAGTTACCTTTACATATTTTTGTTTATATTTGTAGGTTAGTGTTATTCTCATTCTCTGATCAGAGAAGCATCTTCTTTGCAGAAGATGATGGTGAATGCAAAGTCAAAACTGGTGAATGTTAGGGAAACAAGAGACAATTATATTGAACAAGAGGCCTTCAAGATGTACATGGGGAACATAGTGGATGAAGGAATAGAAAGAGCAAGAAAACTACAGGATGTAGTTGTAAAATACTAAATTCTAAAATACTGCCTTTTTATGAGAAAGTGTGTGTATGTATATGTGTGTGTATGTATGTATGTGTGCATTGTGTATGTGTGTACACATGCATGCATGTATGTATGTATGTATGTATGTATGTATGTATGTATGTATGTATGTAAGTATGTAGAGACATGTGCCATGCTATGAGTATGGATGTCAGAAGGCAAGTTGCAGAAGTTAGTTCTTGCCTTTTATATGTGTGTTCAAACTTTGAATTCAGGTCTTCAGATTAGGTTGTAAGAACCTTTATCTGCTGAGCCATCTTTCTTGCCTTCATCTAATTTGTTATTGAACTAATTAAATGTTTCCACTCATTATTAATGAACTTGACATAATAATATATTTAACTCTCTTCAAAAAGAATATGTCAATATGTATTACCACTGGAAAGCACTGGGCTCATAGAAACTTGTGTGACAGGGAAAGTTTTCATATATTTATGGACTTTGCACACATTGATTTTTTTTTTAATGAACACCTTTTATGGAAATGGCTTCTAACATTTTACTTTCTGTTTTTCAAAATTAAAAAATCTAGATAGTAGCTTGTAGTTGCTTGCTGAGCTCTGTCCTAGCCAGGTGAGAGCTGAGTACTTTTTATGTTTGCTGCTTATTCGTTTTGAAGGAAAAAGTTCTCTTTGGATCAATATGAGCATAGCATATTTCAGGGTGCAGTATTGATTTGCTTCTGTAAGAAAAACATTGGTAGTAGAAGCTGCAATATAAAAGTCACCTAATTATATACCCGATAAAACTATAATTCTTTGCAAGGATCTATCTTATAATTCAACCAAAGTGAAAAGGGGAAATGCAGGAGGAATTATCACTCCTGAAATTTTATGCTTTAGAGTATGTAAATCCCAGAGCAATATAGTATTGCTTAGTTTCAATATTGTCCCAGACAAATACTTTGTGAGCTTCTCTTTTGTAATTACAAGTTTTCTCCAAGGTAGTAATGCAGGAGTGCTTGTGTTCTTTGCCAAGATGATAAATCCCTAATATCCATTCATGAAATTCTTTGTTTAACCCATCATGAGCTTCCTAGTTGACGTTAACATTATAAAAGCAAACAATGATGGATATCAAAGAACATCACACCAAAAGGAGCCCAGAAAAATGTACAATCTTTATAGCAATAAAGGATTTATTATGAAATTTAAATCAAACACAATTGAGATTTTTATCTAGGTATGTAATGAATCAGTGTACTGCAGGACATGTTTATTATTTCTTGCAACAATCTCCATGATTTTGTTCACTCTTACTTGGGTAAATAGCTTTAGAAGATGCCTGGGAAATTGTAATTTGAATATAAAATGTTGTTCATAGGCTTGTTTTTGAATACTTTATGGAGCTATTTGGGAAAATTGAAGAAGCTCTAAGAAGCTGAGTTGCTAGATTGTAGGTCAGTAAGTTTGGAGCTAACCCCACTTCCTGTCTACTCTTAGTTTCCAGAGTGCAGGTACAATCTTGCCAAGTAACTCCCTTTCCTGCAGTCATGACTTCTCTCTAGTGATAGACTGTATCCCATCAAACTTAAGTCAAACTTCATCTTCCTCCACTGTGTTGCTTCTTTTAAGGAACTGGTCAAAGGAATAAGAAAAGTAACTAGCAAGCTGGGAAGAGAAATTGTAGAAAGTATGAATGGTTCACTATAGTATTCTTCCTCAGGTAGGCCCATTCTCCCTTCATCCATAAGTAAACAGTACTGGAGTGATTAACTGCGTGAGGGGTTGTACACTTCTGTTTTGATGATCAGACTAGAAAGTCAAATTTGCTGCAGTGCTTATGAATTCCAAGTGTCACCTTTTTTGTCTATTCATCAAGTCTATTTCTAAGGATATTATGAACAATATCCATTAAATTTTGTTTATCACTACAGGCTCCTCAAAGATCACAATACCTTTGCACAGACATTTAAAGCATTTCCTTTAAAGATTCAGTTTCTCCACCTGAAGAAATGCTGGAAAGCTTGGTAGTTATTTTCTCAATGAAAAAGAAGGGATGTGGCAAAGTTTCTTGATTCTTGGATATGAGGGATGATTTTTCACCACTCTTAGAAATGATTCAAACACTTTCTAACTGTTTATTTTTATCCAGATGATATAGTTTATATTTAGCTCCCACTGAAGCTACAGGAGTCAGGAGTTTTTGTGCCTGATAGGCATGGTGATCAACTTCCATTGAAAGTGATGGATATGAGGTCTTTATGACTATCTTTTAAAATAGTATTTCACAAATGGATTATCATAGTTCATTGACAGAGGAATTAAATGTGTTTTGTTTGATCTTACCACGTGACTGCACTTGGAAGAGTATACTTTATTTCTTTATTCATAGAAACAGTTTATGGTATTGCTTTGTGTACTTGGTCTGTTATAAATCAGAATTGTGTTCATAAGCCTTACGATGAATCCTTTGAAATCCATTTAGAGCATCTTTGGTGACACCCTGAATATAAATATGTTTCTCTAGATCTTGATTGTGGAATTGTTTATGGGGTTCTTTATAATAAATGTTAGTCATAAATAAGATGCATATTTTTAGTTTATTATATACCTTCCATTATTAACAAGAAATTAATAAGTTCATTTTCTTAATAAAGACAAGGTAATTTTGCCATATATTTTTGCCTAATTTTTATACTCAATTATTGTTTAAAAAAGCATAAACAATTGAACACAATAGTAGATCTAAAACAATAATCCTGAAATTTTGGTAAGTGAATTTATATCAGCACTTTCAACCTTATCTTGGTTACATTATCAGTTGCCAGGCTAACAGAAACCCTTCTTTTATAAATTGCTTTGCCAGGAACTCTAGCACAACAACAAAAATCTTAATGGCATCCTTCATGACGGGACGTAATCTGAAGGTGAATTCAAAAGAAGGTGTTTAAAATAAATGGTCACAACACCTCCAAATACAACAAGAAGAATACCCGGAGTGTAGCTCTGTTTCTCCTGCCATAGTCCTGGCTGCCATTCAGGGAACGGTGCTGCTGAAAATAGCCAGACCTTTCCACTTCAATTATAATCAAAATAACCTATCACAAGATTACATCAAGGTGATGACTGAGACTAATTATCACAAGCCACATTCACAAGGTTCCTCTTCCCCTGTCTGTTGCTAGTCAACAGAAGTTAGCTCTCAGTTTCTGCTCATCATCATATTTGCCTTCCTTGCATGCTCCCCACAATTATAGGCATGGACTTACCCTCTGAAGCTGTAATCAAGCTCCCAAGTAAATGCTTTATTTTATAAACTGCTGTGATAATGGTGTCTCTTTATAGCAATAGAAAAGAAGACAATTTGAAATTTTAGATTCTAAGATATTTTACAGAGTTATAGTACTATAATCATTATAGTACTGTCACATAAACAAGCATGCAGACTAATGACAAAATCAAATTTTCAAATATGAACACACATGTAATTTCAGCCACTTAATATTTGACAAAGATGTCAAAATTATATGCTGGAGGAGACAAAGCTTCTTCCATGAGTGGTTCTGGGAAAACTGGATGTTCATGCACAGAAGAGTAAAAATCTAGCAGCATCTATCATGCTCATTCATGGTGGAACCCATGGACTCTTGTGGAAGTTTAATGCAGGAAGAAACTGTTGCTGAGAATTCAGAGGTGCAGCATACAACACAAACACAAACACACACACACATACACACACACACATACACACACACACCACTCACATACATAAAAATAAATAAAATCTTAGAAAAAGGAACATAGATGAAATTTAAATTATATTTTTTATATTACTCAAATGCAATGAACTGTTTTTGAAATTCTTATGCATTTTATTCTTTACATAACTTTTCACTTTTTTGGTGGAACAAGTTAGCACTATTTGTACTTACTGAGAACTCTGTTAATGTTTATAATAATTACAATAGAAGAAAGTACTTTAATAATACAGTGACAGGGTATAGTACAGCTCTAACTGAATGTCCTTTTAAGTTCTTATTTTTAATAATACCTACTGGGTAGTGTTTGTTTGTTTGGTTGGTTATGTTTATTTTCTTTTTATTATTATTTTGTGTGTATAAGTGCTTGCCTGCATATATGTATATGCACAATATTCATACCTAGTGATCACAGAGACAAGAAGAGGACATCGCATCCCCAGGAACAATGAGTGAAAACAACTATTAACTTAATAGAATATTAGATGAGAACCAACAAAATAACTCATTAAGAGAAGGTACTTTCCATCAGGCCTACAATCTCTTAACCTATATACGGATGGATGCTACAGGGATGAGTGACGATGGGTGTGCTTAGAATCAAACCCAAGTCCTGCAGAAGATCAGCCAGTGTTCCCAACTGCTAAGAGCTTTCTGTTTAAACTAGAGCAGACTAAAACCCACATTGTCATCCAGATTACCCGCAAGCTTACTGCCAGGCATGTTTCAGTCTCATAAGGACTAAGGAAATAAATCACCATGCAGGACATAATAGTAATTCTTCTTTTAAAAGTCATTCATAAACTTTTTGAACCTTTAGTGTGAAAATCTGACCATGAGATACCAGGTGGCCATGCGTTTACCCAAAGGTGTCCAACAAACAGGTTATTTTTGTCCATAGTCTTAATGACAGTTGTGCTCTGTCAAAAATTCTTGGTTGTGATCATATCCAGAGAATATCTGAAAGCAAAAAATTAGTTGTAGATAATGGTTGTCAAAATCAAAGTACTATAGCTTCTTTCCTACTCGTTATTTACCTCACTGTTGAGGATTGTTGTAAAAGCCTTCGTGAATAACTAGATGAAGCACAAAATAACTTTATTTTCCTGACTGTTCACTAACATGACACTAGAATCCTATTAAGGGGTGTCTTGGACACCCACAGAGAAGATTTTTACTATAAAAGACATTAACCAGCAGATACCATTGATTCTCAGTATGGAAAATGTGATAGCTTAAGACAAGAATCTATAAGGTTTTTAAGACAAAACTTGTTTTATCATCAGAAATTTAAAATTAATAAGTTATGTTAGAGATTAGACATTTTAGGACAGTGTCTTATCTTATCCATCAGTAGCTTCAATAGGCTGTTTATGCCTCATATCATGTTCTGGAATTAAACTATCCTCTGGATATCATAATTAATTTCAAATATGTTTCTTCTACACTTGCAGTGATATCATGAGTTGTTTGTGATGTTATCAGTAAATTTTCTTGAAAAATAAAATAGAGTTGACTTTATGTGAAAGGATACAGATATAAAAGCCTGGTAATGTTTCTTAAATTACTATTATAAGGAATTTTCTCTAAACATATGATATTTCTGAAAGTTTTACCAATGTTTAATTTAGCAGTATTATAATATATTTGACAATATTTGGTGTTAATCTTTTTTATTATAGATCAATGGCAAACCTAGATCAAATCTCCGCATCTCTAAAAATAAAAAACAGCAAGTATTTCTCCCCCCCAAAAAAATGGTGGCCCAGTAAAGGAGATTAAAAACATAGTTTACATGAAGTTGTTAAATTTCTTATTTCTTCTTTTTTTAAAATAGTTATACATTAAGCACATTTCTCTGAAAAGCAAATACACCCTATGTCTAGAGTTTCTAAAAGCAATTCAGGAAAGTCAAGACAAAACAAGGGCTGTGCAAATCCGGTAAGATAAAGCCATTTTGTAAAGTTTTTAGGGACACTTATTTCCGAACTTTAGGAATGTAAGAATATAATTACATATCATTTTCTATCTGAGGTCATTATGGTATAAGCACTATGGAGCTCTGAGTCTCTGTAGGCTAGCAGTTCTCAGACTGCTGGTCTAGATAGACCTTTTCTTCTCCTTCCTCCTCCTCCTCCTCTTCTTCTTCACTGATTTTTATTTCTTGACAATTTCATACTTGGGGCACACATAGTCTAAGAGACCCAGAGGCTAGCCTAGCCTCAGTCAGTGCAAACTGGTGATAACTAGTGCCTTAAAACATGCGCTCCTAAACACATCCTCATAAGCCAATCTACGGTCTGCCTGGAGCCTTGAAGAGGGCTGAGTCCGGATATAACATTTCTAGACCAGCTAGAGACCACAACTGGAAGCTGCAGATACCAACAAATCAAAAGCCTATCCCGTGGCTGGGGAAGGGTCTGAAAAAAAGTATTTAAGTTTTTCCCTTCATAATAAAATTGAACTCACTTGCTTCAACTTGTTTCTGGGGGCTGAGTCATTGCTTTCATGCCATCTCTCTCGCTCCACGAAAGGGAAAAGCAAGCATCTGAGCATAGAGGCAACCCCAACTCCGGACCCGAAGAAAGGCAAGGCTTAACACATTCGCTTTACTTGCAACAGGAACTCTCCTCCTCAAACCCTCTCGTCATCACGTTTTTTTTTTTTTTTTTTTTTTTTTTTTTCCTCATTTGTTTGTTGGGGGAACCACCATGACTAATCAAGGTCAGCTCTGTTAGGATGTGTGTGGGAGAGTATCCACTGGAGCATGGGTAACCGCCAGTGACTATTCCACTAGAAACAATGTCTTCCACCTTCTCAGTAGCTCTTATCAATTCTTGACAACCTCTGGTTCACTTGGGGTCATTGCTACATACCACGGACCTCTCTCCAGTTTGTGACTGACTATTGAATACTCCATATTGTGCAGGACCTACACAGATATTACAGCTATTATAAATTCACCATGGCCTTATGGCCAGAAGATAGATTTTCATAGACTTCCTTCTCCAACTTGGCCTTTTAATTTTTTTACACTTTCAGATGAGACAGTCACTTTCATCATGTTGACCAGCCATAAATTTCTGTGTTTGTCATTTTTTGCTTGCTGTAAAATACTCCTTAATTCTGGTTGAATGAAATAGCAATTGCTTATGTAAGCTATATTCATTAACATTTATCACTTTAGAAGGTACAGAGAAGTATTTAAATTAAAGGATGTAAATACATATATATTTATGTATACATTACATATATATACATTATTACAGTGATACAATATTATAAAATATTTCTTATGTTCTGAGAGACTAGAACTTCTCCTGAACCTCACAGATAGAGTTAATAATATTACTTAAAGTCACTGACATTCTGTTGTATACTCAATCTGTTGTTTAAACTACCTCTAAGAGAACAATGTATAGCACTCAACCTTAAATGCTTTGGGTATCCAATGTAATCAGCTTTTATAACTTAAGCTAATGAATAGATGAAATACTAAATTATGTATTCTTTTATGCCCTCTACTAGAATGTGTGATAATAAATTCTGAAAACAGAAAATGGGTTGAAAACAGCTGTATTAAAAATATATCCACAATAACTGTTAGATACAACATGGATGTAGTTTGCAGTGATCTTTGGAGGAGTACTGTTTATTATCTGTTGATAATACTTGAGCCCAGTAGGAGTCAATGACTTAATTCTTTGTAAAACTCTGGTAAAGGGTTCTGTAAAATATTCTTTGTCACTTCCCCATAAAATGTTTGCTGTGCTGTTCATTAAAAGAATGAGAGAGAGAGAGAGAGAGAGAGAGAGAGAGAGAGAGAGAGAGAGAGAGAGAGAGAGAGAGAGAGAGATTTACAAATAAGATTCAAGTAGGTACAGATTCAGACTCATATAGCAGGTAGCAGACAGAGCATGAGTAGGAGGCACAGGAACTGAAAAGTATAGAGTTAAGATCTGTGAACACTCTTATTTTGGTTATTACAAGAGGAAGTGCTCTTAATTTATTTTTCTTCTTGTGACACTGACTCATCATTGGTGACTTTGAAATTTTCACTAGTTTCAAAACAATGAATGACTTTAGTTCTAGCGTGTGAGTGACATGTGTCTTGTAAACTCTGGGAATCTACCATACACACAAGAGTGAAATAGATCTGTGACAGAAAATAATGGTTTGGCATGATATTAAAGTAGTTTCAACATCATGAAATTCTTACTCTGGCAATTGGTTGAGACACTCCAGAGTTCACAGATTGAACATATATTGAGACACACAATCTAAGATATTTGCAAATATAGCAAGTCTGTGGGTGTCCAAGATTGTGTATACTAAAATATAATTTTATTTAAACATTGATATTAGCCCAAAGTCCTTACCAAGGTTATCTCCTAGTATATGTTCTTTGTGATAAATATCGTTACCTTGTTGTCAAGAAGCTGACAACTTAGCAAATTTAACAATATCTGGATTGAACAGTATTGGTGAACATCTCACAGAAGCTTATGATTCTCAATGATGTGGAATATATTGATGTTTTTCATCAGTAATTAAAGTATAGCAATAAGGAACAGAAGACAGTTATCAATAAGTTAAAATTGATTTGAAAATATCACAGTTATGCATTTCAGAGTATTTTGTTTATAATCAACACACTTTCGTGAATATTTTCTACGTTTGTTTTAAGAAAGCTGATAACGCAGCTATTGTACACTTGAACTCACAATAGCTGTGATTACACATTTCAGACTTGCACAAAATCAAAAATTCCAACATGGCAAGGGAAGGGTTGCTGAGGACTTGACTTACCTCTAGGTGAGAAGCTCTTTCCAGATGATGACTATTGGGAGAAAGACGGTCATTTTGCTTTCTGAGTGAGGCCACTGGTAAGTTTCCAGTTCCCCAGTAGGTAACTCCACACTTGTCCTTATTAAACCCAGGAAGACAGCTAAAAAAGGAAGGAGAAAATGAAAGGAAGAATGGAAAGAAGGAAGGAAGCAAACTTATTGCTAATGCCCTGGAACTCTATATAACAAATTTCTATACCTATTTACATGAGTACTTTTGTATGAATAAAAGTTAAAATAAACTTTCCAAAGTTTAATTTATATTAGTTTTAAAAATAAAAAATGTATTCATATTTTTTTCTGAAATTCCATGTATCTATACAATAAAATATGATTATATATACCCCCATTTCATTTCTCCAAATTCTCTCTAATCTCTCCAGTATGGCTCTTTGAGCTTCATATGTTACTATTATTATTATTATTATTATTATTATTATTATTATTATCAAATAAATTCAATTAGTACAGTCTTATATACATCAGTTTGGGTTCATTAACTGAAGCAAAAAAAATGGAAATAGAGCTGCCAAATGGCCCAATTATAACACTATCAGTCATATATCCAACAGACTTTTTATCCTACCACAGATACATTTATATATCCATGTTCACTGTTACTCTATTCAGAGTAGCTAGGAATTATAATCAAAATAGATGCCCATCAAAGGATTAATAGATAAGAAAACATGGCACAGATACACAGAGGAATTTTAATCATACTAATAGAATTATGATTTGCAGGTAATTGGATGAAACTAGAAAACAGTCAGACTGAGTGAGCTAAATCAACCCAGATAAACAAGAATGTTTTTTGTCATATGGAGATCCTAACACCAAATCTGGTGTTTTGTGAATTCAAATTGGAGCCCAAGTGGATTTCAGGAAACTAGAATGAGGCATTTTCAAAGATAGTGGGGAAGCTGTGTGTGTGTGTGTGTGTGGTGGAACAGATTACAGGTAGAATGAAGTAGTGAGGCAGCATCCCGAGGCCTCAAGGGCTTAATCAGGGAGGGACGTGGGAACACAGGGAAAATCAAAAGATGAAGGGAAAAATCAAGCCAAAGAAAGCAGGCATTAAAAGTCATATGGAGGATTTTTAATCTTGCAACCCAATTAAAATTATGTGGAGGGGTAGTAGAACATACATGAAGAGAAAGAAGAGGGCTGTGTTGGTAATCAAAAGATTAATCAAGGGCCAAGGATGGCATATGAGAGAGGAGAGGGTACTTAGAGGGCTAGTGAACCAAAACTAAAGATGTGTGAAAGCTTCAGAGATATGTATAGCTGGAAAAGTGTCTGCTCTTAGGAAGAACCACTACTTGTAAATTAGTTCTTTTCAAAGGATAACTGCCACAGGTTCCTATCAAAAGATACTGTTCTGATCTGAACCCTTTCTTCTTTCCTTCCTTTTCTGTCTTAGTTTTTTTATTTTTAGAAAGAAAAGATCAACTTTCTCTAGGATCTAAAAGCAGATGTGACATTGTGAAAAAATGGAAACATTTTTGACTCCTAAATCTTTCTATATTTAAGTGAATAAAAAAAAAACCTCACAAAACATTCAATTTCTTAAGTGGTAAATTCACATTGTCAATTTTCTTGGTGAAACAGTGCCATTCTTTTTTTTTTTTTTTTTTTTTTTTTTTTTTGTCAGTTCAAATAAATAAACTCATATTGTAAATACTACGGGCTGGCATAGACCGTGATTGAAATCATAATTCATTTGATTAGAGGCTATGTAATTTTGGTTGCGTTGTCTTTGTAAAGTTCAAATCAATTTTATAAATATCTATGGTGGTCTGTTACATACCAAGTACTAAGTTGGTCCCTGGATACAGATATAGAAACTGAAGTATACTTATTCTTAGGGACTGTGATATTATTTTTGAAAACTCTTACAACATAATTCACATATTTCTAATTAATACCTAATAATCACCACTCTGCTTATAGGTCATACCTCATTGTCAATTGCTCATATATTTGGTTTTAAACACATCAAATAAAAAGCTAGGTGCTATTACCATAAAATCCAGCTTATGTTTATTATTACATTTTTCTTGAAAGCTGTTAGACTAATATTTGATTAAAATAGATTCCTTATTAATTTTTAGAGTACATTAATATCATAGTACAGACTATATAGCAATTTATTCTCAAAGTACTAAAAATGCAGAAGAACATGAGTGGATTGGCCGGGGAAAACTGAAGAGGTGCATTTGGGTTTTCATGTTCTGTTCTGTGGTAATTGTTAACATTTCTTAACTAGTTGTCTTTATTTTCTATTTTCTTGCTTCTAGGGTCATGCTATAAAATAGGGTTACATGGTGGTTTCAGGGAAAAATGAAATTGACATATTGTTCAATGTTAGAGTTATTGAATTCAAGTTATAAAATATGAAGACTGCAAAACCCTATTGCAAAGACTTAGATGTTATAACTTATTTATAATCTTTATATCTCTTTATCTGTGTGTCATCTGCTTACTTCTTTTACCAGTGCCCAATAGTCTTTATACATCACACATAGGTACCATCAAAATGGTGGATCGATTGCTATCGATGCTGCAAAGTTTAATAGCCTTAATTTGATGAACAGCACCTTGTGGTAGAAGACAGAGGACCAACTTCCAAAAGCTATCTTGTAATCTCTATGTACATACTTATACGCACAAAAGCAATGAATAAAAAAGTAAATAAGTAGTTTGATAAGAAGTAATTATAGCTAGGAAAACTGACTGTAACAGAAGTATAGTCAAGAGAATAATCAATTCGCACTCAGAAAATTGTACTATAATAATGATTATTTATTCATTCTTGAAGAATTAAGCAGTCTGTGTTGAGAAACAATGAAAGGAAAACATTTCAACTTAAGATATAGAGCATGGAGAATCATAAAATAAGGGCCATGTTCTCAGTGTTGAGATTGTAATTGAGCAAGAACAAAGACAGCAGAAAGAAAAAATGACAGATACACCTGCAAAAGGAACAGGAGCAGCTCTAGATAACTGCAAAGTTATTTTAAAAATGAATAGTATTTCTTTTGGGTATTGGCTAACACCTCCTGAGCTGAATACAAATTCTTACTACTTAAATGTTCCTTTAATTTGCATTGGTTATTATACTTTCATTAGAAAGTAATTCTTATTGGAATTTTTGGATTTTGAACAAATTTTGATTATAGTATGTCAAATCAGGGCTTTTACAAACATTTTGACCAATAAAGTGTTATGGACAGCCTTACTCTCACTAAGCTGTACTACATTATATACTTTTAGCTTTTCTGCTTTTACAGATTGCTTTGATCTCACATCAAATCTTGTACTATTTTAATTGTTGTCACAGGGCTTCATCACCATTTATAGTATAAGCAAATTCTGTTTGAAGTGCAGCCTGCTTCTCAGAGAAACAATTATCTTCCCCCCAATCAGCAGCCTGCTAGATTAGGTCTGCTTTACAGAGCAGAAAGGATTTCTGTGTTGTTTCACTGTGGAGATGATGTTACCTTAGTCAACTGACACAATGAGACAACTCTTCTGTCTATACATAAGCAGATAGGAATATTCAGATTCCTTTAAACTCAGTAAGAAAAACATGATACATATAAAAATAATGATGTTTTTCCTTCATTTATTTACTTATCTTTAAAACCAGTTCTTAACTGCAGGAGTCTGTGCAGGCAGGGTGGTAGAAAAATATTACATATGTTTCCTCACATTTTTTTTCCCAGATTACATAAAATAAATACAACTGAAATCCAACACTATAGTCTTTAAGGCTATAGAGTTTGACAGGCCTAATTAATTATGATAATCCTTATTTTATTCTTAATTAAGTGTTAATTTAGCTGGATCAAATGTTCTAAGCCTCTGGATTTTTAAATTTTGTTCTCATTTGGTTCATTTTGCTCTTCATTCCTACAAAGCTAATACTTTGCTGCCTTTGCTGTTGCTTATGAAAATCGCATTATCTATCTACTTGCAATGCATTTGTTGAAAAATTCATGATGCTTTTACTAGTAGTTTGAAAGATGTCTTATTTAATATTTGACAACTTTCTGCATGTATGCAATGTATTGTGATCATATTCTTGGCATTCCTTTTTCTTGCCCCTTCCTACTCCTAAACAATACATTCAGTTTCCCAAGAAGTCTTACATAGGTGTCCATAGCTACTGTTTGTTCATGGTTATGTGGATCGTGTCATATTCAGAAGATAGTATTTCATGGGATCCCTCCCCGTATACTTACTTGTATAATCTTTTCTTCCCCTTTGCCACTATGTTCCCTAGGTCTTGGAGGTGGTAATTTAGATAATCTGTTTAAGGCTTAGCAAATTAACAGTCATCAAACCTCAGCAGTTTTAAGTTATGACTCTCTGACTTTCTCTCTTGCCCACTCCAAATAGAGTTTTCTCTAATGAATTCAGATTGCAGCCTTAGTCTAAGAGTATATTTAAAGGACAGTGTGGCTCCATATTACTTATGTTAACATTAATATGCTCCACCCTCAACTATAGAATTTTCTCAGGTTTACAGGACCACATGTATCTTTCTTCTCATTTCTAATCCGGAAATAGCTGAGATAACATGTCTGAACTAGGGGCTGGCAAGATGGCTCTGCAGTTAACAGCACTGACTGCTTTTCAAGAGGTCATGTATTCAATTCTCAGCAACTACCAGGTGGCTCACAACCATCTGTAATGAGGCTTTCTTCTGGTCTACAGGCATCCATGCAAACAGAATGCTATGTACATAATATATAAATAAATCTTTTTAAAATGAAGTCAACATGTCTGAACTAAATTTGGTTTTCTTTATTTTACTTAGAAATTGGCATGTTGCTTCACTTAGAAGAATGCATATATTTGAATATTCCTGGAGATTTCTAACCCCTCTCTTTTATATGTATGTATTCAAGCCTATAAAATATTCATAGTGATAAGTTACAGCATAAAGGAGAACAATAATTGGTAATTGTGTGGCCTATGTCAAGAGTAAAGAGGGACAAATACATTGAGGATTCTGTGTTTAACCAATGGTTTCAATTAAAATGTTATTTGATTTCTTGACTTTGTCAGCTGTTTCTTTGCTCAGTAATTAAACATAATCCAACTAATGCCTTTAGGAGCATTTTTCAAAATCCAGTAAAAATAAAATAAAGAATTTTATTATTTACGATCAACTTTTAAAACATTGGAGGAAAATATATTTTTAATAATTTTTCCTTTAATTGAAAATATATTTCCTCATGCAATATAACCTGATTAGAAGTTTCTCCTCTTTCTCCTCTTTCTAGCTCTTCTCCTTCTCTCTTTCTTTCTGGATTCACTATTTCTGTGTTTTTACTAGAAAAGACATAGTTCTAAGAGTATTAACAAAACATGACAAAATAAAATATGCTAAGATAAGAAAGAAAGAAGGAAGGAAAGAAACGAACCTAGGCTATGCAAAGCAACCCAAGAGAAAGACAAGCGCCTCAAGAGCAGGCACAATAAACAAAGACCTTCTCATTCACACATTCAGGAGTCCTAGACCATAGTAAACTAAAAGCTATCCGGAATATATACGAGTCTGGTGCAAGCAGTGCGTCAGTCTCCGTGTTTATCTGAGCCTTGTCTTGTTGATTCACAGGATCGTGTTCTTCTGGTTTCCTCCGTAACCCATGGCTCTAGGCCTTTCATGCCTCTTCTTCAGTGGGGTTGTCTGAACTCCAAGGATTGAATGCGGACATCCCACTGTCTTCCAAAGACTCTCTATCCATGCTATCTGACAATTGGTCCCTTCTTCTGTTCCCATCTGATCAAAATGGATCTGCTTTTCAGATGATGACTAAATAAGGCCCTGACTGATACATAAGCATAGTGGAATGTCATTAGGGGTCATTTTATTGATACTTTTATTGGAGAGACCATTAGTTTTTGGTTTTATCTTAGGTCTCTGGAATATCTACCCTTTAGTTTTTGTTCATGCAAGCAGTGTCAGGTATGAGATCATTCTCCTGAAATGAGACTTAATGAAATCAGACATTAGTTGGCTACTCCCCGACTTCTGTGCCACCAGTGCCCTAGTATACCTTTCAGACCGGAAAACTTGTTTGTCAAAAGTTTATGCCTAGGTTGGTTTTTACATTTCTTTTTTTGGGGGGAGGGGTAATGTGCAGAGCACTTTTCCCACTACATTCTAAAGTTTTCATTTGAAAACATTCCATATCTATTCACAAGTTTAATAAAAAATAGCAATTAAAATTTTGAAAATAATAACATCAAAAACACACAGTTGAATTTTACACACAGTTGAATTGCAAAACTTTAGCAGTATAGAACACCAAGGTCAACCTTAAGCTGATGCTCAGCTGATAAAACCTACTGTGCCTAGATAGGCTCAGGGAATGACATACATCTGTTCTCAGCTTACTTTGTACCTATATCAGTCAGGTTTCTACCTTTAAAGCAAAACAGGAACAGTGAGTAGCCAATGAGTGCAAGCCAACATGTAGGAAGATAAGCTGAATGAATTTTTTGGCATGTCCTTGATTGTGTGGGTCTCCTGTTGAAGCTAGAATCATCTTCCTGGAACTGAAATTGCACATAAAGATTCTGAGATGGAGCCAGAAAACTTTATCAACTACCTCTTGTTCTCTTGCTCAGAATATGAGCTGACATGTAGGTGACAGTCTATACTAACTAAATATATATAAATTGCTTATTAACTTTCTCTATTCCTTTAAATTCTCTCCTAAAGTTCTAGGGTATTATGAAAAACAGTTTAATGTTGTCAAATGGCAACTTTACAAGATCCACACAGGATTTGTTTTCATCTAGGGATTCCAAAATTTGTTTGTAGTCATACAAAATTCAGAA
Source organism: Phyllotis vaccarum (assembly GCA_033318265.1). Classification (NCBI taxonomy): domain Eukaryota; kingdom Metazoa; phylum Chordata; class Mammalia; order Rodentia; family Cricetidae; genus Phyllotis; species Phyllotis vaccarum. Next base: position 91,837,359 of record JARWLC010000005.1, on the reverse strand, counting down.
CTGATAAAATTAGAATATGGTTATGAATACTTAAAGTAATGAAGTGTGCAAAGAATTTAAATATTTCACAACTGATGTCACTTTGTTTAATTCTGCCAATGTAGTTGACACAAAACTTTCATTTAGGCTTTTAGGAGAGTCATGAAAAATCCTGGCAAATAAACCCTCTTAATTAGTATTTAACATGAATGTTTACAGTGAATATGCTTTAGTGAAATTGAGAAAAACATAGACAAAAATGTAATTAATTACAAAGACAATTCTACATCTAGTGTCAATCAGGGAAAAAAAATCATAGAGTTCAATATTGTTTTATTTCTCTGCTTCCTCTGACATTTTTCCCACTTCCTCTTCAAAAATATTTTGTGATTTTGGGCCCCTGTAAGGTTTAATACAGATGATCCAAATATGAGAGAACACTCACATTCATTGAATCTTCAAAATTTGTCCAGTTAGTCACTGTACTGACTGACGAACCCACTGCAAAAAGAAGCTTCTATGGTCAGGCTTGAGAGCTGCCCAAGTTGAAGGGTAGAAACATAAACATTTAGAGTGTAGTCTGACAGTATAGTATAATCATTCAGCAAAATAACAATCATAGGTTCTGCCCTAAGATCCAGAGCCCTCCCACCTTTAGGTTTGGGCTTTTGACTAAGTTTACAGCACCTGGTATGAATTAGTGCCTGTCAAGCTGGCTTCACATTCAATCAGAATGTGAGGTTACCCTACAACAGTCATTCCATTTAAAAAGTATATTCTACAGCTGGAAAGTACAGCCATACACACAGGGCTTGGCTACTCAGTGAGCGTATAAGGTGTACATGTGAATACAGGTGTTTGCAGGTCAGAAAACAGCTTTCAGGAGTTAGTTCTCCTCCCAAGATGTGGATCCTGAGGAGTGAACTCATAGATAAACTTTGAAATCATGTGTATATTTGCAGAGTCATCTCACCAAACCCCTCCATGATGATTTTCAAGTAATAATTTTCAACAAATGGTATTTAATATTTAAAAAAAAGCAACAAATCAATTCTGTTTCTTGCTATGTTGTCACTTGACAAAGTGTGGCTTATGCACAGGATGCAGATTACAAAATTGTGGATCAGCTTCATATTCACCTCTGAATATACAGATTCATGAATAAACATAAAGTGAGACACATAGAAGCACTTCTTGCTGTGACAAACATAGAAGCAAGAAAGGAAAAGGTGAGAGGAAAGTTGGAGCAAATTGTCTTTAAAAAATTAACCAGGATTGTAGCACAAGGAATTCTAATTATATGAAGCTTTAGAACCTAGAGTGTATGTCCTTTGAAAGTAGTAAACAGACATACAGTCACTCATTTTAAAAATGTTAGATCTCTGCTTATTATTAATTAGTGTGCACATTTAATTTGAAAAATTCTAGTAGACCAATGAGTTTATATTTAGAAGCAAATAACCAAAAATCAAATTGATACACGGCATGCTTTCTATAGCAGGCTTACTTTAATAGTAGGATCATGAGTTTATTATAGAGATATAAATTACATATCAATGATTATAACAATTTTTAAAAATACTTCACATTTTACTACTATTAGTGGTAATTCCTCTTTTATTCACAGGCATATCCAAATGCCAAAGAATTATTTATTTAAGTAATTGCTAGAGAACACATTAGCATATAGTTATTAAAATATTAATACTAATAACTCATTTTACCTAAAGAAATGAGTGATTATACTAATGAGTAGTGTTAAACCTGTTCACATGATAAATTAACTCTGCATAATGTGAATTGTAGATTTTCCAATAAATTATTTCAGTTTGTAAGACTTTACTGAAACAATGTAGGAACAATGCTATGAAAACCTCACCTACAGTGTAATAAGAATGACAGACTGCACTATGAATCTGATTTACAAGAATGAACTGAATGCGGTAACCTTGAGAAGAGGGTAAAACAAATTGAAATGCGAGACAATCTAAAGTCAAGAGACTGTTGTCTGCACATAGCTATATATATTTAAATGTGTACACTACATAAAACACATTGAACAAATATGTAAGCTTGTGTTAAAATAATGGATTCCATTTAAACCAATGTACCTGAAAATATCTAATTTGGCACTAGCAAAAAAAATAAGTAAACTGGGTGTTAGTTCTTCAGGAATATGTACATTTCATTTTGCAGTATAAAGTTATTGCTGTTAGATAACATTTCTAAATTCCTTTGCATGAGGTTTGGCTATAACTAATGGAGTGGATAGTAGAAATAAGCACTAATTGACTGACATCTCTTTAAATCCCTCTTTACTCTATCATAATCTTTGTCTGTGTGGCCAGTGCAGAGTGATCCTGAAATGCATGCTTGGAACACAGCAGAGTTTCTATTGGGCTCACTGCTTTAACATGTGGATAATGTGTGAATATAAAGTCTGTTTATTTGCCAGTAAATGATTTCCATGTGACTGTTGTAATTCAATGAAACTCAGTGACTACACATATCATTGTGTTTTTACCAAACCGAATTTTTCCTCTTGTAAATTTCTTAAGTGTTGAAAGGATTGAACAAAAGAAGCATGTATCATTGACATGCATACTGCTAGTTGAATGAATGTGTGTGTATTCACCTTGAGTTACATAATGAATTCAAAAGTTTTTCATATATGATCAAATTTGACCATGAAAAAATAATTGTGAAGCCTTGGTAAACGTACTGTAGAGGCAGATTCCAGAGAATTATGGGGATGGGGTGATTTAATTCTTGTGGCCAGAGAATTCAGCAATTCTTAACCTAGGATTTGAAGGCTCTATTGTATTATTATTATACATACATGAGAGCTGGAGAGAAAGTAAGCACTCCTCTCTACGTGAGTAAGACTGAATTAGTAATAGCAAATAGTATGAGGATGCAATCATGATCAATAGCAGTCTCACCCTCAGAGATACACGGAAAGCTGATGCATGTAATACATTCAGAGAACAGGGCTTATGTGTTCTCATAAGTGTGAGATGTAAGGCAGAGTCAAGCTTCACGTAACGTTTTTTCGTCCCACCAGTAAAGCAATAGAAAACATTCTGGAGAAAGCAAAGAACAACAAATACTTTCTGGGCCAGATTTCAGGCTTTAAACATGCAAATAATTTTAAGGAAGCTGCCTTGAAAATAAGATATATGAGATTTTCAAAAGATGAAAATGAATGCAGATGAGGAGTAAGAATTTCTGGGAAGCAATAACAAATTTATGAAAGAAACAACAGATAAGGGACCCCCTGAATTCATAAGGATGTGACGGTATCAACCTTAAGGATACCCATATTTTTGCTGATTCTCTCCAAATTGAAAATAGGCAGAGAAGCTAAAATTAGCATTTTAATAAATTGTGTAGTGTATGAGTGACTATATTCTCCTCTCTTTTTATTTGTCAAACAAATCCTGGTTCTAAAGCTAACGTAGAGAGCAGAGGAAGTGCATAGGTGAGAGGCTATAATTCCAGAAAATGGCTGCAGGAGTATTTATGGTTTCTTCATGTACTCCTCTTGAATATTGTCATTTCTCCCCCTCCATGCAGGCTGGCCTCTGTTCTGAACTGTGGGTGATGCTGGATTGCTGCTATGTGTCTCAAACTGCACGATAAGCAAAGTATCGCGGGAGTCGTCTCTCTGGCAGGCTGTTTCCTCTCCTCTTTCCTCTTATCCTTTTTCTTCTTTTATTCCCCATCTCTCTCCTCGTTCTCACAAGCCTATACGTTGGAATCCATTTCGCTGTCAAATCGTGAAGAAGCCTGTGCTAGCTCTCACAGAGATATCATGTAGAAACCCAGGTTTAAATTAACAGAGGCACGGCACACATCAGCTTCTAACAGAAACTTTAGGGGTCTTAATAGGGCCAGGCTTTAGGGCATTTCACTCACTATCCTTTGATTTTTGGTTTTGTGTCCTTGAATATTAAATAATACTCAAGACAAAGGGACTGTCTCTACCTCTCCCACGTCAAATTCGAGACTCACAGAATTCACAAATGTAAGCCAAGGTTTATTACTCCATGAGACTCAGTAAAGACTGTTTCATTCTGCTCTTAATACATAGTGTGATACAGGTTAGATTTTTCTTTCCTTACTTCATCTGAATTTTAAAGTAATAAGAAATTTTGTGCTCAGTGGTGAGCTTCACAAAACTAAGCCTTTTATTGTTGCTTAGTAAGCCACCTTTTCATCCTTATAAATATAAAAATTTAACATCTGCCTTAAAAGTCATGAGAAATTATCACCTTTGATTCTTCATTATTATTTTCATGATATATTAGTTATCTGTCGACAGATAACAGATCACCAAAAATATTCTCTCATGATTCCTGTAGGTTGTAAGCATACAGGAATGTGTGGCTCAGAGGAATATGAGCCATAATTCACATAGACTTTCTGATAACTATAGAAAAGCTGACGGAAAGCAACAAGCTCATCAAAGGCTTGACTGCTGAAGAATTCAGCAGCAAACCTTCTGAGACGAACTGAGCAAACATATCTGCTTCTACTAGTAGAATGTATTTCAGCTCATTTACTAAGTGCTATCAATAAATAAACAAGTATAATAAAATAATAAAATATTCTAACTCTGCCAGTGTCTGATCCTGTGTGTTTTCTATTGAAGAGCTTCTCAGGTCAGAGCCAACATGGACAAATTACCTCTTGATTAATTTAGAAGTGTGGGGAACTAATTTACATCTGTAATATTCCTTTACTTTCCATGTATTATAATCTAATCAAGTAAATGACATCTGTCACCTTTCGAATATTTTATTTATTAGAAGCTATTAAAGGTTATATCAAAACTCAAGGGGAGTATATGATACAAAAGCAAGTCTACTTAATTATAATGTAAGGATTGAGAAAAAATTGATCTAGTGTACAACCTAATTATATTTCATAAGCCAAAATATATTTGAAAGACATCTAATGATGGAAAAATTATTTAATTTGTATTGAAAGAAGAACGGTTTTTAATAAAGAGGGCATTATAATTACATCAGAAGTTACTTTACTAGTCTTAGCAACAATACAGAAGTGATAAAATATGACATTTAAACGGAGAGACACAATACCTTAGAAGAGTAAAGCGAATTACTGAGTAATAATAAAGTTATCTTTCGTTATCTTGGACCTATTACAACAGAAAATACACTGAAATTGTCTCATTGGATGAAGAGTAAAATAAATAAGCCCAGAACAATTTTGCATGGCCCAATGTTCTCTACTGCAATGAAAGCGCTTCTCTCTCAGCCTGAGCTACACCTTTAAGTCCAATTTATTGCTATCAGCTTAGCCTCGATTAAGAAAGACATTCAACCAAGTGTAGGGCTGAAAGACCATCCTATTACCATACTTCAACATTTTGGCAACAGAATTACAGACAATGAAACTATCTCTTCTTTGTTCTTCTTTGCTGAGACATCATGTAGAAAATTAGGAATCTTATTATTTTTGAAAGATATGTCTATGTGGTTGAGACAGCTAAGGATCTTTCCTCCGTATCTGATAAATACAAATCATATTTGTAAGGGCAGTTTGTACCTCCTAGACTTACACTGATTGCACTGAAAACAATGTCATTGTTCAATGCTTTATAAAAAAACAAACACAAAAACATACATCACCTGCCCAGTAGCAAAGGTTTATCAGAATTTTCCTATTTCATTCTGTGTAATTTATAATTGATGGCAAATTCAGTGAACTCTGAAGCTCCAGCTGTTTAAGAGCACTTTTGCATTTCTTCAGGGCTAGGTTGGTATACCATTGCTTTTGATAAAGGGTACCATCCTATTTGTTCTTGGTGTCATATTAATTGTTGTAAAACACATATCCCCATGAGTATGGTTTGAGAACATCCAATATTTCACATAAGATGCTTCTGATAAAAGTTGATTATTTATTATTCAGGAATCTCCCAATTTAGAAAAATATAACAGAAATGGTATCACAAAAACAAATTTTGTTCGAAAAAATGAACAGATTTTATATTCCTTTCCTATTAGATATTTTACATTTTGGGAAAATGTATATGTCTGTGTCTGAGGATATGTATATGACACACAGTGATGTACATGCTGCAGTAGATGAGTAGAGTTGAAAGAACAATGTTTGAGGATCTCTTTCTTGTATTATGTGGGGTCCTAGAAAAGAAATAACAATGTTAGCATTGACGTCAAGAACATGCACCCACTCTGCCACTTTTCCCAATCAAGGACTTGATTACTGGTAATGACTTCTAATAATTTTCTGTTAATATATGGCTATAGTAATTTAGAGTGGAGCTAGATTACTTTATTTTATGATTAAGAGCATATTGCCCACATATTATGAAGCAATTTGTGTACTACTAAGTAACCACCTATTTCTTTTCTTTTTTTCTGCTTTCTTTATTTTTTTAATTTTATTTTCATTTAAAAATGTTATCTCCATCAATGTATTCCCCTGCTCCCCTTCCTCTCCCCCCTCCCAATACCTCCCAGCCAGCCCTCAGCCTTCACCCATTCCCTCCCCCAAAAGGGCAAGAAGTCCCAAGGTGGGCCAACCCAGCACGGCAATCCACTCCAGGCAAATTCACACAACCAATTCACACAACCCAAAGTCAGTGCTGGGCTGGGTGTTTCTCATAGGAAATGAGCTCCAAGGTGTCAGCCCATGAACAGGAACACAGTCTGATTCCACCCATCGTGGCTCCATACACTGCTCATGCCTGTCAAAAGCCATCCACCACTGAAGGCCCAGCTCCCCCTTCTGATGTATCTCCAGTGGCAATTACCTACTCAGAGAGCTCCCCAAAGCTCCTGCTAGCCATCACCTTGGGAACCTCCCTCATAATCCCTATCCCCCTACTCATACAGACTTTTCACCCCTACTCTCAACTAGACCAGGAGCTCTGCCCAGGGCTCAGCAATGGATCTCTGCCTACACCTCCATTCCCTGTTGGATGTAGGTTCTGGGATGATACCTAAAGTGTTCAATTATTTGATTATAGGGGAGGTCCCATTTAGGCACCCCCTCCATCATTGTTTGGAGACTTGCCCAGGGACATTCTGAAAGTTTCTTAGCATTTCTGTGGCACACAGTCTCTTTCCAACTCTACATTGGCATCCTATATTGAGATATCCATCTCTATCTCCCTCTTTGCTTCTCTCACTCAACCATCTTCCTATTTCAAAATTTGTTCCCAACTCTTCTTGGTTGTGACTTGTTATGATCCCAATTTGCTAAGGAGATCTTATCTATTTTCCATTCCTAGGGAAAGCCCTGGATGTCTCTCGTAAGTTTCTTCTAATCCCAGGATGTTCAGGGTTTGTCGTTTGCAGCTTGGGTATTCTTTGATTTTTGTCTAAAATCCACTTATTAGTGAGTATGTCCCATGTCTATCTTTCTGGTCTTGTGATACTTCACTCAGGAGGATATTCTTCCAGTCTATCCATTTACCTGAATATTTTAGGATGTCTTTTTTTTTTTTTTAAACTGCTGAGTAGTACTCCATTGTGTAGATGTATCACAGTTTGTTAATCCATTTTTCAGTTGAGAGGCATCTAGATTGTTTACAGTTTCTTGCTATTATGACTAATGCTGCTATGGACAGAGTTGAGATAATGCATTTGGGGTAGGAATGTGCATCTTTTGGGTATATGCCCAATAGTGGTATTGCTGGATCCTTAGAGAGATTGATTCCCTGTTTTCTGAGGAATAGCCATACTGTATTCCAGAGTGGAGTGGCTGTACAAGTTTACACTCCCACCAACAATGGAGGAGTGTTCCCCTTGTTCTGCATCCTCTCCAGCATAGGCTGTCATCTATGTTTTGAACTTAGCCATTCTGATAGGTGTAAGGTGGTATCCCAAAGTTGTTTTAATTTGCCTTTCTCTGATCTTTCATAATTCAAAAATAGAAACATCCTTTCCTTTTTTTACCCTAGCAATAAGTCTTACACTCCCTTTTAGAGGATTGGAAATGTCATGCAAGAAGCCTGTATTTTATTTATTGCATGTAGCTTTAAAGCAAATTAATCTTTCTACAGAAGAGATTCTTTTATTTTTCAACAAAAGTTAGACTGTTTTATTGATACTTGCTCTTGTATCCCAGAAAGTCTTGTAAGTTTCAATATTTTTGTCAACTATGTGTCTTTCTGCATCTTACCTTAATAGTACTTTTTCACAATTTCATACAATATTTTGATCACATTCACTGTTTTCTTTCAATTCTTGTATATTTTACCTCCAACTCCTTACTTACTCAAGATTATGTCTTTTTTTCATTTATCTTATTCTCTTTTAGAATATTTTTTATTTAAAAGTATTTTTTTACATAATAATCAATGTACCCACTTCTTTCCCTGTTCCTAGTCACTCCACAGCTTCTCACCACCCCATGTTCCCATATACTTTTTAGAGAGGATGTAGACTCATAGGAAATTTAGTCCAGTTTGGCATATCAAGTTGAGGTAGAATCAAGTCCTTTCACTCATTACCAAGGCTTAGCAAGGTATCCTTCCGTAGGAAATGAGCTACAAAATGCCAGTTCATTCATTAGGGATAAAATCTGGTCCCACTGCCAGGGGCCCAACAGACATCCCAAGCCACAAAACTGTCGTTCAAATCTAGAGGGCCCAGTGTGGTCCCAGGCAGGATCCAAAGCAATGAGTCGGTTATCTCCCAGTAGCTAAGATCAGCTGTTTCTGTTGGTTTTCTCATTATAAAATGACCCCTTTGCCCATGTAAATCTCTCTTCCTTCTCTTCAACTAGATTGGGAGCTGGACTCAAACCTGATTCCAGTTGAATCTCTGCATCTGCTTCCATCAGAGGCTGCATAATGGTTCTAAGATGACAATCAAGGTGGTCGGGTCATCAATTTGATTATAGGAGAAGGCCAGCACAGACACCCTATCCATTATTGTTTAGAGTCTTAGCAGCGGTCATGTTTGTAGATACTGGGGAATTTCCTTAGCACCAGCTTTTTCCTAAACCCCCAAATGGCTCACTCTATCAAGATGTCTATTTTGTTCTTCCCCTTCACCGTCCTTCCCTTAGTTCAACCATCCCATTCCCTTATGTTCTCTTACCACAAACCTTTCCCCTTTCCCCATTAATGTCTCAATTTAGTCAAGATACCTTATTTTTTTTTTCCTTCCCAGTGGTATCCATCAATGTCCCTGTTAGGTTTCTTCTTGTTATCTACCTGCCTAGGATCTGTGGTTTTTAGCCTGGTTATCCTTTGCTTTAGATTTAAAATACACTTGTGAGTGAGTACATACTGTGTTTGTCTCTCTGGATCTGTGTTACCTCACTCAGAATGGTGTCTTCTAGTTCTAGTTCATTTGCCTGCCAACTTTAGTATATCATTCTTTTCTTCACTGCCAATATTTATACTCTACTGTGTAAATGTACCACTTTTTTGTTTTGTTTTTTGTTGAGGAGTGTCTATGTTGTTTCCAGATTCTGGCTATTACAAATAATGCTGCTAAGAACATAGTTGAACAAATGTCTTTGAGGTATAATTGTGCACTCTTTAGTTATATGTTCAAGAGGATTTTGCAGGATCATAAGGTACATTGATTTCCAGTTTTCAGTAAACCATCAAACTAATTTCTAAAGTTGTTGTACAAGTATACATTTCCTCCAGAAATGAAGGAGTGTTTCTTTTATTCTGTATCACCTGCAGCATAGGCTGTCACCAATATTTTTGATCTTAGCCATTCTGACACATATACTATAGTATCTCTGTGATGTTTTAATTTGCATTTCCTTGATGGCTAAGAATGTTGAGCAATTCTTTAAGAATATTAAAGCCATTTGCAATTCTTCTGTTGAGAATTCTCCGTTTATCTCCTTAGCTAATTTTTAAATTGTATTATCTGGGTTTTTTGACCTCTATTTTCTTGAGTGTTACATATTTCAGAGATTAGCCCTCAGTCAGATCTAGTTGGTGAAGATCTTTTCCCATTCTGTAGGCTTTTAAGTTGACTATTGACCATGGAAGCTTCTCAGTTTCAGGAGGTCCCATTTATTAATTTTGCTTTCAGTGTCTGTGCTACTGGTATTACAGTTGTGTAGTGCTCTCCTATGCCAGGGCATTTAAGGCCATTTCCTACTTTCTTTTCTTTTTCTTTATAATTACTTTCTTTCCATATAATTTATTATTACTTCTCCATCCTGACCATAGTTTCCCCTTCCACCTCCCACCTTAGTTTCCTTCTCACAGCTTCTACCCAACACGTCCTCCCCATCCACTCCTCTTCTGTTTCAGTTCAGAAAAGAGCAGGCCTCCCTTGATATGAACCAAACACGGCACATATCAAGTTTCAGTAAGACTATGAACAACTCTTGTTTTAAGATTGGACAAGACAACCCAAGGAATAGGGTCCCAAGAGCCAGCAAAAGAGTCAGAGACAGCCCCCTTGTTCCCACTGTTAGGAGTCCCACGGGAGACCAACCTAAGCAATTGTTACATACAGAGAGAGTGCCAAGGACATATCAGGTTTAATTTAACAGGTTTTATGTTGAAATCTTTGATCCATTTGGACTCAAGTTTTCAGCAGGGTTATAGATATGGATCTATCTGCATTCTTCTACATGATACCACCCAGTTATGCCAGCACCATTTGTTGAAGATGCTTTCTTTTTTACATTGTATATTTTCAGCATTTTTGTCAAAAATTAGGTGTTCTTAGGTGTCAGTATGTTCAATTTGATTCCATTGATATGTATGTCTACTTTTATGCTAATGCAGAGCTGCTTTTATTATTATACCTCTGTAGTAGAGCTTGAAATCAGGGATGGTACTTGAAATCAACTAGAAGTTCTGTAATTGAACAGGATTGTTTTTGCTATTCTGAGTTTTTTACTTTTTCATATTAAGTTGATTATTGTTCCCTCAAGGTCTGTGAATAATTGGGTTCGAATATGGATATGGATTGCATTGCATCTGTAGACTGATTTTGGTAAAATTGCCACTTTTACATTTTTTAAGACCATTTATTATTTGTATATTGGAGATTTTGAGTTAATCGTGTACCCTGTAATCTTGCTGAAGGTGTTTATCAGCTGTAGGAGTTCCATGGTATAATTTTACGTATATGATCATATCATTTGAAAATGAATGTTTGACTTTTTCCTTTCCAATTTTTATCCTCTTGATATCTTCTTTTTGTCTTTTTTTTGTTCTAGCTGGAAATTCTAATACTATATAGACTAGATATGGAGAAAATTTACAGCCTTGTCTTGTTCCTGATTTCAGTGGGATTGTATTGACTGTCTCACCATTAAGTTTGATGTTGGTTGTCAGCTTGCTGTATATCGTCTTTATTATATTTAGATATGTTCTTTGAATCCCTGATCATTGCAAAACCTTTATCATGAACAGGTGTTGGATTTTTTTTTTCCAAAGGCTTTTTCAACATCTAATGAGATAATCATGTGATTTTTTTTTCTCTTCAGATAATTTATATGGTGGATGACTTTCAAAGATTTACATATATTGAGCCATCCTTGTGTCTCTGGGAAGAAGCTTACTTGATCATGGTACATGATTTTTTAAAATATGTTCTTGGATTTGGTTTGTCAGTGTTTATTTTGTATTTTGCACCAATGTTTATTAGGAGATTGTTTATAATTCTCTTTCAATTTTACATCTTTGTGTGGTTTGGATATCAGGGTGACTGTAGCCTCATTAAGAAATGACAATGTTCCTTCTGTTTCAATTCTGTGGGATAATTTGAATAGTAATGGTATTAGTTCTTCTTTGAAATTCTGGTAAGACTCTGCCCCTGTGATTATTTTGGCTGGGAGACTTTTAATAACTACTTCTATTTCTTTAAGAGGCTATAGGTTATTTAAGTCATTTATCTGGTATTAATTTAACTTTGGTAAGGGGAACCTATACAGAAAAATGTCCAGTTCCTTTAGGTTTTCTAATTTTTTGGGCTGTAGGTTTTTGAAGTATGGCATAATGTTTCTCTGGATTTCTTTACTGTCTGTTATGTCCCCCTTTTGGTTTCTGATTTTGTTAATTTAGATATTTTTCTTTGCCTTTTATTCAGTTTGAATTAGGATTTGTCAGTTTTGTTGATTTTCTCAAAGAACCAAGAGTTTGTTTCACTGATTCTTTGTATGTTCTCATTGTTTCAATTTTATTGCTTTCAGCCATGAGTTTCTTTCCTGCCTTTCACTCCTTCTGGGAAAGTTTGCTTTTTGTTGTTGTTATTGAGCTTTCAGATGTGCTGTTTTCTACCTTGTGTGAAGTTTCTCCAAATTCTTCATGTAAGCACTTAGTGTTATGAACATTCCTCTTAGCACTGCTTTCATTGTGTCCCATAAGTTTGGGTATGTTAATATTCATTTTCATTGAATTCTGGGAAGTCTTTAATTTCTTTCTTTATTTCTTCTTTGACTCAAAGGTTTCCATGAGTTTGCAGGCTTTCTGTAGTTCGTGTCTTTGTTGATCTCTAACTTTAGGCCACTGTGGTCTGATAGAACACAATGGGTTCTCCCAATTTCTTTGAATATATTCATATTTGATTTATGACTGAGTAAGTGCTCAATTTTAGAGAAGGTTCTTTGGGGTGCCAAGAAGGTTCTTTTGTGTTTGAGTATAAAGTTCTAATCTGTTAAGATCATTTGAGTCATAGCATCTGTTAGATCCCTTACTTCTATGTTAAATTTCTGTCTGGTAGACTGTTCCTGGGGAGAGTTGAGTGTTTATGTCTCCCTCTCTTCTTGTGTACAGTTTGATGTATAGTTAAAGCTTTAGCAATTTTTATTTACATATGAAGGTGCCATTGCATTTGGGATTGAGTTTTTATCTTCATGGATTTTTTTTTTCTGAGAAGAATATGTAATATTCCATTGGATCTCTTTTGATTGATTTAATTTGAAGTTGGTTTTGTTAGATATTAGGATAGCTGTACTAGCCTGGTTCTTAAATCATTTAGACTGGAAAGTCTTTTTCCAACATTTTATTCTGAATTAGTTTCTGTCTTTGAAGTTGAGGTATGTTTCTTGAATACAGCAGAAGGATAGATCATGTATTGGTATTCATTCTGTTATGTTAGCCTGTGTCTTTTTATAGGTGAATTGAATCCATTGATATTAAGTATCGTTAATGATTAGTCGTTTTTTAATTCCTGGGGGGATTTTTGGTGGTATTGTGTGTGTGTGTGTGTGTGTGTGTGTGTGTGTGTGTGTGTGTGTGTGTGTGTGTCCCTTCATACGAATTTCCTAATGTTTATTTATTACTTCTATTTTCATGGATGTATGTAACTTTCTTCGCTTAGATGTTTCTCTCTAGTGCTTTCTGTAGAGCTGAATTTGTGGATAGGTATTCTTTAAATCTATTTTTTTTGTCAAGGAATATCTTGTTTTATTTTGTCTATGGTGACTGAGAGTTTTGCTGGGTATAGTAGTCTGTGTTGGCATCATTTGTCCATGACTTGTTGACTTTCCTCTTCACCATCATTCTGATCTATCAGCATTTTCTAAAGTTACTTGGAGTTTTTCATTGCAGCTCTTAATATCATTTTTTAATTCTGTACATTTAATCATTTGGTTATTATGTGGATAGTTTTTGGGAGGAGTCTTGTCTGTTCAGTGTTCTTGTATCTTTATAGATATTTCCTTCATTAAGTTGGGAAAGTTTTCATTTATGATTTTATTAAATATATTATCTGTGCCATTTAGCTGGTATTTTTATTCTTATTCTTATATTCCTATTATTCTAAGGTTTAGTCTTCCCATGGTGTTCCAGATTTTCTATATGTTTTGTGTTATGGCATTCTTGACTTTACTGTTTTCTTTGACTGATGAATCTATTACCTCTATTGTATCATCCATACCCAAGATTCTCTTGGGAAGAGATTCTTTATGGTACTTTTTTGTTAAAATTCCTTTATTTTATGGATTATTATAGTGCTACTATTTTGGGTACTGAAATTAATTTTTTGATGATTTCATAAAACCTATTTTTCCTACTCTTTTTATATTCAAATATTTTCTGAATTATTTCCCTTTCCTCTATATTCATATTTGTGTTTTTTAAAAAACTTTTTAACATTTAAAACTCATTAAGACTAATTGTGCTACTCAAATATTCTTGGAAGTGTGACCTACCAGTGGAGTGAAATAAGGGGCTACATTCATAGGGAACACTGACTCCTTCTCTTCTAGTGGCTAGCTACCAATTGTTGATACCACCTTAGGGAGGATGGAAGTTTTTGAAATTTGGTTTGGCTTTGATATTTTGTACACGTCTTAGGCATGATGTCATAGCCACTATAATTTCATTTTATTCATATGCCCTATTGTATGTAGAAATCATTATTTCCTTGTAATCAGTGACAGTTCATAGCCATTACATTTTTTCCCTAATTCTGCAAAAAAATTTTGTAAAATCTAATATATATATATAACAGTTAAGGTTGAGATTTTTATCTTTTATTTTCTGTATCTTGGTCAGTTGTGGATCTCTGTGTTAATCAACACCTACAGCAAATAATAGCATTTCTAGTGAAGGTTTAGAAAAGTATTTTAATAATGAATCACTAAGAGTTATTTTAATGCCATTTACACTTTAAAATGTAGTAGTTACTTTTGAAATTAGTAACTCTAAAGTCAAAAGTGACTTTATATTTCAATCACAGAGGTTAAAACTGGTTTATATTACTTATTTGCTTTTCTCTGCCTTGCTATCAACTGGCAAGTACTATCTGCACTCTCAACTTAAACAGAATAGAAAACTTTCTTTGCTATATTAGCCAGGAAGGATTAGATGAGCATTGACTTTTAATATGTGTTATATTAGATGTCACATATCATACTTGAGATGAGTATGCGCTGTTGTCATAGTCAATTTATGCTTCTAATATGGTTATCATGTAGTATGACAAATAGGTAAAAACAGATGTCTATAACCATGTAAAATTCCTTACAACGGCATCTGAAATCCAAGACATGTTGAAAACTCCTGTGTCAACTAGCTCATGAGAACTTAGATAATATGGAATGCTTTTCTCTACACTATAAATAGCATTTGTTAATAAAGGGACTGTTTGAGCCTGTGGCAGGCATCTGAGAAGGAGACTGGAAATCTGAGCACAGATACAAGGGAAGGAGGGAGGAGCCAAGAAAGATGAGGTCCAGCTACTCAAGAAGATAAATGAAAGAAAAAGAAGTAAGCTATGGGCCACATGGAAAGACAGATTAATTAAAATGGGTTAAGTTAAGATGCAAAAGCTAGCTAGCAATATGCCTAAGCCATAGGCTAAGCAACATGTAATTAATAAAAGCATCTGAGTCATTTTGGGGGGCAAAGCCCAATGTGATACCACAAACCCCCACATAAAGCCTAAATAAAAGCTTTAAAAAATGTTCTAAATCACAAAAACAACCAAAAGCAGCTTCTCTGCTTGTGTCCCTCATGGGCAATTGTACAGAGGTGACACAGGCTGGCTTGAATTGCAAAAATGGTGGACTTGAGTCAGGCAGCTTAAGCTACAAGAAGACAGACTCTCAAAGTCTGGCAGGAACCTCATTATAAACCAAAGCTGCATATAATAAATTTAAACTTTCTGTTCATACAGATAAAAAGGAGACAGAGTCAAAAATGGCTTTTTCTTTAGTCATCTGTGTTTGCTGGCAGCAAGCAGATGTGCAGCTTCTTTAAATGAGGCTTCCTGACTCAGCCTTAGCAGCAAAATCTGTGTGGCTCTAATAGGCCCTGATGCCAAATACTTAAATAAAGTTCATGAGCAATGGGCTGCAGTGCTCTACTTGGTTGCAGTGTGCACCCTAAGATTCCCCAAAGTTGGGGTGGTAAATTGCTCCAAGATATTTAATACTGCTTCCCACAACTGAAAAGGTAATTGTGTGTCTGCTATCTCCACCATGTTGAAAAACCAAGTGGGGCAGAGCCAGAATTCAAAACAGTGCTTTATAATCTATCATTTTAAAAATAATCCAGGTTAAAAAAGACACATAATAAAACAGACTCAGATAGAGACCACCTCTAAACTGGTTACAGTATGAATAAAATGTACATAGGATTCAGAGAGAAAAGAAAAAGATAGAATTGTTCCTTTAAAAATAGAGGAACAAAAATATAATAAGCCACATAAAGATAAAAATACACAGAATCTAGATTATATTTATTATTGTGTTTTCTTTTGATTTTTAGCTATTAATGAGCTAGCTGCAAAAAGACATTTGATAATAAAGGCTTCTAAGTTAAACAATATATATATATATATTAAAAGTATCTTGGCTTTAAAATTTAGGTTTAACAATATGTTACTTTAAAAAAGAGGTTGTGTTTTTCCTTCCACAGAAGATGAGAACCTGTAGATTACTTTCAGGCTAACATACTTTGATCAAAAAAGAATCCTTAAAAAAGATCTCTGATGAGAAGAGATGTTCACATCAGTTTCCAGGCTGCCAACTAAGATGATCTATCCTCAAAACCCACATAAGATTCCCAGTACCCCTCAATCACCAAAAGAAATAAAAAGCTATGCCCAAATTTCTAAAATATTCTTTATAAATGGTTAATGATCATAGTAAATCTCTTTCTAAAAATAGAGAAATGATATAAAAATAATTAAAAGATAGATTATTAAATTTATTTTAGTTCTAGAAAACAGCTATTAATCTCAAAATATTTTACATTAATATAGATTTTTGGTTTATTGATACAAATTTAAGGTTAATTTTATTATACTATATATATTTCTACTCTTGTTTAAGATATTATGTTTATACAATTCTATTGCACAAATAAATGAAACTCAGGGATAGATCTCTGAGAAAGTCAGAGATATTAGAGAGAGTAAACACCACAGTCAGATCTTACCCAGCTGTCTTCCAGCTTCTTCAGCCTGGTTTCTCTTGGCCTCTTCTAGCCCTCTGTCTTTCTACACTTGCCTTAAATACTCTCTTTGCCCAGTTAAGGCATGGTCCCACCACTGCCTGCCTGCATGAGAGCCTGGAACTCCTGTAAACTAAGATGACCTCAAACTCAGTTTGGATTGAGGGCATAGGCCACCACTCCCAGGATACTCCCTGTTCTGGGATTAAAGGTGTGAATCACCACTCTCTAATCTTCCTAAACTGACTATTGTTAGATCCCTTTTTTATCACTGAAACTTTTGGAGCTTTTACTAAATCCTCACACAATTCATTTAAATTATAATATATAATTTAAAATGCTGATTAATAGTCATCTACAAAATCTAAACTTATAGTCATGTTAGTTAGGTTTTTAAGTATGTAAAGATATATTTAAATTAAATAGATAATCTTCAAACACTTAAAAAATTACAAAATATGACCTTTAAAATATTTTAAAAACTTAGACTTTTCTAGACAGTAAGACAGGTCTATTCCTGACAATACCAATCTAC
Source organism: Phyllotis vaccarum (assembly GCA_033318265.1). Lineage (NCBI taxonomy): Eukaryota > Metazoa > Chordata > Mammalia > Rodentia > Cricetidae > Phyllotis > Phyllotis vaccarum. Next base: position 91,819,954 of record JARWLC010000005.1, on the reverse strand, counting down.
TTCAAAAAAATACTAGGTATCAAAAAGAACTCCATATAAAATTTACTTTCTTTTTGGTGAAGATTAGTTATATAAAAACTATTCTTGCCTCAACTGCCTGAAAGTATGCTATATAACCTAAACATACAAAATCCATAAAAGATAACTAGACTTTGTCAAAACAAGCCAAGATGGTCCTTCAAGTTTCTGCCTCACAGAAAAAAAATAAATAAATAAATAAAATAAAAAAATAAAAAAAATAAAAAACCTGCCAGACATTCTTCAAGACACACAAAAATATGAGACTGACAAACTATGCCAAAATGGGTGAAACAGTCCTTCAAATTCCTTGCTGCACTAAAATGTATGCCAGAGTCTCTAGGCCTATAGGATAAAGATAAATGCCCCACCATTACAAAAGAACTTTGGGAGACTGTCCTGAAAGCCAGATATCAACTGGAAAAGTTACTTACACTTCTGTTTACTTGCATAATATTATATGACATAATATTATATACTTCTACAGTCTCTGATATAGTTAAATATTAGATAGTTATAAATATAGTTTTTCTTAGTTATCATAAAAATATATTAGATATAAAACTTTAGACACAAAAAAGCAATTATAAAATATTTTCTATAATTTTGTTAAATACAAATAGACTTCATATTTTAAGTATATCACTTGCTTGATAGCTATTTTATATATAACTTTGCTATGTTAAAATTAAAACCTTCCTTTTTGATTACAGAAAAGGGAAGTAATGTGGGATGTCTTTCTGTATGCTGTGAATACCATTCATTAATAAAGGGGCTGTTTGGGCCCATGGCTGGCATCTTTGAAGGAGGCGGGAAATCTGAGCATAGATAACATAACGGAGAAAGAGGGCAGGATCAAGAGAGAGGCCATCCAGCCACCCAAGAATCAACATGTAAAGGAACACAGGTAAGCCATGGGACACATGGTGAGACAGATTAATGAAAATGAACTGAGTTAAGATGTAAGAGCTAGGAAGCAATATGCCTGAGCCATAGACCAATCAGCACATAATTATTATAAGCCTTGTGTAATTATTCGAGACCAAGAAGCTATGGGTGGTCCATTTGAGACAGCTGGTCCGGATTTTGGGACTAGTCCAGACCAGAAACTTCTTATTATACTTAGGAAGACAATAATTGACTCTTAAAAGATATCTTCTCAGTTCTGTAGGCATTGCTATGTTTACATACACATTAAATGTGCACATACTACACACACACAAATACAAACACACAAGAGACAGAGAGAGGAGAACAGTATTTTTAAAGATATAAATAAAATATTAGCAAAACATATATTAACCAGATCAATTATCCTTTATCTTATATGATGACTATTATTTTATCAAAATTAATGAAAACAGCTTAACTACATAATAATAAAGCAAACCCAGAAATTTTAAAATATCCTTGAGAATGGACTAGCTTTTAATCAAATGAATAAAGCACACTGACATTTTGTGAATGCATACTATTTCAAAAATACATAATTAAGAAAAAAAGCAAAATTATACACGGGAAGAACTTTCTGGTCAGAATTGACACAGAAGTTTTAAAGTAGGACAAATCAGAGTTTTATGGTTGTGTTGTATTGCTGAAAATAAAGGAGGTGTAGATGAATGATAGACAGGACCTGGTGATACTTAAGTATTTATTAATTATTAATGACAGAGTTACAGTAGTTAGGTCTCATGTTTCTGTACATTTGATTAAAAATAACCCTCAGGAATAATATCCATATTTACTCTAAGAGTAATTAACTTCATCTTTACAGCTGTGAAACATGAGAGTGATAGATATCCTCTCTCCTCAATTACCTGTAAACTGGGGAATTTCTATTCTGGTACAGATGGAGCAGTGAACTGAAGGGTGGTCTTTTGAGAATCTAGCATTAAAATTAGTTTGAAATCAGGAAGAGACCTAAGAGGAAAGAGTGTATGAAGAAACTTTTTATATGAATCAAATTATTTATTATGTTTCTAAAGAATTCAGCTAGCTAAAAGTAACTCATCATGGTATTCAGTACAAACAGCCAGTAGGAGGCCTTAGGCATGTAGGCATCAGAGAATGATGAGGTTAGGCATGAAGATCTTATGGCCATGATATTTGCTGGCAATCACTGTTATCATACAAAAGAATTGTCTGTATTTGTTTTACATTTTAGAAAATAAGTTAGTTCATGAGATCAAATAAAGTGTTTAAATACTTTCATACAACTTTTTAAGAGTTAGAATTTTGTGGTTTATTATTTAAGGGTTATACGACTTTTCAAGTTAAGAATATCCTAATGTAAAACTTTTATAGTATACTTAGCTGCTTTTTCAGGAAAAAAGAAGGTCTTTGGTATTTATATCTCATCACGGATTGAAAAAGAAGGAAGAGTCTTCTTTTGTGTGTGTTTGACCTTTGCATTTTTCCATATGTGTTCAACAGTCATCTTATCCTGAAAGGAGAAGATATTAAAATGCTTTTACATAATGAAACAAAAGTTTGCATCAGTCAAACGCTTTGATTCAAGTTAAGCAGACCGGTGTTTCATAAGCATAAATTTTTGTTGAATGAATCAACAAGCATTTAAAAGCTCAAGTCTAGTTCCCAATTGAAATCTGACTCAACAACCCATATTCTTCAACAACAAATCAGAGCTGACATCCTAAACAGTCCTAAAATTTAGATATCTTTCTTCCAACTTGTAGTTGCCCTCCTGATCTTCAAGAATATTTGAAGCCAAAAGAGTTTATATACATTTAGGATAATTTAAAAGTGAATATCAAAGTCAAATTTTAGGGAAAAATTGTTGATCAATGAAGAATATTTAAAAGCTGCCATGTCGTTTTTAGGAATCATTAGAATCACAACGAGCAACTTGTATTTGCTTTGTAGAGAATGTAATTGTTTGAGCGTTTTATCAACCACATCAAGAAATTTGAGATAATTGTTGCAGCATTTGCTTTTATTCGAGACACATTAGGCATTGCTATAACTTAGTTTATTTATTGAATCAGAAGTCTTGAAATCACTTTGACATTTGGAGAGATTATTCCCTGCAGAGGAGCACCTAACCCAGTTGTGACTTTGGCATGTGGAAATCAGACTTGCCTGGAATGGATGTTCCATGCTGAATTGACCCATCTTGGGACTTCTTACTCTTTTGTGGGAAGGCATGGGGGCATGGGAGGGATGAATGAAGGCTGACTGGGAGGAATTGAGAGGAGGGAAGGGAGGGGGAGCAGGGCAATACATGGATTAAAAAAGACACTTAAAAACTAATAAAATAAGAAAAAACTATAATAGGTGTTTTGTATAAATGAATACTATAAAAGTTTTCACAATTTTCAATAAATGTCATTTAATAGTTTTGGTTATCTTTGAAGCAGGCTCATCATGTGTGCTTAATAATGGCAGAACCTGAAGCTCACCAAGTCAGCTAGAATGGATTGTGAGTGAACTCCAGGCATGCATCCATCTCAACCGTGTTATTTGGAGTTAGGAATTCATGATAAAACAATCATATTTTTATTTGATTTCTAATAATCTATCTCAGATCCTTCCTTTTCCAACTAAGCCATCTCTTCTGAGTTTCTAACAGGGAACAGAAAGGCAATTATTTTTACTTAAAATATTAATTATTTACAGAAGGCATTATATCTTATTTAAGAAGTATAATATTTTGTCCATAAAGCAAGAGAGGGGATTTTGCATATTTACTTCAGAAAACAAAGAGAAGATTAAGGTGAATATACTAAAATTGAGTCCCTTGGCATGGAACAACCATTATCATAAGGAGATTTTAGCTATCATTGTACTCCATGTTTTCTCTGGTGTATTAATTTATCAATGAAAAAGCTACCATACTATTAACAAGGTGGTCAGCCACCAACTCTCCTCCTTCACTCTATCTTTCTTCTGTATTTTTAAAAAGATGCTACATGATTGAATTTTAACCAATAAAATGTGTTGTTCATCCCCCTGTCAACAGACACCCACCTAGCATTTAGGGTACTCTTAGAATTGCATTTTTGTTTAGGTTTAAAGTATTAGATGTGAAATTATCTTTTATGGAGCAATTCTCAAATCCAAATAGAGAGTTCTTAGTTACCACATAGCTGTTGTGTTATGATGAGCAAGTGGACATATCTTCCTGGCCTGATATTAGTAGCATAAAAGTATCCAGCACTGGGTAAGGTCATTGATTGTTTTTCCCCCATATCTTCAGTAAGTGTGAAATATAGAGAGCAAGGAGAAAGTTTCTTTGCCAGTTTGAGATTGATTTCTTTTTCTATCATCTGCATGTAAAGTGTGGTGTGTATTGATCAATAGGATCTTACAATTTAGGTAAGGGAGATGATAATAATAGCTATTGCTTTGGAGACCTCTACAAGGTGGTATCCCATGGCTAGCATTGTAATTTTTGCTTAATAACTTATATATTCTGGATTGATATGATCTATCCATGCTTGAATATTTTGTTAAACTCAGGGAATTTTTTAAAGTTGTATTTTAAACTTAGCTTGCTAACTACTAGGTTTCTGTGATGGCTTGAATGAGAATTGGTTTCTGTAGCCTCATGAATACTTGTTCCCCAATTGGTGGAACTGTTAGAAAGGATTGGGAGGTGTGGCCTCTTTGGAGGGGGTAGACTTTGAATCTCTCTCTTTTTCTCTCTTCTGCTTCATGATCATGGATCATGATATGACTTCTCCTCAACTATTCCCGTGCCTTTCCTGCCTGCTTGCTTGCCTGTTGTCATGCATCATGCCATGATGACCATAGACTGTTATCAGCATACATGAGCCTAATATTGAATGGTTTCTTTCGTAATTTGTTTTGCTCATGGAGACTGATAATTGCAATAAGAAAGTAATAAAGATAGTTTCCATAGAGCTTTTAATCAATCATCAGTTTGTTCAAACAACCTACAATCCCGTCTCCTGCCTCCAGCCTCACCTCACTCATTCCTTCAGCTCTCAGAATTTACCCCATTCCTTTCATTTCACAATTATTGTAGCATCATTTCAATTATTTTTAAAATTTGATTGTAAGTTAGTAGTCTTCTATATCGGTTTTTATACACATCTTTTGTGCTAACCCTCTGCTCTACTGCTTGTTCTCCATAGTCTCACACTTCTCCCTTCTCATGACTTTCTGTATCCCAGTATTGCACCTATCTCCTTTTGTCATACACATATATATACTTACACCTACACCTATATCCATGCCTATACCTATATTATCCATTATACGTTAATGTCCCTCCCCTCAAAATTAATTTGCAGTTTTCCTAGCTTTAACTTGAGCTTTACTTTAAACATAAAAGTCAAAATATACAAAATCAGGATCCACATAAGAGGAAGAACTTATGTCATTTATTTTTCTGTGCCTGAATTACCTCAACCAGTCTGTTTTTCCTGTTCTTTCCATTTACCTGAGCACTCTATTTTTTTTAACAAGAAACTAATATTAAGTTGTATGTATGATCATGTTTATCTTATTTATTCATTTGCTGAGGGCATCTAAGTTGGTTCCATTTGTAGCAATTATGAATAGAGTGGCTGTAAACATGTGTATATGAATTTCTCTGTAGTAGGATATAAAGTCCTTTGGGTATATCCTCATAAGTTATGTAGCAGAGTCATATAAAAGTTCCATTTCTAATTTTTTAAAAAACCTCCAGGCTGATTTCCAAAGTGGATGCATTTATATGTACCCTACCAACAGCCTATAAGAGCTCCCCTATTGCCACAACGATGCCAGCATCTGTCCTCATTTGTGTTCCAAATGATGATGTCCACACTGATGGGTGTGAGATGGAATCCTAAAATCAGTTTAATTTGCATTTCCCTGATGGCTACAGATGTTAAGCATGGTTTTATGTGATTCCTAGCCATTAGGCTTTCTTCCCTTTGGAATTTTCTGTTTCAGTTCACCAGTGGACCCTGTTTCAGTTTGTCTGGTACTCAATCTGGGTCCCAGTTTTACCATAAAAAACAAATTTCTTGCTGACATTTTGTACTGAAACTGTTAAAATCACTGTTTAGCTCTTCACTCTTATTTTCTTCCCTAGCATTTTCTTTTGAGAACCCCAACTTTGATCAGATTCTCAATATTGTCACTGTCGACACTTTGGGTCATACTTTATTTTCACTGTAGGAATGACTTGTGAATACCTCACTTATTGGCACTAAATGCAAGTTAGTTTCTTTTCTGGCCAGTGACAACCACAGATTCCCAAGTCTTCCCTAAGTGATAGGCTGTGGTCAAGCTTTTGCAAAGCCATTAACTTAAACACAATAAGTCTACTCCATGGAAGTCGTATAACAAGTTAGTGTACAAAATTACAATTAATGTGAATTTTAGTGTTTCCTATAAATCTTCTAGGAATTGTAGTCCTGCGGCTGCATTTTATTGTTGGTTTTCTCACTTAATAGTGTACCAGGCAGTCTGTATTCACTAAGTGATCAAATATTTCTATTCATGATGTTTCTACTTGGATGCCTTTGGACTCCAGCAGTGGCTAGGTGATTTCTAGTCTCTGTCATCCCTCACTTTAAATCAAGGCTTCATATTATGTTATCAAATTACGCAAGTATTTTTCAAAATTAAAGATGGTAATTGTTTGAATTGATTATTTGGGATTTAATTCTTAACTCTTACTTCCTTTCTCTATTCTTTTAGATTTGTCTTTGCTAATTTTAATTATGTGTTCTTGTGGATATCACTACAATAGCTTTCAGATGTGATGGAGAACATTCCAAGTGCTGTAGGTGTAGAGTCTGGCATGGCATTTAAAAGACTGACTTTATATATTACACTTATTCCTATTGTAAATCACCAGCACTCAGAGTTTCCCTTTACAGAATTTTAAGAGTGTACATGAACTTGGATAAATTGTCTTTTTAATAGTATCCAGTTCTAAACATTTTATCAAATTTATGATTGTCCTTTGATAAAGGAACTATTCAAAAGTCTCTGTTTGTCATAGCTTACCTTGTTTCAGTTATAAAATGGACCACATGGCATAGATTGTAGCTTGACAGGTTTCTGGCATTCCAACGCTGCAGACCATGCTTCTCCAGCACATTTTACTTTCAATTTTAATGATTCTCAATATTAATGCCTTTCCCTTTGGGCAATTTTGTCTGGGCTTTGGTAAAGAATGAAAATGTCTACAAGGGCAGCCTCTCTAAACAAAATAATTCTTTGGAAAAATATTCCTATTGTGCTACTTCAGAATCAGGAATTCCAATGTGGCTTCTATATTACACCAAGAACAGGAAAATTTGAGATTTACTAGACAAGCCTGAGGCCATTGAGTATAAGAGTTCACTTAATAAACACAGAGAAATTATAATGGTATGGCATAATGGGAAAAGAGCAAGACATCAGGACCTTCCCTTTTGGTAGTATTATGGAGGCAACAGGTCCATATAGTAAAATTAGAAAATTGCAGTATAAAATTTGGTCCTCAAAATCCTTTTCCCAAGGTCAGGCATTTAAATAAGCTTTTCCATTTCAGCAGGTGCTTGAGCAGATTCCTGCTTGCTAAACAGCCATTTTCCTTATTTCTGGCAAAAGAAATTTATGGTACTTAAATTGGCATACGAATGGTGCCTATTGCCAAGGTCAAGGCTACTTCCCTCAATTGCCTCAATTACAACTTTTAAGCCATATGTGAGGTCACTGTCCCTTCTCTCCTTTTAGTCCTGTACACAACTATAGAGTATAACATGCGTAGTCTTTTTGCAATTAAACACTGCTGACAGCCATCTTCATTCACTCTCACATGGTGCCCATCTTCTCTTCCTTCTCTCCTCATGCCAATGCCTCACATCTCTGTAAGACCTGAACCCCCAATGAAACAAGTCAGCAGCACAGTTATGTGTTATGTACTGTAAAACTCCATCTCTTTGGAGTCTAAGACGACGTAAACCCAGGAGTTCAAGAGTAGCACTGGAAATATAGTGAGAACCTGGCTTGACAGGCTGGGGGAGGGGGGAGGTACAAAGAGAAAAAGATGCTCTAGAACAAAGGTCAATCCCATGGTGTAGTCTGGGAGAATCAAAAAACATAAAAGGAGCAAGTGCACCTTTCCCACATTGGCAGGACGCTTCTTTCTTTTGCTGAGAAGCAGAGTGCTTCATCTGTGTTCCTCTGAGAGGACAGTGAAGTTCTGCTTGTGTACAGAAACGATGGGCGTCGCATCACACAGGAGTTCAGGTTAGCAGAAATAAATACTTCGTCTATATTGAATAGCTACAGTTAGAAAAGAGGAACCGGGCAAGTGTCCGTACGGACATTCACTCAGCAAGATTACCACCAGGCTAAAACTAAAAACACACCTAAAAAATGTGCTGAATTAGATCATCATATTTTACCAACTAGAAAACTAAAAGTGTAAAAAGAAGAAGTAAAAGCTATCCAGAACAGGGAGGAAGAAAATGGTCTTACCAATCAACTTCCACTAAAAACAAGTCAAACAGAGCAAAAGACAATGAGCTGTGGAGTAGTTAGAAGCATACCTTTCTCTTCCCAAACTGGAGATTTCTTCCTAGATCACGTTATGATTGCACTGGAAAGATTTTCTGCCTATTACTCCCCATGGTCTTCCTAACTGTGTCCCCTTGAATACGGGGATGGGTCTAGCCTCAATCGAATAGAAAATATCCAGGGTGGGAGACCAGGCAAGTGTAGTTAAGGAGACAAATTAGTTGAGTTAATCAAAAGTGAAATTAAAAAGATGTCTATACTCTAGTAAAATCAAAACTCTTGCAAAAGAAATATAATGCCCATTGTACTCATCCTCTTTTGGTGAGGAAGATCGTTTGGTTCTGCACCTCGGGGAAAATAGACAAAAATTATCCAAATACACAATCATAACTCAAAGAAAAACAAATGTCTTTAGTAAAAGTTATTCTTATTTGGGAATTATTTTCAATATGTAAGTTTCATATATTATAAACAAGAGTTATTCCTCTTTTTAAACAAGTAAGTGTAAAGATTCTTGTTTTAATGGAAAATGTAACATAAAGTGAGTACAAAATGTGTTTTGATATATTTAAAAATGGTTACATGAACTTCATATATCCTTTAAAAGCTTTCTTTAAATACTTACTTAGAATCATTGAAATCAATATGCCCAAGACCTAAAAAATAAGTTGCTTTTGTGACATCTTTTGATTTTTAATCATATTTTTAAATAACCTCAGAATTAATCTTTTTTACTACATATTACATTTCTTTATAGCTTATTGTTATCAAAAGAGTGTCAAATATTATAATGAAGATACCTCCACCTATTTGATTTGGAAGTAATCAGGGTACTTAAAACTCTGCTCTGTTTTCACGTACAGAGTGAGAATACTTTCTATTAAAGACAAATCAGATGAGTTTGAAAACATTACTATGATTTAACAAATCATGGCTTATCTGCTAAAGTTATTACAGTTAAAAAGAAAAAAAGACATTTGTTGAGTGCAGCCTGCGTAGTGTTGTCCTGTTCTGATGCATGTCTGTCCTGATATGACTAGATATGAAGCCCTGGGTTGTCTATACACCAGGAGCCTCACCTTTTGACTGTTCCTGTCATCATCCTTTATCCTCACTTTACTGCACTGTTTCTTAAGTTTTCTGAATCTGTGTTTACATCCCGTTCTTAAGTAAGTCTTTCTGTTTCTTATTCCTAAGAATTTCTTGTTCTTCTAGACTGATCTATTTAAAGAAACCAAGCTGACATTTTATTTCAGTCTATTTAAAACAAATCATTTTAATACATTTGTAATTGTATCAACCATCGATATAACATCTCACCACCAATTATTTTAATGCTTGTAATTTCTTAGCTGATTTATGTCTTATTCTCATGAAATTCCTTCTATGAATACTATCAGTTTTTGAGTGCTGTTACAAAGAAGTTGATTATAGGCTCTTATTATTTTAATTGTTTATATAGTTAATGAAAATTTAGCTTCACAGCAAAGAAATATAACTCACAAAAGGGAGGGTTATTAAGAGTATACAGTATTTTATTAGTAATTTTCACTGGAAAAAGAAAGGGTAGAAAAATAAGTAAAATTATTTTAGAGAATAAAGGATGAAAATAAGTAGTATTCAGCATCATACACCCAAGACATGGAGGATTGATCTAATTTTCTAGTTTAAAATTCTGTAATTGTAATAGCAGGAGGATGAAGATAAGGGCCAGGGAAGGGGCTTTGTCAGCAGCAGAAGCCTTAGTAGTGCCAATCAAGACAATGAGAGCCTAGACTCACTCCATTCTTTCCTGCAAAGCAGATGCTTTAAGCTTTTAACATTCATGTTGAGAATTGGAACAGGTTTGTTTTTGCAAACTTGTATACTTCAAGGATGGTATAATAATGAGAGAAAGAAAATAGAATGCTATATGTTGGACTCCCGCCTATTATCACATAGGCAGCATTAATTGAACTCAGTGAGTTAAGTAAATTACAGGATGAAAAGGCATGTTGGGAAAGTAGCTAGAGGAGAAGAATAAAGGGTAAGCATGATCAAGATACAGGCATGCAAATGTTAATTAATAAAATATTTTAAATTCGTTCAACATTATCTGTGTTTTGAGGCTCAAGTACTCAGAGACGTTGCAATTTCTATGAATTTGGAACTTACACAGAATGCATTATAAAAACACTGGGTTCAAGTAAACTGTCTACTGAATGTAAAATAACTCGATGTGTTAGCATGAAATGAAATGTTTAATTTGTGCCTTGACTTAGAAGGGTAGTAGCAGTAGATTTATATAAATTAGCAGCAACTAATTGCCATACTTCTGTTGGGAAAGCCTCTAGTTATCACACTTGAGCATTTTTCAGACATTTTTATCCCTTACATTTTTTCCTGTGTTCTGTTATGTTCTTTGTACTCTATGCTATGAGAACAATCTTTTTATACAACATATAGTAGTTCCAACACAACAATTCATTGAAGAAAACAAAATTTTAGCTTTCTAAGAAACAATGGATAGACATACAAAATATACCCACTGTATATTATGATTCATCAATAAAAAGAATAAAAGTTAGCTGTTTTGGGGAACATGGATTAGGACTAGATTTACTACAAAGAGATCAGACACAAAATTATATACTACATCGTTTTACTCATTCGTGAAAAATAAGTTGCAGAGTAAAATAATTTTCAGAATCTGAAAACTCTGATGGATAAAAGGCAAATGAATGGCCAATTGCATAGGAAGAATAATGTCTAGTCATCTGTAATGCAATCATATAACTAGAGCTAAAAACTAATTGCATTCTTCAAAACTGTAAAACAAAAGACTTTCTTGATGTTTCCCACATAAATATCAGATATAAATATCAGATAAGCCAATTAATGCAAAATTGATTGGCATCACATATTATATACATAAATTAGAATATCATATTACAATTACCCTCACACAAACATAAAGGTTTTTTTCTGAAAAAAAACAAATGACCTTAGTGTATAGGACAGTAGAGACAGTAGAATTCCTATTAGTGAAGGGTGAGAATAGGAGACAATGTGAAGTACATCTTATAGATAGCAAGCATTCCCAAAAGGTGCCCTGGGCTGAATGTGTTACTTACCTGTACAGCAGATCCTGCTACTCTTTAGGCAGAAGACAGACGATAAACCCAGGTAATGACAAAATTGATACTCTCCCAGATTTCTACGTTATTCCATTTTTACTAGTTTTTGAGAATTTCATATAGTACATTTTGTTTTTATTCATTTCCTGCCACTATTCCTCCAAGATCTGTAGCACTATCCCAACCCAACTGACTTTATGTCTTCTTTTATTCCTTCATGCTCAAACTCATGTTGCTCATATACACTTGGATATTTGGTCTTCACTCAAGGGTGGACTATACACTGTTGCATGAATAAATGAGACTCAGGGATAGATCTCTGAGAAAGTCAGAGATATTAGAGAGAATAAACACCACAGTCAGATCTTACCCAGCTGTCTTACAGTTTCCTCAGTCTGGCTTCCTTTGGCTTCCTCGCACTCTATGCCTGCCTTAAGCTTTAAATACTCTCTTGGTAAATTAAGGCGTGGCCCCACTACTGCTTGCTTGGGAGCTTGAAATTCCTTCTGTAATCGAAAATGACCTCAGCTCAGTTGAGATTAAGGGCATAGGTCACCACTCCCAGGATACTCCCTGTGCTGGGATTAAAGGTGTGAATCACCACTCTCTGATTCTCCTAGACTGACTATGTTTAGATCTCAAGAACTTACAGAGCTTTTATTAATCCCCACACAGACTGTGGATAGATTCCCTCTCATATCTCTGAAACTTCTGAAGCTTTTATTGAATCCCCACAATACACCACAGGCCACAACTGTAAACTGTCTCTCTGTTTCCCAGAAGCTATCAACTACCCATTGCTCCTTTGCTAAGTGTTGGACTTCATGCCCCTCTTCTCTCCATGCTAGGATTTTATCTAACCTAAGTCTTTCCCAGTCTTATGTATATTGTTTTAATTTCTATGAATTAATTCATACCTACAACTGACTATGCATGCTCAGAAAGTACTATTTCCATGTAGACATCCATCATTTGTCTCTGTTAAGTCTCTTTCACCAAGAACATTGAGACTTGGGTGGAAGAAGTGTAATATAAATGCCATATTTGGGAGCAGGCATTCTGCAGTTCCTAACTTTCTTGTTCATCACTGTATTTTTTAAAAATACTCTATGCTAATAGCTGTAAGATGCATTAATTTATAGGCAGCAAATAAGCAATTGGGCATCAGCTTAACACTTTCTTTAACAGAGAGATAGTTGTAGTTTCCTCTCATGGGCCAATAATCTATCTAGCCACAGGTCTTAGATTCCAACAGTAGTGTTAGTTCTAGGTTGCAAACATTTTAGTGGCCCTTAAATACAATAAGAATGTGATTGGTTACTCCCATAACATTCATGTCACCATTGCACCAGTATGCAAGTCTTGACAGTCTGGCCACTGTTTTAGCCCCTTGAATTCATAGCTAGGTAAAACTGTTTAGTTTTTTCTCCTCTAAAAAGCATGCACAGCACTTTCCAGTACTATACCTTAAAGAATGTGTATCCTACTATAGGTATCCCTGCTACCATATTCATACAGAAACATGTTACTGTAGACGTTTCCTAAAATGTATACATATACATATACTGAGCTTAAAAGCTAGACGTCTCAGGATAACAAATACAAATCTCAACTTCAGAAATGGACTGCATCCTGTAAAGTAATTGTTGAATAGGTACACTTAAATCTCAAGACATTACAGATTACTACCCATGCACTTGGTTACTGTCCATAATTCCATGAGAGGACCTTTTTCTAAAGACACAGTACACAGTACACAGATCTTGGAGAAATTAGGTTTGTATTCACCTGAAAACTATATTTTTCCAATGCCCTCTAAATTCATTTACTTCTTATTTAAATAGCCAGGAATATTGACAGTGATAGACTTTTTCACAATTACAAAATTTAATTTTTACAAAGAAATGGAAAACAATCTTCCTGTAATTCCATAATCAAAGACCCTTGTCTTTTCACTGCTCTAGTCTTCTCCTTCTTCCTTGATACCAATTCCATTCTAAAATTAAATCCGTGAACAATGAAGAGAAGTTATACAGGGAGCATACCAGGGACCACACACACCCACACCTTCCATTATTTCAAGTTGGCTCCTCTTAATTCCTGAGAAGCAACTAGATCCCAAAGACATCTTATTTGCTCTTTTATTTTATGGGTACAGACAATCAATATCATAATCTTATGCTTATATAAGAAACACTTCACCAAGTTATCTCTAGAACCCAGTTTTCTCATTTATTATCATTGTTTAGTGTCAGTACCTTATAAAGTTTTCAGAGTACTGCCTCAACAGATGCCAAGTTTTCTACAAGTTCTTCCACTTGTTACAAACAGAACTTTTAGTGCATTGTAATTCGTTACATTCTTTCAAATTATGTTTGTTAAAGCTGTCACTGTTTATCACTAATAATGCAATGCATGTTCAAGACAGCGATTAGAATGGGTAATGTCTGTGTGAAGCTCTTTTCCACCCTACATTACATAATTTTATGGGTTTTTTTCCATAAAAGGAAAGATCTGAAGTAGGAGAGAAGGTTTCCTGTTAATTCCCCAAAATTTTATCTGAGTAAATACAGTGTCAAAATGATGATTAAACTAATCTATTATCTTAAAAAATAAATTAAAATGATACTTTTATTCTATAGTGAAAGATTATGACCTGGCTTTAAAATAGACATAATAGAATGTTAGAATGGTAATTACAATATTTACCTAGTTCCTTTCTTAATATCTAATTTGCACATTACATTTTTTGAAGTTATGGTAATGTTAATTATTTAGAAACTATTTTGAATGTTAATCTTTTTTTTTTTACTTAAGGAAAGTACAAAATTTTAGTATTTGGTTTGCTTTTATTATAAATCTCACAACACTGACACAGGTTTTATATATATATATATATATATATATATATATATATATATATATATATATATAGCCTGCTCATTCCATATAATGTTACTTTTATGTATTTTATGTGTGTGTTTGTGGGTGACCATTGGAAGGAGCTAAAGATTTTTTTTTTATAGAGACTTCTTAAGCTTTGTTTGGCCTCCGTGGTCTTATAATTATGGACCAATTACCAGTGTTAAGTAGCAATTTCCTCTGAGTTTATACATCCATCCTGCAGGGCATCTCTTTAAGAGACTTTCTAATGAGAGGTGAGTCTCTCAGGAATTAAACAATTGAAAAGTTTCTCAAAGTCCTTTAAACTGATGAAATGCACTAGGATCCCCTTTCCAAGCTTATGTAAACCTTAAGAGCTGTAGAGGAGACACTGACTAGAAGAGGCTTGTACCACCAACCTCCTAAAAGAGAGAGACCAATTAAGCTGCCTAGAAGAGGCAAACGTCTATCAAGCTTTCTAAAAAGACAGACATGCCAGGTTGCCTAGAAGAAACAAGAACAATTGCACAAATTTTGGATGATAGATATGCAATATAGCAGATACTGAGCAATTATCTCATTCTCTATTTTTCTTTGTAACTAGGAAGTGATAACAGTCTCATTGTATATTCTGTGAGCATTAATTAAATAAGGTTTTATAAATGCCTTCTTAATTAATTAGCTTTCATATTGCTATGACAAAATTTCTCTAAAGGACACCTTAAATAAAGAAGTGTTTATTTTGACACATGGTTTTAAAGAGTATAACACATTGCAGATCAGCTCAAAGGATGACAAAGTAAAAAAGAAGGGAGAAGAGAGAGGGAGAGAGAGGGGGAAGAATGAAGAGAAAGAGAGAGGAGAGGAAGGAAGAACTGTAAGAGAGTGACACACACACACACACACATGGAGGGAGAGAGAGAGAGAGAGAGAAAGAGAGAGAGAGATGAAACCCATCATGTTCCCAGTGTATGTAATGATGGTATGTACATTTAAGGTAGGGATTTTTTCCCTCCTTAGAGAACCTTCTCTAAAGCCAACACGAAGACACACCTACAAGTATATTTTAATATTATCCTTGGGCTTGTCAACAGTCCAACAAAGTTGACAATAGAAATTGACCTTTACAATACAATAATTTTCACAGACGCCATAGATGTTCTTGGACTCTATCTTATCTAAAAGTTGTATTTCACCTTTGCTTGTGTATGTAAATATTGTTTTTTAATGGAACTAAGCCATTTGTATATGCACTAATTGCAGTTACTTGTAGACTATAAGGACAGAAATAAGTAGATGAAACAGAAGGCCATCTAATTCTTAGTATTAGGCTATTTATAGAAAACAACTGAATAATCCCTGAGAGGTGATTGAGAATGTGCTAAGTGGGTTTTAGAGGTAGAACAGCTTGCTTGCTTGAGTTTGAACTTAACCTATTTCTAGTACACCAGACCCTTCCCTTGCTGTCTCTTCATTTTGACAAAAAACATACACAATCAGTATCAAGAACTCTAAACTCAGCAGAGTTTGAAAGTGCTCCAATGCCTGAAATTCATGTACTAACTTCATAAATGTTACTCTTCCCATTATTCAGAGCAACTTCAGAATGGGCTTAATGTTGAATCTTTCTTTTGTAGGGTTTTGTAGGATTTCCTTTATATGAAATTTCTCAGATGTTTTGAACTTAGAGAGGACATTATACATATACTTTCATTTGTAATTATCTAATTTGATGTCATATGCAACATACTCAGGTAAAAATATAAATCTAAGAATAATAATATAAATATAAAACTTAATAAATGCAATTTGAGCTTATGAACAAACCTGATTTTTAGCATTAAAATTAATTTAAACTCATATATGTATATTTGTATAAAAATACACATAAAATTATCATTTAAGTTAACTTTAATGTTAAGATCATATATATATATATATATATATAAACTAAAATGCATCCACTAAATTTTATAGTTTCACATTCTTTTAATTATTATATGTATGAAAAGTTTAATCTAAATTGTTAAGATTTCTAATGCCTTTTCCCTAAGGTACTTTGTATTATTCATCTCTCCTGTACCCCTCCTCTAACCTACCCTTTATTCTCATACTCTAGTTTAACTCATGTATCACTATTAACCCATGATTCACTATTCAATCTTAATGATTTTTTATCAATGTGCTCTGTCTCCCTTCCCTTTAAGGCTTCTACCCTTAATTTCACTCATTTTTATGAGTGTATCAAATGACATACATGCTGGAGATTCACATCTAACATTGACAAAAGAAATCAAAAACAAGATGCACATCATTCTGTGCTCATTTTACACCACACAGAACACTTGTTTATAGCTCCATTTATTTGCCTCTGAATTTTATAGTTTTATTTTTTTGTAATATCCAAATAATATTCTATTGTGTAAAAAAAGGGATTTTCATCAGTCAGTCATTAGTAATGGACACTTAAGATATTTAAATTTCCTGGCTTTTGTGAGGGGAGCAACAATGAACATGCATGAGCAGGCATCTTCAGAGTAAGATATGGAATGCATTGAATATATATCTAAGAACATTATAGCTGTGGCGATATATTGTGTATGCTCTAAAGAAATAAAGTTTGCCTAAACATCAGAGGACAGAGCTACCCAGAATTGGTCATAGAGGTCAGGTAGTGGTGGCACAGTCCTTTAATCCCAGCACTTAGGGATCCATGCCTTTGCTCCCAGTACTTGGTAAATACATGCCTTTAATCCAAACACTAGTAAAGTTGAAACAGGAAGTGATATGGTGGGGGAGATAAAGAAATACAAGGCAGGAGGATGCGGGACTTCTGCCCTTTGCTTTTGCCTCCTCCTTCTCTTTTGGCTGAGGACTCTGAGGATCTGATGGTTCCAGAAGCTAGGCCTGAGGAGATGGCTGGGTGAAAAGTGACTGTTCCTCTGACTTTCTGATCTTTCAGCTTTCCTCAAATATCTGGCTATCATTTTTTTAATTATAATACCAATTAGAATGTGTGCAATACTGTATCTTATCATGGCTCTATTTTTATCATTTTTTGCAGAACCTCCACACGTACTTTCATAGTGGCCGTTTCAGTTCCCCTCCCACCAGCAGTGAGTAAGTAGTCATTTCCTTCACATCAACATCAGCAATTATTGTCATCTTCTTTCTTTGTCTCAATGAGTCTTTCAGAGTTGGGTGAGGTTAAGAATGCTTAACATTTAAAATGTTAAGAATTTCTCAGTTTGTGTCATATCTTTTGAAAACTTTTTTTTTATTACTTTGTGCCTCTTTTTTCAAATAGTTCATATTTCTGATATTTAAGTGTTTAAGATCTTTGTATCTTCTAGATGCAAACCCCGTGGCATATATATATAGCTGGTACAGTTTTTCCCCATGCGAAAGGCTCTCAGAAATGGAGTTATCTTATGAGGAAAATTATAGCAATAATAACCCTATCAAACACCAGCATCTAACAAATTAAAATCTCAGAGCAGGAATGTCTTGTTATTTTGAAATTGTTCGCCAAGGAGATTCAATAAATTCCCCCAAATTACAACTATTGACAATGCTGTTAGTTACCCTCCAAAACTTTATGGCAAGACTCTATTGCTGAAGACAACACATACTCAAAACACAGTTTAAAAAATAAAGCCAATATGAGTAAGAAAGCTTCATCTTTTGTAATGCTGAAAAGTACTTTATAAACTATAAACGAAAACAGTAATCAACAATTATTCACAGATGTGAATCCTATGAGCTACAAGAGTGGCTTGTCAACATATGTCCACTGGTGCAGTGGTGGATAGAAATCATTAGAGTGACTGGTGGTTTTCTGATTGGATTTAAGTCTAAATTCATAAGATTAAAAGTGTACCTGTCACCATTATAAGACTAAGAAGCCATAATTAGAAAGGCCATAGACTCTAGGACAGACTGCAGAGCTATTACTCTGCTCAGTGACATAGTAGTTAATCGGCTTCTAATAACAATCTCTGTTCTTAGATTCTATTCGCAGTAGATAGTAATTAACACAAAGATGCCTAACTGTCTAATATGCAGAGAATAGAGTATGTTAACTTTAAAGAGAACATACATACTGCACCTCCTTTCCAAAGTCCAGGAGTTGTTTTGGAAGAGGGACAGAAAACTGTAAAGCTACAGATAGATTACCACAAAGAAGCATTATCTTCTATACACAGCAGGGAAGCCCATAGCTATTGCACCAACTTGAACATATATATAAGTCCAAGCCAAAACAAATCCCAGCATGGAAAGAGCACTTGGACACACACTCCCATCTCTAGCCATAGAACTCTTGACATTTGGTAGCAGCTGGGAGAGAGAGTTTTCCCTAAGAGCATTACCGCGTCCGGTTTCTGGGGGGTTCGAGTCTTGTCCAGGTGAGGGGCGTCGAGGTTAAATAATCTGCACTCTGGAGTCGTTTAGTTCCATCATTCAGGATCACAATGAGAGACCCAAGCTTTATTCAGTACATCTTATATCTTAAACCTGTTTCTCCCCCTGCCATGCTTCTCTCCTGCCATGCATCTCACCTAGCTTTTTTCCCTCTAGCTTCCCGCCATGTTGGTCTCCTTCTGCCCCTTCCACTCACACTGACTCTACTCTCTCTACTCCATGCTTGTCTCCAGCTTCTTGCCTTGTGTCTCAGCTCTCCCCCCACTCTCTGCTTCCTTCTTAACTCTCTCATACCCTGCCCCCTCGTCCGGGCACACCCAAGGTCTTGGAAGATCCCAAAAGACTAGCACTCAGCAGGTGGCAGCCATAAGGAGACTTGTAGAGCAGGAAAGCATGTTTTTCCTTAATCCCCCTATCGAACATAAGGTTTTAGTCTTTTGGGGAGGAGGAGGGGCCATAAGGGCCAGAATGGCACTATTCGGGAGTCAACAGAGCATAGTTTCTGGTAAGCTGGCCACACTCCACACATACAGGTGGAGACTATACATCCAGGGATTGTTGCACAGCACGGATTGGCCTTGAAGAGTCTAAAACACAAAGTTGGGTGAACAGGGAATGGGGAAACACTTGGGAAAAGTTGTATGGGAATGAATAAAATAAAACATATTGCATGAAACTCTCAGGAGACTAATAGAGCATTTGAATTTTAACATCTATTAGAAAGTTTGCTTAAAATTAGAGTATCAATTTTCTAACTTTTATTGTTGAGGAGACAGATTGCTAGTCATTCTTGATTTGAATTAGATTTCAACTCAGTAACAAAGTAACAATACTGCAATCATAGAACTTCAGTTAGAGCTATACATATTGGTATAAATATCAATAAAATAAATTTAAATTACTGTGAAGGGAAATTAGTTTCTGAATTGCATTATTTAAATCAATATATGAAATGGGAGGCAATTAGTTTGTATTAATGATCATTTTCTCCTGTGATTTCTTTGATCTTCCAGAAACTAAATGTGAAGAAAGACTTCTTATTCAAGCAAGCATCTCTCTAAAATCTTAGATGCACACATACTCAAAATGCATAAGCACAGGAACTCACTTGACAGCACTTACTATTTATTTTTAACATCAGATATGAGTCTTTATGTCACACATACCCTCAGTGACTTTATATCAACTTAAATGAGGTCATTTAAAAGGAAGTGCCTTCAGCCGAAATCTATAAATTAATGCAAGCAAGACATGTAAAAACATTGACTTTAAGTGTATGGAGTAGGCAGAGTTCTGTTAACATTTTAGTGTTTATTAGTGATTATTACCAAGAATTGGAGATAAATATCCATATGTATCTAATAAGATTGTCTGAAAATTTTCATAACCAGACCTCTGAGTGCTCAAAGGTATAGTACCTGTAGAATATGAATCACTGTACCTCATACTGTATATTTATGGGTGGTCGTCTATAGTAGTAAGTTGTGGTTAAGAAGTAAAATCTTGGTGAAGCAACTTAAATCATGATCTTTAAAATTAACCTTGTCTTTTGACTTCTTAGGTGAACTCAGGATATTTCTTTTTAAAATCTTAAAGCAAATAAGTCATGCTTATAAATAAGTGTGAAATGTCTATAATATCAAAATCAGAAATACCAAGTTATTTATTCTCTATGAAGCAAATTTAAGTAATTATACTCAATGTGTATTTGTGAGTGTGTGAGTGTGTGTGTACTTTAAGATACATTCTTTAGATCTGCATCATCACATTTCAACAACTGGAGAGCCTGAAGCCTCTCTCCCAGTCCACAGCTGACTAAGTGGTAAGAGGCACCCTGAACCTCAGGCCAAAAGAAACACTGGTGTCAGAATCTTAGATCAGGGGCACAAGCCCTCATATCCCAACCACTCCCAGCTCTGCCCTGAACCAAAGAAAGCTGGGAGAGCTGCCCACAGGCTAAACCATACCCAAATCACAATCTGCATCACCACACACCAACAACTGGATACCCCAAAGCCTCCTGGTCCACAGCTGACAAAGAGCCAATCAGAAACCAATTAAGACTCAAATAAGAATGACCACTGAGACAACTGGAGACACAGCTCCTTGGCCTACAGCCAACTAAGAGCTGACTAAGAGCAGCCCCTGCAATTACTGGAGGCACTCACAACTGATCAAAAGCCAACCAAGAGCTAACCAAAAGTGAACAGAGGAAGCAATGGGCAGACACCAGTGCAAAAATACATATAACAATACAAAGAACAAGACACCACCAGAAGAAGCAGGTGGTTCTACAACATCAAGACCTGAGCATAACAATGAAGAAGAAACAGAAGGAAATGACCTTAAAACCAACTTCCTGAAGATAATAGATGATATAAGAAAACTTCCTTAAAGTAATAGGAGTAGATATGACAGCAGTAACCAAATGTAGGGCTGAAATCAATACAATAGAACCAAAAAGTACAATACAAAGAATCAATAAATTGAAAAGTTGATTCTTTGAGAAAGTCAACAAGATAAACACTTATTGAAACTAAACATAAAGCAGAGAAAGAGTATCCAAATTAACAGAATAAGAAATGAAAATGGAGATGTAACAAACACCTAGGAAATCCAGAGAATTATCAGGTCATACTTTGAAAATCTATAGTACACTAATATGGAAAACTTAAAAGAAATGGACAGCTTTCTGGACAGGTAACACTTAAAAAAAATAAATCAAGATCAGATTAAAGACCTAAACAGACCTATAACTCCAAAGGAAATTGAAGCTGTTATTAAAAGCCTTTCAAGTAAAATTAGCCCTGGACTAGACTATTTCAGTGCAGAAACCAGACATTCTTTCTTAATAATTCACTACTTTTTCTTGGCCCCATCTACACGTCTCTGCAACTACCTGTGTAGGGGCACTAGAACCTAGAACTCATCTAGATGTGCCCACTGAACTCAATGTCTGTGGATAGAAGAGCAAAGGACATAGAAACATTGTTTAAATAAAGGCCCAAAAGTTTCTCAAAGTTTATTAGAACCATAAAACAATCACACTCTGTTCTTAGATAAAGAATCTTCACTGCTTCTTAAAAGACACTTGATTGGGGGCTTCAAGGTGATCCACAGGTAAAAGCAGTAGCTGTTTTTTCAGGAGACACAAGTCGAGCCCCAGTACACTCAAGTCAGTTCATAACTGCCTGTAACTTCATTTCTGGGATTATTGTTTTATGGACCCGGTCATACCCATAGAAAGAATTTACAATATAAACTGATAAAGAGAAGTGGACTTATTTGTAGTCTGTTTAAACCAAAGGGGACCAGTAAGTTTTTATCTGTCTTTTCAATAGCAATGTTACAGTTTTATTGAAAAAATAAAAATAAACCAAAGCTCAGAAGTATGCTCAATTTAATTTGTCAGAATGGTATGATAAATGTCTCATCATTGGGACAAATTCTTCTGGCTAGCCTCAGGGCTCCAAGCTTTCCTCTCTTCCAGTGATTCATGGGGGAATTATTTTCTTTCTTTTTCTTTTTCCTTTGTTTTTGTCAGTTCATTCTTTCAATTGTTCTAGGAGACTTTATGAGGAATTTTTATTAGGTTTTGTACATTCTTCGTACTTTCATATAGCTTAAGTATCTCAGTGTGAATTAATCATGTCTATTATAAAGCAATTGAAGAAATAGAAAATGAAAGTATTTAATAAACTAACTTTTTTTAAAAAAAATACACAGCTGAGGAAAAGTAATTACAAAACAGAATAAAAAAGAAAAATCAATGATTAGAAATTTAATAGACTTAAACACAAACAAGGATTCTGGGTCTTGGTAGTCAAAAATGTTATTAGAGATGGTAAAGTCTACTAACAAGGGAAATTTGACCACCTGTCCTCCAAAGGCCAATGAAAAAGAAGAGCAGAGAAAGGAGATTTGCTAAGTGAGAAGAGAAACAAATGAAGAAACTCAATGCTATTCGATGAGTGAACTCTGGAAATAACTTAATGTTTGCCCTTCTATGTCAGTTCACAATTAAGATCATGTCACACAGTTGTACACATAGGCCCGTCTGATGGAAACAATTTTTCAGTTGAGGCTACTTCTTTTCAGGCAAGTGCCAAGTTGACAAGCAAAATTAGTCTGTACATGGTGCCTTTAAGAAACATGCATTACACATGAAAAATTAAATTATATAAAGGGAAAAATTGGTTGCAAAAAATTTATCTTAATAATAGTAAAATGAATAAAAAGATATATTAACAGAAAACTATTTTTAAAAAAATATTACCAGCATCATTCTATACTGTATCCTTGGTTGTCCAACAGACAAAATTATGTTTTTGCTGCTTCTGACATACGTAGGCACCAAGATGGAGCTATGCTGGAAAGAAGCTTCTTCCCTATTAATTATATTTCACAGTGCTATGTAGGATATTAGAGGAAATGAGTTATCCACCAGTGATCACACACAAACTTAGGCTTAATATATTGCAACATTAAACCTACCTGGCAAGATACCCCCATCGGTACAATAGTGTCATGAATGTTCTGGAGGTAACCACTGCTTCCTGATTAGATTCAAGGTTTACTGCATGTAAATCATACATGAGTATCACTGTAGAATGATCTAAGTGGGTCACAGGATCTAGTGGGGAGATCTATTAGTGATGTTTTGTCAAATGAACATTGAGCTAAACTGCCATACAAATATGTATGTCTGTCCTCATGTACTATTACAGCCCTTAGCCTTGGTCAGAGATGACTTTTTCAACACACAGTGGACAGTGGCTAAGGCAGGGACACAAAAATTGAGTGCATGACCCAAAATATCACTACCACCCCCTGGATACAGGGAATATCATGTACAGTGTGATAAAACATTATGAAGACTGAAGGAGGAGCAGTTGTAGAGCATTGTCTTCTGGATATGGTATGGTTGTCACAACTGTAAACACGCCAAAAGTAAGACAGGAAAAAAGAGAAAGGAAAGGAAACAAAGAAGAAATAGTGTAGAAGGAAGCACATTGGGAAGAAGAGAGGGTCAGGAGTGGGAAAGGATGAAAGGTTGGGGAGGTGAATATTCATAGTTCATTACATATTGTCTAGAAGTGTGGTATTGCCGGTACATTTAAAAATAATGTGATATAGTGAAGTCTTTCTGAGATTGAATATATATACAGTATAAGTTGTTCAACTGATTTAAAAAGTGCCCATTATACCACTTAAAGCTGTTTACCTTTGAGAAGTAAGGAAACTCCCTGGTTTTCCTATTTCTTAGAGCATTTGCTTAAGCAAACTTGCAATCTTAAATCCTTCTTGTATCTGTGAATATATGCATGTAAATCTTTGTAAACATGAGGGAAGTCTCTTGTCATTGGCTGACTTTGACTCTTACACCATACTGAACCCATCTCGGGCAAACACCATGAGCTCATCTCTCTTTCCTAGGTGGCATCATTTCCATCCTCAACCCAGTATCTTTCTCAAGGGCCTAAGACTTTTAAATATCATCATTAAAGATGACATTCAAATCCCCTAGTTTCTAGGGGTAGTTGGGACCTTAAAGAAGACAAGCTTATTATGCCAAGTTGCAAAGCTCCATGAGAAGTTGTTGTTTTGGATAAAGTGAGCAATGCAAATTTAGATGTCTACCCAAATTATTAGCTGAATTTAAAATTAACTATGCTTGACAAATAGTGTTGTCAAGTCTCCTTACCTAAGAACTAACTACTATTCTTTTTATTACAATAGCTGGTGTGTAGTGCATTGAACAAAGTTTGGATTTACGTAGCTATTAATGTGTTTATATTATTTCAATACTTGTGACAAACATACCATGCTAATTTAAGCTATTAACAGTAGAGGAAATGGATCCAAGTGTATATGAAAGTTCTAGCAATTCCCTCTTTCTCTGCAAATTTTAGACATTTAAAATAAAATGCTATTTTGAAAAAAAGTTGATGTCTCAAAAGATAATTCTATTCCTAGATATTTCAACCAAGATATATAAAATGGTGTTTCAAAATACTTTAGCGACTTTATTTAAAATAATCAGTAATTTATAACTATTTTTGTCATCAACAGAGGAATGAACAAAATTGTTGCATAAGTAAATATTATACATATATATGGATAAGAACAAATTATTGGAACATATGGTATTATAAAATAATTTTTTTGCTAAATGAGATAATTGAGGCATACATCTTATTTTATATGTGAGATACATACATATCTGGGAAAATTGTAAAAACTTCAAACAAAGCTTCAGAGAAAAAGTAGGTCAATAACAACCTGAGTAGTAGAGTAGGCAGATGAAGGAGGATGAGGAGCAGGACGCAAAAATCATTTGGAATCATTGAAAAGTATTGATACTTTTTTATGGTAATTTTTCCACAAATTTGTAATTTATTGGATGTGAAACATATTTCCATTGCATTAATAAAACATGGAACTAGGAAAGTAGTATAACTCAAACTTAAGAATTAAAATATAAATGAAAAATGCATATTTAGTAACTATTTAGGAAAATGATTTATTCTCACAATTTTCACTTACAAGATACTAACTAAAGTATATGTATCACACACTACTAATACACAAGTTATACTTTGTATCATTAATCAAAACCAGATATTGAGGAAACACTGAAATATCAGAGAGAGAGAGAGCAACAAGCCATTTCCAGTTTTCATCTAGCCAACTCCTCAGACAAAAAAAGGGTAGATCCTGTCTTTAGGAATACTCAGGCTGAATGAATCTGAGTCCTCATCTAAAAGGGCTTGTAGGCAAAGGGCTAAATTTCTGCCTCCTCCTGCCTCATCTTTCTTTCCCTGCCCAGCTACCTCACTTTCTGGTTCAACTTTCCTAGTGCTAGTATTAAGGGTGTGTGCCACCACTGCCCAGCTCTGTTTGGCCTTGAATTCACAGAAACCAGACTGGTAAGGGGTGCCAAAGTTGTTAGACTGAAGCAAATGGAATATTCGGAGCCTCAGAACATCATAATTCTCCTTGGAGTCAGGGTCCATAGAAGAGAAACAGGAGAGGGTGAAGAGGAGGGACTGTCTGTAATCTGAACAGAAACAGCAAAGGCAACACTAAACGCCAAGGGCCTTGAGGCCAAGCTACATACCTTATATACAGTAGTTCATCATCTTAGCATCCTTGATGTGAATACATCTCAGCTGAGTGTGCACAGGAGGATCTCTGTCTCCCCAGGTTGAGTGCTGGGGTTAAAGGCATGGATTACCACTCACTAATCTTCAAGGTTTGGCTCTATGGGTGGATCTGCCCTTTGATATTTCAGGTTATTTTTATTAAATGTACAATATATTACCACACACCACATTTTGAGGACTTTTCTGCAGGTGTAAAGAGGATGTCATTAAATTGCAATAAGAAGATGAGAACTGAAGAAAATAACTGCCTACTCTTAATGATTCTACCTCACCACTTGGAGAATAGTCAGTAAGTTCATTGGACACTTATAAATGCAAATTTAACTTCTACTAACCCAGAGGCTAACAATATCTCCATACCTTATCTGGGCTTGTAACAATTGACTTCCCTTCTGTGACCAACCTGACAATTCTGACATACCTTAGATATGTGGGTTTCTTTGCATTATTACTTTATAAACTTCACGGAAATGTTAAAGAGTTGGAACATGGTACTTGAAGGTAACCTGAATCCAAGTTTTCTGTCCATGGTTACTCATGATTGACTTCTGAATAAACTACCACAAACACCCTTTGAAGTGAAAGAATGCTTTTGTGTTGAAGCAAAGAACAATGAAGAGAAAAAGACATGCAAATTAATCAAATTCGTAAAATGGGAAATATCACAACACAGGGGAATCTGATCATAGGAGTGTATTGACCCACAAACTCAAATTTACTCAGTTGTATGCTGTTGTGGGATTCAGGTGTCAGCTGATAAGGTCCAAAGAAGCTTATCCAGGGTCCCGGGCTCCTGGAAGGGGTGTGGCCGACCCCTTTGATAAGGGGCTGCTGGGACGCTGGGGGGCTCTCTTCCTGGTTCCTGGCTGCTGGAGGAAGGACCTCTTCGTCCGTCCGTCTGCAGACTTCGGTCCCTACTGTGCTTGGTTACCTGTACCGTGAGTTCTAGATTATATTCTAATAAATATTTTTCTAGTATTGGTGTTCTTGTGGGTAAACTCCGCCTACATCTGGCGCCCAACGTGTCCCGGACCCACGGGCGGGCCCACGGGACGGGTTTAATTCACACTCAGGTCAAGTTTTGAGTGTGGGCGGGGCTTATCCAGCCCCGTGCAGATTTGGTTTTGAGCGGTGACCTCCAAACGGCTTACGCCATCAGTTTCCGAGGCTCCCGGTCTGTTTCAGCCGGCGCCAGCGGGGGCTCCAGGCCTCTTAGCCAGCCTCACGGCCTCGGCCCCGCTGCCACCTGCGGTCGGTAGACCCCCCCCACCCAGCACACGACCCGCGGCTAGCTGAGACCCGGGCCGGTTGCAGCTGCCGCGCGCGGTCTGTAGCCCCGCCCCTCGACCAGTCGCGCGGCTGCGGCTCTGCGCACGCCCCTCCCCCAGCGCGCAGCTGCGGCTCTCTCCCTAGCTAAACGGCTGAGACCCGGGCTGTCTGCCTGCTGCGCACGCCCCTCCCCCAGCGCGCGGCTGTGGCTCTCTGCCTACTAAACGGCTGAGACCCGGGCTGTCTGCCTGCTGCACACCCCCCCTAGCTGTACCGCTGCTCAGTTCATTTTAATTGAGTTTGAACTGCGGCTGCAGGAGCGCCCTTCCCCCAACCTGGCTGGCTGAGTTTGACCCAAAAACTGCAGATTCAAGCAGCAGCTCCGCCCCTAAACCCTGTAACCTGGGACAATTGTGAATTACTCCTGTAGGTGAACAAAGATAACTAAAACCATTCTATCTTGTAATTAACATCCTGTCTTGACTTGTGAGAATTTGTTTTTTCCAAAGATTTTATTTTGTCTGCTGAGACCCTTTTAACACCTAGGATCTGTGAATAGCGTGCTGGGTGTCTCTACAGCGGCCATACAGCAGGGCACTAAACGTTATTGTGACACCTTCTGACCACACAGCGTCATTGCACCTGGATTGAGGTAATGGCTGACAACTATTCTTTTGAGGAATTTGGTATATATTTTTCCACGATGGTTGACAAGTTTTTAAATGAGTATCTTGAGGTGTTCAGTACCCCAGTTTTACTATTTCTTGGTCTGTTTCTGTATGTTGTGTTCCACAATAGAAGGGTGATGACTGAGGTCACGAATCTGAACTTTCAATTGCCATCCAAACTTGGTATTATAGAATCATCAAACGCTACACTGTCAGATGACGTTAAGCAGATGCAGACCTTCAATCAGCAGCTGTTGTCCAGGATATGTGAATTAGACTCTGCTATGTCTAAAACGATGGATATGCTACAAATTGGTTACAACAAGCTTTCACATAATGATAACACTGTACTAGAACAATATAAACTCTACGTAACTGATGAAAACAAGAAACTTATTGACCACATTAATAAACTGGATGAAAAATTCATTAATTATGTTAATGATGTAGATCTGAAAATTGCTAACTCGGCGAGGTCTTTAGACCTAGAACAATATAAACTCTACGTAACTGATGAGAACAAGAAACTTGTTGACCACATTAACAAAGTGGACGAGAAAATCATTAATTATGCTAATGATGTAGATCTCAAAATTGCTAACTCGGTGAAGTCTTTACAAGGATCACTTCATCAAGAAAGTCAAACTTTGAGACAGATGGTATCCGAAATACAAGAATTTGTACCTGCACTGTCCAAATTCCAAGAATGGGAATCCGTAGTGTCCAAAATCCAAACATGGGAACCCATTATATCTAAAATGGAACAATGTGGGGACCATATTGCAACACTACAAAAGGGCAATGATACATCTGATGCTCAGAACAGTTCAGGTCAACCCCCAATGGGGTGTTATGGTACTGGAAATACTTTACATAAAGTTGTAAACATCACGGGGATACCTTCTTCACCACCACTATTATTCCCAGCTACTATTCAGACCAAGATGGCACCAGGGGGTTCCTCAGAATATGTAGAGTATAGTTATGAGCCACTACATATGAAAGACATCAAAGATTTTAAAGAGGCAATATCCATGTATGGTATTCACTCTACTTATGTAAAGCAGCTCCTGAATTCATGGTCTGCAAAAAACCGAATCCTCCCCCTCGATTGGATGCAGCTAACGGCTGCTGTCTTGGACCAGAGTCAAAATTTGCAGTGGAGAAGCTGGTTTAGAGAAGAAGCCAGGACCTTAGAACACCAAGGAAGAATTAGGGGTTTCTTTGCTTCTCAGGACCAAATCCTTGGTGAAGGAATGTTTGCTGACGTGAAGACTCAGACTACTTATGACGAACATACCTTATTGCTATGCCGTACGGCCGCACTTAATGCATGGGAAAAGATTTTAGACTCAGGTCAAAAAGTTGAGCATTATGCTAAGGTCAAACAAGGTTTAAAAGAGCCTTATACTGACTTTCTACAAAGGCTTACCACGGCTGTAAATAGAGCAATATCAGATCCAGAAGCTAGAAAGCAAATAATACTTTCTCTGGCCTTTGATCATGCTAATCCAGAATGTAGAAGAATGCTTCTGCCTTTAAAAATCAGAGCCGCACCTCTAGAAGAATGGATTCAATATACAATCAATGCTGAACCTCTCCATAGTAATGAAGACAATTGGGTAGACCAAACCATTGATAAGGTAAGGAAGAGGAACCAAGGAATCACTTGTTTCAACTGTGGTAGACAAGGCCATGTAAGACGAAACTGTACACAAAGTACTCTTGGAAACGAGGCCCGATCTAGGTTTAATTCGAACAGAAGGCCATTGCCTTCTGGATTATGCAGAAGATGTGGCAAGGGACGACATTGGACCAATGAATGTAGATCTACCAGAGATAAAGAAGGCAACCCTCTGCCATCGGGAAACGCCTTTCGGGGCTTCCCCCGGGAAGCCCCCCAAAATCAGACTCCAAATTCGAGGATGGTGAGATCATATCCGGTCGTAGTAGAAGACCAGCATCCTCAAGACGAATAGAACACCCAATACCTGATCTTGAAAAACATACGATATCAGATGATAACATAAATTCAAAAGAAGATTCAAAAACTCCAAAGAAAATTACGAAACGGATATTTTGGCAGACTTCGATAAATGAACAAAGACCAAAATTGGGTGTACTGATAGACAATATTTATATCCAGGGTTTAGTCGACACGGGGGCTGATGTTTCGATCATAACCCCACGGTCCTGGCATCCGAGATGGCCTTTACAGACAGTAGATATCCAATTTCTGGGTATTGGAACAATATCTCAGGTGAAACAGAGTGTGAGGTGGCTTAAATGCATAGGACCAGAAGGTCAAAAAGGACGGTTAAAGCCATATATGGCTGATATAGCAGTGAATCTGTGGGGTCGCGACCTCCTAATGCAATGGAATACCCAGATTAAAATCCCTCCTGGTTATGATGTCAGCCAAAGGATCAACTATGTTTCCAAAAATGACAAAAATTCACCAGCCATTCAAGTTGTACAAAAGAATCGCCCTCTTAATAAGACACTCACAGCACTGCCTTTGAAATGGTTAACGGAAAAGCCTATTTGGGTTCAACAATGGCCTTTGACAAAGGAAAAACTTCAGGCGTTAGAACAGTTGGTACAGGAGCAGTTACAGGCTCAGCATATTGAAGAATCAACCAGTCCGTGGAATTCTCCTGTTTTTGTTGTCAAGAAGAAATCTGGAAAATGGAGGATGGTGACAGATTTAAGAGCAATTAATAAGGTGATTCAACCTATGGGCTCCTTACAATCTGGTATTCCCCTGCCTTCTCTGCTACCTAAAAGATGGCCTATTACAGTTATTGACTTGAAAGATTGCTTTTTTACCATACCTTTACAGGAACAAGACAAAGAGAAATTTGCTTTTACAGTGCCTACTCTTAATAATTCAGGGCCAGCTAAGAGGTACCAATGGAGAGTCCTGCCCCAAGGAATGTTAAATAGTCCCACTTTATGCCAATATTTTGTACAACAACCACTAGAAGTACTACGCAAGCGCTTCCCACAATCTATCATTTACCATTATATGGATGACATCTTGTTGGCAGACCCAAACCCACAGACATTAGAAACATTATTTGAAGAACTACAGAAAGTATTGCCTAATTGGAGACTGCAAATTGCTCCAGAAAAAGTACAGAGGGGAGATTCTATCAATTATTTAGGATATAAGATAGGTTTACAAAAAATTAGACCACAAAAGGTAAAATTAAATAGAGATAAATTGAAGACTCTTAACGATTTTCAAAAGCTACTAGGAGATATTGCTCATATACGGCCCATGATTGGTATAAAAAACTATGAACTAGTTAATTTATTCAAGACTTTAGAAGGTGACAAGGGTTTAAATAGTCCAAGAAAACTATCTGCTGAAGCTGAGAAAGAATTAGAGTTGGTAGAAAGAAAACTTCAGGAAACACATGTGGATCGTGTGGATCCAGACTTGGAATGCATACTTGTTATTTTACCCTCAAGACAATCTCCAACAGGAATCTTAATGCAAAGAGAAAGCATCATATTAGAATGGATATTTCTGCCACATAGGCCAAGCAAAAAGATGAAGACATATATCGAAAAAATTGCTGATCTGATTTTTAAAGGTAAATTGAGACTCCGCCAATTGACTGGAAAGGACCCTGCAGAAATTGTTGTGCCTCTGACTAATGAAGAAATTGAACGATTATGGGCAGACAGTGAACCTTGGCAAAAGGCTTGCAGTGACTTTTTAGGAGAAATTAATAATAAATATCCCCAAAACAAGAGAATTCAATTTATAAAGGAAACTAATTGGATCTTTCCTCGTGTAGTACAAGATGAACCAATTTCTGGAGCCCCTATATTTTATACAGATGCAAACAATTTAGGGAAGGCTGGCTACAAGTCTGAAAACCTAACTAAAGTGGCTCAGAGCCCTTATAACTCTGTTCAAAAGTCAGAACTATACGCGATCATTATGGTGTTGTTGGATTTCACAGAGCCTCTTAACTTAATTACTGACTCTCAATATGCAGAAAGAGTTGTTTCACATATTGAAACTGCTGACTTCATTCCTGATGATACGGACTTGACCTTACTATTCATACAACTACAAGATATCATCAGAGGTAGGATACATCCTATGTACATAACACATATCAGGGCACACACGGGCCTCCCAGGCCCTCTAGCGCAGGGTAATGAGGAAATAGATCGGTTGCTAATAGGAAGCGTGCTAAAGGCCACAGAATTTCATGAAAAGCATCATGTTAACAGCAAAGGGCTGAAGAAGAGTTTTCCCATCACTTGGATTGAAGCAAAGGAAATACTAAAAAAATGTGACACTTGCTCTTTCTATAACCAACCATCTTTACCTGCAGGAACTAATCCTAAGGGTACACACGGAAATGAGATATGACAAATGGATGTGTTTCACTTTCCAGAATTCGGAAAGATGAAATATGTACATCATACTATTGACACCTATTCTGGAATGCAATGGGCGACTGCCCTGAGTTCAGAAAATGCTGATGCTGTACTTACTCACCTTTTGGAAGCCATGGCCGTATTGGGAATTCCCACTCAGATTAAGACTGACAATGCTCCAGCTTATGTCTCCCGAAAAATGAAGATAATTTTTGCATACTATGATATAAAGCATATTACAGGGATACCACACAATCCTACAGGACAGGCAGTCGTGGAGAGATCTCACCGCACATTAAAAGAGATGCTCTATAAACAAAAGAAAGAAATGAAAAAGCCCAGAGAGAGGTTGCATAGTGCCTTATTGACTTTAAATTTTCTTAATGCTGATGAAAAGGGAACTTCAGCTGCTGAGAGACATTGGGTAGTAGAAAAATCTTCTGAGTTAAATCAACCCATTTACTTCAAAGATGTGTTGACTTCCAAATGGAAGCCAGGGTATGCGCTTCGGTGGGGTAGGGGTTTTGCTCTTGTTTCAACAGGGACAGAAAAGATATGGGTACCAACAAAACTAATAAAAGCCCGCTTCGAAAAGGAGTCTCTTCCTGAACAAGAAAAGTGACTGCTCATCCCTGACATGACAAACGGATGTGTGGTAAGGAAAACACACTTAACAAACCTGGGGCAGGGTCTCTCAGTTTTGTCTTTACAGGAAAATGGATACAACTATTTTTACGGCATTGTCTAAACATTGAATAATTACTCACCTGCAATAGAAGACAGACTGATGATTAAAGACTGTACAAGACGGACTACGAGACCAACTGATACACATGTGCACTACTGGGTAATTTCTCAATTTTTACTGCTTTACATCTTACATCTACATCTCAAAAAAAAAAAAAAAAAAAAAAAAAAAAAAAAAAAAAAAAAAATTTGGTCCTGATTTGACTATTAATAAGGCTGGATTTGGATTGGGAACTTGTGGCTTTCTCCCTATCTAAACCCAAGCATATTGGTAAAGAAATATGAAAAATTCTGTCTCACATCATAAAAGCCACCTGGTGTGAGACAGAAGGCATAATATTTAGGGACCAATATTACTGTGACTTCATCTTAAACCTTGTTCCTCCCTGTTTCTGTACCTCTCAAACATCTCATTCTATCTGCTTCCAGTCTCCTAAAGTCATGAAAGATATAAATATCTCTTGAATATCGACAATGCTTCAGTTTTCCACTGTAAATAACATTTCCTCCTATCAGCTATCTACAAAGAATCTGAAACCGAGATGGGGCCTCCACCGGAACAACTCCTGCTACAAAAACAAAAATAGAAGAAAGAATATGAGAGAGAGAGAATAAGAGACAGATAGACAGACAGCAGAGACAAAAATAGAAAAATCAGGAACCTGGTGCGCACCAATCAATAATTGCTTTCAAGAAATAGATTATTCAAAAACAGCTGCAAGATAGCTCCTTATGATTATCCTTCAGATCACACTGCTAATTAAGTTTCCAGATGGAGTTAACCACTATCCTAAAATTGGTTATAGATGTATATGGTCAGTCCATTAGGAACTAACCATTGTTTTAGCTTTTACAGGACCCCAAAGAGATGCCATCGCCCTTAAGTCAGCAGGAAGCAACCTTATAAACGACTACGCCCCCTTTCCCAATAAGTTTTATGATCCAAAGGTTGTGGGTAAAACTGGGTAAAAGACAAAGCTATAATATAGCATCAGAGATCTTTTTTTTAGAAGAGAGGGGGAATAGATAGGATAGATAAAGATAGACTGTTCTACCTACCTATACTTCATTTTAGCTAAATGTATGGGCTAAGCTAAAGACAATTTGCACTGTCATAGATATCTATATATTGATACTAATGCAAAATCATTTCATATGTTTAATTGTGATAATTTGTACATTGGTACAAAGTTTAATCTGAGATTGTTTTATGTAACCAAAGCAACTTGTACTTCGATATAAATCTGAATCTGTAACTATTATGTAAAGCTGAATTTGAAATTGCTATATTTTATGTATGCTTCTACCTCTGTTTAAAATATTTGCACATCATTGTCATGTATACTATGCAATTACTACCTTCATTTGACTATACTAGATATAATGTATGATTGCACTAGTTATGATATATGCACAAGATGTTTTATATACCTCTGTTTAGATGATATATATGTATTTACATGTATAAAATGCTGTGGACACTTTACCTGGTAAGATACCCCTGGCTAATGCTCGATAGTTCTACTAAGAGTCATTGTTCAGAGATTGTACATCCCTTATATAAGTATTCTAATTTTTAGTACAGGGTTTATTCCTTAAGACGATAAGATCTGCCGTCAACACTATTTAAGGTATCATATCCCAGTCATTTCAGATACAGGTTAGAATATCATAGATGGACAAGAATCTTCAACCGTTTCATAGACCCAGAGAATATGGCATTTAACATTTAAAATTTGGCCACGAGAGACACGACGACTCCTGGTGTCACTGCTCCCTTCACGAGATGGTGTTGAGCATCAAGGATACTCCATTGGAGTTGGTCCTTTTGGCAAAAAATGGCCGGTTGAGTAAGGAACTGTCCTTACCTTGATTGCTGACAGTACACACATGATATCAAGCTGGATGAACAAATTGAGATGGAGACTGACGAAACCTGCCTAGACAGGATAAGACAGTCCCTTCAAAACTGTTCTGCTTGTAAAAAGATCTGTCAGATGCCATAGGCCTATAGCCAATCCGATAGATGCTCTAACGGTGCACAAATCCAGAGGTGATTGTCCAGGTAGCTGTGTTGCTGTCCTCTCCCAAATTTTGGAAGTAGCTGCTTCCATGTACTTCTGTCTTTCAGACAAATTTACCTTCCTTCTCAGGTCTTGAAGAGGTTGAAGAATAGATGTTTAAGGTTTCCACCCTAGTATCCCTTAGATAAGAACACTCAGGTGTTAGATTCTCACTTTCCCAGATTAACCCTTTAAAATAATCTATACACCCTACTATCTACCAATATTCTAAAACTATTAGATATACCTTATATAAGTTAGGCTTTGATTAGCAATTGTACTTTAACCTCTCCTAGATACTACCTCATAATAATTCCTACTATACATAGTCTTAGTTTAGAACCTTCTTAGTTAGAAAAAGGGGGGAGATGTTGTGGGATTCAGGTGTCAGCTGATAAGGTCCAAAGAAGCTTATCCAGGGTCCCGGGCTCCTGGAAGGGGTGTGGCCGACCCCTTTGATAAGGGGCTGCTGGGACGCTGGGGGGCTCTCTTCCTGGTTCCTGGCTGCTGGAGGAAGGACCTCTTCGTCCGTCCGTCTGCAGACTTCGGTCCCTACTGTGCTTGGTTACCTGTACCGTGAGTTCTAGATTATATTCTAATAAATATTTTTCTAGTATTGGTGTTCTTGTGGGTAAACTCCGCCTACAGTATGCACCCCACTTCTGTATGAGGAGGAGAGAGTGGCAATGCCGCTAATTTTGGAATGTTCAGTAAATTGTCTTTAGAGGGACCGAATGGCATTAGAGAGCATTCATAACAGACAATTGTTTGTAAGCGATTCACTTTTGGAAAATAATTGAGAGAAATAGATTGTGAAATGTCTGTCAAGAGGTATGATAGACTTTTGAATTCATGTGGTGTAGATTTAGTCAGGAAATGCTCAAAGAAGGCCAGAGAAGAAACTTATACTCCTAGACTCAAAGGTAAGGGATCTTTGCAGAAGAAAGGTTTTATATGGCCCTGGTGAGAATCAGGATAAGGTCAAAGGGGACTTGATTCTGATTTAAGTGATAGGCACCTTAGCCTGCCTTAGCACTATCTTCCTCTTATTTTCTGTATCATAAAAGTACACTACGAGATGGGCAAATCTACAGCACATATTTGTTTGTTTTTGTCTCTTTTTAATCTCAAAGTTTATATTTCCTGTGATAAGAACACTTAACCTATACTGTCATTGTGTTTCTCAAGTATATACTGTATCATCAGTCACCCATTGACTAGGTGTTTACATCAAATTGTGATTAGAATGACTCTACGAAGTAATGTTTTCCCAAACACTTTGAAATAATTAATGGTGATGCTTTACTTTTGAATAAACATAACTAACTTTCCCTAGATTCTTCATTTATTAATATTTATAATCTCTCAGAAGTTATACTAGCACTCATTTATTTATTCTATTAAGTTGTTTTATTTTCCTGTTAAAATGTAAATATATTATCTGGGAGAGTGAGCACATTAAGTCAATTGCAACCATTAGAGATGTGTTTCTCCCTCAATAGTCCCCTCTATTAAACTAGTTGAAGATCTCAAAAGGGCTGGTAGTTAAAACTCAAAGTAAGTGACTTCGATGAATACATTCCCTTTTTTAAGCACATGGATAGGCAAGTAGAGAGAAGGTACAAAAAATGGGAAGATGTCATAAGTTTAACTAAAACTTTATTAACCTCAAAAATAAGTTGCTTTTGGTTGATAAAGACATTTAGAGACACAGGTTAATTTTCTGCTTAGTACTTTTTAAAAGTATACATCTTAAATAATATTTTATTAGTTTATTCTTTTTGATATTACACATGCATACATCCTTATATCATTCACTAAAGTGTATAATTTTAGTCACCCCTAAAGTATATATTTTACATCAACAAAATTTACAAGGGTAATTGTAGCTTTCTGTTCTCTTCCTAAAGATTAGAATATTATCACTGGTAGGCTAGAGAGCCAAAAACATTTCAGCAATTTTATGTTATGAAATCCAGAAAGCCATCTTATGACATTTTGGATTTTTGCTACTATCATCTGCTTTTCTTGGTGTAATTATTTTATACAAGACTTATGAAGTTCAGAACTAAGCTAATAATATGAAATGAGCTTAAAACTCAATCGTTTAAAAAATATTCTTTGGCTGAGAGTTTATAATTTAAGAATTTTAATCACATATCAAATATCACTCACAAAATAACCTAAAAAGGCTTATTGTTAAAATAAGAGATGTTCTGGGTCTTATTGTACTTTGTAGTTTAAACTATTATAATATTTGATAACAATGTGCCATTTTTTTCCTACAAGAAATAACAGAGTACTGAGGAATGAAAGCTTGAACAAGTTAGACTCATGCAGGTAAAGAAGAATTAAGAGTTACTCACAGTTCCCCCTCACCTACTCCTAATTAGACCACTGATGGGAAATGGTTCTGAAAGCTCAAAAGTGAGTTTGTATATAGCAGCTTGAATCCTTTTACCAACAACAAATCATTCTTTCAGACACTGATACTGACAAAATGGGGTTTAATTCTAGTAAGATAGATAATAAAAAAGAAACATCTCTGCAACCATGAAGATCATGTCCAATTCCAGATGATGTCAACAGAGAAGTATTCTGAAATGAAGTAAGCCATTTACAGAAAGAAAAATACTATGTGAGTTAAATTATGTGTGAAAAATTGCAGCCAGATATATACATAGATGATAATTAGGTAGCTAGGTAAA
This sequence comes from Phyllotis vaccarum, assembly GCA_033318265.1. Classification (NCBI taxonomy): domain Eukaryota; kingdom Metazoa; phylum Chordata; class Mammalia; order Rodentia; family Cricetidae; genus Phyllotis; species Phyllotis vaccarum. The sequence goes on along the minus strand of JARWLC010000005.1, from coordinate 91,782,003 downwards.
GGGATTAATGGATGATAGGTAGATAGATGGATGACAGATAGATACTTGTATTCATACATACATACGTACATACATACATACATACATACATACATACATACATATATATGTAGACAAACAGACATGAGACAGTCAATACATGGAGATGGCAAATGAAATCGTTGTTACCTCAATAAGAAGAGGGAGGAAATAGAAAGACGTATATTTGAGGTTACAACACAGAAGACATTTTAGTTCAAAAAGCTTAAAAACAAAGATTTCTTTGTTCTTTAGTTTGTGAGTATTGTAAGACTTCATTATTGCCAGGTTGCTCTCAAAATTCCTGTAGCTATGATTGTACTTTGGGAAGGGGAGTTGCCAATTTTTTTGGCATTTATTTATAATACTATGGAACAAATATGCTTAGCAACTTTAGTAATAAGTAACTAAGGTGGGCAGGCTAAGACAATATTTTTCATTTGAATTTGAAAAAAAAAGAACAAGATTTCCCTCCTTATAATGACTAGCATCAAAATATAGATACTATAAGACAATGCCAAAAAGGCATAGGATCCACTTAGGATAACTAGGTCCTTGAAATAAAGGTTGGGGAGAACTTGAATACTCACAGAAATGGATATGTACATAAGAATGCTTACATTGAACATATAAATCAATGTTAATGGATATTAAAGAAGAAACTAAATTGCCCCTATTAAAAGTTAGAGAACCTGTCACTCTCTTATTACAGTATTAACTTCATAAACATATACAATTATCAACACCTTCCCTCTTTTTGAATTACATATTCTTTTAGGAACTAAATGAAAATTCTGTCATCATCTTTATGGCCCAGAAATATGCTTCTCAAATTGGAAGTACCATTTTCTTGAAGTATAAGCACCCCATATCTCTGCTGTTGTGGGAGGTTAGGCACTTCATGTACAGAAGGTACAAAAATAGTTCCCTCCAAATTGTAAAATGGCCACAGACCACTAGGAAGTTGTTTCTTCTCCTAGAAAGCCAATGAACTAAGATGAATTACGACTTCTATCATTGTATGCATTTAGGTCACATTGTATGGCAAATGATGCTTACAAATCTTATCTTATGCATAGTTACTTTTCTTCACACTTTGATAGTTTCATGCATGTATATATATTAACGTTTAGTCTTTTCATCTCTCTATCTACCCTCTCTCACTGAAATTCTTTTTCCTAATAAGTTCCTACCTTCCCTTCAGTCTTCTTATGCCGTGCGATCAACTGAGCTTAAATATAATTGCTTACGTGATAATGGGTGAGGGATTATTCACAGGACAATGGAAAATTTATTAGTGGCTTCATCATTGAGGGAAATGCTACCCCAACCCTCAGCACCCAATAACTGCCTGTAGACTCATAGAAAGGAGGGGCCTCATGGGCTGCTCACTACTCATAATAAAATGTTAAAGGACTGGTCCTCTGCTGGTCTAGATATAACTTGTCTTGAAAATATGTAGATAATAGGCTGGTATTTCCCAGGCTCCACAATAAAGAAAAAAACATTGGTTTTGTTGTTTTGTAGTCTCTTAGCACATTGACTATGATGAAAAGGTTTTTTTTTTTTTCCTAGTTTAAAGGCATTTAATCAGGAAATATAATCTTTTTCTTGCTAATGATGTGAGTATTTCCCTTTGGAATAAAAATATATTTCCTTATGACAGGGACACACACACACACAGAGAGACATATTTAAATATATATACTATCCTACTTAGAAGTTTTCTTTTTCTTAAATCAAAGTAATAAAGATACAAAGTGCATCCCCAACATTGAAATTTTCCAGCTAAACATGGAAGCAATGTTACAAAAGAACATTTTATCATTTGGGATCCCCAAATCAAAGCTTCAGTTTTTACATTCCCGAAATAATATAAAAATACCCAAAAGTTTTAATATATAGATTTGGGAACACTATTTTAAATTCTGTAATTATAACTGCTTACTGCTATGTATGTACATTCATTTAGAACTGTATAATAACCATTATAGTTATACAAGTTTTAGCTATAAAAAGAAAGATCTGGGGACAGTGTTATCAAATTGCTAGGTATTATCACTCACACATCACTCTTTAATTTAGGCATGTTGTAAATGATGGGGAAAGTGACATAATTATTTCGTGAAGTCTGCTGGTCCTATGGACTAGTGGGTGCCGTTGACTGCTGTGTCCTAGAACAAAGAAGTAAATATAAACATGCCATTGCAGTGCCCAGCAAGGGTGGTACAACAGAAGGCTCAGAGGCTGCAATGGCCACATAGCAGGAAGTATCAAAGCTGCTATAAAATAGCAAAGATGTTGGATCCTTAGCACAGTGCAGACTTTCTTGGACACACATTTTTAGTTGCATGTAGTTTTGTGTGCAATTTCATCTACCATATGCCTTACTAACAAGGCCCAGGGATGGGATTTAGTACTAAAATGATCTGTACATCACCCTCAAAATATCTGTGGTATTTCATTTGCTGTTCCATGGGAAGACAGATCACCTTGGCAGGGTTTTCTCTTTGAAAATTGATTTTCATCGTATGTTCATTTTGCAAGAATTTACATATTTTCTTCTCAATACTTAACATTATTTTCCTTCCTCAACATGATTTCCTTTAGAAGAACAACTGTGTGTTTACAAAAATTCTCAAATGTGTTGAGCATGCTAACACAGGCCTTTAGTCCCAGCTCTCAGGAAGCAGAGCTAGGCTTATTTCTGTAAGTTTAAGACCAGCCTTGTGTATGTAGGGAATTCCAAGACAAACATAGCTGAATAGTGAAACCCTGTCTCCAAACTGGGGTTCTGAAGATATGCCTTATGATTATGAGTAATGGCTGCTCTTCCAGAACTTGGGCTTCATTCTCAGCATTGACAGAATATCTGACAACCATCACTCCAGTTCCAGGAATTCATATGTCCTCTCAAGCCCTTAACTGCACAAGACACACCCATGAGGCATATGCACAGTCACAACACCCAAACATAGAAATTAGCAAAAATAAAAATAAATTAAATTAAAAATAATAGTTTTTAGTGATAGTTTTTGTGGCTGCACCTATGTAAGGCATTACATGCTTCTAAATACTTTTGGAGTATTTAATTATAGTCTAAAGGACTATGTATTCTAAATGTAAAGTGATTTTTCTAGATTATAACTTAATATATGCAAGTATATTGTAATTGTGCCTATGTTCACATGAGTTCAGCATTTACCTAAACTCAGCCTTTACAGTTTTTAAAAATATTTGTAGTTGAATTTGCATTATTATTAGTACATCTATTACTTTCATTTTTTTGGTGAGGTTTGCCATTCAAGACTCTCTTACCTTTATGATGTTTCAACATAATTTTATATTGGGGTGACAAAGGTCCTTGCATGCACAGATCACTAGAGAAACCAGGCACTTTAACCATTTATGGATGGATGTTTCCTCAAAGGAAAAAAAATGCCTGCTGTGGGATGGTCTTTCTGTATGCTGTAAATATGTATTACTACCTTTGGTTAATAAAGAACCTGTTTTGACCTATGGAAAGAGAGAATACAATCAAGTATGAAGTCTAATAAAGATACAATGAGAAAGAAGGCAGGGTCAGAGGAGATGCTGAAAGCCTCTAGATAAAGCAAGATATAAGAGAACACAGGTAAATCCATAAGACACATAATTAATAGATATGAGTTTGTTTAAGATGTAAGAGTTAGCTAATAGGAAGCCAGAGTTATTGGCCAGTTTGTAATTAATTTTAAGTCTCTGAGCTATTATTATAAAAAATGTCTGCTGCACAGAACCAGGCAGAACTGAGTGCAATTGAGAGAACTAACATCAACAAATACCTGGTTTCCACCCAGAAAGCTGGGTGTAGACATTGATAATGACCTGGTGACTTTTTCTATCTGCAGATGCAGACCTTACCCAAATCCTACAGAATGTTTTTTTCCCAGACTCACCTTCCCTAGTCCTTTATTGTTAGGTCTCAGTTATTAGAACCCATATTGAGAGGAGATGTAGCATGTATCTTATGGCCTGATAACTTGTATACTATCCATACATTAGATCTACTTTAGGCCTATCCTTCATCCTAGGTCTTAAGCTATAGAACCTATTATCAGAGTCACATGTACTTTACAAAGGAGTTTTTATGTAGTTATATTGCAGCAGGCTTTCTTGGGCCACCATGAAAGCTTTTATACCATGACATGGAGACTAATTATTAGTTATTAGTTATGAATACTTGGTCTTAGTTTAGGCTTGTAACATTATCTCTTATAACTTATTTAATTACATATGTCAACTATATTTTTGCCTCAGGAAAAAGAAGAAAGGTAAAAACCCTCCTTCCATTCTGCATGTCCTACTTTTCTGCTTCCTCTGTGTCTGTCTGCCTACCTGATGGTGGCTGCCTAACTGGGCCCTGGTGTTTCCCTCTCTTTTCCTTTGTTCTTTCTGCTGAGCCTAGATTTCTCTTTGTTCTTATTCTCTCTGTCTGTCCCTCTAGTGCCTAGCTATGAGCCTTTCAGCTTTTATTGGACTAATCAGGTGCTTTATACAGACCAGGTAAAACGAAGGCAGCATATCTTCGCACAGTTAAACAAATGCAGCATAAATCATTTAACACACCCTTGCATAGTTAAAATAATATTTAATAACATTATACCTTATGCTTTAGTGGAATAATTGCTGCTTGTAAACCTGGAATGGAAATGACTGGGCCTGGAAACTTCCCTCCAAATTTTACAGGGGTTACATATGCTAACAATGAACAGTGAGACATCAGACTCCTGAAATTTGGCTCAGTCTAAGTTGGGCTGAACTGATTTTTTTATTCTTACCTCTTTCCAGTTTGCTTGTCTGATTTCCACGAGTCCTGCACAGACCTCATATAGTCTATGTTTTCACCTCATATTGTCATATTTTCACAATATCACATCTTTCATTTATTTGTAAAATATAGACAGATTTCCCATGCTGATCTATAGAAAAGGGGTTAATTTTAGAACGTTCAAGGCTTTCTGTCCTTACTATTAGAAGGTAATTTCTCACCTGCATGCTCTCAGGTCAGCTGCACAAGTGGCAGTTTGCAGTTGTTTTGAGGGATAATTTCTTTAGGCGTAGATCCACAGAGGCTTGTCTTAACATTCCTTCTTGTCTCCGACCCTTAATTTATTCCTCTAACCTTTTTCTTTCATTTTATCTTCCCTTTCTTTTCCTCTTTCTCTCATTTCTCATCTTCTCTGTCTATACATTATCTTCGGGTCCTTTGGAAATCAGTCCTTTGACAGTGATGTCTACACTGGAGCCTAAAATGTAGACAACATCCCAGGGATGTCTCATCTTTCAATCCTGATGTTAATAATTGTATCTTCTTGCTCTTTGTGGGCTTATTGTTTTTACTGCTTTTTAAAAAATTATATTTTGATTTTATTGTTATTTCTCTATTGGTTTCCTATTTTGCTTTTCATTGATTTTTGCTATAATTATTACTTACTTTCCTCTTTATATTTCTTTCACTTCAAATTCTGGTTTCTGAGATATAAAACTAAGTTTGCATTATGATACAATAGGTGGATATTGTTTTCTACTCTTTATTCGATCTCATGGATAGCATTCCAGGTTGAAAGTGAATGTATTACTTATCGATGCTTCCAAATGGCCTTGATGATACTTAGTGCTTTATCCAAACTCCTGTTGGTTTTGAAAGGGCCAATGCCTCTTTTGTTTTCCTCTGAAACTAACCCAGTGTAAAGCAGAAGATGTACCAGGATAGGAATGCAAACCCAAGTTCACTCATGGGATCCCATGATTCATGAACAAGTGTTTTAAATTGACTTTCTCTATTCACCATAGTGGTAACCTACATTTGTTCTAGTGGAGGTGGAAGCCATAGGACCGTATCTGATCATTGATGGTGTTCATAGGATGAAGTTCAAGATGTCTTACCAGTGTTTTATAAGAGGAATTTTGTTGTTGTTTTGCTCCCACTTGATCTTTTAGGACATTTTTTTTTGGAAGGATGGTGTTCATCTACATCTATTCCTGTTTCTGTTTGCCAGTTTCTTCTGGCCAAGGACTGCCATACAGGAGGTTTTTGTTTTTTGATTTTTGGTTTTTTATTTATTTATTTATTTATTTATTTATTTATTTATTTATTTATTTATTTATTTATTTATTTATTTATCTATCTATCTATCTATCTATCTATCTATTTATTTATTGGAGAAAACTGAAAAAAATCACAATTGGCTTTGGGTTGGGTATCCTTTGCACAACAGCCACTTTCATTGGCACCTTTAACCCCTTACTAAATTTATTTTATGCAAATGTATGTAACTTCTCATTGTGGTGTGGTAAATTGGGAAGTAACTGCCCTCCATTTCAGGCAATCAAAGTTGGTTGTCCTGTATATTATTCTAACAGAACTCCTAAAATATTTCTATAGTTTCCTATTATGTGTATGGGTGTGTGTCTGCCTGTGGGTGAATGTAAATGCTCTTAAAGACCATATGCACATGTTTGCCCTGCAGTGGGAATTATGGGCAATTGGAATCCACCAGATATGGATGCTGAAAGCCAAACTTGTATCCTCTGGAAGATCAGCAGTTGCCCTTAACTACTGAGCATTCTCTACAGCTCCTGTAGAATTCATTTTGAATAGGATATTCATAGTGGATGATGTTTCTTGTCTGTTGTCAGTTACTTCACAGGCTTTTATATCCTTTCTACACTATTTCCAATACCACACACACACACACACACACACACACACACACACACATACGTGTGTGTGTGTTTGTATAAGTGTATTCACATAAAGAAATTCAAAACTTTACCCACATTTAACTACAGTTCAGAATGATTTCATTGATAAACATTATACCTGTAATTTATTCTTATATATAAATTATATACATGTTTTTATATAAATTACATATACATCTACAAATAGAATAACTTACTTAAGTATTTAAATGTTGATTAGAGAAATGTCTATTTGGTCAATTGTCTTTTAAGATTTGTCACTGAGCTCATGGATATAAATTCATGTTATTTTTCGTGTTTATTTAAATAGCTTACTTAATTTTTCTTCTTGCATCAAATATTTAGTATTATAGTTAACACAGAAAAATTCACCTTAAGGATCTTGCTTTATATACCAGGTAATCAAATACCTTAGCTGGTATAAGACCCTTTCCATTTTTTTTCAAAAATCAATAAATGGCTTGTGATTCTTTTAATAGGAAGCTAGTAAACTCATTGAGACTTTATATAATTATAGGCTCATGATTTATTTTTATATTCATGCTAGATAATTTTATTGGTCATGTATTAGTTACAACTCACAAAAGAAGTTTTATCATAGAATTTTTTTAGAAAAATATATTCAGTTTATGAAAGAAAAATATGTACAGTCATAGCAGCTCAGGTATCTCTTCAAGGTCACATGGTATTTAGAGAATCCCCAGACATATATATATATATAGGATTAAAATAGGTAGCATCTCTTATCTAACTGAAAAGCAGGAGAGCTGGAAAAAAGTAATTATTACATGTCTTTCAGGAATGCTCCCTTTGCTCCTAACCTTCCCATAACCAGGGTGTCCCTCCAATACATACACTTATAAGGACAGACTTTTGGTAGCTCATGTCTGAACCATACAGTTAATGCCTTCCTGGAAATTATTCCTTCACTGGGAGCCTAAATTTTTTTTTAATTCATAGTGGAGAAATTCCATTATCTAAAGGTAGAGTTCTCTCAAAATAATCTCTGGCGGCCAGCTAGAGAGTCATGAAGATATAGAAGAGGAAACTGTGTGAAAGGTTAAAAAAAAATTGATTCTGTATAAGATTTAGTTCTGTCTGGCACATCTAGGCAAGGTAGGACCAGGCCCCTCCTTGCAGCATCAAGGCTGAGCAAGTTGTCTCCTATAGGAAATGGTTTCCTAGAAGCTAGTTCATGCACCAGGCACAAACCCTGGCCAGACTGCAAGAGGCTCCACAAACTGCCCAGGCCTTTGGACCATCATCTACATTCAGAGGGTCCAGTTTCCCTTTATGAAGGTTTCTCAGCTGTCATCTCAGTGTCAGCCAGTTTGCACTAGCTCAGGTCAACCATCTCTGTGGGTCTCTCCTCAGGATCCTGACCTCCCATTCATATAATCTCTCCCTCCTCTCTTCAGCTGTACAGGGAGCTTTGCTATCTATGGATCTCTGACTCTGTCTGGTGGTAGTGAAACACTCAGGAACCCACAGGATAGCCTGGGCTGGGGACTCCAGGAACCCTAAACAATAGTGGAGAGGGTGCCTAAACAGGCCTTCCCCTGTAATCAAATGAATGTCCACCCTAGAATTATAGAATCTTCATCCAGCAACTGTATAAGATTTTAAATCAGTATTCACAGTATGTGACAAGGAAACAGGCAATAATAGAAATCTTCACACATTCCTGGGCAGAAACTAATGATTTCCTATTAAAGCATTGCATTGTTAGAAACAAAACAGTTTCTATGAACAACTGGTATATATCAACATTATATTTAATGCAAGACAGTTTAGTGGATAAATGTACCTATCACAAAGTCTAAAAATCTGATTTGTAGTCCCAGGATGTACATGGTGGAAAGAAGAACTAACACTTACAAGTTGTTCTCTGAATTCTACATGTGTCCTGTGGTATACACACACACACACACACACACACACACACACACACACACACATACACACACACAAATACACACATGCACACACACATACACACAGATGCGTGCGCACAAACACACATGCACACACTGATTAAATAAAATGTCATTATTTTTAAAAGATATGCAAAGTTACCCTTTCACTTAAATATCATAAGCTATTTCCATTAAATTCCATATATTCCATATATTTCCATATTGCAGAACTATTTTAAGCATACACTCAAAATGTTGAAATAGTAAGTAAATGTGTGTCACATTGAAGCTTAATTTTAATTATTTCCTGAAATGTGAAATTATACTTTTACCTTCTTATGCAATTCAACTCATATTTTGAAATTATTTTGTGAGATTTTATACTGAAATTTAAATTACTATGTATATAATGATTTTGAGGTACAAAATATGGTTTTGATTATCTAGAAAATATTTGTGCTAATATATTAATTATTTGAAAAATGCTATTTAGTATCTCATTTTGTGCAATATTTTAAGACACTGGCCACACTGGTAGTCTCAGTCTTACAGGCAATGCAGTAAGCTCCTAAAGACTAAACATCTTGACAACTTTTGAACAACTGGTATTTTAAAATTCCAAGCCATGTTTGTTTTGTCCTGGACTCTGAAGTTTTAAATACCATAAGACCCTGCCTTAGTGCCAATCAAAAGGAATTACAACAGGACTTTGTTGGGCAGTTAAAAGACATTCATTCCAAACTGGGAAAATGAAGTTCTGAAGTATTAGACACAGTCATAGTTCGTCCTTCACCACAGGTTAGAGTCTAATTTACCATGGGTCATGTAAAATATCTCAGAATAAAATCCAACCTAGAGCTATAAAATAAAAAGTGACCTTTAAAATCCAATATTAGAGACAAACAACTTCTGCTCTGGAAGTTGTTGAAGGACAAAATAGGAAAAGTTCACTCCTATTTCCTGGTATACTTGTCAATTTCTCTGCTTAGGTAGCAGCCAGTAGAAAAGGATCATGATGCACTGCGTATGTTTCTGAAACTTTGAAAATATTAAAATATCTCTCCTTTATTAAGTAATAAATAAATAAGTAAACAAAAGCCAGCAGCATTTAATTCTGATTTCATATTGTGAAACTTTAAGGAAATCCTCTTCTCTGATCCTTTATTCTGTCTTGAGTCTGTTCATGCTGATGCAAATCAAAATGAACAAAAATTGTGTGTGAAGAAAAAAGGATTTAGAGCTACATGATATTCAAAATAACTTCTTAAAGTATCTTGATTAGAGCACAGTACTCTATCTCTTTATGAGTTCTGTTTCAATTAATGCAATCTATCAATGACATTCCCACCATCTAACCACAGAAACTACTTAACAGAGAAACAAAAGCATGCTTGCTCAATTATATCAACATGCTCTGTAAATATTAGGAGTATGTAACTAATTCTTTTTCCTGATAGCCAATTTTTGACATTTATCACAAATATGATTTTCATGTATGGACTTGCAAGCTTTTAGTTTGTAAAAGTCTGAATACATCCTAAGAATGTACATTTTAGGCAGGCACTTCTGCAGGTTACAGAAAAGCACTTGGAGAGTGACCGTGTAGTGGAACAGGGAATGGAAACTCTTTTCTTTTGGACTGCTGGAATATATGTAGAAATATATTGTACTTGATCTTTAAAAAGAAAATCCTAGGGGAGGAAAATCACTATGAGACTTCGGCAAGTATTGCTTCTAGGAGATGGTACCAAGATAGTCATTTTATTAAATTTATCTTCCTAACAATGACAGATTCCTTTAGAAAGCAAGACACTTTCCTCAAAATAACACTAATACAGACTGCCTAAATACTATACATAACACACCATTTGCTCACCTGCTATACTAGCTATACTAATTGAAATAACTGAAATACTAAATCAGCATGTTTAATTATTTTATTGAACGTTGCCAGCACAGTGACTATAAAGGCCCAAGAAGAAGCAGGGTTTGGTTTAATGAATATTTGTAAAACACTTTGTCTTTCTGTCTTTCTCTCCTATACATAGAAGTACTTTGCATAAGCCCCTGACTATAATCCAGACCTTTCTCACAATAAGTTAAATCCAGTATGCCCTACAATAGTACCCACTTCCATTAACAAACAAAACTTTAGCTAATTTTTCCTAATATAAAGTTGTAACTGATTTTGTTTTAGTGATATTATGATATTTTAAAATATTAAGAACCGAATACTGAAACAAATAGAAACCTTGTTGTTTCTTTATGTTTTTATTAAAGTAGTTTTTTGTGTATGAATGTGCATAATTTGAATAATGCATAAATAAGAAACCAAGAAATATTTTCTATACCTGAGTCCTGTTACAGAGTATGTTTTTCTCATCTATTTTTCAACTCTCTGTGGACAAACATCATTATTTATTTTTAACAATGGAATTAGTATTAATCCAACTGAAGTTAAGTTTCATAAAGTCAAACAGTTATCAAAATAAAAACATACAACTTATATTTAATTTTAGACCTAATTTATAATTTCATGACATATTAAGTATTCCTCCTCTGAAAAGATGATGCATAAAAACTGTGGTGAGTAGATGTTAATAGTTACTGAAAAAATTATTGTCCTTATGATTGTTTTTAAATATAAAATTTTGCTGATAAACTACCACAACAGCCATTCATCATTAACATACAAATGAATGCTATATCACATAACAAAAATAATTTTTATGTAATTATAAAATTTTAAACATCTTCATTATTTACACAATTACTTAAGTCCAATTTAAGGAAGATTCTATTTCTGCTCATAAAGCTTGAAAGAAAATTGGAAGCATCATACATATCGATGATTCTCAAAACTTAATCTGCAAATGATTCACATGGGGGTCCTGTTAGCATGAGCAGTTTGTAAATCCATTTTCTAACTCAATAATTTGTTTTCAAGACAGACTCCCTGATGGACTAACTGATGGTGTTAAGATCAGCATCACATTCTGTGAAACAGTGATTTTTGTTACAGTTGTATGGTAATTGCTTTCATGAATGTACACACACACACGGGGGAGGGAGACAGGGAGAGAGAGAGACACAGAGAGAAAAATAACATTGGAAATAGAATAATATTGTTTTTGAAAATCAATTAAAGTGTAACATGGCAAAGTTTATAAGTTTTGGTGAAACAGGATATATTTTTCTCATTTTTTATTTTAAAAATTAAAGGAAAACATACCTACCGCTGTTCCTCCCCCCCCCACCATGTTCCCAATCCTCCCCAAGCTTCCCCCTACCCCATCCCTCCATCCATTCCTCAGAGAGGGTAAGGACTCCCAGGATGAATTAATGCAGTCTGGCATATCTACTTAAGGTTGGACCAAGCCCCTCCACCCTGAATCTAGGGTGAGAAAGGTGTTCTTCTGTAGGAAATGGGTTCCATGAAGCCGTTTCATTTATGCACTAGGAATAAATTCTTGGCCCACTGCTTCACAAATTGCCCATGCCATTTGACTGTTACTCCTATTCAGAAGGCCTAGTTCAGCCTCATGGAGATTTCCCCAGCTGTCATTTCAGAGTTAGTAAGCACCCAATAGTTTGGGTCAATTGTCTCTATGGGTTTCCTCATCATGATCTTGACCCTTTGCTCATAAAATCTCTCCTTGCTCTCTTTGGCTGTACTGGAAGCTTGCCTAGTGCTTATCTATAGCTCTCTGCAGCTGCTTCCATCAGTTTCTGGATGAAGGATAATAATTAGGGTGATCATCAGGTTGATTATAGGTAAAGGTCAGTTTAGTCACCCTCTCCACCATCACCTGGAGCCCTGGTTTGAGTCTTATTGGGTATTTCCATAGCACCAGAATTTTTGGTTTTGTCATTAGAACAGGCTATATTTAAGATGGTCTCTAAGACTCTGCAGTTTTGTATTTTTTTTCTTAAAGAACAAAAGCAAGTAAAAGACACATTTTTATTCAGTGTGTGTGTGTGTGTGTGTGTGTGTGTGTGTGTGTGTGTGTGTGTGTGTGTGTGTGTGTATGATTTATAAGACAACTTGGAGGACTCAGTATTCTCCTTCTACCATTTGAGTTTTGCAAATTGAACTCAGGGTTTCAGGGTTGGAGGTAAGTAACTTTACCCCGAGTCATCTGGCTGGCCCCCAATCCTGAAGTTCTAAGTCATACTCATATAATTGTCCCTTGAATAAATTGCAAATACATGTATGGGTAACCCAGGAACTGCTTATACTGGACTAACACTGTCTCCTGGTGGATGTGGTTGAAGACTATAGTGTCCCCAGTCAGACAGTTACAGGTACTATTTCTAGAAGTTCCATTGGGAGGATAGTTTTCCTTGTGGGTGTCACAGCCTTCATTTGCCTCACAACCTGAAACATCACCTAAAAATCAGTGAGTGCTATTCTTGGATCAGTTAGAACAAAGGAACTACCACTGACAGTTGCGATTGATGTGAAATTGGGACACTAAATAGAGTGTGACAAAGAGAAACAAGAAGGCAATGAATCACCTTGTTTAAGGGCAAGGTGTCCACTGCTTTGTCATCCTCTGCATGATTATGATTTAGCAGTGTCATGAAATTTGGTTCAGAAATAAATTTTCATGAGGTGTCAAAGTTATAGATAAGAAATTTGTGAACCATGAGGATTTTCATATATGGGATCAAAAACAATAAATCAATAGAAAGGTAAATCCTTGCTTCCAAGAAAATTGTACAACTTGGAAACACATCCATGCTGATGAACAGGCCTGAAAAAGGCAATGGAGTTTAAACAATATTTTTAAAAATATCTTAATTATTAAAGTATTAAAGTATATTTCAATGAATCTTTTGCATATATTAAAATTTCATAGTAGTTAAGAATATCTCATGGAGCTTAAGAGATAGCTCATGGGGCAAGGCTGCCAGATATTTAAACAAAAGACCTGAGTTCAGCTACCAGATCTCAGTGAAAGCCATAAATGGCAGTATGCCATAATTCCCGCACTGAGAACAGACACAGGGGTCCCAGGAGCTCCCTTGCCGGTAGGCTGGGTCTGAACAGGTTAAGATTCTGTGAGAAAGTCAGTCTCAAAATTGAAGGTGGGAAGCAAAAGAAACGATACTCAAATCCTCTTCTGTCTTCCACATGGGCACACATGGTCATCACACTTACACACACATGTGCACATGTACACATCAAAGGCTTGAAAGTGTACTTTACCTCTAATTTCTGTGTAGGTAATTTCCCATTATTACAATTTAAACTATTTCTATTTTCATTTTCACATCTACTTTATTTTAGAAAAATATCTGTTTATTTTTGTGTGTATTTAATGTACACCACACTAAGTTTTATTGGTAAACCCTTAATTCTATCACAAAAATGCATTCAATAGAAACTTTGTTTTCTGTTTCTTATATAGCACTCTATTTAGAGGCCCTAAAGTTTGTATTTGTCCCAGACTTTTTATATATACTCCGTGCATTTCCACAATGAATATGCATTTCATCAAGTTTTTAAAATAAAAATCATATCATTCTCATTTTCTGATTTACAGGTTGTTCATTAAAAATGTTTTCATTTGCTTTTTGATGATATTCATATCTCTTCTTTAATCATATCCCATCATTTCTAATGCAGTTATTCAACCTACATAAAACTAAAAAAATACTCTCTAGAACATATATTCTTCATTGTGCAATACATTCTTATTTTATAGTTATTAACAGCTGAAAGACGGGGCAACTTAAAATTCATAAAAAGAATTCATTGAGGGTCGCAGAGATGTTTCAGAAGTTAAGAGTACCAGCTGTTCTTCCAGAAGAATAAAGTTTGATTCCCAGTACCTACATGAGAACTCACTGCTGTCTGTAACTCCTGTCTCCAGAACTGACACTCTCTTCTGGCATATGAGGTCACTGCACACATATGATGTACAAAAATGCTTGAAGGCAAAAAAAAAAAAAAAAAAAACAAAAAAACAAAACCCCCCCAAAAAACAAGCACATAAAGTAAAAATAATTATAATCTCAAGTAAACACTTAATTTCAATATACACACATTTTTATGTTCCTTAAGTTTACATTAGGTCTATAATTTTATTTAAAATAATTTAATTGTTATATATTTATTTTTAAATATTCTGTTATCTTGTACATTGTAGTCATTTATATTTCTCATTAAGAACTTTCAAACATCCAACTAGATATATTTAATTTTTCTGTATATTTATATAATTTTCAATTTGTAGTATTAAGAATTACTTTGTCTTCATCATACATTTAAATAAATTTTTGTTGATATACAAGTTTGTTAATGATTTTCTTTCGGTATCTCACCATATTTTAGTTGTCTGGACTCTTTGTATATGTATGGGTTTCACAAATATATGATATATGCAAATGGTGGTTTCTCAGTACTTCTTATACTTATTGTCTTTACTTTTGTTCACTAGATCCTTAATGCATTACTGTCAGTAAATTTACTTACATTTCCTTTCCAGATCATTTTTTTGTTACTTTTCCAATCAAGTGATCATACATTCCCATGTATTAGACACTTGTATGTATAATTACAAACTAGAAGAAACTGAAGTTGGTTATTTATTGCTATTTTTGTTATTTGTTTTTTATTGGGGGGGGCGCCACCCAGCTCCCAGATAAATCACACACAGAGAGACTTATTATTACATATAAATGCCTGGCTTTAGCTTGGCTTGCTTCTACCCAGCTCTCTTGACTCTAGTTATCCCATCTACCTATGCATCTGGGCTTTTACCATTCTCTTACTTTAAATCTTAATCCTACTCCATGCTGGCTGGAAGGTTGGTGGTTGCCCCCAAGCATCTTCATCTACTTGTTATTTTACCCCTTCTCCTGTTTTCTTCTTCCAGATTTCTCCTTCTATTTATTCTTTCTACCTGCCATTCCTGTCTATCCTTTCTCCTGCCTGCCTATTGACCATTCAGCTTTTTTATTAAATCATCAGGTGCTTTATAGAAGTACAGTACCACAGCTTCACAGAGTTAAAACATGTAACATAACAAAAGCAACACATCTTAAAATAATATTCTACAACAGAAACCATTTTAGCCACTATGAATACATTCCTGTATCAAGGCATATAGTCAAAGAAGCAGAGAAATGTCTTGTAAACCACACATTTATCTTTTTTTCTAAAAAAAATTAAATACATTACCAACTTGTACAATTCCCTAAGACACTTTGTTATGATCTAGCCACTTTCAGAGGAACAAGTAGAAGTTGTGAGTCGAATTTCCATTATAGGTTATAGTAATTTTACTTCTCTAGTCCATGTCTCTGCACATAGTAATGAGTCCACAATTGGTGAGCAAGGTCTTTAGCATCTAAAATCACTAAGTTGTTTAGTATCTGAAAACATGAGTAAAATAAATTTTTAATGTTTCTTAGATAAGTAGTAAAATTTAAAAAAATAAATGATTGGATTAGTTCAATGAAAACACATTATCCCTAGTCTGGGGTTCAATTTCTGATTAACTATCTTTGTTAACTACAATTAGCTTTGGCATCTGAAAATAACTCAGGAACCATAATGTGTGTATTATAAAATTACAGCAAACCACTTATAGGAATTAATAAAATTTCTCTTGTCTTAGGTTTCTTCTTTAGCTGTTGTAATTTTTTCTAGTTAAGATTTATCTATGTTTCAATAATTTTTAAATTTATTTATTTGTTTGATTATATATTTAGTGTGTGTGATTATGTGTTTATGTAGGGGGACAGAGGTTTTCATGTGCCAATGGGCACTAGATGATACACATTTCTCTTCATCTGCCTATGGATCCTAAGGATCTATCTCAAATTATCAGACACACACCTTTACTCATTGCACTGAGCCATTTATATGACTTTCAATGCTTTTTAATAGTGGAATGTTTAGTATTATTTAAACAATATTTTTACAGTATCAAAATTTTGGAAATACAATTTTACATGTGAACTAAAAATTGCCCACTCTAATTATTTATGTAAAAGTATGAGCATAAATTTGACATTTAGGAAATATAAAATGACATTTCAGAAATGAAAGTGTTGTCAAAGATCAGAAAATGTTCTCTAATATATGCTCATACCTTCATGAATAACTGGGATTGATTATGAAGGCATTATAATATTTGATAAAAGGGAATAGAAAATGGAAATTGTAAGATAAAATTTCTCTGTTTGATAATTTCAATAAAATGTCAGTTGTTAATAGTTTTCTTGAGTTTATAACCTGTGAAATTAAAAGTAAATTGAATTTGGGAATTGGGAGCTGAACTGTTTAAGGGTTTAGAACAATACAAGTCTTATTGTCTTATTTAAATATATGTTGTTTAAATTGTACTGATAAAAGGTCAACTTTGTCTTTATGCCTTAAGCAGACTAAAATTAAGCTTATTTCTTTCAGAATAGCTAGCTATTTCAGGATACTTCACTTTAATAGCATGAGGACTGAGCTTTCTGGAGAATTTATCAATACTTTGTAACTGTGAAAGATGTATTAACTAAACATTTTTATTCAATATCATGTTCTAAACAAATTATTTTTAAATATAAATTATGTATCAAATCAATGTATATGAAAATGTTCATTGTATATGTAAATAAATATGTACGTGCTATACATAACTATATATAGTATAAACATATCTGTATTATATAAACATATATATTCTGGGCCATAAATACATGTGTATAACATATGAAGTAAGGATAGATTATTTTATGCTTTTATATAATTTTGCATTTGATACTTTTCTGTTGCTGTTATACATAATGAATCTTATGTTACCGGAGGCATAGGAGACCATGATGGCAGTGTCTAGGCATCATATGAACTAACATAGCTCACACATGAACTTCAAGTGTGGAACAGGGAGAGAACTAACAATGGATCAGATCTTTAAACTGTCAAAGCCATCCACAGTGACATACTTCTAGCAAAGCCATACTTCATCAAATATCACGTAGTCCACAAACTGGGGGCCAAGTGCTCAAATGGTCAAGAGTTTGGAGGATAAGTTATCAACCCACTGTAATTTTAAGTGATACAAAGGATTTTTTTTTGTAAATTATTTGTAGAAGTTACTATTCAGCAATAAGTTGTGAGCTGTTAAGATGTGGATGTGGGATGTTAATCTTCTCTTCGGATTTACTTTTTATTCACAAAATGGGATACTCACATTTACCTAAAGAAAACACATGCTATCAACACATGGTTATGTATTCAAATCTAAGATTGCTAAGAATTTTTCACCATCTTGACATAAATACCTGACAGAAACAAATTCAAAGATGGAGGGGCTTACTTTGTCTTATGAATTATGAGATTTGATTATGGTCAGCTGGTCCCACAGAAATGGTCAGGATAGTGGCAGGAGCATATGATAGCAAAGGCAGTTTCCTTGTTGAACGTAGGAAATAAAGACTGTGGATGGAGAAGAGGTCAGTGGCACGGCATATCCTCAAAGTCACCCCACCAATGAGTAGGCCTTGGCCTCTGCTTCCTTCAGCTTGTTTTAATTCCTAGTTTCTAACACCTCTCTACTAAAAAAATGAGACCAATGAATCCATAAATAGCCTATTGATTACATCAGGACCTTCAGGGTCAACCAATTCCCTATAAACCCCACTTTTAAAAAGTATACTGCAGGGATAAGGATTCAAAAAATGAGTCCTTTGAAAGATTACTTCAAAGGTAGCTGTAAAATGTGGTCATATCTAAAAACAAAAATTCAAAGCTGATTACAGTAACTATATTTATTGAATTTTCAAAAAGCATGATTTACCATGTCCCAAAGTACATATCTATTACCTGTTTGATTGGTATGTTCTAAATAAATTCAAGAAAAGAAACATATTCATAAATGAATACCGTTTATATTTCCATTCACATTTTACAAAATCTTCATAATTCTTGGCATTGATCTCTCCTCTATAAAGGCTGAACAAAATAACTTGGACTATTTTAAAATTTTCCTTAAGATCTCAGAAAATGTTTTCTAGCAAATGGTTAACACATGATATGTGAAAAATGAATCTCTATAGAAGCTATTTGAGAAGATAATTAAGAATGTTAGCTGAAGTGTACAAAAACCAAACTTTTTTTTGGAAGCAACCAGTGCCTTGAACATAAATATAAAATTATCTGTATATGCCATTAAATAGTCAAAATCCGTATGGCTGTGCAAGGTGTTGCCTATCATATGTACATTTGACTCATGAGCTGAGTATTTTTTCATGATCTGAGAAACTCTCAAACATAGGTTTAGCTATTCGTGACCACGTGAACATATTCTGTTCCAAGACATGCCTATCTAAATGGGGCTGATACCATCACTAGTGGCTATTTCTGTGAGTTTCAACATTTATTAACATCTAGCAGTAGTGATTATTTTTGCATGTAATGGTAAACTACTCCTGCTAGGGGATTTTCTTCTATTATGGAAGCTGACAGACTTTCTTCATGTCTGATGACTGGGGAATTAGTAAAAGGAAAAGGCAGGCAAGAAACCGGAGTGTGCCAGAGAGATAGAAGGATTGCCCTGCTGAGTTGTAGCCTAATAGAGCTGAGTTATCAGAAATTAATACATTTGATTCTCTTTATTATTTCTTGATGCTTCTGTCTTTTGTTCCTCAAAAGTGCAACTTAATTAACATGCATTACTTACCAGTCTACAATATTTTTTTTCAATTGGAAGTATAAATCCAATGTTATTTTGTAGTTTTTTTCTTTAGTGAGCCTACTATTTATTAAGGATCAAAACCAATGTGCTATAAATTACTGTAGACTAGCGTAGAGAAACTCAACTATTGCATGGAAACAAAGCCTCACAGATTCAAAATGTCCCAGTTATATTTCTGTTTATTTGTTTGTTGATTTTACTTTTCACTTGACTGTGTATTGGCATGCCCTGTGATGTTCTGAAATTGTGAAGGTCTTTGTTCTTGAATGAATTTGCCAGTATGTTTTATAAGGGTAGACTCACAGGGTCAACGGCAGATCCTTTTCTTTTTTGCTGTCCATTTTATGTTTGAGACAGTGTCTGTGAACTTCTGGCTCCGCCAATTGTTGAGTCTCTTATTGTAATTTTCTCAGTACTGGGGTACAGGCTCATACTGCATGCCTGGCTGGAAGTGAAGTTCAGGTCTTCATGCATGGGCATCAAGTCCTTTACACAGACATGTTCTCATTTTTTTCTCATCTTACGTTTTATAGTTTCATGGCCATCTTAAGAGTTTTAAAAATATAAATCCTAGATATGAGAAGAAGAAATTAGATATTAGGTTGTCTTAAGATTAGTAATTATTTGAAAGTCCCTTGGCTTAATTCTTCTTCAAACACAGATTCCATCATAAATTAAAAGCTTTACTATTGTGACACTGAGTTAGTATAGAGACTGAAAAATCAGAAGGGCAAAGCTAGAGCATGTAGCACTTTATCATAATTATAAAATATTGCCACTTAGGAGACCTATTTTAAAAATGCTTCTGTGGCCATGATTTGACATATGCCTAATTTACCTTTGAACTGTGACAGCAAGCTTAAACAGAAGTGAATAATGATGCATACATGAAACCACAACATTCAGTAGAATCAATTTTGCTCTGTTGTTTTATGAAAAAAGTTTGATTACTTACTTTTTAAAAACAGATAGATGTTTGAAATTAATTAGTTGTCCAGTAGGTTTGCAGTATATGACTATTTGCTAGTACCAAGGTAGATGCATAATCTTGCCCTTTAAATTTTAAAGGTTTGTATTTAAAACCTGAAACTTGATAAGCTGGTAGATGAACCCTATCCAAGCAAAATCTCAGGTGTACAGGTGTTATATACTAACACCTAACTTATGGCTTAGAAATTATTTTCTATTCTATATTTAATTTCACTCTAACTTTTAAAAGCAATGTTATTATTACCATGGAAACTTAGACAAAAGTCAAATGAGGCTGATGAAGTTTAGATGAATTGTCAAAGCAGAAGTTAATTAGTCTCAATTATAGAAACACACTTTTACACATAATAGAGAAAATTACACAAACTGTTAATGGCTCAGCAAGTGAAGAGGCCTGTTTTCAAGCCTGATACCCTGAGTTTGATGCCAAGGACTCACTATGTAGAGGACTAAAGGGAGAGAACAGATTTCTGTATGAGCATTCCACATGCTTTACTCAAAATTATTTATGTTCTAAACCATTAGTTTTTTTCAGGTAAAACAGATATTAGGGAAAATATAATATATGAAAATTTTATCCTTTTAAATCCTAACGAATTAATGCCAAATTTAAAGATCTTGAAAAGCACTGTCCTCATTTAAAGATATATTAACCAAAAAGAATTTAAAACAAAGGGTTCACTAAGACTTGAAATTGGAGCTATTTTAACAATAATATAAACAATGCATATTTTACTACACCAATGCTATTTTAAGCATAAATGAATTTCTGACTGAGCTCTCAAAATTCCATATAGCAATCTTGGAGTGCATCTTCTTTAATTTAATTTTAAAAGTATCCTTTCACTTAGCTTCTGCCCAGTAAAATGTAGAAATCAGTTTCTAGACATAAAATATTTCCTCTAAGCCATTAAGTAATACACACAATTAATTTTCTACAGTACTTAGCAGCAATTGAATAGAAAAATTATATTACCAGATAATTTAAAATTAAATGTTTCCAATATTAGCATTATTTTCTCCCAAATAATACTTTATCATAATACAGATTCACATAAATGTATCTCACAGAAGCAGATGCTAAAATACAGTTTAAGTTCAGAATTTAGAGCAATTACTGTTTATAAAGTTTTCCTTCCCTTCCATGTCTGCATCACAGCACTTTTTCAGTTGTTCCAACAATTCCTGACCTACTTTTCTTATCATGTTTTAACCTAAGTCATCTGGCACCAGGAAAGTAAACTTTGGAATTGAACTTTAAAACAGGAAGAACAGTAATTAGCTGTCTACTAAGTACAGAAAAGGCAATCAATTTTCACTGAAGTGGATAAGACCTTTCCTGGAGATGTAGCCAGTGTAGGTAAAATGGAATCACACTAAGAGGTACTCTCAAATGATCACTACTGAGGAATGTCAAATAAAAATATACATAATCCTTATATAGTTATTGCCATCATTTTTTAAGAGGTACATAGATACAATATGCTAAATTCAGCTAAAGAAGATCCACCTTGAACAACTGAAATGGAAAACTGTCCTTGATTTTATGACAAAATAACTTATATACATTTATTAATAATATCTTATTTGATAGCTAGGTGTAAAAAGTGATCACTTTACCACAAAATTTGAGGAATTTTAAGATTTGTTGGAGCATTTTTGTGGTTGTTGCTGTTTGTTGTTAGAGAAAATATCTTGTTATGTAGTCAAGGCTTGTATCATATTCATAGTAGCTAGCTTTTCAGCTCCCTAAGAGCTGTAATTATAGATATGTAGCAACATGACAACCTTTATTTTGTGTTAGTCATGTTTGTAGTCCTTGGGACAAATAACCTATAATAAGCTAAAAGGAAATATGTTCTATCACCATTTCAGAAGTTTAAGTTTGAAGTCAGTTGGGTTTGGGGATAAGGCCAATAGGAAATTGCAGCTCAAGCTATGAGCATTGTCAGGGTTAGGAATCAGAGGTAAATGAAGGGAAGGCCTGTCTGACAGCATTTCTCCTTCTCTATTTAAACTCTGCCTCATATTCAGGGTTGTTCTGAATCCCTCAGTTACTCTACAACGTACAATGTATCTTTGGAAACACCTCCCCAAAATACCTAGAAGTGTGTTATTAATCTAGGTATTTTTTCTCTTCTAAACCAATCAAATTAACAGTCCAGAATGATAATCTCAACCATAATATAATTATTGGTAATATTAGTATTTTCTAGATGATAAAATATGCAAAAACATTTTGGGTAATTTAAGAAACTAGTAAGACAAAGTGATATCAGAGTTAAGTTTTAAACTATGGTACTGGCTTAGTAGTTTACTAGATAATATAAAATAAATAAATGCATCATGCTTTAATATTTGTAATTTTAGCTCATACTGGTAGAAGTGATAGCAAGAAAATAAGATCCTTATATAATATATAATAAGAAATATATAATTACAAAATTCACAATAGATTCAGCATAAGGACTTTTTGGAAATGGGTTCAATAAATGTTAATTTCAAAAGAAGAGAAGCAAATTGTAGAAGTGTTTTTGAATTGGAAGTCTGGCAAAATGAGAAATATATATTTATCAAATATATCATTTTAGTATATATTTTCTTTGCATCAAATGTATCTGATCCATGAACATACAATAATTTATGTTTCACTTTATTCATTCATGTTTTTAAATAATGGCTGATAAGTGTACATCACATTTCCTACATCTAAGATTCAAATAACATAGTAGAAGAGGGGCCCAAGAGAGTGTACAAGACAGACTAGGAATTCTGTGTGGTTTCGTCTTCTACAAATGATGGGACAGCATATGAAATCTCAGCATTGTGGCTATTTAAACAAGACCTGAACAATGACAACACTAGTTAACATCCACAATGGATGGGAAAACTCGAAGGTCTCATCCCTAGATTTGAGCCTCAGGTAATTGATTAGATGGCTGAGAACCTTCCACCAGCATCAGATTCCTAATTACACAACATCAGCCCTAAAAACATACACGTGAAACCAAAACTAAATGGACTAAGTGGATTATATTTATATATTTATTCTGATAATATATACATGTATCAAATCATGATATATATCTATATCACATATATATGAATATATATGTATATATGTTTGTTGTATCACAGTGTTGATTAAATAAAAAGATATCATGAATTTGAGAGGGAGTAGGATGGGAGAAATTGAGAAAACTATGATTGAAAAGGAGGAGGAAATCGATGTAATTATATTATATATTTAATTAAAAACATAATTAAAGATAAAATTTAAATTTATGTTATTTTAATTAAAATGTAATTTTCAAAATTTGTAGTTTTCATCTATATTATTTTGCTTTGAGTTATTTAAAATTTTGTTTTAAATTTATTTATTTATTTTACAACCTGGATGAAGTTTCCCTTCTCTCCTACCAATTTCTCCCTTCAGCTCCCTCTGTACCTCTCACCACCACCCCTGCCCCAATATACTCCTCCCTCCTTTCTAGTCAGACTCCCTGAGCTACTATGAGCCCAGGTTAGTTGATTTTGCAAACTTACTTGTTACATCCTCTGTCTCCTTCAATCTTTCCTCTTTTTCTTCAGCAAGATTTCCCTAGCTTGGCCAATTGTGTGGCTTTGGTTCTCTGCATGTTTCCAACAGGTTTTGGATGAAACCTCTCTGAGGACAACTGGGCTAGGTACCTATCTATGAGTATAGCATCATTACATTGACACATTTTTTTTTCCTCTCCAGTAGTGTTTGGTTCTATTCTAGGTCTTTGGGCAATCCAGTCCCTGTGTTCTTGAACTCCTAGCAGTGTAAGGGATGTGCTTACTCTTGTGGCATTCATTTTGGGATGGAATCAGTCCTAGGCTGGCCACTCCCACAATCTTTGTGCCATGTTTACTTAGTACATGCTATATTCAGCACAGACTGTAGGTTGAAGGTTATGTGATTGGTTGTTTTCCAAATCTGTCCACTGGAAGTTCATATATATTTTATAAGACTGCAGTCACATTTTAAACTTCATTTTGAAATTTTGGTTGCAATTTTATTGAAAAACAATTAAGTTTATAAACTTCTCTTCAATCATTCAAATTTTGTAGACTTGGTTATAGCCACAATAAACTACTTTTGATTTCATTTCTCCATCATTGGGAGGCATGCAAACAGCCATCTGCATAACACTAGAGCAGAAATTCTCCTGATTAATTGAACTGAGGCTATTAAAACAATATATAAATTAATTTTCCATATTGAAGTGAATAAAAGTTTAAAGAATACTTATACCCAGGAGAAATTCTCTCCAGCTCAAATAAGTTCTTTAATATGTAACTCAAAATGACTTTTCATGATTTTATTATTTAAATGTCAGTCTTCCACTCAGTAAGTTGAAGTCAATAATTACTAAAAAAAGAAAAATAAAGGTCTTCAAGGATGAGGCAAATAAAGCATAAATAGACACTTCATAAAGCAAGTAATATAAATATAAACCTGAAGAGTAATATACTCTATACTCTAAGAATAAACTACTTTTAAAACAATATTACCAATATAAACAGTATTTTAAATGTTTTTATTAAAAAGCAGTTAACATAGATTGGTTTAATGTGAGTGTAAATATTGTGTTTACTAAACATGACTCAATAAGGAGGGATTTATGGTTGAATTCAATCCTGCCTACTTTTCATACTATTGTCTCTATTGACATGCTGAATATATTTGATATTTATTTCAGAAAGGCAAAATTTATATTGCTTATTGTATGCTAAGAACTTTTTAAATATATCTAATTATTTAGTTATTTAGTTAGACTGTGTTTACCATTATTTGAGAGAAGTAATTGAAATTCAGAAAACTTAACCCTCTCTGCTGGTTTGTTTTGGTCAAATGGAAACAAACCTAGAAATATTTTGGAAAAAAAAAAGCAATCTTAATTGAAAATAAAATGATTATGTAAGGTTACCCTGTAGTGTTGGGTTTTGTGTTGATTAATAATTGATGTAGGAACACACAGCACTGATTTAGGTGGTGCCATCTTTGGATAGGCATTTCTGTGCTTTGTAGGTTGTGGGATTATGTTGCTTTAGAAGAATGGCAGTTGTAGATTCTCCTTGAAGATCTATGTGTGATTTCATTAGCTGTGTTGTTGACTAGGTTTCTGGTATCAGGCATGATTTCCCTCTTTTTGACTGGGTCTTCCTACCAGTTAGAGAGTTGTTTGTTACTGATGAAGTATGAGTGAGTTACCTTGCTCCCAACTGGCCAGCCAGGCCAGTTAGGCCAGCATCCAGGTCTGTGCAAAAAAGATATGAAACATTCCCCCTCAGCTCAAGCACTAGGTAAGCAAGCAGTTCCTCTGCCAGCCTGACTGACTATACTTCCATCCTCCCAACTAAACCTTATACCTCATAAGCCTCAATCCATTTCCCCAAATCACCAACCTCCACTGCTTCCTGAGACACAGCCTCTAGAAAGCTACAGCAAAAGGGGTGAGTTACTCTGTTCCCAGCCTCCCAGCTGGGACAGCTAGGTTAATTCTTCTTTTGGTTCTATACTCTATACTAAATTGTCTTGATTCCCAATGGCCTTTTCAGACATACCATGTGTTACTTTAAAAATTTGTTTCATCTGTGTACCACAGTCTTGATTCATAAATTTTTTATCCATATCTTAAACAAATACCTATAGTTTATCACTTTATCACAATATAGAGATAATAAGAATTTGTGACTTTCATTACTGGCTAAATCTTAAAAGAACAATCTAATCAAAATGTGTTAACAATATAATTTATTTTTACTCTTTTTAGATATATAGTTTACAACAGGCATCAACCCTTGAAGTTAGTGTGATAACTGCTGTGCAGCATGAATTTCCTACTTTTAATTATGCTTTTTGACTTTGTATAATAGAGAATACAAATGTACAATTAGGAAATCACTTGTAATTTCGTATTTAAAAAGACACCTGTTTTAGACTTTTTATGGCAATGATTAAAGTTTGTCAATATTCAGTGAAAAGTATCTTTGAAAATTCCCTAAATTCTTTATACCTAAGAAGCCATCCCATCACCCGTGTGTTTGCACTTGCTATTGTTTCTCTAGGCCTTTGAAATCATTGATTATTTCTCCTCATTTTATAAAGGTCATCTCTACAGAGTTTAGTTCTTATATCATCTCTTCAGGGAGGTGTCCTTTGAACAAATTACATAATGGAGGAGTAAAGAATCTCACTTTATTTCTGTATTAGTTGAAACGGTGTTTAGCTCATGTGTTTATGTGTTGTTCACTGACTTGCACAGCTCCTCGAGTGGAGAATCCTTCATGGTGCTAATATGTGAAAATCCCCTGACACATAAGTACTTGAAATATTCTACTGTGCCAAGGCCAACAGAGAAATATTATTCACTTAGAGATGCATCTGATCTGTGTACTTTAGAGGTTAGAATCATGAGTTTTTCCATTTTTATGTGATACAGATTAAATTTAGCTTTGCATGAATATAAAGGCTCTCAGCATTATAATTCCAAATGTTACTTTTTACATATTGAAGCATATAATGAATTCTTCATGCAGATTTTTAAATTAATTAGCTCATTTTAAAACTGAATTTTTTTCCAGCATTAAACATTAAAGAACATTTCAAATTTCAGGATTTTATGTATCTAGTCAACAAAATATTAGTAATAAATGAGAGTAAGTTCTAAGTATACATTAGCCAAAAACTTTCACATTAAACATGCTTAAATATTAACTATAGATCATATAACTTTGAATCTTTAAAACAGCACAAATTTACAACAACTGGTACAATTTGAAAAGTGTCTGTTTCCAAAATAAAAGGTGTCTGATCTACTCTCTAGTACAATAGCCAAACAGATTAAAATATTTTCTCATTGCTTAAAATTCATGATAAACCATGATGCTTCATTTGAAAGATAAAATTTAAAGAACATAATAAAAAGTTTATCAAATATATCACAGTATACTGTTTATTCATGTATAACATTTTAATTCATTGCTAGTTTTATATAAAACATTTTGTCTCATCGTCTGAAACAGAATGCAAATAACTTAATGTAAATTTGTAAAGAACCCAAGTTGTAAATTATGAGAAAAATTACTCATTTAACACCAAAAATATCTTTTAGGAACATACATTTGAGTTATAGTGAACTGTGCCTACAGGTAGAGACAAAATGAAGCAATGAATTTGCTTTCGGACATTTTCTTTCTAATAATCCTAGCATTTAATAAGCATGCATATTGTATATGCATTCAATACAAATTTTGAGTTTTTTTTTTTATTTAAAAAGTTTTTCCCATATCTACCACTGTTCCCATTCCCTTCCTTCCTCCAAGCCCCTCCCAGTCCTCCCTCAGTCTCCCCCCACTCCATCCCCCATTCCCCAAGGAGGGAAAGGAGTCCCAAAGTGGGTCAAGTCAGTCTGGCATATCCAGTTGAGGTAGGTCTGAGTCTCTCATCTTAGTATTAATGCTGAGTTAGGTGTTCCTCTGTAGCAAGTAGACTCCAAGATGTCATTTCATGCACAGGAACATAGTCTGATGCTACTGCAAGAGGCTTCACAAACTGCCCACACCATTTGACAATCGGCTACCTGTGGGGGTTTAGGTCCTTTCGCTGAAGCTTCCTCAGTGATTGTGTCTAAGACAGTGAGTTCCTAATAGCTTGGGACAGCCTTCTCTCTGGGTCTCCTCCTCATGACCCTGATCCCTTTGCTCATATAACCTATCATTTCTCTTCAGCTGGACTGGGAGCTCGACCTGGTGCTTAGCTATGGATCTCTGCTTTTCCTCTATCCATTGATGGTCTAAGATTCTATAATGATGATTAGAGTAGTAGTAGTCATTCATTTGATTATAAGAGAAGTCTTGTTTAGACACCCTTTCTACTATTGCTTGGAGTCCTAGCCAGAGATGTCTCGTGGATTCTTGGAAGTTTCCTTAGCATCAAATTTCTTTCTAATTCAGCAGGGTCTCCCTTTATCAATATATTTATTTCTTTGTTATCCCTCTCCATTGTTCCTCTCATTCAACCATCTCCATGCCTCATGATTTGATTCTAAAGTTTGCAGGCAAATGGATGGATTTGGAGAGTATCATTCTGAGTGAGGTAATAGAAAGATAAATAGATAGTATGTATTCACTCATAAGTAGATTTTAGACATAAAGCAAAAAATATGTAGGTTGCAAATCATAACCTCTGACCAGCTAGTTAACAGAAAACTTAAGGGAGATATCTAAAGATCCTCTGGGAAGGGGAAATAGAAGAGGTCTCCTAAGTAAATTGGGATAATAAGGGGGAGTGGACAAGGGTAAGTGGAAAAAAATCACGAGAGTAGGAGATGTTGAGTGAGAGGAGCAATAGAGAGAATAATGGATTAAAAAAAAAGAAACTCTACATTTTATACAATACATTTTAACACCTCTTCCTTCTCCCTACTCTTCCCCAATCCCTATTGATTTTTTTGTTTTTTAAAAATTTTTCTGTATTGATGTTTTAAAAAAATGGTATCTGACCAAGCTGTATTAAATAAAAGAACTACTAAACTTTAAAAAAGTAGTTTAAAAATTTTGTAGCACTCCACTGGGCATAGAATGCCTTTATAAATCTAAAATATTTTTAATTGGAAACTTCAAACACAGCTGGGTACACAAAACTGGATGTGGAAAAATCACGATGAAAATATTTTCCTAATTTTGTAGAAATGCTTTATAATGAATGAACACAACTGAGTAGAGGAAACTTAAATACTTGAAAAACAAAAAGTAATTGCTATCAAATTGTTCCAAAACACTAATTAAAGGCTTCTACAATGCATAGCATGGAATAAGATTTTCTACATGAAACAATGTGATAGGACATGGAACACCATTATTTAAATTGGAAAGAGCTGTCCGTTTGAATTATGTACACACATAACCAATAATAAAATAAGAACTTTTAGAAAATAATATTTTTGAAACTATAATTTGATTACATCATTTTAAGCTTCTCTTTTCTCCCTGCTATTCCTCCTACATGCCTCAAGTAATGACATTTAAATTTATGGCATTTTTTAGTTGTTAGATTCTCTCATGTCTTTCTCTCTTTCTCTTCTAACTGTTCTAATACAATTTCCTCAGTCCATACAATAACACTTAAATGTATGAGATTGCCTTCTAGAAATACCAAAGTAGCTAAATCCTTGAGGTGTTACCTCTAGGTGTCTGTCTAGACAGGACTTTGGAAATGGATAACATCAATAGTGATGCTAATGTATAAGTTGAAAACATCATGAGGCCTCAACCATAAATAAGGAACTACAGGCAACTAATGAATGCCAAGATCCAGAGAAATGACCTTCCCCAGGGAAGACCACACCTGATGTGGGGTGCCCTTTTTGTGTGCTGTGAATATATGTTGCTATCATTGGTTAATAAAGAAGCTATTCTGGAATATGGCAAGACAGGAAATTGCTAGGCTTGGAACCCAAGAGAGATAGAGGGCGAGGACAGTTAGGTCTGGAGCAGACAATGCATGCTGCCAGGGGAGCAAGATGTAATAGAGCACAGATAAGCCATGATACATATTGTGATACATATATTAATAGAAATTGGTTAATTTAAGATGAAATAGCTAGTTAATAATAAGCCTGAGTTGCAGACCAAACCAGTTTGTCATTGATATAAGTCTCTGAGTAATTATTTTATAACTGGCTATGGGACCACAGGTAGGAGAGATTGGTTCCAGACTGAAGGGCTAGGCAGAATCAAGAACCTTCTGGCTATAAACACCAAATGGTTTTCCAATGCCAAACTGATCAGCCTTAAAATTAAATCTTTTAAAGACTAAAGATTAATGATGTCATTGCCATCAAGCCAATTCTAAAATGTAGGTCAAATAGAAGGAAAGTAATTACCTGGTAGAAATTTAGATTTTAAAAAGACATCATTATAAATGACATCTGTGTATAGTTAATAATTTTTATTAAATTCTCTTTAAAGGATGATTAAATATTAAAAATAATAAGGCTGTGGTGAGATATTTATAACATAAAATGTATAAATTTATAATTTACAGTTTAAGAAGTGTGTAATAGATATTCATAATTTTATACTACATAATGTTTCTAACATATTATTAGAAAGTAAAACTTAAAGATATAGTCAACACACTCTCAATGCAACTAAAATAATAAAATCACAAATGCAACAGAAAAACCAAAAAAAAAGAGAGATAAATTTGGTCCCTAAAACAGTAACAAAAAGAAGTTTTAAACAATGAAAATTGAAAAAAAAATTAAATCAATAAGAAGGTAGCTTTTAATCCAAGTTAATAATATAAAAAGAAATATAATAAATTTTTGGCCTTTATTCACAATTTTTTTTTATTTAGGGCAGACTCCAAGTGACTTTAAAAAGTGCACACACCTCTGATAATCATCTTAGAGACATACTATTATAATAAAATGATTAAAACTTCTCTATGTTCATATTTCCTATACTTGTTTTCCAAGATTTGGGAAGTACATAGCAAATGGATAAAACTGAAGATGGAAACAGGAAACTTAGTTTTCTTTATTTTGACAGTGTGAAATAATAGAATAACCCTAGTTCACTAGATTTATCCAGCAGAATTAATGCTGCTACTCCTCCATTTCTGAAGCATCACAAAGCAAGATCATTTTCTACTGTCATAATTCTGCTTGAAACTGACTTATTAACTACTCTGTGTTTATAGCCTAATAAAGCCTGTGTACATATAAAATGAGCAGAGAACACCACATAGCTGTACATTCAGTTTAGGAGACATATGTATGCATAGTGGTAGGACCACCATTTGTATTCTCATTTCTGTTGAAGCAGTAGATACTTCCAGAAAAGTGCTTTTCCTTTCTTTTTAAAAAATAAAACAAAATTGCATCTATTTATTTGTGTATGTATTCATGTGCCTCACAGGAGTCAATTCTCTTCTATCTTTTTGTCCCAGGGGATCTCCTTCATTCATCATATTTCTTACTTACCAATATTTGCCAAATAAAATAATGTCAACTTGTGATTGAGGTTTTCTAAAACCACTAAATAATTCAAAGATCAGGTTCAGTTTCTCCTCTAGTTAACTACTCTTTTGCAACTGTCTTGTATTCAAATGAACAATGCTGGATTACATTATATGACACACACATTCCTTATAAGTGAATGGTAACAAGTTCTTTGAAAATTGTCCCTCTACTTGATTATAAAAATAGCTTCACTTTTAATTTTGTATATTATTCATTTTATTTAATTTTTTTCATATGTTATATCTGATTTTATGTATATATGTGTGTATATATATATATGTATATATATGAATGTGTTATAATTCATGTTACATTGATCGTGTCCCCAATTCTTCACAGACCCTCGGTACCTCCCTGCCCTTGCAACTTAATGTGTTTTCTCTTTCTGTCAAACAAACCAAAAAGCCAAGGAAGAGATGAAAGTGAAAACACACAGACACACAGACACACAGACACACACACACACACACACACACACACACACACACACACACACACACACACACACGAGAAACAGAAAACCCTATGAAAAGGTAAATCAAAACAAACAGGCAAAAAACATCAATCAGTAAGACAAAAGGTCTCAAAATAAAGCAACATAAAACTGGACTAACACATGTGCTTTCTGCTTTCTCTTCTCCAGAGATCCTTTTAGGGGAAGAATTTGATGAAGATATTCTATTTAGTCTTGAGTGCTCCAAAGTATCTTATACTTTATACATTATCAGTTCTGGGTTTTTGTGATAATTTCTATCTGTTATAAAAAGAAGTTTCTCTGTTATGGGTTTAGTGAGGCACATAAGTATGGATGTAACATCATGTCAAAAGGAGTTATTTTATTGCTGTTTCTTAATTAGAATAATAGTATTCATGTTTTTCCAAGGGCCATGACCTATTTAGTCTCATGTTTTTGATCTGCTATAGCAATGTCATATTTGAATTCCATCTTATAGAATGGTCTTTAAATTTAATGAAAACTTACCTGAATATTTCTGTGACATTTTTACCAGCATTTAGACTAATATATCTTTGCATACAGGTTGCTGTTGAATATAGCATAGTGTGTAGCTTGGTAATATTGATTATTATGGTTCTCCAGTAGTATACAGAAGACCTTCTAGTACTATCAACACAAGTCAGCAGGGACTAGGCATCAGCTTGACATATCCATGTCCCATGACATAAGTAAACATTGTCTTTAACAATAGAGCCTTGCCATCAGGTTTTAGAAAGCAGCCAATGGCTTTGACAATAACAGCCAATATTTGGCGATTATTTTTAAGGTTCTATGGAATCTCTTTGGACAAGGTATTATGATGTAACTCATTCTTTGCACTGGAGCATTTATTTGGTGGCATAAGATATCTACTTGGAGTATTGTCTCCCCCATTTTATAATGACTCCATTTAGATTGCCTTATATATGTATATATTCAGGAAGCTTCTATAGCTCTAGATTTCCATACAGTTTTTCAAATGGAGAGTAAGTTGTTTTTTCTCATATTCTTTTATTTACATTTCTATCCCTCTTTCCTTCCTATTTAATCCTATACTAGTTCTCTATTGACAATATGGTTATATTCAGGCAAGCAGGGAGTGACATGCTACAACTAAGCATTGTATCTCATATTAAAGTGACAAATATCCAGTATGAATCTCTTTAAAGCCAAGCATTGACTTCAAATATTACCCTATAGAGCAACTCAATTTAAAGAGTTTTGCTTTACTTCACCTGTTTCCCATTAAAATTAGAAATTCTTAACATTTTAGACATAATCATTTAAGTTTTGCAAGATACTGAATAATTTCCTCAGAACACTGGAAAATTAATTTGTGCAATCAAAAATTGTCAATTTAACATTAAGTGAAACACATCTTTGAATGTCTTTATAAGACAGTTCAATGGGTGTATTGGCTGTAAGAACCAATACAAATCATAATTAAAGTGGTGAAATTTGATGTAAAATGTGGCTTTTTGACAACAGAAAAAGAGAACTAAAAAGCTACACATGGAATTAGAAATTGATAGGAAGGTTATTTTATAAGAATAAAGACTACAATAGATATAAGCAATGGAAGAGAAGATGATGGGATATATTTTGGATAATGATTAAGTTTAAGTATTAAACAACTAAAATTCTCCTAAATGTTATATTAGGAATATAAACACAGAGCATTTCTTCAAATATGTAAAGCATTTCCCCAAAGTAAAGTATAAACTGTCTACATCTTTAGATATATTCAATATTTTATTAGACTATAAAATAAAACTATATCCTCTTTGTTCTCTTTAACATAATAGTGATTAATATGAGTATCCTTAGTACCAGACGGTGCTCTACATAAATGATAACATTGCACTAGCTACATTAAATAAAAATCATACATATACTGTCATTCTTTCATTAGAAATTACATTTTATAGATTTAATCTTCCTCTCTCTAAGAAATGCAATTATTTTCCAGATTGTTTTGTAAGACAATTTCTGAAACAAAATAAAGTTAAAACTTTGTAATACAGAATATTACTTTCTCTTTATCTTTCTCATATTTTTTTCTTTATCTGCTTTTAGATAAGAAACTTAAGCCAAACCAGGAATAAGAAAACAGATCAAACACTCCACTTTTTCTTAAAGAAATGAAAAAATGTATACATTAAGCCTTTTCTGAAGGAAAATATATTCCTGGATAACATTCTACATATTTTGCATTCATTTATGAAATCCATGGGCCTCTGTAAAGAACTGAGAAATCAAGAATATTTTTTATCATATTTTGATTTTTCTTTTATTGAAAATAATTTTTTTCATGAATATATTCTGATTATAGTTTCCCATTTACCCCACTCCTCTCAGTTTCTCCCCACCTCCACTTCCATCAACTTTCTATTTCTTGTTAGAAAACAGAGAGGCTTGTAAGAAAACATTTTGATAATTCTTCAAAATTCTCATATTTGTGATCAAATTCATCCTGTCTCCTCTCTTTAATTTCTCTAAGCTCCACCTCCACTTCTCTCCATTCAGCAATTTCTTATATTTAATTTTTTATGTTTCTTTATTTAACTGCCCATAAACTCCAATTTGTACCATTCAAATATATCTGGGTGTGGGTTCACTGAGCATGTTCAACCTACATGCACTTGAAGAAAACTGACTTTCCTTTCTTTCCTTTCCCTAGAAGACATGGCCTATCTGTATCTCCTCAGTTAAAGGTTGAAGGCTTGTAAGTCTTTTACTATTGCTAGAATGCTATCTAATTTTATCTTGTACAGGTCTTTGGTGTAGGCAACTACAGCTGCCTTTAGTTCATGAGAGCAGCTGTCTAGTCACGTAAAGAAGACACCATCTCACTTTATTTTCTCTTAAACTTTGGCATGTACAGTCTTTCTGTGATGGTCATTAAATCTTGGGGGAGTATATGCTACAGATGTTTCATTCAAGGATTAAAATTTCTCTAGACATTGGTTCTCTGTACTTGGTCTATTGTGAGTTTCTGTTAGACACCATCATATGAAAACTTCCACGATGAAGTGCGAGAGCCCCACTAATCTGTAGGCAGATATAAATGAATGTAGAGGAGAGCTTAGTATTGTGTACTTTCAGAAAAATTACAATGTGAGTTCACCCCTGGGGCACATTAGCACTGTAAACATGGGTTATGATCAATTTTTTAATTCATGTCTTATTTTTCCTCCAGTGAAGAAGATTATTAATCAAATCAGAAAATGGTTGGCTACTACAATAACATCCCTATCATTGTAACTTCTTAGCATATAGTGCCATGATATTTATAATTGGAGTAATGGAGTTCACAGGTGATTACTTTATCCCAATTACCATGCCTAACACCTTCCGTTATGAAAATGAGCCAGCCAGAAAGAAGCTTGCTGTTTACTACCAAGTTGACTTTCTCATGTCCTGTGACAAACATACAGAGTCTTACCCTCAAGTTCTATGGAGAAACTAAGTGTAATAACACCAACATGTGTTTCAAGGGTCTCCAGGACATCTGTGATCAATAACTTCAGGGAAAGTATTATACTCCTATTATACTCTTAGCACAGGAATTTTTATTTATCAACCTAAGGCCTTTGGAATAAGAATCTCCTGGGAAGGTTATGAGTGTTTAGTATATTCAGAATCCTTGGAAATACAAATTAAATTCAATCTGAAGTGCCATTTTATTCTAGTCAGAATGGCCAAGGAAAATAAAACAAAAGACAACAAATGCTATTGACAATGTGGGAAACAGAGAACTTTCATGCAGTATTGGTTAGAGTGTGAATAGTTGTCACTGTGGAAATCAATGTAGTGGTTCATCAGAAAAAAAATATATATATATATGTGTGTGTGTGTTTGTGTGTGTGTGTGTGTGTGTATGTATATGTGTGTACTACTCTGGGCATGTATCCAAAGAATATAATTACCTACTATAAGAAACATGTTCATCATATTTTTAATATCTCTATTCACAAAAGCCTAGCACATGAAAACAACTAAGATACCTATCAACTGATGAATAGGATCTGAAAATCCAGGTTTATACCATGCTATTTTATTCAGCTATTAAAAGGTGAAATCTTAAATTTATAGGTAAATATGGAAGAACAACAATGACAAAAGGATTAAACTAGAAACCAACATACATACTGAGTGAGGTAGCCCACACCCAGAAATAAAACAAATTTCAAACTTCAAAAGTGGATTACAGTGTTAAATCTTTGTATCTTTATGACTTGGAGTAGCTATAGAACCCAAAGAACTAAAAAGAGAGAATTAATGAGGACACGGAAGAAAGATGTTAAGGATGGAGAATGATGAAATATAGGTAATATGAAGAGGAAATGTTAAAGATGGGGAGAGAAACTGAAGATGAAAGCATTGAGAACAGAATAACAACCACTAAAGATTTTTGAAAAGTATATGAAAACTTATTTTATAAGCTTCATATGTATGTGTGTGTTTGAGTAAGTGTGTTTATGTACTATTACAAGGTAATTTAAGAGTATATTTTTAATATATTTAAGTTTTTTGAATTTATATTTCTGCACTTCTTTTATTTACTCTTGATTTGACTTGGTTTGTAAATGTGAATTTTATTTTCTTTTGTCCTTTCATATGTATACATTGAGAATAACTGTTTTTCAAATAGTATAAAGGTCCCATTCTTTTTGATTTACAGAGGTTCTGTCTGCTTACCCCCATTCTCATTGTAACTTCAAATTCCTACATAACATCATTTCATTCTTCAGTTAATGTAGTGTTTCTTACCCTTCAAATAGTTTGATATAAATAGTCAGTAATAATGCTTCTAAGTAACCTGTGACCTTAGGTCAAGTGTGTGCTTAGAAAATTTCCTAGAAAATTAGTTTATTTTTAGGGTTATGATGAAAATTGTGTGTGTAGTTGCCTCTTTTCTCTACATAGCTTTTATAATTTACATAATAAAATGTAACAGCATTGCTCAATAGAATTATTATGTGCAGTACATAAATATGAATTATCTATAAAGTTCTATAAATCTTACTTAAAGTACATAATAATCTGAGCATATTTAATTACATATCTTTTAGAATTTGAATAAACCTGTAGGAAACCTTCATGTATCTTGTGGAAATGATAAATTTGATTAATATCTCAATATTTTAGTATTTTACATGTTCAATAGTTTTTTTATAGATCAGCATTTATGCTGGAAAGTAGAAGTTACTTCCACAATCTATCTTCTCTCACAATGTGCATAACTATAGCATTATGTGCCTTACTGTCAAGAAGAGTGAAGAAGTTTCATTTGTACTTACTTTGATGCATTGTGGCATCTTCTAAATTGACCATTTCTATAAAAGGGTAATAGAAATGTCCTGTCCCTTAGGCAACGGAAGGAAGACACTTCAACGATCTTCAGCTTCACCATTACTTAGTTGTCCCAAGAACTCATCAGAAGTGATGGTTGATAGATCTGTGCCACAAGATTCTTGAGCTCCTGCTTATTACAGTACTAAGGTTTAATTTTTGAAAATATCAATTAAGTTTGAAAAGTTGCAGCTGATACAGGCATAGAAACACTTGACTATCATAATCTACACACAATGGATACAGAAAGCAGAGTCTTCAGAAAACTTGTGGACACATCATTAAAAGTTAGAACTAAACATGACTTTAAATAAATTGGCCCATGATTAGGGTAGACAATCAGTGTTTGAGAATTCATCTGTCCTTTTGTAACCATATTTGGTCAGATTTGACATCCATCTTCACAGTAATTGGCAATGTCCTGCACAGAGATGAAACAAATTAAAGTGAGGAAGGTAAAAGCCTTTTTCTATCTGTTTTAATGATGACTGTCTGAAATTTATCAAGTTTCCATTTTGATTTCTTTTTCTGTTTGATTAGATTTGATGTTGGCATAGAATCTCACTATGTAGCTCTCGCTGGCCTGAAACCATCTCTATGGATCCTATTGACCTCAAATATAAGTTCATTCTGCTACCTCTACTACCTAGAACTTGACAGCACAAGACTGTAATACCACATCAAGTTTAGTTTAATTTCTGTAAGTCCTCACACATATTCTAATGGAAAATATTTAGCTTCTTACTTTGGAAGTAGTATCCTTATTCAGATTTCCAAATGTTTTGCATCAGTCTGTCATCATATTCTGTCTTGACATGTTTCTTATTCCAGGTTGAGCTTGCTTATGTTTGCTTTTGAGTTTCATGTTTGCTTCCTGATTTCAAATATCATTTGTGGGATTTCCTGCTGTAACAATGTTCAAACTAACTACTACAGCTAAGGTCTATTAATAGATCATCATTGACCATTGGACAGAATAAGTAGATGGAAGTCTGTTCAGGGAAGTTTCATCATATCTAGTTTACAACATGCATATAGAAAATATGCTGTAAAATATCTTTCATTCAAATACTCTACACACACACACACACACACACACACACACACACACATACACACACACACACACACAATTTCCTAAGTATTTCAGTCACAAATTGTATACATATCAAAACATAAAATGTCTCAAGAAAAGAAACCTAAATAAAGTCTGACTGTTTCCTCTGAATATAGCTAGTCACATATTTTTCAATATTTCTGTTCCTTATTTATACTACATACAGAATTGTTTTCTTCACTGGACTGTCATTTAATAGTACTCAACTCAGTAGCATGTGTAAAACATTACTAGCTTGTTCACTTGTGAAACAAGAAATACAATGTCTAAAATGATCTGAATTGATAAATTTTATAAACACATTTTCTTTAAAAGTATAAATTATTTATAAAATTTCTCTGTGTTACAATCTAGCTTGAAAATCTAGATGATTCTTAGAAGGAAATTGTCATGATTTATTTAAAAAGCTAAAAATTTATTCCATTTGTATGTGGGGAAAATCTAGAAATGTACATGTTCTTGTGTATATGCATATGTATGCACTCATATGAAGCCCAGAAATTGAAGCTGGTAACTTCCTTGATTATTATCTACCTTAATTTTGGAAACAGAATCTCTTGACTAATTTCATTAGAGGGGGTAACAAGCAAACCCAAGGACCTTTCTTGTATGCTTCTCCAATTCTGAAATAGTTACCACATGCAACCAAGCTCATCCATTTCAGTGGATGCTGAGGATCAAAATTCAGATCTTTACCCTTTCCCAGCAAAGATGTTAACAACCAAACTACTCCCCTAGCCTCTATATAGTGACATTTTGTGGATGATTTAACAAATAAAGCTTGTCTAAAGATTAGAGGGCAGAGTCAACCATTGGATAGTCATAGTATCCAGGAAATGGTGGCACACACCTTTGATCCCAGTGCTTGGGAGACCATACATGCTTTTAACCCCAGCACTAGGGTGGTTGAGGCTGGACAGAGAGAGGAATATAGGGGGAGGAAACAGGAGCTCAGCATTTCCACCTAAGAATTTGCCTAGAAGCCACTCTAGTGACTGGCTCTTATATCTCTCTTATTTTTCATCATTTATCCAGCTATCTGACTCTGGTTTTTATTATTAAAACAAATTATAATTAATGATACAGCCATAAATGATTTTAGTATTAAAATTATCATTATACATCCATTAGCACATGCATAACAAAAATAATCCTAATATGTTTTTCTTTAAGGAATAAGGGATTATACTTAAGAGAAAAACTCTCATAATCCATTGATTTTTTAACATCTGTTTTGTTAAATGCGTAAATAACCTGCTGTTGAAATCAACTAAGGGCCAACATCTCAAAATAGCATATTGTATAATCATAAAATAAGTCATTGCTGATTTCTTTTGGACTCTACTAATAATGTTTTTCTTAGTCATGTGTTATTCCCCAAGCACAAGATCAAAGTTAATATGTTCAATACAGATGAGCAGCTTGGTGTTGTTTAGTTTTCCTGTATCCATCTAAGAGTCCCAGATCCTTGCTTATGTGATCTCACAAATCCTTCTCCCCAGTCTCTTATTTCCTTTACAGTGCTCCAATAAAAATATCTTCAAATATTTACTATTTTCTATCACAATATAATATTTTTGAGAATGTGTCTGTGACTCACTATTTTACTTACATGTCCATTTACAGAAATGTGACAGTGACTCAGAAGCTAATCAACAGGAATTCTCAACATGTCCATTTTTAGTCCTATGTCAGAAATAGCATTAAAAGTATTCTTTA
The DNA here is from genome assembly GCA_033318265.1 of Phyllotis vaccarum. Classification (NCBI taxonomy): domain Eukaryota; kingdom Metazoa; phylum Chordata; class Mammalia; order Rodentia; family Cricetidae; genus Phyllotis; species Phyllotis vaccarum. The sequence continues at coordinate 91,741,888 of JARWLC010000005.1, read as the reverse complement.
CCATCCCTCGATTGGTGTTTCTATATTTATCGTGGTTTAGTTTGATGAATGTTACTAATTCTTTCATTGACATACTCTTAAATCAGTGAACTCATATTTTTTGTTTTGTCTCATATTTTGTTTGTTTATGTGTTTTGCTGTAGTACGAGGTTTCTGGCCCGGATTTTTGGGTCTAACCTCAAGGTCTAGGCCCACGGTCCCACAGAACCCCAGACCCCCAGACCCGCAGTCCTACAGAGACACACAGACGCTTTCATTAGTTTTTGGCTGATCAGCCTCAGGCCCAGGCATATCACTTGCTAGCTCTGTACCCTTCACCTAACCCATGTTTCTTGTTCAGCCACGTGGCTTGGTACCTTTCTTTAGAGCAGCATAGTTGTCCTCGGCTTCCTGTGGCTTCTCTCTGGTGGTCTGTCTGGCATTCTGTTCTCAGAGATTTTTCTTAGTCTGGTAGCCCCGCCTACACTTCCTGCCTGCCTTTGGCCAATCAGCTCTTTTTATTAAACCAGTGGTTGGGACAATTATTTAAAATGAAACAACACAACCTTCCACATTTTGCCTTTAAATATACTGACTGCTCTTACACAACTCATAAAGTTAAAAGCTTCAAACAAAACAAAATAAACAAAAAGTAAAGTTATCTAATTTAATTTTAAGGCTTTTGTTTTCTAAGCCTCAAATGATGGATGTTCTCATATGTCTGGGTGTCAAGTCAAGTTGTTTCATCCAAAGACCATTTAAAGGAATGTGTTTTACAAAGTAAATTGTTGAAGATGGTGACTGGAAATTTTGAAGACAGTTTGAAAGAAAAATGTCTTGATTCATTATAGACAGAAATTTATCAGTAAATTGTTTAAATATTTTATTTTATTTAGGGAATATAAGTGCTTTTGCCAGCCTGTATGCACACCATGCATGTGCCTCAACACCAGGGAGGCCAGAAACAGTCAAAGGTTCTTATGGAACTGGAATGGGTGATTTTGAACCCTGCAGTCTGTCCTTGGAATTGAACTCAGATCCTCAGCAACAAGTGCTATTAACTAGTGAGCCAACTTTACAGTTCTGAGAATACTCTTTACTTTGCCAGAAACATTTGGGCATTTAAAAAATGTCCTTGCCAGTGCCCAACCAAGCATTTACACTGATAGAAATTATTTTCTCAGTTACCACTATAACCCTATGTGTGTGTGTGTGTGTCTATCTGTGTCTAATACTGTGATTGCTTGTTTTGATTATTACCTGATTGTATGTGGAAATGCTCAGGAGATTAGTACAACTCATTTCTGGGCATATCTATAGAAATGTTTCCAGAGACCATGTGGGCTCTGACCTAACAAATTCTTTTTTTCACTGATGGATTCAAAATTCAAACCAATGGAAGGAGTGGAGCTGTGTTCCTGCTAGAGCAAGTCTGCCTTAGGGTATGTCCTTCAGGGCAGTATCCTGCTCTGGCAGCAACATTACTATGCTGATCAACTTCCTCTCCATTCTGATATGAGAGATTCCTTTCTTAGTATACAGCTTCTTCCTCTAACACACACACACACACACACACACACACACACACACACACACACACACACACACACACAAACTTGATGCTCTGACTTACATGTGTCAGAATCAATATGTAATCAATCTTCATGATATTTATTTTATCTGATGTCATAGTTACGGTGTCTATTATGATAAAACACAAAGAACAAAAATCAAGTTGGAGAGGAAAGGGTTTATTTGGCTTCCTCTTCCAGAACACAGTCCATCACTGGAGAAAGTCAAGACAGGAACTTAAGCAAGGCCGGAACTTTGAGGCAGGATCTGATTCAGAGGCCATGGAGAGGAGCTGGTTACTGGTTTTATCCTTATGGCTTTCTCAGCCTACTTTCTCATAAGCCCATGACCACCAGACAGGGATGGAATTGGCTATAATGGGATGGGCTCCCTGCCATTGATCACTAATTGAGAAAATTCTTTATAACTGAATCTCATGGAGGCATTTTCTCAACCAATGTTCCTTCCTCTCTAGTGACTCTTGCATATGTCAAATTCACATTCAAAACCATTCAGTACATTTGGACTCCATTTTTAATTACTCTACTTTTTGTACAAGTGATTCCCTTATTTTCTTTATTATAAATTACCTTAAAGCAAGTTGAGGATATAACTCAGCATCAGATTGAGGGGGAGGGCAGAAAGGGAAGGAAGGAAGATAAGAAAATGCTCTCTAAGAAAAAAAAAACTATTATAAATACTTTAAATATGGAAGCCTAGGTCTTCTGCAACAAAAGTGTTTCTATCTACTTAGTCTTGTGAATTGATTACCTCTAGATTGTTACAATGCTTTCAAATTATGTATTTTGTCCAGATTAAGTAGACACTTCTTCAAAGAGAAGAGACATAAGCTATTCAATCATAACTAAGATTGTAAGTTTATAGTTTTTATACTTATAGATACTTTAAGGATTGATTTTACCCAATTTTAATCTGCCTTTCCTGGAATGATATGTTTTTCTATCTTGAAATCAATAAAATATGTTTACTTTAGATTTAATTATCAACAGTATCCCTAAGAATAACTTTATACTTCAAATAGTTTCTCTTGATTCAAATTGATTTACTCCAATTTGATTGAATTTTTCTGAGAATATTTCTTGGCAAATAACCCCCCCCCTCCTTCTTGCAGGATGTCCTCTCCCAAAGTCAGCAGTAAATCATCTTCATTGAACCATGAGTTTTCAGTGTCTCTGTGCATAGCATGACTGATTTTTCTATAATTTCCTTTTATGACTAGAATATGGAAGTCTTCTCCATCATAGAGGACTGTAGGTTCTCAATCTCTCCATTTTGTTTGGATTAACACCTCCATATGAAGTAAAGCATTCATGAGGCAATGCATGGCAGCTTGAGAATAGTTCTAATGTTTGTAGAAAAATAAAGGAAATTTCATTTAAGCTTAAGCAGCATTTCCCCTTATTTAGACACAAACATTCCAGAATTATTATGTTTATTTTGTCAAGTAGGTGTTAATGTAAAATATGTTTTAATGTTTCCTACATTTATATGTCATTACTACAAAATAGAATTTGGAGAGAATAGAGAATTAGATAATGAACAAGTATGTAATTAATTGTCTGAAAATTTTTAGATAAAGTCATAAATATAATATTAAGTTTGAATATTTCCATCCTGTATTGAAAAGAAAATGTGATATTAAGGTAGAGTTTCCTGAACTTTTATAGAAGCAAAGGATATTTGAATTGTGATATTATATTTAGTCAGATTCCTCTGAGTAACAAAACATACATATATATATATATTTCATATCATATATATAAATATATTCATGTGTGTATGTGTGTGCATGTGTGGTATTTGTGTGTGCCTGTGTGTAGATAGATGTATAAGTGTATGAATAAGTGTGTGTGTGTGTGTGTGCGTGTGTAGTTGAGGCTGATTGGCAAGTGGAGGATGAAAAGAGAAAGACAAATTAAGAAAAAGAGGGAGTAAAGAGAGAACTGTCGATTGTCAGAAGCCAGGCAACGCTGGCCAGTCAGACATGGAGACATTAGGAAGGAAAGTATTCAGACAAAGGGAAAAAATAAAAGTCCATGAGGCAAAAATATAGATGATAAGAAACAAGTTAATTTAAAGAATGTCAGCAAGAAATGAGCATAAGCTAAGGCTGAGAATTCATAACTTATAACAAGTCTCTGTGTCATGATTTGGGAGCTGGTTGGTGGCCTGATACAACTACTTCCTTCATTAGCTTCTCCTTCTCTTAAAGACATTTCTGTAATTCTTGTTACACAAGCATGTCCACACATGTATGCTCACACACTCACAGTTCTGATCATTACCTATAATGTTATTTGAATGTGCTTGATTTCAATGCTGACCAAGTAGTGTTAAATAATAAATTGTTGTGCTCTTCCTTTGAAAAACTATTTCTCCAACTCTCCGTATTCTTTAGTTGCCTGTATAGTTTTGGACCATATATAAAAGGATATGTCACAATTTATAAAATCTATTAATTAACAAAACAACTCCAGAGAATGAATGTCCCTGATCACGTATCCTGGATCCAAAATTCCCTCTCCTTTCAAAGTAAATTTTCTCTGATAAAAGACATTGAAGTCCAAGGGGTCTTGTTGAGATGAAGGAATACAGTGGGAAACACAGGAGATTGTGAGACAGGGATGGGGAAAATGATTTAAATTTTCCTATAAGTGCTTAAAAGTGCTAAATGATAAAGGTATTTAAAAATGATGAGGGGTTTTGAAGACTCCATTACATAAGTAAAATGTGTCAAATTAAGGCTGTATATCATTAAATTAATGAAATCAAATTGTTATAAAATATGTTATTTGATGTTATCATTCAAGTTTGTTTTATCTCATTTCAATTGTCTCAATAAAGTTCTGCATTTTTTCTATAACTACATATTCTAAGATAATATTCTGTGTTATGTTGTCTCATGTGAGTTACCTTTTCCAGGTACACAAAACATTTTAGTTGCTCTATATTTTTTAAAAATTACTTTTTAATATTAATAAAGAATTCAATATTAACAGTAGATTTTAAAAAACAAAAAGTAATTAGGGCATCATCATGTTTACAAATTTTATCAATGTGATAGATATATTGTTCCTGGTCTCAACCATCACACTTTAAGAAGGCAGTTAGTTACCCATAAATCAAAAGATGAACAGACATAGAACAAAAACAAACTAATCGGATTCTGTTTAAAATTGAATATTAAGGTACATTATTTGATTTTCTGTCTCCATTTGATGCCAATTAAAACACTGAACCAAGTGGAAACTTCAATTTGATATCAATATAAATTTATAAAGCATTGCATGTTGGATCACAGCCACCATAATTTCAATTCCAGAAGGATCCAATACTCACTCCTAATCTCCACAGGTACCAGGCACACACACACACACACACACACACACACACACACACACACACACACATACACACACACACACACACACACACACACAAACACGGAAGAAGTTCATACACAAAATAAAAGAAATAAAAAATTTTAAAACAAAAGCTTTATATGTTATCTCTCTTCAAATTCTCATTCATGGATATTTTCTCTTGGTAATTCAAATTACTTCTTTGTACTTTCATTTCCAGTGATTTAGAAAGTCTTAGAAGTAAACAACAGCATAAGGAGTTTTTTAAAATATTAAGCTTATCATCAAAATTGGCAATTGCTTTTTTAATTTATATTTTTTGTTTATAAATTTTTTTTATTCATGTATCCCCCTGCTTCCCCACTCTTCCTTCCTCCTAATCCCTCCTAGTCAGCATCCCTCCTCTGCATTCCCCAATTTTATCCCCCAAAAGAGAAGGAAGTCCCAAGGTGAGATAGCTCAGCGTGGCACATCCAATCCAAGCAAGTGTGATTTCCTCATCAAATATCAAGACTGGGTTAGGTGTCCCTTTGCAGGGAATGGGCTCCAAGGTGCCAGCCCACACACAGGAGCACAGTCTGAGCCCACCAATTGAGCTGCACATACTGTCCATGCCAATCGACAGTTGCCTACCCTTGGAGGACCTAGCTCTTTCCCCAGTGGTTCTCAGTGACTGTTCTTGATTCAGTGAACTCCCCAGAGCTCCAAGCAACCATCATTGTGGGAATTTTTCTCATAATTCCTATCCCATTGCACATACAGTCTCTCCTCCCTGCTCCCAGCTGGACCAGGGGCTCGGCCTAATGCTCAGCCATAGATTTCTGCCTTCACCTCTGTTCATTGTTGGATGTAGGTTCTGTGATGACACTTAGGATGGTTATTCATTTGATTCTAGGGAAAGTCTGTTTAGGCACCTCCTAGCCAGGGACAGCCTGTGATTTCTAACTTTATTTAGGAGGCAATAAAATGGTAATTATTTCAAATTTGGTAAAATTTGTGATAAGTTCAGGCAATCCCATCAGAAGTTAAGATATCTATATCTTCCTTCTGTAGTGTAAGAACATGATCATTCTTTACTAATAGAATGCTGACAGGAGCCTAGAATGCTTTATAATTTGCATGAAAACATTTGGATGAAAATGACATTTACTGCATATGATTTTCAATAAATAAGAGAAAACAGATACTATGTTTTACTAAACAAATTAAACATTCTCATTTGTAACATCTAATGAAAAACAACAAAATAACTTTTTTTAAAACAATGTTTTCATTGATCTCAAATCCCATAAATTATAACAGGCCATATCATAAAACTTAATCCCATGCAAATGCTTTCAACACATTTGTATTTATAAGTCAAAAACTACTCTGAGGCACATTTCTAGCTTTGAATCAGCCTGTGCAGCTGAGCAAACATTTCACCTAATGAATTTAATTAAAGGATTTAAATCTGCATAGGAATGAACTAAATAGTAAATATAGCTCTTAAAGAAATGTGATCAGAGAATGCTTGCTCTTTCCATATCTTCTTCACAGAGCTTCCTCCACAGAGATTTCCTGAGAAAAATGCCTCCTGGTTTTTAGTCAATTTAACTGTGTCCTATGCTTAACCTAGGTTCTTCAAAGTGAAAAGTAAACTCTGAATGCAGAGAGATGTGCACGATTCTTATTTATGGGACAAAAGGGAGGCAGGTGGTCTAAAATTAAATCCAGTTTGTATGTGGTTATATCAGCCAGAATTCAGTCTGGCAGTCAATCATATCACCTCTGTTCCATGGAAAAGCCAAACTCTTAGGATATTTTTATTCTCTAAGGTTGGGGTTTTTTTTATGTGTGTTTGTTTGTGTCATAGCTACTTGTACTAAATGTTTAATTAGAGCAAAATTATTGTAAATAGAGTGAAGAATTCCTATACCCTACATCCGGTTTCACTAACATCGTGGATTAGTGGTTGTCTAAGGAACTGTATGAGTAAATTAATTAGCTTTAAATCCATATTTTTACAGAGTTTTTACATATCTCTTAATAATATTTTTTAATCCTTTAATCCATCCATATCATTACATTAGCGACAATGGCTCCTAACACATTCTCCTATACTCATAGATCACTGGCTTCCATGACCATCATCAGAGAAACTTCCTCCTTCAGTAGTTGGGAAAAAAGACAGAGCCCACACGCAAACAATGTGCAGAGAGTGAGAGACCCTGGGACATTCAATCCGAAATGGGATTTTTCTTTTAAATGCCTTCCCTCAAGGTTCAGGGAACTATGCAGAAGAGGAGGCAGAAAGATTGTAAGAGCAAGTGAGGATGATAGACACCAAGGAAATAAAGCCTTCAAGACACAGCAGGACTGATGCACATAGGAACTCACAGAAACTGTGGCAATAGGCCAAGGCCTGCATAGTTCTAAGCCAGATGGGATTCCAGTGCTAAAAGGAGAAGTAGATATAAGCACCTATCCCTATCCCAGAAGCTATCTCCAATTGACACCACTCACAAAGAAAAAAACAATATATTCTCCAACAGGGTCTCACTGGGTATACAAACCACACAGGTAAGGCCCATGCTCAGCAGTAGCTGGCCAATGCAAAATGAACTCAATGGTACTTTTGTAGTCTTTTTTGTCTCATAAGTCTTTGTTTGGGCTTGTATAATTTTAGACTTGCAGATTGTTTGCTTACATACTATGGTTTCTAGTTTTTGGGTTTCATTGTGCTTTCTGTGTTCAAACATATGGTGTCTATTGTGCTTTGGGAGGGCTCTTTTTAAATGTTTGTTTTGTCCTATTCTATATGGGTTATGATAATATTATCATTGTTATTTTATTTTTATTAAGGATGGAAGTAAAAGGAGTATATTTGGATAGGTGGGGAAGTGAGGAGTGTCTGGGAAGAAATGGAGAGGGAAAACAATAATCATAAAATATTATGTAAAAAATCTATTTTCAATACAAAATAGAGTAGTATGTTGTGGCAGAATAGTATAGAATTTCATCTTCTTTTGTATTAGATTGAGGATAGATTTTGCTAGTATGTTTTTTGTTTGTTTGTCTGTTTGTTATGTTTTGTTTTTGCTGATGCAACCACCTAGCTAAAGCGGTACTTCTTACTCTAAATTTGATATCTTTTCTTCTTTCTATATTAAAACTTTTAAAATTCCATCACTATAAATAGGCAAATCTCAAGAAAACTATGCTAGTTTGTAGAGGAAGAATCTTTTCTGGGAGTTTTACCCATCTCTTTCAAACACAGGGTTTCCTTTGTGCACAACGTTGTTTCTACTTTAATTCTTTATGATACATTATGCATTTTGCTTCTTCACTTGTTCCTTCTGTGATTGCTGGATATTAGCCTACTTAATCTTGAATTCTATGATATATTAGATTGGTAGTTGCTTAATTCTGAGATTTTACTGACTTTGAGAAAGCAACACATTCCAGATACTTTTATGCTGTATATTTTCAGTCTAGTTCTTAAATCAACCATTTATCCAAGGAATGTTGGTCACTTTACACATAAAATTTAGCTTTGAAATAAATACTTGAAGCCATGTCATTGAAATGCAATTCTGTTTGTGTAGAGATGCAAATTTGTATTGACTCACATACCTCTTTCAATAGGTGTTATACACACATTGCTGAAGGAAATATTAGTCTATAGCAGTGTCTCTATTCTATCCCAGTAACATGTGATTCATCTCTATTTTCTTCTTTTGCTTTTCTCTATCCTCCAATGAGACATTCAAATGTATAGCCTGTTATGAACTTAATCATCTAGTTAAATTTAAAATATATGTACTTGCATATCTATGTATAAATACTTAAGAACAACTGGCCTATTCCTAGGTAAATAATTTGTTTCCCAGTGTTCTTCTTAGCATTACAGAGAGTATTCATGTATTAAATTTTCTTAGGTCAGCCCCATTTTATTCTCTTATACTCTTCAGAAAGTTTTTCTTCAGGCATACATAGTAAGTAAGATCATGTTCTCACATTCTGCATCCTATCTGCCAATTGAAAACTCCCTAAATATTTTAAAATCATGTTACATTAAATTTTACTAGTCATGCTGTAAGTTATATGGATTTGAAAGATATTTAATGTCTTCCTTTCAGCCTGATGCAATCCAACAAAACATATTTATGGCCCAGACAGTCTCTGGGGTGTCACAATGCACAGACTTCTCACGTATTTTCAACTGTTAGCAGTCAGCACTCTTTTCTGTGTCTTCATAGCTTTGTAGTTTCCAGAATGTTGTGTGATTGATATCATACCGGTGCTGTTATTTCACACTGACTTCTCTTACTTATTTTATGGGTCTAAGATAATTTTATGCCCTTTGCATGTTGATAGATAATTTCTTCTTACAAATAAATAGTGCACACATTGACTGATGATCTGTTTCTTTCTACCTATTATAAAATGTGATTGCCTCTAGCCACTGACATTATGAATATCACTTTTATAAACACACATTTGTAAGATTTTTTACATTCTGAGATTTGATTACAAGTAGAGTGTGAGGGGTTCATGACAAAGTAATATTGGTCAGTTTTATAAGAACATGAGTCTTTAAGACATCTTTTTCTCCTCTTCCTCTGTGAGCTCCCGTTTTTCCTATGCATACCTCTTTTCTCCTCAGTTTAAATTACAAAATAGAATTTCATTAAATAATTTGCCTATTGAGTTCTTTTTCCTTTCCATGCATATAACTATTTGCTAGTATTGTTTTTTCAAATTATATAAACTTTAAGAATCATTTTTATTTTCTCTATTGTTTTAGATAAAAATTCTTTGCTTTGCACTTAATAATAAAGTTTTTTCTCTAAAAACTTCCATATATGTTATTGGTCTTATCCACTATAAAGCTTAAGTTTACATTTTTGCTTACTAAAAATTATGTCATTATGATAAGAATGTAACAGAAGATACATCAAAATTGATGTCTTAAAACTACTGATTTCAGACTTGTGAATATGGACTACTAACTGATTTTTGTAATAGGCTGATATCTTTGTTAGACTTTTCCCTCGTATATATCATGTATATATTTTATTTATGGTTTAACCTAGTTATAGCTTATGAAGGAAGAATTACATTATTTATAGTTTCAAATACTTTATTTCTACTATATTACATACGTGTGTGTGTGTGTGTGTGTGTGTGTGTGTGTGTGTGTGTGTGTGTGTGTGTAGTGAGATGTTAGCCTAATTTCAACTTTCTATCTTGTGTCCTTGTATTTCTTCTTATTAGTTCCTGATATGGCTATTAGTATATTATAAACAGCATTTTGTAAATTAGCTCCATAGGAGATTGTTTGAAAATGGAAGTCTCTCTGGTTCTCCTTTTCTAACACGTGCTCTTCCTACTTTCTGTTCTTGAATTTTTGTTGGGGCTACAAATCAAAGTGTCATATTAAAAAGAGTAGGGACAAGGATCCTTATGCGCTCTCTCTCTTAGTCACTCCACTATGGTAAGAATAATTTTATCATATAAAAGCCCAGTGCTAGGCAAGGGATACATTGCTTGGACTTATTGAACAGGGAGACCTACAAAACCATTAAAAAAAATACAAAGCATTGCTCTTTATTTCTTGCCAATAATTGACAACAAGATGGTTTTATTAATGACACTACATTCTTCAGTCATAGGACTCAGAAAAATCAAACTGTTACAGACCTGTATATTATGATGTCAGGTGGCTACAAGAAAACTTCTGAAAGAAAAACGTTATCAGCAGTCCCACCTACCTGTAACTCTTGTGAACTACAATAACCCAAGATATTCAATGGTGCAATAGTGGTGTTTTAGTCTTAGAATAATCAACAGCTGTTTGATTAGTCTTAAGGCTAACTCACTAGCAGAGAGCTAATGTCTGGTGCTGTAAATCTAGTCAAGAACCATGACTAGATATGCCATGCTCCCTAGAAGAGAACCTACTGTTGCAAATTTGCTAAATTTGTACAGTATCTGACTGATTTTGAAATATGTATCCTTAGACCTTTCTATCATGGAGACTATCATGTCTCTTCTCTTATATCAGACAGGCAATTACAGAGAAGCATAACTGTTGCAGGATATTTGATCAAACTGTGTGAAGATGTGTCTCTGTGCTCCCTCACCTGTCTTAAGGCACCTACTGATTGATTTAATAAAGAGCTTAACAGCCAATAGCTAGGCATTAGAGGCTAGGCAGTACTTTTGAGCAGAGGCAGGAACTAAGGAAAAGAATCTGACACCGGGGATTTGCAGTCAGACACAGAGGAAGTGGGATGTAAAGTATTGAGGATGAGTAAAGAGCCGTGTGAGAGCATAAATTAATATAAAAAGGATAATTCCTAAGATAAGGCCAAACTTCCATAATTAATAAGTCTCTGTGTCATTATTTGGGAGCTGTCAGTTCAGAGAAAGTCCAGCTAACATAACTGTGTAGAGAGTAAGTTACTACGGCATGACCATATAAAATGGGACATGAGTAACACAAATTCTACACTCAAGGCTCAAGAAACTTCATGGAAGAAAGGCAGAAAGTTTGTAGGAAAATGACTTGGAGAACTGATGCAAGATGGAGTCTCCAGACATGACAGTGATGAACTCTTAACAATAAAGATGCTTGCTCAAGATCACACCAATGGACATGCCAACATGGGTGAGAAAAGTTTAAAAGGCCCCACTTCTAATTAAAGAGCTATAGGCTGTTAATAGCTACAAAGAGAATGATGATGTGGGAATGTCTTTTTGTATGCTGTAAATATCAGTATTTAAACAAAGGAGCTGTTTTGACCCATGACAGGCACCATAGAAGAAGTAGGTGGGGAATCAGAATAGGTTAGGGAAGGAAGGACAGAGTCAGAGACAGACCATACAAAGGAGCAACATATAAGGAACACAGGTGAGCCACCGGCCACGTGGCAGGATAGATTAATGAAGATGGGTTGAGTTAAGATGAAAGAGCAAGCTAACAAGGTGCCTAGGCCATAGACCAAACAGTATGAACAACTCAATATAAGCATCTGAACCATTTCTGGGGGCCTAAGCAGCTTCAGGCCACTAAGGGGTCTGGGACTCCAGGTCTGATGGTCTGGACCTCAGGCTGGTGGTGGGAACCAGGAAACCTCATTGTCACAGAATGAGTCAGGTTTTTTGGTTTTTTTTTTTTTTTTTTTTTTTTTAAGGAAAATGCCCCAATGGATTACTGAAACCTAAGTGGTCACTGCCAAACCTATATACAAACCAACTAAATGAGCTGAACTCACTATTGCAATAGTGTTGTTAAATTATATAATTTACTCTGGGATCCATGGAAGTCCTTGAAAGAGTGGCCACTAATTTCTTCACACTGTTTTCTTGGATATAATGTATCTATTTTCATGATACAAAGGGCAAATTTATTACAGTTTTGCTTTATTTTTAACATTTCTTTGTGATTTTTATTTAAAAGTTCCAGGTTATGCTTCCATTAGTTCTTATAATTTTCTTGCTGGATTTACTAATGCATTATGTTTTTTTTTAATTCTAAGTTTAATGTGTATTTTTCACTTATGCATTTTTAAATATGATCTTTGTTTTGTTCTTTTAACATTTTAATATATCTTTACATGTCTTTTAATTAATCATTGAAATATCAGTCACATTCTAAGGGAGATTAAAGAATTTATTGTTAGTAAATCTGCTTCATTTGGTCGTTTAAACAATTGTCGTTCACGTAGAATGAAGATTTGGGTCAAAACTCTAAGTTTGCATAAATATTGGAGTGTATTGGGAATAGAATAAATTAAGATAATTATCATTGGTTTCAATAATTGTAAACTGGTTATTTTATAATAGTAATATTAGTTCTGTGTGGAAAATGAGATAAGTGACAGAAAGGTTAAGGGTTGGTTAAACCTCCAAAATAGGTGAAGCACTATAGAAATATTTCTAGTTAAAATGTAAATGAATCAAATGAATTTGTGAACACAGTATCATATAATAACTTCTTGTATAGAATGATAATTAATATGTGAGATATAATATGTGGGGTCAATCATCCCTTAGTGTAAATTCGACTGTTTAAATACTGTTATAACTCTTGATATCAGAGACTCTATATTTCTAGAGCATCAAGCTTTGGTCCTTAGTATTATGTGTATTTCCTAAGTACAACTCCACAGAGAAAGTCCGTACCTTTTTGCTCTTTCAATTAAAACCCATCACTGTTTTATTACAGCTTATCAATTTGGGTGTGTGGTTCAGGATCTCTAAATCCCAACATGCTATTAAAAATTAGTCTATGGTGCTATCTTTGTTTGTTATAACCCTTACTAGTGCTTCTTCTTGCATGATACCTTGTGTCCTGGTTGATTCAGAAAGACAGATGGTGCTATGATGTATGGGGTCACCATTCCCTACCATTAAGCAAGAATATGGCAAAGGTTTTGCCTGAGAGCATATTTTGCTTATAGATAAGCCTTGGTACATTTAACAATGATCATTTTTTCTGTCTGCCTGAACCAAAAGAAGACCAGCTTTCTACCTTTTTTTTATTGCTGATAACCAGGCAATGTTTCTGGACATAAACCCATGAATCTATTGAGTCTCAGCTAAGACTGTAATCTCCATGTAATTATGGAAACTTCCAGTCAAATATCTGTCAGAACTCAACAATGTGTCAGATTACTTTTAGTGTCCCTTCATTTTTATTAATCTGGTTTTTAAAAAAAATCACCAAGTAAACAATCATCAATTCTAAGTCTCAAATTTTACCTTCACTTATTCTGAACAGATAGTTTACCCTGAAATGTCCATTCTCTAGTTAATTTAGGAAAAGGACTTGATTTTCAGGCTCTTTTTCCTTCCTGTTTTTTTTTTTTTTTTAATCTTGCAAAGATGATTTGAGACAAATTTCAAGTTGTCTATTAATGACTACTCATTAGCTGCAAATCTGTCTAAGCTCCTTGCATTGGCAACAAACCAAAACATCAGCTTCAATGAATTATTTTGTTTGGTTGTATAAACAGGTGCACAATTTCATCCATCTAAATTTGGGAAAGGATCAAAGTTGGAGATTTTGTTAGTTTCTGAGGGTTGATTGGTTGTCCTCTTCAAGGATACTGTGAACTGCAGAGCAGACGCCATGGTTCGTGACATTAGAAGTAAACTTGTTCTAGCCTTTGTGCTATGCAAGTGTTTCTATTATGAAAAAAAAATGTGGTGAAGATGAGGCATCAAAAACTATGTAGTGTGATCCTTCCACAAAACAGAACCAGAAAAATTATATCCACTGTTTCCTCAACTGAAATTATCAGTAATAATAAATTCTTCTGGTATAGGATGCTGCAGAAAATTAGAGATGACACGCGACTGCCTACTACCAAATGAGTGCCCTAAATCATAAAGGTAGACAAGAAAGGACAACTTCTCATTAGGATTGAGCATTGAGACCAGAATAATGGCACAATTACCTGACAACCACATTTCAGTTACAAAAGCAGTTTTGCTGTAAAGCCCAGAATATATGGGCTGGTGAAGTGTAGCAGCTATTTCAGCCTTCTCCATCAATGGGAGATGATGTTGTCTTATGGGTTTGGAATCTCTTAGGATATTTCTTTAACAGCCATGGATAGATGATGAAGCCTCTAGCCCAAGGTACAAGGTCATCTTACTGGGTTTTGCTATTTTTATTTAATTTTATCAAACTGTTTTAAGTTCTTTAAGGCATTTCTAGGAGCTTGAAATAGCTAATTTGACAATTCCTGGAAGCTCAGTTATTAGCTTACCATGGATGATACTTTTCTGAGCTTCAATCACTTCTATTATTTAAGCCACAACTTTCTATAGGGTTTATGCCCAATAACTTAAAAAGCAGTGTTACAAGGCCAAAAACTTAAGATCATATAACATTGAGATACTTTAGAAAGATTTATTCATAAGTTTCAATCAGGTTGCAATGTTAGTATATTCTGAAAAAATGGAGTAATACATTTTAAGTACAAAATATACCTTATGTCTAGATTAGTGGTTCTCACCTTTCCTAATTCTGTGACTCTTTAATACAATTCCTTGTGTTGTTTTGATCCTAAGTCATAAAATTATTTTATTTCTACTTCATAATTGTAATTTTGTTACTGTTATGAACTGTAAAGTAAATATCTGATTTGCAGGATATCTGATATATGAGTTACCAAAGGGGTCATGACCCACAGGTTAAGAACTACTTATCTATAGCAATGAAATGTTTTAAAAGATAGATTACGTCTTTGGAAATGTGATGTTACAAGCACACCAAAAGATCCAAGAATAATCAATGCATTTAGTTTTCATGGACTTATGAGTGTCAGTGGCAAATCATGACTAAACACCACTTATGATATGCACAACACAGCCTGTTGTAATTATTAGTAGATTGACATATCCTCCAAAGAAACACACTTAAGGTTAAGAAAAAAATAACACATAAAATTTTAAGGAAAAAAGGACATAAATAATGATAAGAAAAATATCCTTGTGAGTTTTAACATTTCCCTCATGAAAAAAAAAATTATGCTAGCTGATACCATTAACTGCAGTGAGCAAACTACTTTTAAAAATAACTTTGGCAAGAAATTAGTTTATTTATAATTATTAGTGACCAGCTATTAATTTTGAAGTAGATTATATTAAAAATTAAAATAAGCAATAAGAAACAAGAACAATAAATTTTAAGAATGTCTATAAGCTAAACAGAGTGTGTGTATGTGAACATTAGCACATGCATGAGGGTATAATTACTGAAGTGTTTCTGATGCTGGGATACAACTGTAAAGATAATATAAGTAAATTAAAGGCCACATCATATGAAGAAATAAAATCTTATGAATAAGAAAATGCTTAGTAATTATAACAAATACAATGAGAAATTTGGAAGTAATGACAAAATCATAAAGTATGGGAGATAGACAATCACACTGAACAAAAATTTCAGCTACAAGATGAAAATATTGGCCAGTATTGTTGAATTACAGTGAAAGTGTGAAAAATTTTTGAATGGAAAGTAAGAGGTAGGCGTTGAGCAGAAAGGTCTTCAAATACACATTTCTTTCTACAAACAGAAAGAACCATTGGGATACTTAGTCATTGCATTAGATACTTTTTGTTGCTGTATTAAAATTCCATTGCTCAGAATAATTTATAGAAAGAAGAGTATCTTTGTCCTTCAAATTCCTGAAGAAGAGTATAAAATTACTGGAGAGGTATGGCAGCAGGCAGCTAGAGGAGGAAGATTAACAAGAATAATTCCATCAACACAACATTGGAAGCAGATAAAAATCTAGCAGTAACATGATGCTATCAACACTCCAAGCCAACTCTCAGTGTTGTATTTCTGATGAAGAGTTCCGCTCTCTAAAGTTTCTATAGCCTTCACAACAAAAACACCATATGCACATGACTTATTTCTCACTCACAGATTCACAATCATAAGTATTACAATTACATTTTTACAAATCTACGCATATCAGATACTCAGGAGAAAATTTGGAAGGAGATTAGTAAAAAATTGAGTCAAATTTGATAATCATTATATGGCAAGACCTGGAACAATGTGGTAACAACAAATCTTTAAAGAGGTAAATAAAATGAAGGATAGTTAAAGGCACGTTTTGGGAACAACCATAAAGAGATGAAACAAATAACAATGCTTGAGATAAAAAGATAAAATCTTTTATAATTTCTGAAAGTATAGGCTGAGAAGTAGAACCACATTTGTAAAATAAAAATTAAATTTAGCTTGAGACATTTTAATTTGAAATATTTACATGGCAAAAAATCAAGAAATGAAAGAATCAGGTGACTAGTTTGGATGTTGAAAAAAATGAGCACAGATCAAGAATATATAATGTAATATTGCCAAAGGTAAATTGGACCTTTTTGTCATACACACACACACACACACACACACTCACGCATACGCACACACACACACTTATATAGCTCATGCATATATACATACATATATATGCAACTTTGTTAATATGCAAATACATACTACCTATAGTTTTTGTGTGCTTATGTGTACTGGGGCTGGGGGGAGATGGTAGAGATATAAACAGAGAGAGACAGATGATTAAAAAAAGGAAAGAGAAGCAGTACATAAAGGACTCCTAATAGTTCAACACTTCCAGAAGAGATAAATGAGACAGTCATAATAGAAGCGGAAAAGCAGCCCAGCTCCCACAGTGCCACAGACAAGCAGGACTATATGTATGACACTAGACAATGTGACTGTTTCACACTTGCTAAAAATGAGAAATCTTTGGAGCAAATGATTCTCAACCTTCTTAATTCTGTGACCCTTTCATACAATTCTTCGTGTTATTGTGACCATCATTTATAAAATCTTTGTTGCTACCAGGTCATAATTGTAATTTTTATACTATTATGAATCATAGGGTAAATATCTGTGTTTTCTCGTGGTTTTAGGCAAACACTCTGAAAGAGAGAATTGATCCTTCAAAGGATTCACAACCCTCAGGTTGAGAACTGCTGTTCTAGAAGAATGGCTAGATAGTTTAGTAGTGTATAGCTAAGAAATATGAGGAGTAGAAACACCAGAGTTTTCAATGTTGTGCAATATAGGTCACTATTTTATTGCCAAGATACTTAAATTTTTATTACTCATTTATTAAAGTATCAATAAGGACAAAGACCAGCTATCAAAACTGTTATGACAAGCGCTTTCTATATTTCTTATGATTTCTTTAGCATCTGACATGATTATAATTAAATTAAACAAAAGTTAATCTCATCTGAAAATAGCTGCTTATACTTTAGCAGGTGTTTAGTTTTAGACCAAGGTAGGAATTAAAATGAGAGGTCAGAAAGGGTAAGCTTCATTCACAGCAAAGGTCCCATTCAAGGCATGAAACATTTTGTTCTTCACCCTCACTTACTCATAGATACAATGAGGCAGACAAAATTCCAGTAAAATCTTCGAGCATAACTCAAACAGCTGGGATTCTTTATTTTACTCTTGCAAAATGAACCACACATGCTAAAAACATAACAAATTAAACCAGCAATGTTTTGAAAAATTAGAATATTAAAGGAGCAGGATTAAATTTCAAATAAAATTGCTGCCATGTAGAATTAGTATTGTTAGTATTTTCTCACTGGATACTAGGCACTGAACTCATCTGGAAAATGACATTGGGTTTAAATCTTTAGAGAGAAGAATGCTTTCCATATTTATCTTTATGTTTACTTATTTATTTATGTTTTATAATTCAACCGACAGTTGATAGAATTGCCTTCATAAAAGTCATATGACGAAAAACCAGAAATAAGAATAGTTGAGATTCTGAGTTTGCTTAGTCAAGATGAACAGAGACTACTGCTGTACAAAGCTGATAGGAAATGCTGTGAAATGATCTCACCCACATCAGTGAGAAGCAAAACAAAACAGGACGAAAAAGAAAGAACGGAAAGAGGTGGATAGAAGAAGCAGGAAGGAGAGTAGAGGGAGGAAAACCAGAAAACATCCTTGCATTGAACTCTTAAGAAGCTCTGCTTTCTAAAACAGTAGATATTTGTTATTCATTGGGACGTAAGTGACTTAGTTTGCTTCTCTGTGGTTGTGATAACATGCTAAAGAAAATCAGCTAAGGAAGAAAACTGATTCCATTTTATGTTTGTTATTGTGTAGTTAAAAGTATATTCTTCTCTCACACAGTATGTCTTGATTAGAGTAGCTCCTTCCTCTTCTCCTTCCAGTTCCTCCCCATCTCCCCAGCTTTCCAGATCCTCTGCTCTGTCCCATTAGAACAGAACAGCCTTTAACAGATTCTAATGAGAAAATCACCAAACATGACATGAAAATGTAAGATGAAGCAAAAATTTTTATATCTAAGTTGTACACAACAACTCAATAGGAGGAAATGTCCAAAAACCAGGCAATAGATCATAGAACCACTCGTTTTCATAGTCAGGAGGCTCATACAAATACTAAGCTAATAACTATACTACATCAACAGAGGACCTAGCATAGACCTGCCCATGTAGGCCCTGTGCTTGCTGATTCAGTCTCTGTGAGCTCATGTGCACCTTGCTTAATTGCTTCAGAGGAACATGCTCTGGTGCCCTTCCTTGTCTTTACTCTTAAAGTCTTGCTGCCTCCTGTACTGCAGGATTCGCTGAGCTCAGAAGGGAGGGATTTGATGGAGAGCTACAGCAATATCTACTGTGAGTCTCTGCATTTATTCTCAGATGCTGGTGAAAGCCTCTCTTATGATGACTAGACAAGATCTGAGTACAGCAGAACATCATTAGAATAGACTCCATCTTCTCAGAAGCTGAGCTGGAAATGTGGAGACAGAGTTCCTGATAAATCTTACTGGATTTCTCTTCCTTGAAAAATGGTCTTTCACATCAATTATTAATCAAGGAAACGTCCGCTGACCAATTAAGCAGAGGCAATTTCTCAGTTGAAGGCCTCTTTCCAGGTGACGATAGTCTATGTTAAGGTGACTAAAAAAACAGAATACATCTTCAAATCAATTTTCTCTTTATTAAAAGTAACATTTTCCTGTTAAAAAACCCAATGGAATTTATGTGAAACACCAAAAATGGTTACAGTGTTTCCTAAAGGACTTGTTTAGTGGTGCAGGGCTCTTATCTTAGTTCCCCAGATGCTAGGCAGGAAAACAACATAACACATCACTTTGAATGCAGAGTGAGGCCCTGAAAAACAGATAGAAATTCAAACAGACAGAAAGTGGGATGGATGGATGGATGGATAGATAGATAGATAGATAGATAGATAGATAGATAGATAGATAGATGATAGATAGGTAGGTAGATAGATAGATAGATAGATATCTAGATAGATAGACATCTAGATAGATAGATAGATAACAATAAAATAAAATACATGCACAATCATAAAGTGCAATTTAAATCCGAAGGCTAACAGTTTACTTTTAGTTATCAGTGTATATTTATATTAACAATGTTTAAATTATCAAAATAAATGTAAAATATTTTTATGTATGAAAAAGACATTTTCTCTTTATAATGACTTTCCATACTTTTTAAACAATTAATATATAAATGTACACATATGTTTGTATCTATTTATATTCCTATCTATAATCTATTTACCTACAAATTTTTCTTACATTTTCCATCTATCTTCTCTGTTTTCTATCTTTTATCTCTATTATCTTTCTTCTATTTAGACATGTATCTTCTTTAATATCATTAATTATCATTATCATCACTAGCCATTTATTTGTCATTGATCAATCTATCTATACAGTCTTCCATTTCTATTGCTGTCTGTCCGTAGCTTAGCTGATGAACAAATTCAGGCTGATGTTTATAAATCAGAATGATGGAGTTCAAATGAGCCTTTCTGTCTTTGCTATCTGTGACTTCCTTTGCAGAGAATCACAAACATGACCAACAATCTTAACTATATATTTACTTACTCATTAGCTTATTATCTGTTTAATCACAGAGGAGAATTGTTGGTCTACATTTTCATAGCATTAATATTCACAAGTGAATCTTGAATACAGTTTACAAAGTCCCTTTTGTTTTATAGAGCTTTCAAATAAATTATAATAGACAAAGTAACACGAGTTCGTGTTTTTTATCCATTCCTTTCAAGTCAGCAAGGATCACATCAAATATATATTTAGGTTAATTGTCATACTTCCGTTCAATCCTAAGATCCTTCATATTCAGATGTGGTGTGTGTGTGTGCGTGTGTGTGTGTGTGTGTGTGTGTGTGTGTGTGTGTGTGTGTGTGTGATAGAGAGAAAGACAGACAGAGAGAGAGAGAGAGTTTAG
Source organism: Phyllotis vaccarum (assembly GCA_033318265.1). Lineage (NCBI taxonomy): Eukaryota > Metazoa > Chordata > Mammalia > Rodentia > Cricetidae > Phyllotis > Phyllotis vaccarum. The sequence continues at coordinate 91,721,141 of JARWLC010000005.1, read as the reverse complement.
TGGTGTCTATATGTATATTATTTTTCATATATTATATATTCAATCTCTTTCTTGAGATGAGTATTCAATTCTTAGTGGGAAGTTCTGAGCATTTTCAAAAGTGCCTACAGCTGTGTATTTTTCCATACTAATAAAATACTCCACAGTTTTATCACATGGAAATACTCACAACTTGTTTTGCAGTTTCAAATTCTATCATCCATCATCTAGCAAACATTGGTCTATCATTGTATCCCTGTAGTTTTCACATTTTTGCTAAAAGCACCAACAACATTTATTTCCAGATAAATGTGAGGTCGGGGTCCATTTGTATTCTGTTTCAGTCTTCATCTCTCTGACAATTCAAGAAAGAATGTACAGATTTTGATATTGATCAGAATAATCTCACTTTTACTTACCAAGAAGAGATAGCCAATACTCCAGGTCAGATATTAAAGCTGGAGGATTGGGAAGAGAGCTCTAAGACTCTGTCATCTGGGCATGACATGACTTTTGCATACACATGAACTGAAAGCAGCTACGCATATTGCAGAAGCTCTGTTCAAAATAAGTTAGTTATGTAAGGTGGGCAGAGAGATTCCTTAGGCCTCTATTAAGCAAAGAAACTAATGGCAGTGGAGGGCTGTTGAGAAGGGTATATCCAATTTTTTTTTTTAGGAGTGTGATCATTGGCAGGCTCCCGTGAATCACTGGATGACTCCAAGTTCATGTGCATATTGACAGTACTAACTGAACTTGAATAAATAAAAAATATCTATCTATCTATCTATCTATCTATCTATCTATCTATCTATCTATCTATCTATCTATCTATCTATCTATATATTTAAGTGACAATAGAAATAGAAAGACCGAATCTTTGATGCCTTCCCAGGACCAGCTTTGTTGCTTTGCCCTCTTAACATTTATGCAAATTCTAATGCCTAAGACTTAATGAAGGTCTGCCTAAAAGGCTCAAATATTGCAAACTTGGAACAGCAGGTATTTCCTTACTCATTACCTCTGCTTTGCTGAACTTAGGTTCTTTTACTTGGGTATTTCATCATTCTTAAAGCTTACCACCAATATCTATTTTCTTATTTGGCCACGTCTATATATCAGACATATTCCTGAGTCTGATCACCATGTCCAACTATGTAAACAGCAATGTCCAGGGATTAAAAATTCCCATTTGGCTACACTGACTAACATGTCCAATTAGAATTTGCCAGCCCGACCTAGTTCATTCTAACGCAGACCTCTTATTTCTTTCCTCTTAAAATAGCAAAGGAATTTGCTTCTGTTTCTTTCTGAATTAGATTCAGCCACTTGTCTCTTTGCCTTCCTTTATAAAGGATCTCTTTGTGTTGGAAATTGTTATTTGGGTGTGGTCTGTGCCTAATCTAAGGTCCAGAGGAGTGCAAGCAGAGTTCAGGTCCCTTCACTTAGATTAAAGTGTAAGAATAATAATTAAAACAAAACATTTAGGCTACAGTGGTATTTATTTCCATTTCACCATCTCTTCTAAAGTTTATCAGGGAAAATTATGTATTTAAATTTAAGGAACAGACTATAAAGACTAGACATGGTGAAGGCTAGACTTAGACTGTGAACTAATGACCACAATGGAACTAATTAATATAATTATAACTTCACATTATTTTCACATAATTTTTCCTTGTGAGGAGAGCTCTTATAATATACACTCAGAGACTTTTGTGTATAAAATACAATCTTTTTAATAAGGATTTATTCTGCACTAAAGAATACTTCATTTTATGACTGAAATTGTATACTGTGAAACATTTTCCATCACACCCTTCCTGCTGGCCACCACTGATAAACTGGGGATTGTTTTGTTTAGTTTTTTTTTCCTAGATTAAATATTATAGGTGGAGTAAATATAATTGTCCTGTTGAGGTTAGCCCATTTCATCCATCAGAGTATATTTCACAATAACCTACTCTATTACAAGGATTTGCTTTTCTAAACACAGAAAACCTTTTCCCTCTGTCTCTGTCTCTGTCTCTCTCTCTCTCTGTCTCTCTCTCTCTCTCTCGGTCTCTCTCTCTCTCTGTCTCTCTCTCTCTCTCTCTGTCTCTCTGTCTCTCTCTCTCTCTCTCTCTCTCTCTCTCTCTCTCTCTCTCTCTCTCTCTCTCTCTCTCTCTGTGTGTGTGTATGTGTGCATAGTTGGAGACAGAGACAGAGATAGAGCAGAGATTTCCTTCCTATATCTATTTCTTGTTTGATGAGCAGTTAGAACTATAAAACTTAAATAATGCATTTTTTACTACTTTGGCTATTACAAATGATGTTGAAATGAAGACAAGAATGTTTGAATCTCCAGTATGTTCTTATTTCCTTTGAATAGATACTTAGAAATAAAATTGGTTGATCATATGTTGCAAAAGCTCTATATTTTAAAATGTTTGTGCCAACTTTTATTTCTGTCAGTGTGTGAGAATCCCCTTATATCTACAACCTTGACAGTATGTGTAATGTATTTTCATTCTTCTAAAAGGTACTCTATCAGATATGAGTTGTGAACTGTTATTTCCTGGTTTTTTTTTTTTATTTTGTTTCCATGGTGTTTAGAGATATAGTTTACACTTTCATATGTCTGTTGTCCACTAGTACATTCTCTTTGGTAAAATGTCTACTTATGGCTTTGACTATTTCTAATTTTACTATGGATTTGCCATTAAAATGAGTTAGTGTGCATAAACTATATATATTTACATGCACATATAATACACACATGTTAAGAATTTTCTATTATAGAGACATAATTTTAACAGATTTCACTAAATCCATAAATTGCATTTTAATGTTACTGTGTTGCCTATATAAACATTTTTGTTACTTTTAGCATGATGTAGTCAAACACTTTTATTTTACTTTTATTTGCATAGTATTTTGGTGTCATGTCAAAAAAATCATTGCCAAGACCAACAATACATACTTTTCCCATTCGTTCTGAGAAGCCTGTAGTTTTAGATCTTGAATTTACATTTTAATAAATTCTTAATTATTTTTTAATGTAGGACACATATTTAGGGTACAATTTAATTCCTGTGAATGTGTATATTAACCGTCTCTGACACTTTATGAACTTGGAAAATTATAGAATTATTTGTATGTAGTAGAAGACTTTTCTGAGCACTTCACACTGTTTTCATGAGTCCGTTTTTATTTAATGTTAATGCCATACGACTGTGAGTCTGAATACTGTCATAAATTCCTTAAAAACTGAAGTTTAAGGACTTCAAATACATTCACCTTTCTAAAAATGTGTTAGTAGTTCAGATCATAACTTTCCATGATAATTTTTGGGTTTTATTAATAGTTCTATGAAAGATAACATTATAAATTTGATAGAGCTCCCTTGACTGCATAAGTTAGCGTGTGATGTGGACATTTTAGCAACAGTAATCATTTCAATCTTGGAGCACGGATGCTATTTCCCCTTGCCTTCAGTTTTATTCATTAATATTTTATAGTTTTATGCATTATTATTTATACTACATGTTAAATACATTCCTTTTTTGATTTTGGTAGATTTATGTTATTTATTTTTATAAATTCTGTTCTATTGTTATCAATTTGTTTTGGGATAGTCCTTTGAAGTATATAAAACCATCACTAATTTTTGTAAGTTTATTTTATTTTAAACTTACAAAATAAACTTATTAGTTCTACTATTATTGTTTTTAGTGTTTACTGTCTATAAAATCACTTCATCTGCGGATACTTCTAATTCTTCTCTTCTGATTTGGATGCTTTATTTCTTTTTATATATTCTGGGTAGGCCTCACAACACTCAGCTAAGTATAAGTAAAAACACAGGATATTTTTTGTTTATTTACTGATCACGATAGAGATCATATTAGCTTTTGATAATTATACATGAAGTGACATATAGAGCTTTTTTTAATTCTACTTCTTTTATTTTAAAAAATGTCATCTCAATCATTGTATCCCTCTGTTCTCCCTTCCTTCCCTCCTCCCAATAAAACCTCATAGCCAGCCCTCAGCCACAACCCTCCCCATATATCTTTCTCCTTCCCCAAAGGACAGAAGTCCCAAGGTGGGCCAGCTCAGTGCCGTACATTCACTCCAGGGATGTCCATTTCACTCATCCCAAAGTCAATGCTGGGTTGAGTGTTCCTCTATAGGGAATGGGCTCCAAGGTGCCAGCCCACGAACAGGAACACAGTCTGATCCCATCCCTCTTGGCTCTACACACTGCTCATGCCAGTCAAAAGTTTCCCAGCTCCCAGTCCGATGGATCTCCAGTGGCCATTCCCGATTGAGTGAGCTCCCCAGAGCTCCAGCCAGCCATCTCCATGGGAAACTTCATAATCCCTATCACCCTGATCATACAGACTCTCCTCCCTTGCTGTCAGCTGGACCAGGAATTCTTCCCAGTGTTCAGCCATGGATCTCTGCCTCCACCTCCATTCCCCATTGGATGTAGATTTTGCAATGACACGTAGGGTGTTTACTCATTTGATTATAGGGAAGTCCCATTTAGGTACCCCCTCCACCATTGTTTGAGACTTGGCCAGGAACATCCTGCAAGTTCCTGGATATTTCCCTAGCACCCAGTCTCTTTCCAACCCCAATATGGCTTCCTCTATTAAGGTATCCATCTCTTTCTATCTCTCTCTTTGCTCCTTTCACTCCACCATCTCCCTTTTTCAAGATTTGTTCCGTACTCTTTTTGATAGAAACCGGTTATGACTCCAATTTTCTCAGGAGATCTTCTCTATTTTCTGTTCCTAGGGGAATCTCTGGATGTCTTTCTTAAGTTCCTTCTAATCCCAAGATGTACAGGGTTTGTGGATTTCAGCATGGGTATTCTTTGCATTTGGTCTAAAATACACTTATGAGTGAGTACATCCCATGCCTATCCTTCTGGGCTTGTGATACCTTGATACCTTGCTCAGGAGGATATTCTCCAAGTCCATTCATTTATCTGAAAATTTTATGATTTTTTTTTTTTTTTACTGCTTAGTGCATATGTACTAAAGTTTGTTAATCCATTCTTTAGTTTAGGGGCATCTAGGTTGTTTAAAGGTTTTTGCTATTATGAACAATGATGCTATGAACACAATTGAGATAATACCTTTAGAGTATGAATGTGCATCCTCCTTTGGGTATATGCCCAGTAGTGATATTGATGGATCCTTAGGGAGATTGATTTCCATTTTTCTGAGGAATAGCCAGCCACACTGTATTCCAGAGTAGCTGTACAATTTTATACTCCCACTGACAACTGAGGAGTTTTCCCCTTCTTCCGCATCCTCTCCAGCATAGGTTGGCATCTATCTTTTTTAACTTAGCCATTCTGACTGGTAGAAGGTGATATCTTAAAGTTGTTTTGATTTACATTTTTCTGATGGCTAAAGATGTTGAGAATTGTTTTAAGTGCCTTTTAGCCATTTGTAATTCTTCTGTTGAGAAGGTTTCTCTCTTTCCTATCAGTAGACATTGATAGCAGTGAGCAGGTTATATTTCCTCTCTTTTCCCTCAGTAGATAGCCACACAAGTGGACAGATTTGTTGCTCCTGAAACAATTGGCTAACACTATGGTTGCACATTTACCATTGGTGGTTTTCAAAGTCTTTGGGATCTGCTGAAATTCTGCAAGTCCTATCCAGATTCTAAAGCTTCCAAAGAGGCACTATTATAAAGATTACTGACAAACTAATGTCATAGGAATATATTAGCAAAGCAAACTTTTACTTTGCCATCTGGCTAATTCTTTGTGATTTCATTATTATGGAATTCAGAAGTTGAGAATAAAGAGATTTAACAAATGAGCCAATCTAGCTCATCAGAGCTAATGCTCAGCTAAAAAGCCAACACTTCTTATACAAAGGATTTGGTAAGAACACCATCTTTCTACTGTTAGTATAAATAATACTCAGCTTTTGCTGTGTTTAGATGACAGTGAATATTTAGCAGCTCAAAGCTTCTGTGCAATACTTTGGTACCAGCCTGATGCAGAAGTTCTTGTATTTAGCCCAAAGTGTCCTGAATTTCACTACGTAGTCTAGAACTTCAATTGACTAGTATACTGAAACCTGAAGACAAAGACAAATATTCTCCCTGATAGAAATTGATTTTGAGAAGAATTCAGGGAACGTCGATGGTTCAGCAGCAACTTCAGTCTTGTGGTTCCTCTGTAATGTATTAGAAGAGTTATGAAATCATACTTTGAATTCAGTGCTAAAATCTCCTGTAAATATAATGTTAAACTGTTTAAATTATATGCAGTAAAGTAATCATGGTAATAATTCCACATTGTCCTATATTAAATTTTATGACAGAAACTATCCTCCCAAATAATTCCTCAGGGATATTTGTGTTTCCTAACATGGGCTAATAATGCTAAATACTAATCAAAGAATAAGAGGACCAGAGTGATGGGCTATGAATACAAATACCATCTAAGGTTTATCGATAAGATAAAATAGTAGAGCATTATAAAATCAATTTTCTTGCACTAAAAATAAGTGGGGCTAGATATTTTGATGTTATGGTAGTTTATCTAAATTCTCTAAAGGAGAATCCAGGCATGAAAAATGTCTTTTGAAAAGTAAGGGGAAAACTGGTGTAGTCAAAATTCCAATGCTCAAGATCCTTGGTTCTTTGTGATTGTGTCAAAAAAAGAACCTCCTGAGGTGTTGCAGCATGCTTAATGCTGAACACATCAATGATTAAGAGACACTGTTTCATGTTTTCTTTGCAAACAATTCAATGTTGGAATTCCTATACTCTTTCTACTTATCTATTCTCATCATCAATATTTCATTTTCTATCTCACATATGTCCAATATGTCCATTAATGTCTCTTCATTTTATTCAGACAACTCCCCTTCACTTTCAGCTTAATTATTTGTTCTTTTTATTTGGTTTGATTCTGAGAGCAAAGCAGAATACATTCTAGTACTGATTTTTATTTCTTTGCAAACCCAATTTCCAGAGGCTGCTCTCCCATCTCAGGCCCCTTAAATTGCTTTCATGTCCTTCGGGTTTGCAATAATTTCATGGTATTTTCACTAACTTGATTTAAGAAATTGCCACAATTCCAACATAATAAGAGCTGCCGTTTCTTTTTATTTACTTTTTAATAAAATCTATCCTTTCATGGCCAAACTCATGTTTGAATCTTAGTCATAATTCATACCTAGAATCTCTTGAGATAATGCATGACCCTGATTCTCTACTCTGAAGACAAGACAATTTATCAAAATGTAGCATTTCCTGTTCCCTTCCCCCAAATGAATATGAGTACAGTTGCTGGTCACAATTCTAGGCCTGCCTATGTATAGCAACTACCAAACTGAAGCTAAAAATTAATGTATGTGTTCTTTGTGTCTATGCAGATTAACAGACTGCAGGGAGAGAAAATGTTTCATCCAACAGTGCATGGATATTGCAAGCTTCTTACAAATGTTTTGAAATACTAAACATAATGACATGCCTAAATTTAAATGTCAATATCTTGCTTTGCAAAAGGCCAACAGCATCCAGAATCACATCTGGGTATTTGCATATAATCTAGCAATGCATTCTTCAATTTAAGACTTAGACTTAATACTCATCTCTAAAGAGAAGCAGGAGAACCTTTATTAATTTACTACCTAAAGGAGACTGTTCCTTTGAATATTCTTTTTAAAAATCTCTCTCTCTCCCTCTCTTCTCCCTCTCTCTCTCTCTCTCTCTCTCTCTCTCTCTCTCTCTCTCTCTCTCTCTCTCTCTCTGAATGCTCTCCCAGAAGACACAGTTTCAATTCCCAGGACTCACATGTCAGCTTATAACCATTCATAACTTCAATGCCAGAGGCCTGAAGTCTCATTTGGCCTCCACAAGCACTATGCTAGCTCATGGTACACAGATATACATGAAAGCAAAACACGTGTAAACATAATACAATAAATTTAATTAAATAAACTTAAATATTAAAGCTTTTAAGAAAAACAGGAGTATTAAAATTGACACTAATTATTTATACTATTTTAATTTTTAATATTAATGTCAACACAGTTTATTCAGTACAAAATATAAAATATTAATATTTTAACATGTAATCAATAGTAAACATAGAGTGGAACATTATTTATTTTTATAGCAACTCTCTAAAGTCTCTCTTTCTTCATTTTATTATATTTTTATAAAAACTGTCTTTTTTCACCTATCCCCCGATCCCTCTCCCTTCCCTCCTTCCAGTCCCTCCCAGTCGGCCTTCAGCCTCCCCCTCCTCAACCCCCCATCCCCTCCCAACAAAGGGCAAGAAGTCCCAAAGTGGGTCAACTAAGTGTTGCACATCCACTCCAGGCATGTCCGATTTCCTCATCCCAAAGTCAAGAGTGGGTTGGTGTTACTCTGCAGGGAATATTCTTTAAGAGGTAGGTAGAAGAGGGCAAATAACTAATGGCTTTTAAAAATGTAAATATAAAGTCAAGTATGAATGGACAGCTACGTTAATAAAGTAAGAGCTTGGAAAATAAACATCAAGCTGGTAGACCATATCTTAAGAATAATTAAGGAAATACCTTAAAGACAATTTCAGTGGGTGAGAGGAATCACAATATAGCACTGAATTGTTTTAAAAATGCATTTAATTTTTTTCTTAATTCTTGGATAAATAGATGTTTAATTTATGAACATTATTTGACGTTGTATTTACTTGTTAGGCTGCTAAGAACACTAAGGGTCCCATTTGCTTCCATGTAAATATTCTATTGAATTCAAAGCAAATCATTAATTGGAGACAACACCTTTTTGTTATTTCATTTGCTGATATCACTAATACAAAATACAAAAATAGAAAAGTAAAATAGTATCCTTAATGAGACTTGTGGCATATTTTCTCATCACCCAGCATTCAGTACTCATGATGTGGAGAAATTAGGACTTCCAGAGGATGGAAGCCATGATGGGGAACATGGGTGAGTACCAAACAGGGCTACCTGGGATGACCATAGCTCAAAACAAATAATCATAACATGAAAACATGTTCATCTCTGGTTCTCTTCATTTTCCTGCCATGTTTAATGTTATCTATCAATGAACTTTATCTTCCCAAAGGTGTGTTATAGAGTAGCTGGCCAGCCAACCCTCAGAGGCAAATTCAGCCAATTCAGTTCTAATTGCAATTATAATTTAAATAAAAACGCTTCCTCTTTTGTTTTTGAAAAAATAGTGTGATATCTAAGCTTCAGTTGAATAGAAAACAGTCACCCAAACTATATATATATATAGTATATGGTAATGACCAGTCCTATATAAATACTAACATTTTCATACCTCCTCAAAAGGCAAAATTTCAGTTAACATAAATCATGTTGAACATACTTAGTAGTATCTTGTAGTTGCTTGAACATAACTAATATATTATACAATGCCAAGTGCCTGAGTTTGAAGGAAAAGAGATATAAGATGTGAATGTTATATACATGGAAAAATCATATTGTAATACTTTCCCCATCAACTGAGAAAAGGATTGAATCAAGTAAGTGTAGATTATTATTTATGAAAATAATATTAGATTGAAATCACTTTAACTCATTTTAGAGAACTAGAAAAGAATGAAGGAAAAAATGTATTACAAGGAGGTTAAGATGGTATTTTCTGGAGAAAGCAGGAGTTCCATGCTCACTCTGATGCATACATCTGTACAGTATTGCCTACATCACATTCTGTCATAGATCAAATTTAAATGCCAGTAGTTTATAGTGGGTTTATGTCATGCATGTATACTATACCATTACTATATTATTATTATTATTATTATTACTATTATTATTATTATCATTTTTTGTTCATTTCTGTTTTGGAAGAAGACAGCGTTTCTCTGTATAACCATGGCTGTCCTGGAACTTGCTTTGTAGACTGGGCTGTCCTCAAACTCACATTGATTCACCCGCCTCTGTCTCCCCAACGCTGGGATTAAAGATTTGTTCCACCATCCCCGGGTGCTATTATTTTTACTGGTAGTCTATTGTTATCTCATTTTCCATAGCAAAAATGCAAAGAAATTCAAGTAGGGTTGGGTTTTGTTTCTGATGGGCTAATCTAGCTTTGATAAACTTGGTTCATGTATATTGACTTCCATAATATAATCTTCAGTGTATTGTCTTTTATTCCATTGCTCTGCAAAATCATTGTTTCAGGTTTTGCAGTGGATTAGAGGATGTCTACTAAGGAATTCTGTATCACTACCCATAAGGAAGAGCTTTCTCATATTCCTAATAAGCCACTCCAAAATTCTTACTATATCAACACTAGAATAGTGACAATTTTATCTAGTGATTTTCTACTATTCTTCCTCTTAAGGCCTGGTCCATTCTTCTTTCAGATCCTTCTGGAAACCCTCCATGCTTCCCATTAATTGTTAATACTAATGGTGTGTTTTTTTTCAACAGTGTTCTAGATTTCAGGCCATGTCCTATGGGGTATATTTTAAGAACCAATTAATAGCCTAATGAGCTATGCTTTGCTTGGTTAAAATAAAAAATATTTGCTTTAGCTAGAGATAGTAGTTATAATTTATAAAGCATTTACTTTCTCAGACATTTTTCTTTGGAGACAGATTTCAACAACAATAAAAATACTTCAGTGAAAAGTAAAGCATAATAATTAGAAGTTATAAGTTATAAAAATTCATTTGGCAGTATCAACTTCAGAATTTGAATGTACTTATGGACCACATAACTTTGAAATATTCTTTTCTTAGATTATACTCATTATTCACTAGTGTGTGTGTGTGTGTGTGTGTGTGTGTGTGTGTGTGTCCCCTTCGCATGCGCATATTGTCCTTCATTTTGCTCAGGGTCAATGGGAACTAACCATCCTGCTCTGATCACCCACTAGAGCACTGGTCTTCTCTCCTCTAATCTTAAATAGTCACATAGGCAGGCAAAGCCAGACCCTAGGGCTTGTTACTCCAAAGCCATTGACTGAACAGAATAAATTCCTACAATGCATCATTCTATGAGTATATAACACAATGTTATTAGTAATCATTCCACTGCTCTTCACTTTTTTTTCTGTAATGTTTGGTTTTATCCTGGGTCTCTGAGTGTTCTTGGCCACTGTCCCTCTGTCTTCTATAATATACCTCTCTGTATTTTCTTCCCTTGGCTGCTAGATGATGCTGCTTTGATGACAGTTGGGCTAGGCACCATCTATGAGAATAGCAAAATATCATTAGGAATCATTCAATTGACTTTTTGGTCTAGTCATCTTTGGTTCTATCCTGAGTCTCTGAGTTGTGCTACCCCTGGCTCCTGGTCCTGTCAAGCAAGGGCTCTTTTCCAGTTTCAAGTTGAATCAGTCACAGTTGGTCTCTCCCACAAATTCTAAGCCACCATATCTCCAGTATGTCTTCCAGGCATGAAAAATTATAGGTAGAAAATTTTGTGTCTGAGTTTATGTCCTATTTCCAATGTTACAAGCCTTACATGGTTAAGGAAGATGGCTAGTTCAGACTTTGTATCTTTTATTACTAGGAGACTTTACTAGGGTCAATCTTGTAGATTTCAGAGGGTTTCCACTACACTAGGTTTCCGCATCACTTCCCAAATATTCCCTAAGTCAGTCTGTCTCTCCCATGACTCTCTGTCTCTCCCTGTCTTTCTGAAGAAGTGCCTGCTACATTGATTTCCATACTGCTGTAGTGTACTAGTTTGTACTCCCACCAGCACCAATATCAGCAGCCTGAGCTTTCACTTGTATTTTAATCTTAGACATTCTGACAGGTGTTAGATGAACTATCAGAGTTGTTTTGATCTGCATTTCTCTGATGGCTAAGGATGATGAACATTTCTTTAGGTGTTTCTCAGATATTTGAGATTATTCTGTCAAGAATTCTGTTTAGATCTGTACTCTTTTTAAATTGGATCATTTGGTTTGTTGATATCTAGTTTATTGAATTTTTAATATATTTTAGATTATTAGCTCTCAGTTGGATGAAGGATTAGCAAAAATGAAAGGACAAGACTCATCTTCAGATGGAAAACAACAACAAAATGCCATGATAACTAAACAATCCTTAACCATAAAGGAACGTCTGAAATATCATATTGATTTCTGACTGCTCATAGAGCTATAGTAGTACAAATCACATGGTATTGGCATAAAACCAGGCAGGTTGACTAATGGAATTGAATTGAAGTTTCCGGTGTAAATCTATATACCTATAGATATCTGGTATTTTAATAGTGAAGCAAGAAATACACATGTAAATCAAGAAAACACCTTCAGTAAATGGTACTGAAATAAAGGTACAGGTCTAACTGGATACCAGCATGTAGAAGAGTGCAAGTTGACCCATATTTATTGACTTGCACAAAACCAAAGTGTAAGTGGACCAAGGACCTCAATATAAAAGCAGATACACTAAACATAAAAATGACTAAGTGGGAAATTATCTTGAACCTGTTGGCACAGTAAACAATGTCTTCAATAGAAAACCAACAGCACAGACACTAAGAAAACCAATAAATGTATGGAACCCTAGGAACCTGAAAGGCTTTTGGCAAAGCAAAGGACCCTATCAATGGGGCAAAAGACACCCTACATGATAATTGTTTTTTCTGCCTTGCCCAGTCTTGATTGAGGGTTTGTGCCTGGTTTTATTGTATTTTGTTGTACCATGTTTGGTTGGTGTCTTTGGGATGCCTGATCTTTTTTTTTTGCCTGGGGCGGGGTGCAATGGGACATTGATCCAGGGAAGAAACAGAGGTAAAGGGGCTGGGAATAGTGGAGGAAAGGGAAGATGTGAAGGATATATAAGGTGAGAAAGAATAATAAATAATTGCTTCTGGGTTATAAATGTAGGAATGTGTCCAATTCACTTTTAAGCTCTAAGACCAAATCTGGTACAAACTCATCCTTTGCATGGAGCCTTGATGATGGTGCTTTAGAGCACCTTGTCTTCTTGATGTTATCCATCCTCTCTAGCTCTCACACTCTTTCTGACTCCATTTCTATAAGTATCCCTGAGCCTTATAGGAGGAATTTGATGAAGATATCCCATTTACAATGAACAATGAATGTTTCAACACCTATCATACTCTGCATCTCTACTTACTGTCTGACTATAGGTCTCTGTGATTGTTTCAGTCTATTGCAGGAGCACACTTTACTGAAGATGACTAAGCAAGACAGTAATCAGTGAGTATAGCATAATGACCTATGGAGTCATTTTAGTGTTACTTTTTTTTTTATTTTAAGCAGCAATCATGTTTAGGAATATCCTAGGTCCCTGGGATATCTAGTCCAAGGATTTTGGTCACCAAAGCAATGTCTGTTATAAAATACACCTTGTATATTGCTTATAATTTTGATACTGTCTCATTGACTAAAGAGTCATCAAACTGGTCATATTTTAATGATTCCAGACCTAATTAGATAGATTTGTCAAGATTCAGGGCTCTGATACACTGAAAAATCACAATGCTTCTCATAGTTTTCTAACTGCTTCTTTAGTAGATGAGTAGATATACATATTTCTCTAAAATAATCCCTCTGGAGCACTGAAGTACAGATTCATAAATGGTCTTGGAAACTTAATATGAATATAGCTATTAAAATAGGAGCAATGAAGCATTGCAGGTGATTGACAGATTTAATGAAATACAATGTTATTCTAGTTCAAGCAAATAATTGATAAAACACAAAATGGAAAATATTGAAAGTATATTTTGGAAAAAGGAAAATAAAAGGTAGAGCTTTATCTTATATCACACTCAAAAATCAACTTAAAATAAATTAAAAACTTAGACCTGAAAACATAAAACTCTTGGAAGAAAATACAGGAAAGTAGTTTCTTAACATCCATGTAGGCAGGGAATGCATTCTTAGGTGTGTTACCAAAAGCAAAGAACAGGCAAATGTTTTATGTCACAAGAAAGAGGCATCCTTTCTAGGGATGTTTTGTGGAGGCTCAGGGGTACTAAAGAAAAAAAAAAAACTTTGTGAAGAGGACAGGCTTAATATAAAATCCACTTGGCATAAAAAGTAAACAAAAAGGCAAGAACTTGAACATGATGGCTGTTCATGTTTTCTTTCCTTCAGTGGTTTGAGTTTCTACTTGTATATTCAACTCATCAAACAGAGGGATATCAGAGAGTAAATGTGAATTAAATAAAGTTAGATCAGAACTCTGTGGCTATTTTTATAGGAAAAACATATTTTATTTTGTGAAATAAACAACATTATGCAAACTTCAAGGAACACTTAGACTAGACTACAAAAGGTTTAAATTTATTGGGAGAAACTCAAAAATAATCCACTAAAGAGTAAAATACAGTTTGATTTTGTTGACTAATGTAAATTTTAGATACCTTGCAAGATCTGAATTACTAGAAGTACAATTTAAATTACTCCAAATATTTTAAGGATCAAATATCATTATCAAACTGTGAACCAATAAATGTGCTAATAAACCCAATATATAGCTTTCCAAAATGTGTATTATCTTCATAGGACTTGGATAGTGAAAAATTTCAAGCCAAGAAGATTGAAGAGCCTAGTTAAGTATAAAAGCAGACAGAAGTCAATTCAATGTTACAAAAAGAAAATAGCAAACGAAAAGGTTTAGAATAGGTCTTAGGGAATAACGATACCCATTCTTCTTCAAACATGAAGGGAAGTCTGAGTATCTCTTGCCAGTATTAACTGTATTGTTGAGAACCCACTATGCATGACAAGATTGTTGCATTAAGGTTTCTTGGTCCCAGGCAGCCAGAGAGCCAGACCCACAGACCTGCCACCCCAGACCCCTTAGCCGCTCTCAGCTGCTCAGGCTCCCAAAATGACTCAGACACTTATATTAAGTTCATATTGTTTGGTCTATGGCTTAGGCACCTTGATGAATAGCTATTTCATCTTAATTCAACCCACTTCCATTAATCTGTCTGCCAGGTGGCCCGCAGCTTACCTGTGTTCCTTACATGTTTCCTCTTTGGTGGCTGGCTCAGTCTGTCTGACTCCACCCTGCTTCTCCTAACTATGCTGTGATTTCCCCTCCTACTTTTTGTATGGTGTCTTTCATGGGCCAAAACAGCTCCTTTATTTAAAGACTGATATTCACAGCATGCAGAAAGACATTATCATATCACAAGATTTTGTGATAAACAAGACCAAGTCCCTCACTTCTACCAGGATCTTGAAGAGGGGGAAAAATGAACAAGAGCCCAGAGAAAACAATAGAAGCCAAATGCCACTACCAACTACAATCATGTGCATGGTTATAAATTAAATTGTAACTGTAATATGTTAAAACATAGGCAGACTTATCCATAGAGAGATGTTTTTTAATGGATATCTTCATCTGATGTTAAAATTCATTCATTTCAAAATTAGAGCTGTCTGACAACTTCAGAGACATGAAGATAATCAAAAGAATTGCATTTCACAGTCCTCCATAGTGGTGTCATTGAACACATCTTCATGGTATTCCTGGAAGATAATCACACGAGTGCAATATTGAATGTCAAGAAGTAGCCCTATATGGCAACTGTATCAGATGAAATGGATACCAAAATGCTCATACTTGAGAAATCAACTATCTAAAACTGAAAATATATTACATTGATAACTATATTTATAAACAAAGATCTGTAAAACAAAACCTTCTTTACATCTCTTTTATTTATTTATTTATTTATTTATTTATTATTTGTTTTTTATTTATTTATTTATTATTTATTTGTTTTTATTTATTTACTTACTTACTTACTTACTTACTTACTTATTTATTTATTTATTTATTTATTTATTTGTTTATTTATTTATTTATTTATTTATTTATTTATTTTTGGTATGACCTTTTACTGGGAACCATTAACTGGAGTTAGTTTCCACATTTCCATTGCCTGGCTTAGTATTCATTTGAGGTAATTATCTATTGGTATTTGTCAATTTAAATAAAACACTAAATTAGAAATTCAGGAGAATCAGGAAGTTTGCAATAAGATTTAAGGGATATATTTTCTAACATTGAAAATGATATAAAACCAAAAGTGAGTTGTTTGGAAAGCTGAAGCACTCTGTAATAACTTCCATGTTTACTGAGAGCCCTAGGAACATTTAAGGGAAATGTTTGACATTCTAGAGGTTAAAACTGTGTCAATAACTCTGTGATCCTACATACATCATTTAACTTTTAAATGTGTTTTGTGTAAGCCTGGATCTTTCTATAAATAGTCATGACCTTGTTTCCTTCTCTAATCAACAATAACAATTTATAGTGTTCCCATGCTGTTAATTTAGCTTTACTTAGCTCAATGATAAAAGGCATCATTTTCTTATTTGTTACCTACATCCCTTATCTAGAAATTCTGAAACTGTTTCTCTATGTTTCACCATAAAATTGCAATGTGGTAATAATGGGAATTATTTCGTTTTTACATGTGATAATTAAAAAATACATAAAAGTTAGCATTTTGAATTCCATAATATTAATTCATAAAGAGATTCATCATCTGAAGTATTGTTACATTACAACCTTACCCTGAAGAGAAAACTGTTGTATAATCTTCATAATCTACATCATTGGCCCTCAACTTTCCTAATACTGTGACTCTTTAATATAGTTTTTCATGTTATGGTGATCCCAGATCATAAAACTATTTTATTGCTACATAATTACTGCAATTTTGTTTCTGTTATGAATAATAATGTAAACATATGATATGCGCCTATTGTGGAAAATGTCATTTGACCTTGAGAATAAGTCACAACCCACACATTGACAACCACTGGTCCACATCAAACTTCCTCTCACACTCGTTAAACACTACATGCTTAAGTTAAACAGAGGTAATTTTATTTTATTTTGAGTTAGATTCCAGATTAAAAGAAATTCTATTTGAGAGTTTTTAAAATGAAAATCTATAAACAATTATTATGATGAGAATTTGACAGAAATTATAGTTTTTGAAACTGCACACACACACAGATGAATACATACATACGGACACACACAACACACACACACACACACACACACACACACACACACCCTCCAAAACACACTATAGTGTCATCTATTTATCCAGAAGAAATAATCTTTAAACAGCAACTTCAGACAAAATTGCAGTTATCTTATAACCAAACCAGATAATATGTACAAATATTATTTCAGATATGGAAGCTGTAAATAGAAATTTTGCTTTCTAGAATATAAAGATATATGATGCAAAATTTTTGAGTAATTCTCCTCAACTGGCTATTTAAAGAATTAGCACTGCATAAAAATACTACAAACAGATGTGAATCTTGAATGTAATTTTGAGATGTTTATCTGCCTTAGGTTTGTAACTCTCTGGAGGTAAACATTTTTGTGTGTGTAGCTCATAAACTCTAAAAACATTAACTGCATAAATGTAGCATAATGATGTGAGATTGAGCCCTGTTACTACAACACTAATGGTATGGATCCACTTTTTCATCTTTAAGTGCTCCATTTTCCAAAGTATGTCAGCTTATCATGGACTGTCTACTTTTGCTCCTCTTCACCTTCATCTAGTTTGAAGTACCATTACAAAATGACAGTTGCTTCTTTTCTGAAACAGCTAAATTCCCCTAACTAGAAGCAGCAAAGCTCAGTGATAAGTTACTTAACTATTAAACCTCTGTCCTAGAAGTGAAATATATTTGATGTATAACTATTTTATATAACCTTGTATTTGGTGAGTCTGTATCAAAACAATGTTAAATCAAATCAAATGAAAAACAATTGCACAAGTAGATGAGTACAGAATGAATTATATGCTGTCTTCACAGTGCAAAACCAGATGTATAGAAAAACCCAACCAATTAGTTTCATGAATGTATAAGCTGGTAGTGATGGTGTTAATTAAAAATTTAAAAATATATAAACACCAAGGAGATCCTTCTGTGAAGAGTTAGAAAACACCACTGATTACAAGTAGATAGTCTTGTAGCCATACTGTCATTTTGAATGAACCCCTACTTTGGTATTACTTCCTAATTTACGGAGAAGCATTCTGTTATTAGTACCTTTATGAAAGACATTCACAAGTTCCAGTATTTGTGATAGCAAATGCATAGGAATATAGCATTATGCTCTGCAAAGCA
Organism: Phyllotis vaccarum; assembly: GCA_033318265.1. Taxonomy (NCBI): domain Eukaryota; kingdom Metazoa; phylum Chordata; class Mammalia; order Rodentia; family Cricetidae; genus Phyllotis; species Phyllotis vaccarum. The sequence continues at coordinate 91,703,042 of JARWLC010000005.1, read as the reverse complement.
AGAAGACAAATTAACACTAGCTTCTTGTTTTACAGGTTTGCAGCTTTCTAAATTATACAGGTTGGATTAATCACTACAAAAGTTTGAGTTAACTTACACTGTCTTTAAATTTAACTTGATCTTTGTGAATGTTTCTAGTTTTCTCTGCTTCTGTCCAGATTCCTGCAGTACACATAATTCAATGCTTTTAGCCTTAAACGAAATGCATATTCAGAAAAATTAACTTTATTAGGGTATAAAACATATGATGGAGATAAGAATCTTTTCAGGTTTCTTTGATTTTGGTGAGGTAGAGATTACCTATGATTTTAGTTTGTTATTTTACTAAGCAACTACGTCTAAGTTATTATCTCTACTGCTAGCTTGTCTAAATGTGTCCAAATTTCAGTATTCAATTAAAAAATCAGGTGTTTGAGTTATTTTTCATTGCTAGCTGAAATAGTTTATTATTATATTGTAAAATAGAACATATAGTGGAAGAAATTATGATATGATTCTGCACATACAAACTCCACATACATACATGTACATACACACACATTGCAGTATCATCTATCTACCCAAGAAGGAGAAGTATAAACTGCATAAACAGCAAATTTCAGATGAGGTTTCACTATCACCATATACAAAATTATATTATTATTATACTTAATACTAATGATATCATAGTTTATCCAGTGAGAAATTACAAAATTAAAACTATATTCAGAATAGAAGTTAGTTTTATAATAGATAGTGTTTGTTATTATCATTGTTGTTTTTATTATTTATGCCATTTAACATGCAACTTCTAAATATTAGCTGCTAAATTTTTCATATTTCATCAACTGTCTTCTGTCCAAATGAATCATACTATATTTAGTGTTATACATAAATTTAAAAACTTTAAATAATAGGTGACATAAATTAGTGGCTCTATATCAAACATAAGAAACAGAACTGAAATTTATCACACATTTTTCTGCCAATCATTTCCAATTCATTACTGCACTATATTCTAGCAAATGTGTCAGCAATTTTAACTTTAACTTACATCATTTCATTATTATTAACCACTGAAAGAGTAGAAAATTATTAGTACCTTAAATTTGTGATTTCTCTCTCTCTCCCTCTCTCTCTCTCTCTCTCTCTCTCTCTCTCTCTCTCTCTCTCTCTCTCTCTCTCTCTCTCTCTCTCTCTCTCTCTCACACACACACACACACACACACATACACACACATACACACTATCTGTCTGTTTACTGTGAGAAACTACATTTTACCCCTTTAAATTTAGAACTGATCCAAAAAGGGCCATGCTGAGGGCTTTGATCATGAAGCCATTTCCAATGACAATGGGGAAGCTATGTCATATCAGCATTTTCACAGAACTACATCAAACCCATCAACATCAAAGAAGCAAATTTAAGAGCTACGCATTCAGAGAGCATGAAAGTGAAGGTTTCTATACCTCCAGGTTACTCTGTGTCCTGAGTTCCTGATATTTAATTTTCTGGTTCCAAAATTTTGTGGTGTCCAGCTATATTTCTTCCTAGCACTCTGAGAGATTACCAAAAACTTTCCTTTAGTAACCTAAGATATTTTGAATTTATACTAGTATTATAAAATTTCATATGTCAAAGGTATGATTAAATGTCTGCAATAAAACAAAAATGTTTTTATGGGTCAAAAATTTTAAAAATGTAAAATTTAAAATAATCTCAGCTTTATTAAGTTATTGCAAAATTTGTACAGATATGCATTTTATTTTAGTAAAATTCTATAAATGACTTACACTGAATATTTGAGGTAAAACAATATTAAACTAAAAAGAATAGATGCCTATACTTTTAGACCTACTAGGAAATAGGATAAAAATTGTGACAAACATTGAAATTACAATGAAATGACATCTTCTCTTCTGCCAGCATCCAAACTTAAGGAAGAATAAAATATGAAGGTGATTTTACCAGATGAATTGGGAGAAGTATTGGCTTCATATGTCACAGTAGAAATTAGTGCTAATAGTATCTTCTGCTTTATTTTTCTTTCCTTTTCTGATAGTATTTGCAGAATTTTTTTTTTTAATTTTTAGATATTTATTTATTTTGGAGCATCCAGTCAGGAAGAAAACTATTGTAAATAAGTATCAGTGTTGAAGGAGTAGACCAGGATAAAGAAAATACACTTGAGAAAACTCCTCAGTGCCTAAGTAGAGCCTTCTACTACACAGCACCTGGATAAAGAGAGAACTCCCCACTTCTTCAAACCTGGAATCAGTGGGATACCAAAGGGATTAATGGCAGAGTGAGGTGCTGAATTGACTAGAGCCTTTCCTGCAGACAAATGAGTAATTAAGTCCATGGAAAACAGGAGGAAATTTTCTTAATAATATAAAATTGATGCATTTTATGAATAATATTTACTCTATAGGGTCATTACTAGTTTTCATAATTATATCTCTGAACAGTGAAGAAAATATACTCAATGTGAAGTAGTAATAGAAAGTCCTCTCCCTTTTTCGGCTGTGGGTGGTTAGGGAAGAAAATCATTGAAAAGACATTCTATTGTTTTCCTTAACCTTAATACTAACAGCACCTCTATATTCCCATTCAGAGGTTTCTGTCACTGTACTCACTAGCTCCTTCTACATATCTAAATCGCCAGGCATCTCTAGGAAAACTGACTGACCGTCACCAATGCTGCAGCCTCAGTATTTGTCCATACGCAGAGGCATAGGAACTGCTATTCAGCATTGGAACTTTGATTCTATAGTTTGATTCTGCGCCACAGGAAACACTGCCTGGGTCTTCACAACTTCAGTAACTGAGTGCGCTATAGTTTCTCATTTAGGTTTTTTAATAAACTGGCTTTGGTTAAACATGATGTCAAAGCCAAGATTTTTTTTCCTGGCATTTATTTATTTGTTAAAGTCCTAATTAAAAGACACCTGTGATTTTCATCAAAGAGAGGAGAAGGAAAATTTTTGATAATGAGCTATATTTCCATTCATCAAGATCTAATGCTACAAAGAGACTTGAACTACATTCTAAACCATCACAAGAAGTATGTGTTGAGCTTAATCTGAGGCATTTCTTGTTTTTTAAACGGATCTTAAACTCACAATTATTGCTTACTTTCTGGAAAAGTTAAGCCCTACTCATTCTAATCCTCTTGACCTGACTTGTCATGAAAATAATTTACACACCTATATTCATTTTAAAAAGCCCATTTTTGAGAGTATATTGAAGTTTTATTCATCTCAAATGATTTTTTAAATTCTTAAAATAACATCACTTTGTATTTGGCTCTTTTGTAGCCAAAAAAATAAAGTGAGAAGTCATTTTCATTGTGAATAAGTGGCATCCCTTCATGTTTTCCTCTGTATCTAGGTACCAAATACTGCATGCATTGTACACATTTGTTGACACTCCTGGGTTGATGGTTTGAAGTTGACATTTATTTAGCTTATTAGCATTTCAAGACTTCTTTTTCTTCTTTTTATATTTATTTTATTTATTAAAGTTTAATATATATTTTTATTTTTTTCCAGATTTGATACTTTATATTTTGGCTATATTCTTACTTTTCCCTAAACACCTGTCAAATCTACTTTTATTTCATATCCAACCAAATTTTTGTCCTTGTAACTTTTTAAACCCATCAATGAAAACTCTGCTGCCTATATACTGTTTTGTATTTTGCTGTGCACTGAAACATTTTATATACTATCAGGGATTTTACACCTAAGAAAACTAATCTTCCCTCTCCTAATAAATGTTTAATACCATTGGCTACTTAGCTATGGGTGAGACATAATCACTACCTGACCCTTCAATGGTGGGATTTTGTTTAGCTTGATCTTAGTCTTAGTCTTGCAATGCTGTCATAGCTATTGTGTCCTTATATGCACAAGTTCACTGTTAAATCCAGGAATCAGTCATCGTAGACAATAGTGACTCAAATATCACAGAGTAACCAGCCATTTTCTGACTGGAATTAACGCTACTTCTACAAAATGAAATCCTTATCTGGGAACACTCTATGCACCAAGAACCAGTAGCTAGATACATCCTAGGCTCTAGAATACAAGCTATTTAAGGATCCCAAATTTACAATATATACATCCAATTTACATGTGTGCATCTGTTTAGTTAACAAACTACTTATTATCATCAATCACTAATCTTCAGCAAAAACTATAGTCAAAAATACTTTTATTATGGACTAAACTGGGGCCACATTGTTTTCCCTGAATGTTTTAAATTTACAAACTTCTTTTCATTGAAGATGTACCTCTATTTTTAATTATGTGTACATACGTGTCTGTAGGTGTTCAGGTATGCAAGTATGTGTTCAGTTATCCTCAGAAACCAGAAGATGGTGTTATATCTCATAAACCTGGTTTTATAAGCAGCAAATCAAGTCCTTTTAAGAAAGCAAATGTTCTTAAATGCTGAATCACCTATCCAATTTAGAAGTCACAAATTTTTAATTCACTTAATGAAAAATAACACCAAGTCTAAAATAAAACCTGTCTTTCAACTATATATAAATATCCAAGATGAGAGAAAGTCAAGCAAAATCACTTGCAATGTGACTAAAGAAAGACCATTTGGGAGACTTCAGCGTCTCTAGAGGAACAGTCTTAGCCAAAAAGGCCAAATATCTGGATACACTCTTTTTTGCTGTATTAGACAATTTCTTCTGATTAGAAATCAGAAACTATTCTCTGAAATATTTTATTTTAAAAACACAACCAAGAAGCCTTTCTTCTCACCTCAGTGTTAATGATAAGTAAAGTGAACCTAATCTAGCAATATGTACAAGCTATGTAAGACTGGAAGACAAATAAATGAACCTAAGTATTCAGTGGAATTTTGTTTCCTGTGTGGTGAGGAAGTCAATTAATAAACTTTTGGAAAGAGACTCAACAAATTTCGGTCAGTATTACAGGTGTGAAAGATCACATCAACAGGACATCTTGTGGTTAGATAACTGGGGAGGGGGGCAGGACAATACTAGGGCTTTGGCACTGTGGGACTGGAAAACATCCCTGGCTTTGGATCTTGGCCTTAGTGTACACTTAGAAGGGAAAAGAAGGTGATTTCACTTTCCATCACTTGCGAGGGCCTGGGGGGACAGACAGTTCCACTTCTACCAACCCCACTCCACCCCCAGCCAGGAAACCATTGAGATGAAATAAGTGACATATGTCATTCCTACCATTGTAAATAGAAAAATGATTGGCCTGGTTCAGGAAGTTACAGTGTGGATTGGGAGACAAGATGAGGCAGATGACATCAGAAGCATGTGACAGATGGGAGCAGTTACTAAGCTTCTGGGCAACCTAGTCCTGGCCTGGAGATGTTTGGCACTGATGATGACCACACTTGAAGCTTGAGGAAAGCCGCACCCAAGGAAGCTGTCTATATCAGGCTGGCTTATCAGCTCTTTGCAGACTATTCCTGTCACAGAACCTCCATGATGATTCGGAGCCACCACACAAGAAATACTGGATTTTACTCATCCTGGAGCTTCTCTGACTTCCTGGGCCTGTTCAGGTAGGTATTGCAGTCTGTCCTGTACCAAAGATCTGTACATGTTCATAGGCCAGGACAACTTTGTTCCAGCCTTTCACATTATCTGCGATGACCTTGGTTTGTTCAAGAACAACCTTCTCATTGATTCCAGCTTCTCTGGCATCTAACTTCTCCCTAATGCCAGCGATAACTCTGAGCCCCTCAGCTAGGACATGGGCCACTTTTAGCCCAATAAACTCATCTGACTGACAGAAGACTGGCCTTCTAAGTGTCCCAGCACTATCGCTGTGGCTTCTAAGTCTTTGATCATGCCAGGCTAATCTTCTCAGGGAATTCCGTATTGATCACTTTGTAGCAGTTCTGAGTAGCCACAGATATCTTGGAATCTAGCTTCTGCCTGGCAAAGTCGATGTAGGCCGAGGGGCACGCACAAACCACCGTGGTGTCCTCTGACACCTTAGCTGCAGTCAGTGTGGAAATGAGTTCTCTCAGGTACTTCTTCCTCCCTTCCATCTTCCAGCTGCTCCCAACGAAGAACTTACTGAAAGGCATCATTGCACAGGGACTATCCCACTTAAGGTCAGCAGGAGCCAAATTTTGATTTTTAATGAATGACTATTAGAACGAACTGTACTTTTAATGGTTTTCCAAGTAATTATTGCCTTATATTACATTATTTTATAGATTAACAACTTTCAAGAGTATACTTAATGGATTTCATTCTAAGAAGATATGTGTTGGTGCAGAGGTAAAGGGTTTTCATCCTATAATATTTTAAAATCAGTTCAGAGGTTCAGTGCTGTGGTTAAATACGGGTTTAGATGATTTTAGTTAGTGCTCACTTATTGACCTCTAACGTTACTGTAGATGTTGCTTTTGATGTCAGGAAGATTTTTATCGAGGTGTTTGTTATAGATATGTATATTCTTTCTGGAAGATTGCAATGCTGCATTTTCATCTAACCCTTAAAATCACTTACTAAGATGTGTGATGAACATTTCAATTTCACTTCAGTGGAATAACAAAATGAACAAACAAAACCATTATATGACATGAAATTGTTCTATTAAAAGTAGAGGTGATATCTGTGCCCTCACAGCTGTTTGAACTGTGGAGTCCCAACTGGCCTCCTTTGATGAGGATAACTCTTTATCTCTTTCATAGGAATTCTCTCCCCCAAGAGACTGAACTAGATTTTGTTTTAATTATTTCCTATCTTTTCTCTTTAGGATTCTATCATGTTTATGTGAATCTCTTAATCTTAAAATTACAAATATATATTCTTCATATTTGAAGTGTTGTCATATGGTGTCAGAATATCCACTGTCTGTGAATTATATTGCTTTCTAGTTTTTACTATTCATCCAATTTTTACTGTATTTCATTTAATCAATGTTTTATTTTTTATTGGAATTTAAAGGGCATTAGGTTCTTCCTCTACTCTATTATGACAGCAGTATTAGTATGAGCTGGTATATTCTGGGATACATTTTCTGATGACTTTATCAAATATTATGTCCAGCACACTTAGCAAACAAATGGGTACACTGTTGAGTGTAGATAAGCACATCTTCAATATTACTAAAGAAGGATTGCACCAAATTACTTATTACCCGGGAACATTCTTCTTTTCCTCTCTTATAATACCTTACTTTTGTCAGATTTTAAATTTATATTTCTGAATTAATATCAGACTTTTAATTTATTCTTTGCTTAGTAAAATTTTAAAATTAAAAAAAATTAGTACTTCATGTCTTCATATTTGGAAATATATGTATAACATATTTTCCACTTTGATTTAGTTTGATCTACAAGTTTTACAATTTAGTTCTTTTTTAAATTAAATATCTTTATCTCTTTTGTCACATAAAAATATTTTCTAATTTCCAAATAATTAGAATAATACTAACTTGTGCATTATATTAATTTATAATGTAATTATTTTGTATATAAATATTCTTTTTTTTAAAATTGCTGGTGAATTCCTTAGTGCCTATATAATATCAGATTTTATTTTACATTCTGCAGAAAAAAATGGTTTGTATTTTTGTTTTGGAATATTGCTTTACACTGTGAAAATGTGTCACTGTGATTGGCTTAATAAAAAGCTAAATGGCCAATTGCTAGGCAGGATATATAGGTGAGACTATGGAGCAGAGAAAGTTCTGGGAAATGAAAGGTGGAGTGACCACCAGGATGCAGAGAAAACAAAACATACAACAGGAAAGATAAATGCCATGAGTCATGTGTAGAAATGGGTTCATTTAAGTTGTAACAATTACTGGGGCAAGCCTAAGTTACAGGCTGAGCTTTTATAATTAATAAGCCCCTGTGTCATGATTTCTGGGCTAGCAATACAAAAATATATCCTGTTACAAATGGCATCCAACTTGGGGATGTATCTCACTACCCTGGAATTATCTGTCTACAAATAGCATCCAATGTGAGGGCTTAAATATCCAAACATAAGGTCTGAGAAAGATAAGAAAAGTTCTGAACAAGGAGTAGAATATAATAGCTTCTGTGCCCTGCAGTCTCTTGGGCAGACTAGTGATCAGTGGATACAGAGGTATGGTTACAAGCTGCTGCCTGCAGGCTGAAGCCAGCCACCAACACTGTGCACTAGTACCATGCATTAAGCTGCGCCATGCTATGGCTAACATGGAAGTTTAATATTTATCTTGTGCAGTCAAAGAATGCCGTAAATGATCAGTAAAGACAGATACAGACAGAAAAAAAAAAGACCCTAATGTAATAGTGCATTTAAAGAAAGCAAGTAGGCTTAAAAAGGAAAAGAAAAATGGGTATGGACTGTTATAGAAAAAAAGAGCTTATATATAATAAGAAAAAGTCTATAAATAGAGAATAAAATAATAGACAAAGATAAGCCACTAAAGATGAAAAATGCACAGAGTCTAGATCCTATAGGCTGTCTTGTTGATTGAACTTTCTTAATGCTAATACCAACAACAGCTGCTCAGAGGCACTGGATTATAGAAGGAATTGCTAAATTAAGCCAAGGTACATTAGGAATGCCTTAATTTTAAAATGGAAGTCAGAAAATATATTACTTTGGGAAGACCTTATGCTTTTGTTTCCATAGAAAACAAAAGGCTGTGGATTTATTCAATGTTAAAGAGGATACAGTTTGAATACACGAAAACCTGGACAAAAGAAACATGGTTACCAACATAAAGAAGTAAACCTAGAAAAATTACAAGGCAGGTGAAAAATGTTTTACCTGCTCAAACATAAAACAAACCAAAAAGTCCTCTTTGGTTGGCTTTTGTAGAATGCACAGTCCGTACTTGTATTAATGCTGATCTGCATACTACCTCTGAAACTTTGTGCAGTATCAGAACAAGGAGACCAGACACCAATGAAAATGTGTAGCTCAGATGGTCCAGTCTTTCAGAATGCCTCTGTTAAAGCTTCCTTAGAGTTGCATCCAGAACAGCTTCTAGGCTGCTGGCTGACATGGTCCAGACTCAGACTATTATGATCAGGACTTCAGATGGATCTTGAACTTTTTCACTACACAGAGACTGGACAGCAAATATTAAAGCTAGTTCTTCCAGGACTTGACCATTATCCTAATTTTCTCAGGGACCTCTAGGGATTCTATTACCTCCAGATAGCAGGAAGCAGTGTAGAGAATGTGACATCCATATTCCCAGGACATGGAATGGGTGGTTGATCATTTGGTAGGTTGTGGATGTTTGATATTGTTTAGGAAGATTGGTTACATGTTGTTATTGATATTGGCCAGAAAGAAATCTAAACAAAGATTAGATTCAGAGATCTCTTTCTGAAGGGAAGAAGCAGAGATATAGTATAAAAAAAATAAGATAAAAGGGTAAATTGTCGAGTGTATTTTAAACAACCAGGTTTCTCAAATATTTTACATTGATATGGATTTTTGTATATTAAGAAAAAATTAAGGTTCTTTTTGTTATACAGTATGTTTCTATTCTTATTTAAGGTATTGTACCTATACAGCTCATTTAAAAATGTAATGAAAAGTTTTAGTCCTTGAAAACTATTTGCGATAATAAAGAAATACAAGTTAATAGTATCCATAACAGCCAAATTGAGAATCATGCTAGGTATGTTTTCAAGATTATGCAAATATATGTAATATAGGTAGGTAATTTTCAAACACTTCAAAAACATGCAAAATATAGCATTTAAAATGCTGTAGTAATATAAGGCTTTTCGTGACAGTAAGGCATGTTCGCTCCTGGCAGCACCAATCTACTTATAAAACAAAGGAAGATGGGCATTAAAGGACCTCCATATGGAATTTGCTTTGTTTTTTGGCAAAAAGCAAACTATTTGGGCTACAGACTACTGTTCTCTTGACTACTAAAAATATGTTGTTCAAACTGGACAAGCAAGACAGAAAAGAAAGTGATCACCAGCACGAGATGGGACAATCCTTCAAATTTCCTGCTTTTAAGAAAAGTCTATCAGATATTCTAGGCCTGTAGGCTGAATGAGGTACATTGCAGAGGAACCTTGAGGCAGCTTGTCCATGCAGTCAGCTGGGTCTGTCATTTCTCATGGTTTGGAAATTGTTTGCTCTGCAGTTCCTGTTTATTCCGGTAATCTTATATCCTTCTTGGGTCTTTGAAGGGGTTAAAGACTAGACAGTTATAGTTATAGTTTCCCTTAATCATGATAAAAAAGTAAATTAGGTTCAAAACTTTAGATACAGCAAGAGAGATAGATAATAAATTTTCTCTAAATTTTCCAACTACAAATAAAATGGACATTGTGAATGTAGTTCTTACTTGAGAATTGTTGTTACTTAGTTTTGTTATGTCAGAGTTAAAACCTGTCCTTTTTATTTAGGCAAAGGGAGAGAATCCTTTTATACCGTGTGAAAATGTGTCACTATGATTGGTTTAACAAGATAAAAGGTCCAATAGCTAAGCAGAAGGTATGGGTGAGACTTTGGGAGAAAAAAAAAACAACATCTCTGGGAAGAAGAAAGACAGACTCACCCGCCAGATGGAGAGGAGGCAAGACATGCAGGAAGAGAAGTAAAAGCTACACGTCATGTGGCAGCACTTGTTAATTTAAGTTATATGAGCTAGTGGGATGATCCCAAGCAATAGGCTGAGCTTTTATAGCTAAGTTTCTGGGTCATAATTTGGGATCTGACAAACTATAAACGCCTGTTCTATATTTTCTTAGTAGTTATATATTTATTCAATAAAAAGGTTAAGTTTTATAATTTTTACTTATAATTTATAATTAATGCCTACAACTTCCTGAGATGTCTTTATATTGCGCTAGTGAGATGACAGATTTCTCTCCTTTAATTTGTCACACTTGTCCTAAATATTTAGTAGTATTTATTAATGTTAGTTATATTTAATATTATAATCAGTATTTCCTGCTATGCTGAAAAATATTGCTGCTGATGATTGCACTTTTTATTTTAACAACATGAGATTTCCAATGAAATCAATCATTTAATTATTTTTTTAGAATATTGAGACCAATGCATAGTCTTCTACATTTTTACAAAATTGTTTAGCAAATGTTGAATATTATTATTCAGTTTGTTCATTGTTTAGCAGAATATGTAATATTTATGCTAAATTAGATATAGGTATAATATATCTCCCATTGTTTGTTGAATATTTATTTATATGGCATTAGCAACATGCTAATGGGATTCTACTATCTATCATCCTCAACCTGAAAGTTCCGGGTTCTAAATATAGGGAGAACGAGCAAATGAATAGAGAAATTTTACTTAATTTTTAACAACTAATAGTCGTTTAAGCTTATCGGGTTTATTTACACACTACTAGCACTTAGCAAGTTTCCTCGAAAATTAAAAAGATTGTAAAACAAGTCTCATTCCATTGGGTCACAGGGACTTAAAGAACTACAAATGGACAGTTTGTGTCTTAAGTTCATGAAAGAAATAATGTATTTCATATGTGTGTCATTTCTCTTGAGAAAAGCTTCTACTAATCCTGGGGCTTCTCAGACTCAGGAATTAATATAAGAGAGCATTCAATTGTCTGTATTCACAAAAAAAAAACCCATAAAAATTTAGCATCAACTATTTTTAAAAGAAAAAAAACTGACCATTTTATAGAAACACACTCAATTTATAAATACTGTATGAACAGCTAGTTTTAATGACAAATATACTTTAAATAAATAAAACTACATAAAATATAGATTTCATTTCTTAAATAAGAAGATAACTTTATGCTTGTAGGTACTTAGTAAATACTTCTTTTTATCATGACTTAAATTCAAGCATAGATTATATTTTATTTAAAAGCATAAAACATAACAAATATAAATATTTTATTTTTAAATTAAACATGTATTTTCTAGATCATAATTTTACTATAGTTAATTGTCTTTAAATTGTTTACATATATTTTTACAAATTTTAAATGTTAGCTTTTACTGAAGTAATTAATTTTTATTTTTATTGTGATACAACATCCTGAAGTTCTGAAGTTATTCTTAATACCCTCAATTATATAATCTTATTCTAAGAAGATAACCAAGATGAATGAAAATAAGTTATTATTATTATTTTTGCAAAGCAAAAAGCTTACTCAAAAAACACTGGAATATGAATCTGTGATTGACAATAGTCAAAATTTTATAATTTTGACTGTCTACGCATTTCTCTTTATGCCCAATGTAACAAACAGTATTAGCCTTTTTAATAGTTTATTTTATCAACATTTACTCACAATAAATTAAGTAGTATAAGCTAAAATTTAGCTTCAGATCAAATCATAGCTGGTATCTTCACATTTCAACCTGCTTTTAGCATCTTTTATAATTGTTTCTATGACAAGACTATTACACAGACGCACTCCACAAAGATGTGATGGAGAATCTGGGTAAAGCATAACACTTTTCTTTCTTTTATTCTTTAGCTTAAGAGTTCATCTTGGTGATTTACTTGTTTATGTCAACTTGACAGTAATAATAATGTAAAGTTTAAATGAACACAATCTAAATAGATTAAACATTTCTGACTTGCTTCTGATTCAAAATTATTTCCTTTTGTCATATTATAGAGGCTGGCATGGCAACCTTCAGAAATACAGGAACAATAATTCTCTTGCATTTTATAGACAACTCCACATCTATATAAAGCTAAATATTAAAAATTTACAAGATGATTATTAAATGTATTATCAATTTGTACCAAACTATGATAATGTTTATAGAATGTTGTTAATAGAATGCCTTAAAGCCAATTGAATTCCAGATAGTAAGAGTAAATGGAAAGATAATGGAAGGTATTGCCATTGTGAGGTTGACAATTCAATTTATAATAAAAGGAGAGTATATATCAATATATAATATAGGTGTTCATATACTATATCTTAGGCTCAAAATATCCATTTTCAAGAAGGTTTATGTTTATGACAAATAATTTAAGAAGAAACTCATGGCATTAAAATATACTTGAGAGTAAAACAATGAATAAAAATATTTTTATGCTTTCTTTTTGAGTTGGACAATTGTTGGAGGCCCGCAAACTCAATTTTAAATTATGACTTTTAATATTCTGTTTTAAAAAGTTTAAATTCCATCATTATACTTGAGTGGATATGACTATATTTCACTATTACATAAAAACAGATAAAAACTAAACACTAGCATTTAAAGGTCATTAAATATAAAATGTCCAAAATCATATGTGCAACACTGGGAAAGCATCAGTATTTCAGGCAAAGGACATTTCAGGGGAGCTGGTAATATATAATGTGCTTAGAATTTATTGCTTTACAGTTTGCAGTGATACATTGATTTGATTCATCATTCATAAAATTGACATTTAAATATTACATATTACTTTTTCTGTGTCTTTTCAGTGATTTCTATTATTTTAATTATTAACCTTATTTCACATGTAAACAAAATTAAATAGATATTAATAGCTTATATTTTAAATATTTTTAACTACTTTTCTACTCTTAAAAAGATTATTAGTATTATTAACTTTTTAAAAATCCTAGCCACATTTCCCCTCTTTTCTCTCCTCCAAGTCCTCCTCCCTCGTTTCTCCTCTGTCCCCCTCCAATCTACTTATCCACAAGTTCTATTCGTAAATGGTCAAGCATCCTGTGCACATCAACCAAACAGCATATCAATTTCAGTAAGAATAGGCACCTCCATCGAATTAAGCCTGGTCAAAAGGACCCTATAGGAATAATAGGGTCCAAAAACTCAACAAAGGAGTCAGGTTTAGGGTCATTTCTTTTAACTGGACTATTTTTTTTTTAACTTTTAATGCTATTTTTTGTAAATTTTCTTAGAGAATGATATAATCTTCTTGATACATATTTAGATCAACAATGTATTCATGTATAAATATTTTATTATCAACTATACTCCTTTTACAATTTAATAATTAGTGCATAGTATAAAATATTAGTAATAGAGATACTAAAATATAGGATAGACATACAGAGTAATTTCTCTTGTTTCTTGGGAAATGGACAAATAATAATTAATGAGTGCTTGGGTGAAAAGGATAGCTTTATTATCTTTTATGAAACATAATTATATTGACAATTCAACAAAATTAGATAACTCAGTCCTCTCTCAACAAAATTAGATAACTCAGTCCTCTCTCATACAAGGGGGATAAATCCTCAGAGTTAGGAATACACATTTAGATACAGAAATATCTCTGCCATTTCTATTTCTGCTCGTCTATGCAAGCAGATGTTTATGAAAAAGAGCTGTTACTATTTCTCTTAATTGAAATCACAATGCAAAACCATAACAAATTTTCCACAAAAAGAAGTTCATCATACTAAATTCCTTCACATAACACTAATACTAAACAACAATTATAATTCAAAACAATGGGAATGATAGTCCCCTACAGATCTTGATCCTCCTCAAAATTAATAGACATTTTACAAAAACTGGAAGAATATTATAGTGAGATTTGCATTATCAGTTAATGAAAATCAGGAAAACTATGAATAATAAGGTAATAATAAGGTAAACTCAAAGTTCCAATCAGTATCATAGAATTAATGTTTAAATTCAGTACTTACCAGTGATTTTGAATAAACCTCTACCATGTCACTATTGTCAGGGTTCTTTTGTACTTCTAAAATGACCTTTATAAATTTCTGCTGTGCTTTGCTTCTTGTTTGCAGAACTGGTGATATCTCTTTCATTTTAACATCTTTCTTTTTTGCCTTCTTGAAACAATAAAATATTATTGAGAAATGTAATGTTTATGGCTAGGGATAAGTTCAGCCTCAGTGTTAGTAAATTTTTTTTTCTCTCATACATTTCCTCCCGACTACAGTTTCCCCCTCTTCTACTCTCCCCAGTTTCACCCCACCACCTCCTCTCTTCCCCAGAACCACTCCTGTGTTTCCCTTTGGAGAAGAGTTTTATGTTCAATAAAGGCTAGGCTATAATCAAACACACAAGATTATATGTTCAAAACATTTAAAAGAGACACACTTTTTTCAATTGTATTCTACTTTATAAATTTAATATATGTGTTACATAATCATGATATTTGCAAGTCACTGGATATTTAAGCATAAGATATATACTAATTAATATAATGCAAATGAATATATATTTTAAATTAAATGCCCTACAAAAGCGTACGGGTAAGTGATGAATTTTTAACGCATATCTAGAAAAGGTACAAAATACCAAAATGAGAGCTAATCTATTTGGTTTCCCAGGAACACATATATACAAATGCATGGTTACTTACATGTCCTAAGAATTATGCTTTCTGTTTTGATCTAATTACCAATTACTAAATTATAATGGATGATATGTTTTGTAATCAGGTTGATTTACCACTTATTTCTTTATAATGGTTAGAACATTTAAAATTCCTCTCACAGTAGTACTTATCAAGGTACTATGCTAATAAGTAGGTCCAAACAGGTCTATGTTGCCTTGACCAAACTTTCTATTCCTGTCTGATGGTTTGTACCATTGCATTTTTTTTCTCTCTGTGTTAAGATTCTTCTTAGAGAAGTGAGATAATGAAGAATTTTTTAAATAATGCGATTATCTATGTCTTTGTGTAGTTGTGTACATATGAACACAAAGTACCAAATTAGTAAAGAAAATGGTATTACATCCCCTTGTCCCTGACTTAGAAGCAGTTTGAGGACCTCTGTCCTAAGAATGAAAGTCAAGATCATCTCTCTAGTTACTGATATACTAATTTAAAAGTGTCCAGGTATTGGCTCAGAAGTGCAATCTTCAGACTGTATGTTAAGAAAGTCCAAAAGGAGAACTAGTATCAGGACATGTCAGTACTTGCACATAAATTCAAGCACTCGGGGGCCAATGATTAAGGTCATGAATATGAAGACATCCTGGGATGCAGGAAAATTCTTCTCAAATTAAAATAAGAACACAAAAGGAAACTCAACTCTTTAATGTTATACAGCTTTAATATTTTGACTACAAGCTGAGGACTCAGTGTTCAAGCAGAAACTCCATAGTCAAACCACACCATCACAAAATTTCTATAATGTACCAATGTTTGCAAGCTATTAATGTGACATTTTACATAATTGTTTTCTCTTTAATCTGCTCAGAAACAGTTTTTATGTCTTTATGTAGCACAACTATTGTTTTTCTCCTTCATCATTTGGCACTTTGATTAGTTTCATATTTAACAACACCTCATCTTAGGATAGTAATTTACACACTTACTCTTTATCCAGAAGATGATTTGTTAGACCTTTGAATTGCCAGTACCTTCCAAATTGTCATTCTCAGTTCATTTTAATTGATTAGTTTGATGAGTTTTATGTGGACAGCAAAACTGGGCAGAAAGGACAAACATTTCTTGGAGTCTTCCAGCCAGTTGGACATGCATTGGTTCCCACATATCTAGCATCTCCTTTTGTGGTGCTACTCTTGTTATAACTCAGAACAACTCACTAACAAATCATAACGACCAACATCCATAGTTTTATTTTGTGTAGTGCATATTCTATGTGTTTTGACAGATCTGTAATGTCAGGTTCTGTAAGGTATACAGAGGAGCATTTAAAACACTGTGTCTCGTCTACTCTTCCTTTTTTAAGCCTTATACTTTAGCTACTCTCAATAACATCTCATTAGTTTTGCTTTTCAGAAATGCCATATAGTTAGAATCGTGAAACTTACAGCCTTTAAAGACAGGTAAAGGCTTTCACTTAGTGACAGAGGTTTTAAGTTTCTTTCACATCTTTTCTTCTTGAGTTGTTAGTACATTTAATTTTATATTGCAAAATTATAATATATCTCAACAAATAAATGATCTAATAACTGCTTAACAAAGCCTTGACTGTTTTTGAGATTTGGTAGTTCATAATGCAGCAACTATATCCCTATGTAAAATTTCTGTGAAGGTTTATTTGTACAGTTAAACATAAATCTCTATATTCATATGCATATATACCAATGAGCATATACCACAGACTTCTTTGTAATTATACTCACCTGTTTTGCAAATGTCTTTTTCCCAGTCTGGGCTTTATTTTATTTTATTTTTTTGTATTGTCTTGTCAGTGCTTTACAAAGCAAAATCATTTAACTTTAATGAACTCCACTTTATGAATTATTTTTCCCTAGGGCATTGTTTTGTTCATGTGAACAGTCACTATGGAAGTTAAGTCATTAAAAATATTTCCATTCTCATCTATAGATGTTTAATTCTATGAGAGAAATTATATATTTTAATTGATAAGTAGACATTTTATATACACAGCATATAGAATAGATTTTGATACTTTTATAACTAATGCCACACCTTTATCTATTAAAATACATGTTATCTCATATAGTTATTATGTGTATGAAATATATGTATATATGCTCAAGAATTTTAAAGCAAAATAGAAAGTATTGTGAACACCCTACTTTACTAGAGCTATCTTTATCCCCAGTTCCTAGCAGCTGCAATATGGGATAATTTAACATCCAGGGGGTGGCTTTCAGTCACTACTATAGAACTCTTTATGCCAGAGTTCTTAGATTCTGTCCTTGAGTGTGATCACAAAATATGTGATGGTTCATATTTGGCTAATTTCACTTAATAATTAAATGTCTCACATTCATTGATGCTGTCCCCAAAACTTTAGAGTCTTTGTTGTCCCCCAAATTTCTAAGTCTGAGGAGTGTGGCTTTGTTCCTTTGTCCAGCACACTTATATTGAGTTTATGGTTTGTCTTGTAAATAAAGGGAACATGGAAGTGCAGACAGTACAATAATAGTTTGTGTTTATTTATTTGATATAAATACCCAGAAGTGGAATGGCTGGATAACATTAGAACTTTATGATTATTTGGGGGAACTTCCAGAGTACCTCATAATGGCTACACTAACTTATACACCACTTTAAGACTGCACAAGGTCTCCCCTTGAGCTAACACCTCTGCAGTGCCTTCTACCACTTCCCATAGTTTATAATTCCATCCTAATCAATTTGAGGTGATGTCTTATGGTCCTTTAAATTTGCATACACTGACACTTACAGGCCTGTCAAAACACATAGAATATGCATTACACAAAATAAAACTATGGATGTTGGTAGTAATGATTTGTTAGTGAGTTGTTCTGAGTTATAACAAGAGTAGCACCACAAAAGGAGATGCTAGAAATGTGGGAACCAATGCATGTCCAACTGGCTGGAAGACTCCAAGAAATGTTTGTCCTTTCTGCCCAGTTTTGCTGTCCACATAAAACTCATCAAACTAATCAATTAAAATGAACTGAGAATGACAATTTGGAAGGTACTGGCAATTCAAAGTTCTAACAAATCATCTTCTGGATAAAGAGTAAGTGTGTAAATTACTATCCTAAGATGAGGTGTTGTTAAATATGAAACTAATCAAAGTGCCAAATGATGAAGGAGAAAAACAATAGTTGTGCTACATAAAGACATAGGAACTGTTTCTGAGCAGATTAAAGAGAAAAAATTATGTAAAATGTCACATTAATAGCTTGCAAACATTGGGACATTATAGAAATTTGGTGATGGTGTGGTTTGACTATGGAATTTCTGCTTGAACACTGAGTCCTCAGCTTGTAGTCAAAATATTAAAGCTGTATAACCTTAAAGAGTTGAAGTATTACTGAAGGAAGTGGAGAACTGTGAAAGGCCTTGAAGTTCCATAGCCCAGTCTGAGTTCTGTCCCTTCTTTGTTTTCTTGCCACAGACTCAGTAAGAGCAGCCACTGCACACTTCTGGCAGTCATGATGAGCTGTGCCTTTAAACCATGGGACAAAATGGACACTTCTCCAGTTGCTTTTCTAAAATATTTTCTCACAATAACAAGAAAGATAATAGACATGGGTGATTTCTTCCTGGAGAATGGGACATGGATGCTATTGAAAGATGAAGCAAAGTCCTTTTCTTGTGTTTAGAAGACTTTGAGGTTTTCAAGTAAAATATAATTCTTTGTTGAACTGTGAGTGTGGAAGTATCAGAAATGTGGAACTGATAAAATTAAATATGGCAGGACCTAGAACTGACAGATAGATAGATAGATAGATAGATAGATAGATAGATAGATAGATAGATAGACAGACAGACAGACAGACAGATAGATAGATAGATAGATAGATAGGAAGGAAAGAAGGAAAGAAGGAAGGAAGGAAGGAAGGAAGAGTGGGGTGACTTAGCAGCTTCAGAAGAGACCCTTGTTTAGAATTGCAGCACCATGATTTGGGGAGCAATAGTCTCTGATGGGGTTATCAATTCTTTCTGGTCCTTTTGGTTGAAGATGCCTGGTGACAATCAATAGGCTGTTTTAAATATTTTCTTTTATTTCTTAGGAAATGAACAAAGTTAGAATTGTATTAAAACATAAGATTAACTGGTTTAAAAAGCTATAAGAGTAGACATAAAAATATGAAGTAAAGGTGTTAACACAGTGTCTTCCAGCTGCTACATTTGACTGCATGAAGAGCATTGATGACATATTTGCAAGCTTTAGAAGAACAGACAGTACTATTGCTTATATTAGAAAAAGTTATTGTAACTTTTAAAAAGGCCACAATCTATCCTGTACCACAAACTTTTCTATTTCTCTTAACCTTTTCATGGACATTTGAAAATAATCCATTTGTATGGTAGTGGCCTTGTATTTTTTATAATTAGAAGACTTAACTATCATAAAATAAAAATTGAAAATAAAATTTACTAAGGTGAGTACAAGAATAAGAAGTATCAACTTTAATCTGGCAGTTTGCTAAATTATTTTAAATTCAATTTAAAAATAAAGTAAGACAAAAGTAACTTACCAAAAATGTTCTTCAGAGATTACGAGTGGCTTGATCTTGTGGTCACTAAAATTCATGGTCTTGTGAACTCAGTTATCTTTCTCATCTTCCTACTGTGCTGGTTCTTTCACTCTTCCCTTTCTTTACATATCCCTTCATGTCTTCCTTGCTCACTCCATTCCCACCTCCTTCTCTTTGATTTCTTCCTAAGCATATCTTGGATATTTATTTAATTCAAAATCTATTCTTTCTGAACATTTTTTTTTTGATTTTCTTGGCCATTACACATCTGCAAGTGTACAATCTCAACTTCACATCATTAAATGTAGAGAAATCATCACACCTTCTTGGAGCTTTTTAAAATTTTATTATTTTCAGGGTCCTTTGTTACTGAATATTGTTATTTTCATTTGTTTTACTATATTTCTTTTCTGTGTCGTACTTGCAGGTTCTTAGAATCTTTCTAGTGATTTTACTTCAAAACTCCATAGCTACAATCTTAGGGTATGCATCCTTCTCATCATTCAACGAATCCTATCAGTTTTTCTTAGATCTTTCTTTAATTCCAAGACTATATTTTCATTCAACCTTGTGTTTTCCCTTCTCTTTAAAAATTATTTGTCTAATTTGCTGCACACTTCTTTTTACTCATGGCTTCATTTTAAAACTGTCGAAGTGGGTTCCCTGAATGTACTTGGGATTCCTCCTTCCCTTTAAGCTCTGATCCAAGACCTACTTCACCTTCTTGTCTTTCTTTGCCTTCTTTTCATCCTTCTTTGATTCGGCGGAATCACCCGCAGAGTCTTTCTTGTCTTTCTTTTCTTTCTTGTCTTCCTTTTTGTCTTTCTTCTTTTTACCGTCCTCCTTTGCATCTCCCTCTGCCTTCTTCCTTTTCCCTTCCTTCTTCTTGCCTTCCTTTTTGCCCGCTTTCTTTACATCTCCCTTCTCACTTCCAGAGTCTGCAGAAGTGTCTTTGGTCTTTGAACTCTTTTTACCAAGTGCGATATTTTTCCTCTCACCAGCCTTGCCAGCGTCTGAATCTGCAGGTGAATTTTTCAAATCTTTTCTATCTTTTTTGACATCTTTCTTCCCACCAACCTTTTCACCTTCAGATTCTGCACCTGACATTTTATCCTTTGCTTCATTTTTACCTCTTTTGACTTCTTTCTTCCCACCATCCTTTTCAGATTCTGCCACTGGCCCTTTATCCTTTGGATCCCTTTTACCCACTTTGGATTCTTTCTTTCCACCAGGTTTTTCACCTTCAGATTCCGAGGCTGATCCTTTATCTTTTGGTTCCTTTTTACCCTTTTTGGATTCTTTCTTTCCACCAGGTTTTTCACCTTCAGATTCCGAGGCTGATCCTTTTTCTTTTGGTTCCTTTTTACCCTTTTTGGATTCTTTCTTCCAACCAGGTTTTTCACCTTCAGATTCCGAGGCTGATCCTTTTTCTTTTGGATCCTTTTTACCCTTTTTGGATTCTTTCTTCCCACCAGGTTTTTCAGCTTCAGATTCCGATGCTGAACCTTTATCTTTTGTTTCCTTTTTACCCTTTTTGGATTCTTTCTTCCAACCAGGTTTTTCACCTTCAGATTCTGAGGCTGATCCTTTTTCTTTCGGTTCCTTTTTACCCTTTTTGTATTCTTTCTTCCCACCAGGTTTTTCAGCTTCAGATTCCGAGGCTGACCCCTTGTCCTCCTGGGAATCCTTTGAACTTTTCTTGACAGTTGCTTTGGGACTTTCTCCCTTGACCGTCTTTAACACTGTCTTCTCTTTAGCTTCAGAATCATCTTTTTTTACTTTGTCTTCTTTCTTTGTGCTTTCTGAAAACAAAGGCTTGGGTGAACCTGCTTCTTTAGGCTGTCTTTTGGCAGACCGAGGTGGTTTCGGTGGAAGTCCTTTCCTGGCTGCTAAATAAACCGATGGTCTCTCAGGAATCTTCATTAAGGAACGGTACATCCATAATGGTGGTCTGTGAATACCTAACTTTTGATCTTCAATTACCTCAATATTGGAAATAATAAGGAAAAACATATTACATAGCCTTAAGTATTAAGATATCACATATATATTTTAATTTCAGCTGCCAATATTTTTAATATATCTTTTGAATATTACCAAAATATATTTTGAAAAAATGTGCACTAATTGTGGATTTTAAAGTCTATTACAATTTGAATATCATTACAATTTAAAGCAATGGGCAATCATGTTCCTACTTGTGGTCTAGTTTCAATTTAGAGGAACCACAATTGTTTGTTTAAGATTTAAAATTAAACTTGGTATAGACCTCCACTGTTTCATAGCACATTAGAACCTCTCTTTTTTATTAGATGAGACTTATATTTGTTGAACATTACATTTATATTTATTTTAATTATGAATTAAGGTATATTGACTTCTATCTGTTTTTATAAATGACATTTTATAGTTAGAAGTACTGAATGAAGTGTTAGCATAAAATAAACTGTTGTAAAAGGTTTCTGACCTGTCCAGCTCTTGGTCCAGACCCACAGACCTGCAGTCTTAGACTGTCTAGCCCCAAATAATCATACAAATTATTAATATTAATATTAATTAATATAAGCAAAGGCTTATATTAATTTTATGCTATTTGGCCTATTTCTCGGTCATATTGCTATCTAGATCCTGCATTTTAAATAAACACATTTCATTCATTTATCTTGCTACATGGCTTACCTGTGTTACTGTTACATGTTGATTAGTGAGCGGCTGGATATTGACTCTGTCTGACTCTGCCCTCCTTCCCTATGTTTTAATTTCCCTGTCTACTTCTAAGATGTCTGCCATAGGCCAAAACAGTTTCTTTAGTTAAATAATGATATTCACACCATATAGAAAGACCTCCCACATCAGTAAGATATGATCAATATTAAAATTGGGGTGGCAATTACATAAAATATTTTTATCATAAGGCTCATGTTAGCTCTTATATTCACAGCCCATTTAACAATGTACAACTCAACAAGATTATTTTTACAAAGTAGTTAATATATACATATTTTCATATACTCACAGGAGCTGTATTGTTGCGTATTTGGGAAGGTAGTGATCTTCGTTTCCTTCCTGGCCTTGGTGGTTTGGGAAATGCCAGGGAAAAGTATTGCTGATTCCATGATTTTTTGCTTAATTCACTGACTAAAATAAGAAAGATAACATATGCTATTCTATAAATAGAATTTTATCTGAACTAAAATGGCCATGAATGTGATATTTACCATACAAATAAATAAATAAGGCAAATTACAGCTTTATTTATTTGCTAATTTGAAATTTTTAGTGATCAAAAAGATAAGCTTTGATTTTTTACACTGGCAAATTTTAGAAATAACTAATTTGATTGATAGTATATAAAGTAGTCATAAAGAATCAGTTTTATTTATAACATGAGGGAGCAAAAGGAGTATCAGTGTTTCCATTTCAGTATTTCTGTCTCTTCCAGTTTAAATTCTTTCCATGTGTTACTTTGTTTTCTGCTCACAGCAGAAAGATAATGTGGTAAATACTTGTACCAAACAAAGAACTTTATGCACTGTTTAACATGAACTATGCATAAAATATGTGCTTCAATTTACTTTCTAAGATTTAAAATTTATTTATTAAGATTTATCAGTTAATACTGTTTCTCAGCTATAAGAAAATTATCATACTTAATAAATACACTGTTTTTAAAAATTGGCTTAATAAACAAAAATGGTAAACAAATACAAAATGGGACTTTGAAAAACCCTGTCACATTCCTAACCCGTGCCATCATACTGTGACCTTGGCAAATTTCATGACAATGAGATTCCCCACAGACCCCTTGTCCACAGCAGATTAAGAAGTGAGTGAAACGCTGGCTGGGATGAGAGAGTAAGAAACTAAGAGAATACACTACCAACAAGTATACAAAGAACCCAGATTAGACCAAGAGAGACTTCCTATGACACAGACACATCCTGGATTTTTTGCACCAAAATCAGCTCTCTGAGATTCAGACAAATCCTGTAGTCAATCTAGGAAGCAATGGGTAGACATTAGTTCAAGAATATTTATAACAAAAGGAAAAATATGGCACCACTGGATTCTACAACATCAAGACCTGAGCATGGCAATACAGAAGAAGCAGAAGGAAACAACCTTAAAAACAACTTTAGGAAGAAAAAAGAAGCCTTAAAAGAGGTTATAAAAAATTCCCTTAAAAAACTTGAAGTACAAACAAAAATTGGAAGAGATTTAAAACAATCCCTAAAAGAAAATAAAGAAAAAGAAATAAAATTGGTGAAGAAAACATACCAAGATTTAAAAAATTAAATAAAAGCAATAAAGAAGACATATATCCAGGCAATGTTGGAAATAAAAAACCTGAAGAAATAAACCAGAATTACAGATGCAAGCATAGCCAACGATATGCAAGAATGGAAGAGAGAATCTCTGAAGTGGAAGATTCACTAGTGGAAATAGATATGCCAGGTAAAGAAGTACTAAAACCAAAAAAAAAATAAATAAATAAAAAAGAGTCATGACACAAAACATCCAGGAAATCTGGGAATCTGGGACACCATGAAAAACCAAACCTGAGGATAATTGTAATTGACAAAGGGGAAGAATACCAACTCATAGGCACAGAAAATATATTCGACAAAATAATAGAAGAAAATTTTCCCCAACCTAAAGAAGAAAATGCCTATAAATACAAGTTTACAGAACACCAAATAGACTAGAACCCCCAATAAAGTCTGCTTAACACATAATAGTCAAGTGATTAAATCCACAGAACAAAGAAAAATACTAAGTGCTGCAAAGGATACAGACAAATTACCTATAAAAGCAAACCCATCAGAATAACACCAGATTATTTAGTGGAAACAATGAAGGCAAGAAGGTCCTGGTCAGATGTTAGGCAGACACTAAAAGAACATGGCTGCCAGCCCAGGCTACTATACCCACTAAAACTATCAATCCCCATAGATGGAGTAAGTAAACAAGGTATTTCACGATAAAACCAGACCTAAACAATATCTATCCATAAACCTGTCCCTCCAACTTAAGGAAACACCCACGAAACCACAAGTATTTGATAATCCCATAGAAGAAAAACCCAAAGAAGAGAAACATACACGTTACCAAAAATACCAGGAAATAACAATTATTGGTCATTAATATCCATTAATATCAATGGACTAAATTCACCTATAAAAAACACACCCCAACATGATGAATACAAAAACAGAATCCATTCTTCTGCTTCATAAGAGACAAACCTAAACTTTAAAGACAGACACAGTTCAGAGTAATGGGTTGGAAAAAACTTTCCAATCAAACGGTCCTATGAAACAACCAGGAGTACCATCCTAATATCTAACAAAATAGACTTCAAACAAAAGTCAATCAAAGGAGACTAGAATAGATATTACTTATTCATCTCAGGAAAAGTCTACCATGATGAAGTCTCAATTATGAACTTTTATGTGCCTAACTCAAGGGCACCTACATAAGTATAAGTAAAAGAAACACTACTAAAGCTTAAACTTCATGGCTGTATAAAGTTAAAGTTTCTTGCCTGGACATTCCAGCCTAGCCTCAAGGTTCAGACTTATGGAGCTGCAGACCCACAGAACCCGCAGAACCCATAGAACCCACAGAACCTGCAGAACCTGCAGAAACCTCAAAAGACCTATAGACCAGCAGACCCACACAGACCCACAGACATTTACTTTAATTTTGTGTTGACTTACCTAGGACCCAGGCATATAACTTGCTAATGCCTTACTCTTAAACTAACTCATGATTCTTATCCTGTGAGGCTCAGTACCTTTTCTCAGAGCAGCATAGATGTGGCATCTCTGTCATTTCTGTGGCATCTCCTGATGTGGGAATGCCTTTCTGTATGCTGTAAATCTCAGTCTTTAAATAAAGGAGCTGTTTTGGCCCTTGACAGGCACCATAGAAAAAGTAGGTGGAGGAATCAGAATAGGTAGGAAAGGAAGGGTGGAGTCAGAGACAGACCAAGCTGAAGTTCAAAGGAGCAACGTGTAAGGAACACAGGTGAGCCACGGGCCACATGGCAGATAGATTAATAGAAATGGGTTGATAAGAGATGTAAGAGCTAGATAACAATGTCCCTGAGCCATAGGCCAAACAGTATGAAGTTAATATAAGCATCTGAGTCATTTCTGGTGGCCTGAGCAGCAGTGGCAGGTGGCTAAGGGTCTGGCATGGCAAGGTCAGGGCCTCTGGCTACCTGGGACCAAGAAACCACACTACAACAGATGGCATCCATCATGGGTTGATTA
Source organism: Phyllotis vaccarum (assembly GCA_033318265.1). NCBI lineage: Eukaryota > Metazoa > Chordata > Mammalia > Rodentia > Cricetidae > Phyllotis > Phyllotis vaccarum. The sequence continues at coordinate 91,676,945 of JARWLC010000005.1, read as the reverse complement.
TCCACTTAAAGCCTGAGAAAAATTAGAAAGGATTGTAGATCACAGAAACTGAGCCAAAGCAGCTTCCAAATTGTGTATACGAATCAGGTCATTATACAAAGAAAGCATGGCATCTGGGTCACATTCAAAATGGCGCCAGCAGACTGGCTACAGGTAGTGTAAGCTACAATCGGCCAGTTCTTAAAATCTCACAGAAGAGTGAGTAGCATGTGATTGATTTAGGGTTTCTGTTTATTTTGAACAAAAAAGAAACAAAGACGGTTTCTTAGTAGCAGCATTTTCTTGGGTCTGCATCTTTGCTAGCCACAAACAGATGCAGTCCCTTTAAGAGAACTTACTGATTCAGCTTTATCTGCAAAAACTATGCAGCTCTTTAAGAGAGTCTATTTTAAAAGCTCTTCTGGTTGAAAGATGATTAAGGATTCACAATAAAACAGATTCAAATGAAAAAAAAAACCTGTAAACAGGTTACAATGTGTGTAAAAGGTACATAGGCTTCAGAGAGAAAAGAAAGAAGGTAGAGAAAGTCATTAAAATAGAAATATAGTAATAAAAATCTAATAAGCCATGTAAAGATGGAAAATAGACACAAAATCTGGATTTTGGTTGTTATTGTGTTTTCTTTTAATTTTTTAACTGTTAATGAGCTAACTGCAGAAAGACAATGGATTGCAAATGCAAAGGCTACTAGGTTAAACAAGAATATATATTTTAAAGGTATTCTTATTTTGAAATTTGAGTCTAAAGATTTATTGCTTTAGAAGTGTTTTGCCTTTGTTTCCACAGAAGATGAGAACCTGTGGATTGCTTCCAGGCAAATATGATTTCATCAACCAAGATCCCCTGAAAAAAACCTCTGATGAGAAGAGATGGCCATATCAGCTTCAGGGCTGCAGATTATGATCCAGTCTCAAAAACTCATGAGATTTTCAAGGCCCCTTAATCAGCAAAAGGCAGTAATAAAAAACTATGCCCAAATTCCCAAAATAATACTTATAAATATTTGTTTTCATTATAAATGGTTAATGTTCATAGTTATTCTCTTTATAAGAAGAAAAAGGGGATATGGTATATGAATGATTTTTTAAATTAGATTATTAAATTTACTTAGTTCAGGAAATCAACTGTTAATCTTGAAATGTTTTACATTGGTATGGATTTTGGTTTATTGATACAAACTTGAGGTCAATTCTCTTATGCTGCATGTATTTTTATACTCTTGTTTAAGATATGTTTATATTTTAAAATTGTAATGTATAATTAAGACATGCATGTTAGTTGGATTTTTAGGTATACAAAGATATTTAATTAGGTAGGTAAATTTCAAAAAATTCTAAGACGTAGAGAATACGGCATTTAAAATATTTTAAGAACTTAGACTTTTCTGGACAGTGAGACAGATTTGCTCCTGGCAGCACCAGTATTCTTGAAGAGAAAATGGGCATCAAAGAAACTCCATATGGAGTCTACTCTATTTGTGACAATAGTTAGCCACTAGACAAGAACCTGTTCTTATATTCACTGCTTGACAGTACGCTGTTTAAACTGGACATGTGTGTTCCATAGAAAGATGACCTCTCAACTTTTGCAGAACAAGACGAGATGGTAATTCAGGTTCCTGCATTACAGAGAAAACTGTCAGACATTATTCAGGACTAGAGAAGCAACTGATGAACTGTATCGGAATGGGCAGAGCAGATTTCCTGCTTCACTGAAATGAAATAGACTCTGGGCCTGTAGGCTAAAGATAGATGCCCCAACTTATAAAGGAACTTTTGGTGACTGTCCTGGCAGATATGTGTTATCTCTGTCCCTTCTAGATTTTAGAAGTCGCCTGCACTTCTGGCTTACGTGGGTAAATATATCCTCCTGTGGTCTTTGATGTAGTTGAAGATTAGATAGTTATAGGTACAGTTTTTCTTAGTCATTTGAAAGGTATATTAGATATGAAACTTTAGATTCATAAAGATAAGGTAGATGATAGAGTATTTTCTTTAATTTTGCTAAATACAAATAGACGAGATATTATAACTGTAATTCTTGCTTGATGGCTATTTTGTTATATGCAATTTTGCTACGTTAAAATTGAAACCTTCCTTTTTGATTAGACAGAAAGGGGGAAGTGATGTGGGAATGCCTTTCTGTATGTTGTGAATCTCAGTCTTTAAATAAAGGAGCTGTTTTGGCCCTCGACAGGCACTGTAGAAAAAGTAGGTGGAGGAATCAGAATAGGTAGGAAAGGAAGGGTTTTCAGAGACAGACGGACCAAGCTGAAACTTAAAGGAGCAACATGTAAGGGACACAGGTGAGCCACAGGCCATGTGGCAGACAGATTAAAAGAAATGGGTTGATTTAAGATGTAAGAGCTAGCTAGCAATGTGCCTGGGCCATAGGCCAAACAGTATGAAGTTAATATAAGCATCTGAGTCATTTCTGGTGGCCTGAGCAGCAGTGGCAGGTGGCTAAGGGTCTGGCATGGCAAGGTCAGGGCCTCTGGCTACCTGGGACCAAGAAACCACACTACAACAGATGGCATCCATCATGGGTTGATTATCCACTTAAAGCCTGAGAAAAATTAGAAAGGATTGTAGATCACAGAAACTGAGCCAAAGCAGCTTCCAAATTGTGTATACGAATCAGGTCATTATACAAAGAAAGCATGGCATCTGGGTCACATTCAAAATGGCGCCAGCAGACTGGCTACAGGTAGTGTAAGCTACAATCGGCCAGTTCTTAAAATCTCACAGAAGAGTGAGTAGCATGTGATTGATTTAGGGTTTCTGTTTATTTTGAACAAAAAAGAAACAAAGACGGTTTCTTAGTAGCAGCATTTTCTTGGGTCTGCATCTTTGCTAGCCACAAACAGATGCAGTCCCTTTAAGAGAACTTACTGATTCAGCTTTATCTGCAAAAACTATGCAGCTCTTTAAGAGAGTCTATTTTAAAAGCTCTTCTGGTTGAAAGATGATTAAGGATTCACAATAAAACAGATTCAAATGAAAAAAAAAACCTGTAAACAGGTTACAATGTGTGTAAAAGGTACATAGGCTTCAGAGAGAAAAGAAAGAAGGTAGAGAAAGTCATTAAAATAGAAATATAGTAATAAAAATCTAATAAGCCATGTAAAGATGGAAAATAGACACAAAATCTGGATTTTGGTTGTTATTGTGTTTTCTTTTAATTTTTTAACTGTTAATGAGCTAACTGCAGAAAGACAATGGATTGCAAATGCAAAGGCTACTAGGTTAAACAAGAATATATATTTTAAAGGTATTCTTATTTTGAAATTTGAGTCTAAAGATTTATTGCTTTAGAAGTGTTTTGCCTTTGTTTCCACAGAAGATGAGAACCTGTGGATTGCTTCCAGGCAAATATGATTTCATCAACCAAGATCCCCTGAAAAAATCCTCTGATGAGAAGAGATGGCCATATCAGCTTCAGGGCTGCAGATTATGATCCAGTCTCAAAAACTCATGAGATTTTCAAGGCCCCTTAATCAGCAAAAGGCAGTAATAAAAAACTATGCCCAAATTCCCAAAATAATACTTATAAATATTTGTTTTCATTATAAATGGTTAATGTTCATAGTTATTCTCTTTATAAGAAGAAAAAGGGGGTATGGTATATGAATGATTTTTTAAATTAGATTATTAAATTTACTTAGTTCAGGAAATCAACTGTTAATCTTGAAATGTTTTACATTGGTATGGATTTTGGTTTATTGATACAAACTTGAGGTCAATTCTCTTATGCTGCATGTATTTTTATACTCTTGTTTAAGATATGTTTATATTTTAAAATTGTAATGTATAATTAAGACATGCATGTTAGTTGGATTTTTAGGTATACAAAGATATTTAATTAGGTAGGTAAATTTCAAAAAATTCTAAGACGTAGAGAATACGGCATTTAAAATATTTTAAGAACTTAGACTTTTCTGGACAGTGAGACAGATTTGCTCCTGGCAGCACCAGTATTCTTGAAGAGAAAATGGGCATCAAAGAAACTCCATATGGAGTCTACTCTATTTGTGACAATAGTTAGCCACTAGACAAGAACCTGTTCTTATATTCACTGCTTGACAGTACGCTGTTTAAACTGGACATGTGTGTTCCATAGAAAGATGACCTCTCAACTTTTGCAGAACAAGACGAGATGGTAATTCAGGTTCCTGCATTACAGAGAAAACTGTCAGACATTATTCAGGACTAGAGAAGCAACTGATGAACTGTATCGGAATGGGCAGAGCAGATTTCCTGCTTCACTGAAATGAAATAGACTCTGGGCCTGTAGGCTAAAGATAGATGCCCCAACTTATAAAGGAACTTTTGGTGACTGTCCTGGCAGATATGTGTTATCTCTGTCCCTTCTAGATTTTAGAAGTCGCCTGCACTTCTGGCTTACGTGGGTAAATATATCCTCCTGTGGTCTTTGATGTAGTTGAAGATTAGATAGTTATAGGTACAGTTTTTCTTAGTCATTTGAAAGGTATATTAGATATGAAACTTTAGATTCATAAAGATAAGGTAGATGATAGAGTATTTTCTTTAATTTTGCTAAATACAAATAGACGAGATATTATAACTGTAATTCTTGCTTGATGGCTATTTTGTTATATGCAATTTTGCTACGTTAAAATTGAAACCTTCCTTTTTGATTAGACAGAAAGGGGGAAGTGATGTGGGAATGCCTTTCTGTATGTTGTGAATCTCAGTCTTTAAATAAAGGAGCTGTTTTGGCCCTCGACAGGCACTGTAGAAAAAGTAGGTGGAGGAATCAGAATAGGTAGGAAAGGAAGGGTTTTCAGAGACAGACGGACCAAGCTGAAACTTAAAGGAGCAACATGTAAGGGACACAGGTGAGCCACAGGCCATGTGGCAGACAGATTAAAAGAAATGGGTTGATTTAAGATGTAAGAGCTAGCTAGCAATGTGCCTGGGCCATAGGCCAAACAGTATGAAGTTAATATAAGCATCTGAGTCATTTTTGGGGAACTGAGCAGCAGTGGCAGGTGGCTAAGGGGTCTGGCATGGAGGGTGTAGGCCTCTGGCCACCTGGGACCAAGAAACCACACTACTACAATCACCTCTCTGTTATTCCTGTTCCCAGAATTTTCTTAGTCTGGTAGCACTACCTACACTTTCTATCTGCCTTAGACCAATGAGCAATTTTATTAAACCAGTAGGCAGAATGATTATTCACAATATTACAACATAAGGACACTACACCTCACACAAAGCCCCACACATTTATAGTGGAAGACTTCAATCCCCAGCTCTCACCAATGGATAGGTCTACCAGACAAAAACTCAACAAAGAAATAAGGGGATCTAACAGATGTTATGACCCAAATGTAATATATATATATATATATAGATAGATAGATAGATAGATAGATAGATATAGATATAGATAGATAGATAGATAGATAGATATAGATATAGATATTATATAAATATATATACACACAAACATATACACACATATATATGTATATACACAAAACTTTCCAACCAAACCCACACAAAAATACCTATTTTTCAGCACCCCATCAAACTTTCTAAAAACTTGACCATATAGTTGGTCATAAAGCAAACATCAATAGATACAAAAAATGGGAATATTTTCTTATATCAGACCACTACAGTCTAAAGTTAGACTTCAACAACAAAAAAGATTACAGAAAGCATATAAATTCATGAAAACTGAACATCTCTCATTGGACCTCTTCTGGGACAAAGAAGAAATTAAGTGAAAAATCAGACTTCCTAGAATTAAAGGAAAATGAATCCACAACATAAACAAACTTATGCTACACAATGAAAGTAGTGCTAAGAGGAAAATTCATAGTACTAGATGTCTGTACATTTCTACTCAATAGGATAAGTTCAGGAGGTAACACCATCCCTGACTTCAAGCTATTCTATAGAGCTACAGTAATAAAAACAGCCTGGTACTGATGTAAAAACAGACCTGTGGATCAATGGAATCGAATCAATGACCCTGACATTAACCCACATACCTACAACACATCTGATTTTTGACAAAGAGGCCAAAGAATATTCAATGGGAAAAAAAATGTATCTTTAACAAATGGTGCTCCAAAGTGGATGGTTTTATGCAGAAGAATGCAAATAGATCTGTATCTATCACCCTGTACAAACTTCAATATCAAGTGGATCAAAGACCTGAACATAAAGCCATGTAAACTTGATAGAAAAGAAAGTGGGAAATTACCTCCAATGCATTGGCACATGTGGCCACTTCCTAAATATAACACCAGTCTCATAGACACTAAAAATTATAATCAATAAGTAGGACTTCCTGAAACTTAGAAGCTTCTGTAAGGAAAAGGACACTGTCAATAAGACAAACAACATCCTACAGAGTGAGGAAAGATCTTTACCAGCCCTACATCTGACAGAGGACTATTCTCTAAAATATATAGAGAACTCAAGAACTAGAGCCCAAAAACCTAAACAACCAAATTAAAATTTTGAGTTCAGAGTTAAAACGGGAATTCTCAACAGAAGAATTACAAATGGCTGAAAAGCACTTAAAAAATTGTCCAACATCTTTAACCATCAGAAAAATGCAATTCAAAACAACTTTGAGATACCACCTAATACCTGTCAGAATCGCTAAGATCAAAAAAAAAAAAAAAGAAAAAAAAGAAAAAGAAAAAAGAAAGAAAGAAACCACCACAAACTGATGAATATGCTAGAGAGGATTCTCAGCAAGGGGAACACTCAGTCACTCTGGAATGCAGTATGGCAGTTCCTCAGAAAAGTGGGTATCAATCTCCCCAAGGATCCAACAATACCACTATTGGGCATATACTGAAAGGATGCACATTAGTAACCCAAAGGCATTAGCTCAATTATGTTAATAGCTAGAACCTGGAAACAACCTAGTTGCCCCTCAACTGAAGAATGGATTAATAAGCTATGGTACATCTATACAATGGAGTAATATTCAATGGTAAAATAAATGACATTCTTAATTTGCAAGCAAATGGATGGATTTGGAGACTATCCTCCTGAGTGAGGTATCACATGCCCTGAAAGATAGGCATGGGTTGTACTCACTTATAAGTGAATTTTATACAAAAATCAAAGAATACCAAGCTGCAAACCACAACCCCTGAACAGCTCGGAATCAGAATAAATGTAAGAGAAGCATCCAGGGGTTTCCCTAGGAAGAGAAAATAGAGAAGATCTCGTTAGCAAATTGGATTCATATTTGGTAACAACCAAGAGAGGTGGGAACAAACCATGAGAGAAGGAGATGGTTGAGTTTGAGGAGCAACAAAGAGGGAGAAATAAAAAGATTAATATCTTGTTAGAGGAAGCCAATGTGGGTTTGGAAAGAGGCCTCGTGCTAGGGAAACCTCCAAGAACTCACAGGATGTCCATGGTTAGGGCTCCAACCAACAGTGGAGGTGGTACCTAAACAGGACTTTCCCTATGAATAACTGCCTTAAGTGTCATCACAGAACCTACATCCAACAATAATGGAGGCAGAGGCAGAGACCCATGGCTGAGCACAAGGCTGGCCGAGCTCCAGGTCCAGGCTGGATGCCCCTCAGTTTAAGAATGAAGTTACAAATTGTTGCACATTTAGACAGTGGAGTACTACTCAGTAGAAAAACAAAACAAAACAAAAAAAATGACATTCTAAAGTTTGTTGGCAAGTGAATAAATTATCATCCTGAGTGAGGTAACACAGGCCCAGAAAGACAGACATGAGTTGTACTTACTTATAAGTGTATTTTAGACAATAAAAAAACAAAGAATATCCAGCCTTTAAACAAAACCCCCTGAACAGCATGGGATCAGAAGGAACTTAAGAGACACATCCAGGGATTCCCCCTGGAAAGAAAAAATAGGGTAAATCTGAATAAATTTGGATCATAACAGGTAGTAACCAAGGAGAGGTGGGAACAAATCCTAAGAGAAGGCACTGGTTGAGTGAAAGGAGCAACAAAGAGGGAGAAGGATGGATGTGTTGATAGATGAAGCCACTCTGGATTTGGAAAGAGGCCAGGTACTAGGGAAACCTATAACAACCCACAGGATATCCCAGACTAGGACTCCAACTAGTATTAGAGGGGGCACCTAAACAGGATTTCCCCTATAATCAAATAAATAACCACCTTATGTGCCATTATAGAACCTTAATCCAACAATGAATAGAGATGGAAGCAGAGATTCATAGCTCTTGATCCAACCAGAGAAAGAGAGGAGAATATATATGAGCAAAGAGATCAGGATCATAAGGAGGAGACCCACAGAGACAGCTGGCTTAAGCTATTGGGAGATCACCAAGTTAGATACAGCCACTGAGGTCTTTGCAGCGAAAGGATTAAATCCCCCAAAGGTAGATGACTATCGAATGGCATAGGCAGTATGTGGAGCCTCTTGGAGTAAGATCAGACTATGTTCCTGTGCATGAACTGGCATCTTGAGGTCCATTCTCTCAGTGGACACCTAACCCAGCCCTAGTATTGGGATGAGAGAATCAGACCTAACTCAAATTGGTACACGAGACTGAACTTAACACATATTTAGACTTCTTGCACTTTTGGGAGAATGGATGGAGGGATGTGGTGGAAGGAGGCTGATGGAGAATTGGGAGGAGGGAAGAGAAAGTGAGGAGGAGTATACATGGAAAAAATTTAAATAAAAATTAAAAGGTAAAAATAAAGTAGTACTACCTATTTTTTTAAAAGCAACATTTTGACAACATAAGCTGAATTGCTAGCATAGCTGAAGAAATCTGCATGTATACAAATAGATATACAAAAAGATGTGCTTAAGCAAAAGCTGTTGAGAGAGACACAATCTCTTCTCTGTATTCATGAGCGCTTGCATACTTTCCCTTATACCAACTATTCAGCTTTCTTCACTAGCACATATCAGCAATATTAACTATATTCAAAATTTTTTATATAAAATTATAATACACATGATTTTTATGTACAATTAAATAGAATATATCACATGATATTTTATAATTATGCAATATATAAAATTATACATATATACAAAATGTTAAAGCAAAACAAAATGAATTTTGATGAAATAGTGGGGATACAAGAGGAGTTTTAGGTGGGCAAGAGTGATAATGATATTGTACTATCTATGTTCTATGTTCTCATAAATAATTTTAAAATTAGGCAATTAGTGTCATGTCCTTTGCAAAGGGATAATTTTTTCACTGTAGCCAGAACACAAAATTTTAGGTAAATCTATTCCCAATAAAAATATTAAAATTAACTAAAAGTGAATTAATGTTGACAGTATGGTGTTTGCAACATTTTAAATATTTTTATTTGCACAATTATGGCACTGGCAAATTTTCATTTGACTTAAAGGTAGAATAGTTTGCTATTATAGCACTTTAGATGACTCATGGGGGAATCAAATTTTACCTCATGGTACTTTTAGAGATCTAAATTATTTAAAAATGTACCATAATAAAAAGTGCAAAGTCAAAAAAAACACACACAAATCAATGACAGTTATATTACCAGAAATGGCAGTACAAATGAATAAGATTGTTTTAGTTACAGCTGAGGTCGATAAGAAATATCATTAACTGTTTTAGTGCAAATGAGAAATTGAAAATTTTAGAGAAAAATCATTCTACTTTTCAAAAACAACATTAGGGTCAATGTTCAAATGTGCAGAATGAAAGTTATATTGAAGTATAACTGGCAATAATAAAAACAAGCTGGTACTAGCAATATGCTGGAGCCATAGGTCAAACAGCATGAAGTTACTATAAGCCTTTGTGTGATTATTTGGGACTAGTCAGTAGGGAATGAAGATCTGTGGATCTGGACCACCAGCCATACAGGTCAGAAACCTCTTATAACAGATTTTTTTTATTCTAACACTTCTTTCAGTACTTCTACATGCAAAATATTGTTTATAGAACAGAAAGAAGTCAAGACACCTTAATTCACAATTAGTATGAATATAAATGTAATGTTCAACATTGAACAAAATTTTCTTGTTTATTATTGATACGAATCATAAATGACAAGGTAAGAGGTGTAGGTTAAAGGCATTTATTCAGTTTTCTCATTATGTTTCAAATTCAAGACCACTGTGTTATATTATTTCTAAAATGAAAATATTCCAGAAGACTTTAAAACATACTTATACAATATATACATATTTGCTTTGCTCATAGTGGCATTATTTGTAATAGACAGAATTCAGAAACAACCTAGATGTCCCTCAACTGAAGAATGAATACAGAGATCCAAATGGGTGATGTGGGAATGCCTTTCTGTATGCTGTGAATCTCAATCTTTAAATAAAAGAGCTGTTTTGGCCCTTGACAGGCACCATAGAAAAAGTAGGCAGAGGAATCAGAATAGGTAGGAAAAGCAGGGAGGAGTCAGAGATACTGAGCCAGAAGCCCAAAGGAGCAACATGTAAGGAACACAGGTGAGCCACAGGCCACGTGGCGGACAGATTAATGAAAATGGGCTGAGTTAAGATGTAACAGCAAGCTAGCAATGTGCCTCAGTCATAGGCCAAACAGGATGACGTTAATATAAGTGTCTAAACCATTTCTGGGGCCTGAGCAGCAGCTGTGGGTGGCTAAGGGGTCTGGCGCGACAGATCTGTGGGTCTGAGCCTCTGGCCGACCTGGACCAAAAAACCACATTGTAACAAATGGGACATCTGTATCTAATTTTCTCCTCTGAGTTCAAATACCCATAGAAGAAGAGGTATAAAGATTTTAAGATTCATAGGGATAGAAGACATCAAGAGATGTAAACCATCTAAATCAACTTTGCAAAGCACATATGAACTCAAGGAGACTAAGGCAGCAGTCACAAAGTCTACACAAGTTTTCACCAAGTCATTGGATATATATACATATATGTCCTTGAATATATTTAAAAAGCCTGTTCTTTTCTAATGATAGAAGGGAAGTAGATCCTGATGAGGGGGAAAAGGTGTGGAAGAAAGAACAAGGAAGAGTGGAGGAAAAGATAGCCATAATGAGAAAAACAGAAAAAAATCTCTTTTCAGTAAAAAGAAACAAAATAAAAAATAATTTTATTTAAAAAATAAATATTAAACTCCTATCTTACCTGGAATATAATTGTCATATGGTCCATAAGTTACTTTTAGGCTATTAAAATAAAAGGAAATATTTTAAATATTTTATACAAATATCATGTATCTAATAATTATTATTGTATGTAAATCTCACCATCAACTAAATTATTAAATTCTTATTACTATGTAAGTTAAATTCACCTATATTACAGTAGGAATGAGCAAACAGTATTTCATCCTTTAAAAAATACTAAACTAGAATAGAGCAGATATATATGTATTGTGTAATAGAGATACATATATATTTATAAACCTATCTTCTTGTCACATCTAAACTTTAGAGTTTTTAAAAATTAATTTGTAAAACACCGATTAAGTTATATTTTAAGTCACAGCACAAATACTCTTAAAATCAATTTTAACTAGGATATCCCTTTTAAATCTATGTTTAACTGAAACAAATACTCAATTTCTTCTCAAGATTTAACCAAATCTATGTCATTAAACAATATATGTGTGACATTCGTGTATATGCTTCAGGATTGTCAGTGTGAACTCTAAGGATTGGCATAGAATTTCATTGTGTAGATAATCTGCAGACATATAACAAATTATGCTGTAAGCAGCTTTCTATCAACTTCTAATTTTCTTTGTTTTTAATCATAGGGAAACATTTGTTGGAAGGAACATTTTATTCACTAATTTATATTTGTTTTAAACAAAGACCAACAGTAATATGTGTTAGTACTACTGTCCTATATTATTATACTATGTATCAAATGGATATCAATCATAGATCTGACTGAATCTGAGCATTATTAAATGTCTAAATAAACTTGGTTTCTCAGTTTTTAAATTTTGGTTGTAAATATATATATGCATATATATATATATATGTATACAGATACATTCTTATCAAAAATTAGTATTACAGAAAAACACTTAATTATACCCAAAAACAAAATGATGAACCAAATAATATTATGACTGATGATTACACTCAACAATAAAATTTAGTTAAAAATAAAATCAATGATCACATTCATGTTAAATAAAAATAATAAATATAATTTAATCAGCTCTTTATATGTAGAACAAATTATTAAAATAATATCCACTTATATTTCATTTATTTACAGAAAGAAAATGTAATTTAAAATGTCTTCCAAACTTCAATAAGATATAACTTAGAAACTATAGGTTGTTATTATTCAAATCAATAATATAAGATTGACTATCCTCTATAATCTAAAGGCAAAATGCTCACTTCCATGAACATTGTGGCTAGTATCCATTCCATGCCATAAGGCAATAAAATCATTGAGACTGGAAAGAACAGAGTCAATATCTCTTTATTCATACGGGAACTGAGTAGGTAAATAAAGTAGTTAATAAATCCACAGAAGCAATGAATTATTAAATGAGTGTCCTGAGATTTAGATTTTAGTTTCTGATTGTGTGGTTGTAAGTTTTAATTGTAGATTTGTTACAATATAGGTTCACTGAGGGGGGAAAAAGTCTATAAGAATATTTGTGAAAAATTATCTCAGTTATAATGATTGATGTGGGAACCTTTTTGGGCTTGGAATACTAGACTAAATGAAAAGAGAGGCTGAACTAACAAATACCAGGCACGCATGAGTCCATTGCTCTCTGCTGTAAAATGTAGTTGAAATACAATGAATTTCTCGAGATCTTGTCACTGTTACTTTCTAACACGATAGACTATAACATGGAACTATGGGATTAGTAAACCTTTTCTTACTTTTTGTTAAGTATTTTTATCATCGTACCAAAACTGAAATTAGGTAAATTTCATACATTATACTTCTACATACTCAAAACTGTAAATTATAAGTCAAAGACATTAAAACACCACAAGTAAAAATAAAACTAACAGTTAAAGTTAACATAAACAATGCAATATAACAAATGGTCTTACATATCTACAGAGACTATCCACTCATTTCAATAGAATGATCTCCAGGATAAATTAGAATAAAAATACAATGAAACAACATTAAAATCCTTCAGAGCATCTTTTCTATTTTATTGCAATAAAATTAGAATTTACTGAGAAAATACTTGAAAACTTTAAGACAATTTAAATTCAATGATAATAGGAGAGTACTTTTTAATATCGTTTTTCAATAAGTTCTGGTTTATTTTTATTTTATTTATTAAATTAGCATACAAAATAACAAATTTCTTTATGCTATTATCATGCATACTTAGATTTAGTTGATGAAGTCCCCTAGTTCTCTCTCTCTCAAACAGATACACACACACACACACACACACACACACACACACACACATGCGCGCGTGCGTGTGCACACACACATACCAAGTTATTTCATTTACAATAGAAGTTTCTAGTTTTATCTACTTTCCTGCAAACTTTATAGTTTCATTCCTTTACCACTGAATAAAATTTCACTGTGTATGCTATAATTTTACAACCTACTTAACTTTTGATGGACATCTAGGCTGATTCCATTTTCTTACTGTTATGAATGGATGGGCAAATATCTCTGGTGAATAGTCAGTGTGTTAACAGAGAAAGAGAATAAATTTTAAATCCCTTTAAACAAATGAATATGGAAACACAGTATAATCCTCAAAAGTTATACTAAAAGGATTATTTATAGAAATTAAATCCCAAATCAATTATTTGGAAATATCTCCAACAAATAGTTTGCACTGTAAAAGAAGAAAAGTATAAACGAGAAAGGGAATTCAAGAGTATTGTGAAATAATGTACTGTAGAAAGATAAGTAACAGATTATTTTAAAGATTACTCAGAAAAGGCTCTTGTTGAAGTAGGTGTAGAATGATGGTCATTAGATACTACAGAGCTTGTCTTACATACTTTCCCCATTGTTGTGATACAATACCCAGACACAAGAGGCAGATTTCTGAGTTTGAGGCTAGCCTCATATACAGAGTAAGTTTCATAGTAGTATTTTATATTCCAGAACACTGCTTAGCTTTATATAGACAGATCTCTCAAATCTTAAACATATTCCTGACAAATGTATTCAGAGCATCTTCAAGACTTTTAAGCAATATGTTCCAAAATGTAGGCACTGGGGCCCACAGGAAAGTATGATCATATTTGTACAGTTCAGATAACCTTCAGTTTGTAGGTATTGTTAAAAGTTTTAAAAAGCCCACCTTTCCTTTTATATTTCAGAATTCCATTCTTTCATTTTGCCTTCAGTTTTTCTTCACAAAACTTTGCAAACTTGAAAGGTGCTGTATTTGTCTATCATGTGTATCTCTCTATTCACCTATCTATACCTATCTATACATCTATTTATATCTATCATTCATCTATCTATCTATCTATATATCTATCTATCTATATATCTATCTATATATCTATCTATATATCTATCTATCTACCTACCTACCTATCATCTATCCATCCATCCATCACCAATCTATTAATTTTGTTTTTTTATCTTGGCTCATAAAGAAGAAATAACTTAAGTATTAAAAACCTACTATTATCAAATTAATTATTTCTGTACACATAACCTGCTTCACATGTCAGAATACTCTTATAAGCCCAAGATTCACCAAGAGGAATACATTAATAACATACGGGTTTCCTTTGTGTGGGGCTTCCCTGTTGACCTACAGCCATAAAACACATGACTTATACCTTTAAAGCTCAATAATTCCTTTTTGTGACAAACATATAACATGTTCCCAGAAATTTGTAAGTGACTCAGAGAGATATGATATACCCCTAGTTAACAATAATTTATTTTGACACTTGATAATCTCCAAATTTATAATTTCATGAAATCAAGACTTCTAGAAAAAAATCCAAATCTCTTCATTTTACTGAAGCAGAGAAAATATTTCTCAGATCAAAGTAGCCGATACTTTTCCTCAAGAATGAGGTGTCTCATTAAAACCTTCTTCTGTGTTTATAATTGGCCTAATAATGACAAAATAATCATCACTTTACAGTAAAGATAATATGACAAAAAGACTTACAATCTTGGTATAGACATTTCTCCCACTTGTGAATTGCCAGGGCCTAAGTTTGGTGATGTGGAAAGGTGATGAGAGAATGAGAACCCTTAGGAGAATGGTAAGAATTCCTTCTGCTTGAATTTTCTGATATTTTTCTGTGGAAAGGTGATGTCATAGAGAGAATAAGAACCCTTAGGTGAATGGTAAGAATTCCTTCTGCTTGGATTTTCTGATACTAAAATTCTAAGATTAAAGTTCACTATCACTTATGATTGTTGTGTAAACTTAAAGATTACAGTCACATTTTAATAAATACTTTATTTTTAATAGCTTAAGTTTTTCTAATATGCTGAAGTTTTTCTTTGTTTGTTTGAGAGAAAGTCTCTCAATGTAGTCCTTGCTATTCTGGAACTCTGTATGTAGACCAAGTTGGCCTCAAATCCTCAGAAATTCTACATTCTTACACATCCTGGATAAGGCATGTGCCACTGTGCTGGGCTTTATTAATATATCTGAAAAATAAAAGGATAAACTTCAGTATTTAGCTCTGACAGTCTATTATAACCTGAATTTGTTTACATTCATTTCTATTGTGTTAAGTGTTTTGCCTAATTTTTAATTTCTTTTTGACTTCTTGCTCTGATATAGAATCAACATGTAAAACATGTCTGAAAGCTTCAGGCAAATTAGGGCTGAATGGATGACTTGTGATTTAAAACATTACTTTTATTGCAGAGGAATTTGTTCAGTTTCCAGCATCCATGTTGTATTTGTCACAAATTTCTATAATTCCATCCAACTCGAGAATATGACCTCCTCGTCTTGCTTCTGTGAGTAGCCACACCTGAGTGCACACATCTATATATGCTTTGAGTCTTATCAGCGTGCTGAGTGGGAATTGTGGCAGGGTTTGAGGTATGCATTCTGGAGCAAATTGCTAACATCATTAATAGGAAACAGAGGGAAGAGAGAGGATTGAGAGGGGAGCATGAGGGGAGGAGAATATGAAATGAAAGAATAGAAGGGGAAGGAAAGTAAGGGAGAATCTTAGGTCCCAAAGTTTCTTTAGTAACATCGTAATCCTACTATGTATCATGTACCAATAACATCACCCTGTAGATTATAAAATCAATACTTAAACTTTCAAGAGACATTTATAAAATGATAGCAAGAAAATATATTAGTCACAGACTTTTATTTTAGCAAACCAGTAATCTTTTTAATTCTGTATCACAATAAAAGTTCTCATATTCTAAAATTTAATATAGGAAAATAAAACATTAAATTTTAAATATTTTTCTTAATACTTAATAATTCATTCTGCACTTCTATTACAGACTACAAGTAGTATAAGCTATTAAGTAGATGATTTATTATTAATAATATGTGTTTACATATTATACACTTTATCACATAATTTAGTTAAGACAATCTTGTACCTAGAAATTTGCCTGCTTTTCGTTGTACTTAGTTGTAAATTTGAATCATATAAATATTTCTTCCTCTTACAAAGATATTTTTGATTGAGTAATATAAATTATGTCAATGAAATAGCCTCAGGAATGTATATAAGATTATGACATATACAATTTCCACTGTGCCATGTATATGAAAGCTGTGTTATAAATGGCAATGGGAGAATAGAAGACTTTGCCTTTGGGAAAATTGATTTAATAAATGCCCAAGAATTATTTTCCAACTGCTCCTTAACAATTATATAGTAATATACATCTACTTCATTTGTATGAAGATTATTCTCTAAATGCAAATATGTACCAAATTAAAGAATATGTTGTATTGTGAATGTCAAAATATTATATTTCTGAGTCTAGGATTCTGCAGATCACTTGTTTTTATATTACAAATGTTTAATTCATAATTTCATCATACAACAAAGTTCCTTTTATATTTATGTTGTATGATCTATGAAGTACAAACATTATAACTGTGTCATAATTTTCATTGAAAATGTTAAGCTACAGAAACTCTGTAGAGCTGTGTACCAGTCAGTTTTAGTAAAATGATAAATAAAATGAAGACAATTAATTTATTTTACAGGTTATCTAATTCAGAACATGGTATAGTCCTGGCCACTGTATAAGTAGCTCATAATTTTTCTATTTGAGAAAGTGTATCTAAAGAGACTTGTAATTATAAAGAACTATGCAGGAAGCTAAAGAACCGCAAGTACACACAATATATTTTTAACATTTGCTGTGGTTTGCATATGATTTATCTATGAGCATTTTACATAGAGACAAGTTCATCTCAGTGGGTTTGTATTGTAGGAGCTTTAAAGAGATGCAACTTTTGGAAGTAAATGTAACCTGGGGCTCCATCACTGCAATCAGTTAAAGCTTGAATAATAGTATGTGTTGGGTCTTATAGAAAAATTAGTTCTCATGAAAGTGGCTATTATGAAGTAAGTTCATCTAGAGTATTTGGTCTTTTGTGGAAGTGGCTTTTATTTATATTTTATACATGTTTCAACACAACCACTCCACAGAACATCGATGTCATTTTGCTTGGACCTTGCAGTTAGTAAAACTATATGTTAAATGAAGATAAAAATAACAGCAGTCCCCAGTGCCATTAATAAAATTCACAAGGTTTCTCAATAACAGAATTAAGCCATTCAAATTTTGGAAATTATAGAAGCATCATTTGCCTTTTTTGAATTATTTCTTCCAAGATAACAGTCATAATAGCCTTTCAATAATTACCTCACAGTTGCCTCATAAAAGAAAAAAAATTCTTTCTTTGTAGAAATTTTAAAATGTCAAATAAGAAAACTAATTTATAAATTCAATGCAGACTTGTGACAGTGTATATAAAAACTTCCTGCATCTGTTACTTTGAGTAGTAGTAATTCTTAGAGGAATAAAAATTGTACTTAAAACCTGAATGCTGATTATTTCGTTAGAATTTGAAGCTATGCTTTTATATGTGTGAAAAGTATGTGAAGCAAGAATTATGTTTGAAACTGGCTCATAACTGAGAATTTCTCTATATATTATATATGGAATCAAACATAATTTAAAGCCTTCTTGCACATATGATTATAAATGGAACAACTGTTGAAGAATTATAATTATCTCCACTATATATGAATGCTGTGAATAAATACAAATTTATATAAAATGATACTTAGTTGTTAATGCTTGGTATATAACAAATGGTACAAAATTATATATTTCGTTATCTTACAGGAGTTTGAAAAAATATTTAAGTTTGTAAAGATACTATATATATATATATATATATATATATATGTATGTATGTATGTATGTATGTACTTTGCAACCTAATGCCCAGTGATATTTTCATTAACACAAAAGATAATGAAAAGGAATAAAGATACATTCATCTAGATTGTTTATAAATGTTCTGAGTGTGAAAAATTATTTTTGTTTGTTTATTTATTTATTTATTTAATTTTAACACTTAGCATGGCCTTAAGGAAAACCTATTACAAATCATCTTTCCCAGGTTTGGGATGTCTTGGGTTTATCAAATAATCTAGCATTGTCAGAATGAGAATTGGAATTACTTCTTTATTTCCTGTAGATATTTCAGATCAGATATCTGAAAAGAGTTATTTTGATACATAATATCGTTCATTAAGATGTGTATCAATGAAAATTTCTGTTTAAACACTTTTGTTACATAGATCATGTCTGATGGTGTCAGGTATTTTTCAAGTGAGTCAAGAAACCTCCTCACAATGCCAATAGCTGTTTGCTCTTGCTGCAAGTAAGTTTGGAGAAGGTACAATAACATGCTGCCTATTCAGCGTTGTTCCTGAAGATAAGATGTAAATTTCTTTTTGCTGACTTAGAAATATTTTGTTAAAATCAGTTTTTCACAGAAATGTAAAATATTCAGGGATATCTGACCCCTGGAAAGACAGAGAATCACAATTTTCATTATTGATATTAGACAACAGAGTTGAAGAATTTTTAAATGTAATGAGTTTTATTCTAAATTTTAAATATTACAGATGAAAATACTAACATATACTTTGATATGATAGAAAAACACAGATATATAAATAATTTGTATTTCTTGAGACCTGTCATTCCTTTTCCCTTAGAACTTGAGTAAAGAAGAAAATTCTACTTTTTGTGATATGGATGAGTCCTATTTCTTAACTACAGTGCTGGATGACAATTGAATAACTGGCTGAATGCTTGTGCATATATTGACAAGAACTTATTTCTATCCCCATTGCTTCATTCTAGTCCTAAACTAGTTGGTTGGATAGGTCAGGTCTTCCACATTTTGTTCATTAAAAGAAACAAGATAGCTTCAATGGAATCTGAACTGTCACAGTACTGATATGCCTACCATCTATGAGGTTACACTACTATACAAAATACACAAGTTACTGAAACAACCTAGATATACATAGATAAAGAACATGTTAAATGCTTCAGCATATTGAATACATGTATGGGACATTTTACTCAGCCACAAAGAAGAAGATTAAATTATTTGCAGGAAAATGATAGAATTATAGAGCATTATGGTGAGTGAAATAAGTCAGAGGCAAAAAGAGAAATATCACATGCTTTGCCTCATATGTGGATTCTTGTCTATTCAAAGTTTTCAACATACATTTAATTAATGCAAATATGCTTAAAATCTTCATTATTGAGAAATATCATATACAATCAAAATGAAATTACAATATTTGCTCCCCAATCACAACCTTCAAGTTCCCTCACATCATCTCAACAATGACCTTCCCAAATTCATGTTTATTTTCTGTACTCTTTTCTTAGAGTAAGAATTTGTTATATATTATTAACTAATTCCATATAGCATATGCATAGCAATACGGTAATCCACTGGAGCACAGAATATAAAAATTGCCACTCCTCTAAAAGGAATAAGTCCTCAGTCTGCCGATAGTAATGGAATGGGACTTGATGATCACTCCCAATAACAGGGTTTCGGCTGGATAGATTTTGTGCAGGCATTTCAGGTCATCATAGCTGCTTGTAAGGCTATAAGTTCAAAAACTATGTCCAGAACAGAGCATCGCATAGCCCTTCTTCTCCTTCTCTGGCTCTAGCATTGTTTTTACTTTATCTTTCATGATATTACCTGAACTTTGGTTGGTGAATGGAAATTTTTGTATATAACTTATGTTTCTTAAGTGATTAAAATAAACTATTTTAATTGTTATGTTTTAGAATTCTACATTATATACTGAAATATGAGTTGAAGTAGCTAATGAAGCAGCCATTCACCAAGAACCTGAGATTCATATACTTATAAAGACAAAAGACCTGAAGATTTCCAATAGTTCCTAAGTCCTAAATCTCTATTAACTCTCAATATTGTCAAGCTAATGACCAAAGCTTTGTTAATTGAACCTAGAATTTATTGTTCAAATTAAAGCAACATAAAAAGTGCTGACCTAAGCATTACCAAATTTCTAAAAATAAGAACAGGAAAAATAAAATATGGTAGGACAGTTTGGGTTGGGTTTATTTATTTAAGTTAAAAATATAAATTTCTCAAAATAAAAATCAGAAACAAGAATCATGAATGTTCATTATTTTGGGCTCAGTATCATCTGGTTACACTGTGTTGTAATGGCAAAGAATGTTTCCCATTCTCGTACTACGATTAAAGAACAATGTGAAGAGCCAACCCATGTAATTGGACAACGCAAGGTGATCCACTTGGAGAGAGGGATTCAGAAAGCATCAGTAAAGGAGAGATTGAAGATGTAAAGACAGTAATTCAAGAAATACTATGTGCCTATGTGTCTGAGTATGTTATCTACAGTATTTCCATTCCAATAAGAACCATAGAATTTTAAGATAGCTCATGGTACTTCACAGCTTAAGTGACTGATTCATGGAGAAGTTTCAGGGACAAAAAAAATGTTATTTTAGTAAACTTCTCTCTTCTTTTAACTTGACAGAAATAAGGCAGAGAAGTGATAATCATTTTGATAAAGAATGATGTTGTATAAGGTATGTTGGGAAGGGGATTAAAATCTGAATAATCCCTTTCTTACTATATACACATTCTGCTCTGTGTGTGTGTGTGTGTGTGTGTGTGTGTGTGTGTGTGTGTGTGTGTGTGTGTGTGTGTGTGTAAGGGAAAACCTTACAACTTAATTCTATTATACAAAATACACTTAAAGTAATATGTATTTTCACATATTTTAATATATGTGATATCTGTTACTCTAAATTTGTCCTTATTTACTTGATAAAATAAGTACAGAATATTTAAAGACTCCATGAATAGTGGTAAAGTTGCATACTATCAATTCTTAAAAAACCTTCACAGACAATAAGCTACAGGAAACTGGTGAAGAATCAAGTATCACTATGAATATCAAAGAGAATGAGTCACATTCTACACTGTCACATCTGCAAACAGCAAAAATATAAAATAAGTGCTAATTTTTTTAAAAGTATACATATGCTGCTATTTTTTTTTAGGTGTGTGTGATTGATATAATAGCACTGAGGGAAAAGAATAAATAAAACTTCATACCCAACCTGTAGGAACAGTGCAGTGATACTGCCTGAGTGCTCTGAATATAAGTGGCACAACAATATATCTGGAGAAATGGACAGAGACACCAAGTGGCCCAACCACTATCCATAGCTCTAACATGATGTGCTCATTAGCTGACCCATCCATGACTGCTTCCCCTGCTTCAAAGTGTGATGCAGGGTAGAGTGAGGACCAAGGTGAGTTAGTGTGGGTTACAATGACAAAATAGGCTGCAGTACTCACTCACACTTATGAGCCAATATTGCAACATACAAGTTCTACAGGAACAAGAATGCATAATCACCTTGACTTCTCTCTAATTCCAAGAAGAGGGAATCATAGTGTTATTTCTGATTCAAAATAGGTACTAGCCTGTTTATCCATTGCAAGTTTTAAAATATGCTATTGCCATTTATCAACCATAATTAAGGTTACTCTGTTTAATATTAATACCAATAATTTCTACTTTGCATACTGATTTAATTTTTAGCATAGTACAGCATAGAGATGGACAAATAATTCTTTCTAATACCGAAGTTTTCAGTTTGTTATATTTGTCACAGTGAAGTAATATAGGATTAACCTTTTAACATAACACATGATCTGTGTTTTTCAATGTGGTCAGGAATAAAGGATATAACTTTAAGAAAAAGACATTGAAAAAACTGTGTGAAATTGGTGATTTCAACACTAAAGAGTCATGACCATTTAGTTTTTTTTATCTTTAAGACCAAGAACTACATTACTCTTTCATTTAAGTGAATTTGTGCATTAAAAGTATTTTTCATAATGCCCAATCTTTAAGTGCTAGTGAGTATTGCATGAATTTTTGTATACATCTCAAATGAAAGTATTGAAGTACACATTTTTTTCAAGGATAAGAGTGACATCTATAGAAGACAGTAAAAGTGTATTTGTCAAGGCAAATTTTTTGTCTAAAATTTCATTATATTTAGCAAATGAAATCTTAAGTAAAATTATAAATAAGACATTAAATATAAATCATATGTTGTATTTATTTGTTTCTTTCTTTTCATATGTTTGTAATATTTTAAGAATGATTGTGTTCCCCCCCAAAAAAACATGAATTTAAACAAATAACAATAACAAACAATAGCCAAACACCCAGAGTGATCCATATTTTCTTAAAGATGTAACCGATTTATATCAAGAGATCAAAGCTGGGGACCACACAGTTTTGTGTTAATAGTATTAAATAAGGGAGCAAAAACTCAGTCTACATTTTTACTTTTGTGACTTTATATTTAAAAGAGAATCAAGAATACTTTTAAAAAATTTCAGATAGCAGTCAGAATTATCAGTGCTAAATTTCATTATTCAAAATCCACTGTCTACAAAATAAGCAAAATTAATAAACAAAACTGTAGCTAGAACCAGATGTGAAACTGACCACAGATCAGTAGCATTATCATTTTGTTTTTTGGTTCGGTGTTTTGACTAGGATGGAATTCTTATCATAGGCTGGATATAAACTTTGTGTATAGAAAAGATTGACCTAGCACATGCCAATCAGTCTATCAGCAGAATTCCATCTCTAATCCCTTTGTTGTATCTTAAAAGCAGTTCTGAATTCATTGCAATGTTTAGCAGCCACAGAATTGTGATTAAATATGTGGTATCATCCTGCACTAACAGCTAGAATGTACATTTAAATTTACTAAGTTAAACTGTATACTTCTTCTCAAATTCATATAGAACATCAAGGACTCAAATGTCCAGAAGTTCTGAGAAAGAAAACAGTGCTAGATGTTTTTCTTATCCTGTTTACAAGAAACAGGTAAGAAAATGCTATGATTCTGGAAACAATTTCTTCACTTAAAAATCTAACTATTCAATAATTCAAACTTAAATTTCTTCAAATTAAAGTAGCTATGTCCTGTTTTTTCACTAGTCTGAACTAAGTAGTTTCATGTCTCAGGGTCTAAACATGGCAAGGTAGAATAGTTCCCATGTGCAAGATATGATAGGTGATATTGAAAGAAGTAATATTATATTGAACATTGGAACTTCAACATGTCTATTTTGCAGGACAGAAAAAGGTATTAAACAATAAATTAATTGCTTTTAAAATTTTATACCAAAATAATATAAAGTAAGAATTTACATATACAATTGATCTCTAAGAGTGCTATGCAGATATTTAATAGATTTGGGTATGAGTAGTTTAAGTTTACATGACATGATTTTAAGATAACACTTTCAGAGCTCCTAAAAAAGGCATCTATGATTTTAAAAATTCATTTTAATGAGGATACTTGTGAAATAATGTAATAGATAATATGTATCATTTTATTTATTGTAGTATATAATATTCATATGTAAGTATATATTTTATTTAATACAAAAGAAAGAGGTGGGAAAATATCCTGTTCTACGGACAGTTCATGGACAGCTCCCTTATACCTCTCCTCTGCTTAAAACTGATATATGAATTGTAGGAATAAATCAAAACATTTTAATGATTTGCCTGTTATCGGATTTTACACTTATAATAAATTTATCTTAATTTCCATAACAACACTTAAACCTTAAATAAACAGAGTAAAATCTGAGTTCAATAAATATCTACTAAGCTGTTTTTCTTCAAATCTAAACAGTGTTATAAACTACAGTTAAATAATATATAAAATACAGACCTGATATCAATAAGCTTTGTAAAAACTGATATCAGTCCATCTACATATAGATTTGAGATTACAAAAAAAAAAGATTAAGTAAACAGTAGAAGGCAAAACCGAGACAAAAAGAGTGTGACCATACCCGTAACAATATGACATAAAATATCACATGTATATTTTGCCAGATAGTTATATTTTAGTTTGAATGAAACAATACTATATGATAAGAGTAAGGGATTTTCTTCTGATTTGAACGTGACTGAATAAAGAAAATTAATCATTTTTCATTTGGTAGTATTTGAAGAGTATATTAGAAATATGTAATCTCTGTAGTTTAATTCTTATTACTATATTTGTCATTGTACATCTCTAATGAACCTTTCACAAGTATTGAAAGTCAAAATATATACAAGATACTAGAGTTCGAGTGCATTTTTAAAAATTGATTTTCTAAATATGTTAGTGTTGAAACATCAAAAATTGTTTGAATTCATAAGATACCATGTCATCATTCACTTCAGGAACTAGCATGAAAATATGTAAGTTGAGTAATAAGGAACATTTCAATTTATTACAGTCATTTTAGGATCTGAGTATCTAAAGTTGTATTTTGGTTCTCTCAGACAGATGTGCTAAATCACCAATTATTCAAATTTTATCCAATGCATATATATATATATATATATATATATATAATATATATAGCTTAAATTTGGACATTAAATACATATGTGTTACACCAAAATATAAACTGAATATAGTAATTCTAGGATTA
This sequence comes from Phyllotis vaccarum, assembly GCA_033318265.1. Classification (NCBI taxonomy): domain Eukaryota; kingdom Metazoa; phylum Chordata; class Mammalia; order Rodentia; family Cricetidae; genus Phyllotis; species Phyllotis vaccarum. The sequence continues at coordinate 91,651,932 of JARWLC010000005.1, read as the reverse complement.
CTTTTAGTTTCTTGCCCAAATTCACTGGGTTATATATCATGAGAGCTTCATATTTTATGGAATAGTCATGTGTTCTCTACAAGTATCATAGGTTACTAGTTAGTTACTAATTTAATTCAGGATTTACCTTGAAATATTTAATGTTGAAATATTAGAGGATATCAAGCATAGTAAATAAATTGTTCAAATCTTTTCAGCAGGTATTAAATGTCAACAGTTGAAGGGAGCATTTTAATTATTCCTTTTATATGTTTTCAGACCACACAAAAACTTCAAATTAAATTTAAAAAAGAAAATTTTGTGCCTATGTCATTAATTTAGTTCAGACTTTTAAGTAAATATTTATGGCTGCTTATTAATCTTGGGTAATTGTTCATTGAATTTATTCTGTTTTTTAAATTTGTTGTTACTTGTAGCAGTGAGGTTTCTTGGTCCCAGGTGGCCAGAGGTCCAGACCCACAGACCTGCAGCCCCAGACCCTTTAGCTGCCCGCACTGCTTTGGCCCCCAAAATGACTCAGACGCTTATATTAAGTTCATGCTGTTTGGCCTATGGCTCCGGCACATGGCTAGCTAGCTCCTTCATCTTAACTCAACCCATTCTCATTAATCTATCCTGCCACATGGCCCGTGGCTCACCTGTGTCCCTTACATGCTTCCTCTTTGGCAGCTGGCTCAGTCTGTCTTGACTGTGCCCTTCCTCTCCTACCTATTCTGATTCCCCCGCCTACTTTTTCTATGGTGCCTGTCACGGGCCAAAACAGCTCCTTTATTTAAAGATTGATATTCTCAGCATACAGAATCACATCCCCACATCATTTACTATCAATGAGTACACAGGTATAAAATATGTAGGGGTGAAGTTTGGGGAGAACATTGCCAAGTTTCTTGTGGAGCATAGGACAACATCGTTGAATAGGTTCTCCTGTAACATTTGGCTCAGGGCACTGAACTTAGGTAAACTGGCTTGGGTGATACTTTTCCCATCGGGGATGTCTGACTACACTTTTGATTTTCTATTCAAGCACTTTAGTTATTTTATTTTTTTAAACGTGTTACAGCTCTCTAACTTTCTTAGAGAAAGTTATAATATTCTCATAGGTAATATTTATCTACTCATGCTATCCATACTCTTCTTGTAATAGAGTTAGGAACATATGTGGAAAATATTTCAAAAAAATTTACTATCTCTGATTTTATATTTTCTTCATTCAGCACACCATATAACTAACTTTTATACAATATCTTACATCTTGCCTCTGTGATAGAAAATTCATTCTCTTTCCCATCCTGTTTGTTTTTTTATTTTCTCAGTCCTAAAGCTATAAATAGGTAGAAAGGTATCAATTATTTTCAAAAGGAGTGTCTTGACAGCAGGGATGGTACTTTATGCAATCATTCAACTTCAGTTAATAGCACAGTGACAAGTTGAAAATGTAAGAAGTCTTGAAACATACTACATAGAAAATATATAATCACAAAGACATAACTCTAAGTATAGAAAATGAGCTGAAGAAAATACTGTAGTGATAGAACTTAGCAATTTGGATAAAAGTGGGTTAAGGGATAAATGCCAACAGACATAGGGTTTTCTTTTTGAAATTACAACTCATTTTTGAATTTTCCATTTATGAATACTGAATTTGTATCATTTCCCTGTTCTTCCACCATTCATGTCCTCCCATGTTCTTCCATTTCCTCTTAAATTTCTTCTTGTTCTTTATTTTTACACAAATTTTCAGCTGCAAGTGTTTTTAGTGTTCATATGTATATGTCCAGGGTGCACTTGGGAGCAGATAGCCTATAGAAAGACACAAGCCTAAAGTCAGAGGACCAGGGCAATGCTGTTTGATAATGTGCTCTAGATCATGTTCTTAAAAATATAGTTTTTATTCTACAAAGCTCCATGCATTAAAAACCACTCAATAGTATCATATTTTCTGAAGTTCAATATGTTTTAACACATATGATCAACTTAGAATATCAGTCTTGTTTGTTTTTGCTTCATGTTTTATGTATAAACAAATCCTTAGCTTTTTTTATGTTTAACTGAACAAATTTAACGTCATGTCATTTTAATTATAGGTCACTAGAGCTGCATAAAACAGATGAGAAACTACTTCTAAAAAAACAACAAAAGTGTTTAATTCTTTTGACAACCATGCTTGGTGAACTGGACAGACAGCTTGAGTTCAAAAATGGTGAAACTGAACCTGGCAAGTGTCCTAAAGTTTGTTTCTAACTACAGCAAGTATAAACTTTAAAGGAAATATATCTTGGAAGCACAAAATTGTTAATATTTATTTCAATAGTAATATGAGTGTTGATCACATACAAAACCCTGGGTTTTTAACTCAAACTAACCAAAAATAACCAAAATAAGAATAAAGATATATGACCTTTCTTATTTCTTCTAAGAAAGAGCTATCATTGACTAACCCTGAAATTGCTGAAGTACATAACATTTTATTATGACTGCTGTGCTAATTGTTATAAAGGAAAGTAGGAATCATACAAAAAAACAGAAATCCTGAAATATTCTCTCTCTCTCTCCCTCCTTCCCTCTCTCCCCCTCCCCACAATGTAGCTGCCCCACATTTATATTAATTCGAGTCATGTGTCATATTAGTCAAATAAATACTTGTAGGCAAAAGAAAAATATTGGGGTCATAAAAGGAAAGATTTCATATGTGGACACAAACAAATACTAATGTTCTTGCCTCTGACAGAAGTTATATTGCTGCCACGCATAAATATCAAAAACTAATATATTTTGTGTAAAATGCCAGTGGCTATACATAGACATAAACATTTTTTCTGATAATAAGAATTGTAAGTGTCTCAACCTTAGAAGTTCAGAAGAAAGTGTGGCAGTTCCAGGCTTGGCTCTAAATATCTCTAAGGTATGTGTTTGTAAAAGTGTCACAGCCTCTTACAGAATGTTAAAAATTGATGCTGAACAAATTCCTGTAACTGGAAGAGAAAGAAAAATAGGTGTGTTTTTTGTTACGAAAATATAAAGTAGTTTAGAAAATTTTGAACAAAAAGAAGTTCAACTGAGCTGAGAGGCTGCAATGCTGTCTCCATTCATGCAATGAGCTTGCCCCTTTGCATGTCAAGATTCTTCTTCCTTTACTGTGAACTGAAGCATCTGGTGCCAACTACAGTTGTACTCTCTGGTTTTAGCATGCCTACATTCATTCATTCATTCATTCATTCATTCATTCATTCATTCATTCATTTATTCATTCATTCATTCATTTATTCATTTATTTATTTATTCATTCATTCATTCATTCATTTATTCATTTATTTATTTATTCATTCATTCATTCATTCATTCATTCATTTATTTATTTAAGATTCAGCAGATGTGAATTAGATCATGGCTTAGCTCACATCTAAATCTTTAACAGAAACTTGAATATAATTGAATATAACGCTTCTGGTATAGAAAGATAAAAACTTTGATAATATACATGAACTGTTGCAGATATTTGTGCATAAGAAAATGGTAACAAAATATCAACACAGGTTGATAACTTTCCTTGTGCCAGGCCATGGCTGCTAACCGTGTCTTACCTCCAGTTCTTGCCGGACTTTCACACATGTCATTGGATCTCTCTCTTTTCTTATGATGGTAGCCCCACCCACACTTCCTTTCTGCCTTCTGGCCAATCAGCCTTTTATTAAACCAGTAAGAGGGACAATATTTACAAAGTACAAGAGTATAATATCACAGCACTTGATTTGGAGAGGTCTTGGGTAGCTAAGTGTTTTGTTGAGGAAAGCTAGCTCTATGTTTACCTGCCTCACTTTGGGTTTTAAGTCATAGTATAATTCTATGACTTGAAGTTGGGTCCCTGTACATTGCCACCTCACTTAAACTCTGAGATATTAGTTGACAAGATCATCTGGTTTAACATATTACAAGCACAAAGAATGATGAAGCCATGAGAATGAAATTTTAGTGTGTCATTAGGCAGCAATATGCCATTTATTTATATATTTTTTATTTAAAAACACTAAAAATTAGTATGAGAAGAAATATAAATTGATTGTAACATAGTATTAACCAAGGTAGATCTTGTCTTTAAAAAAAATCTCAAACATGCCTAGATATTTATGAGAATATCATTTAATTATATAACTAATTTTTATAAACATCATGAATATCACTGAATTTTGTTGATATTGATATTATAAAATCAGTTATTTTGTTTAAATTAGTTTTAATAAACATCATGTATTTCTTGACTATCAACATTACTTGATTTATGTGTTTATTTTAAGTTAAATGTTTTTTCTTATTTTTACAGATCATATTTTTCTTTTCATGTTTCTCTGCTTGTTGAAAAATTTAAACAAACGAAGCAATGGTCTAGGATCTGATGAACTGAGATGCTGGTGAATCACTTAATAGCTATTCGCCTGACAGGCTGTAAGTCATTGAAAAGACTAAGAAGCTATGGACTATTTGATCTCTATCAATCTAAAAACATGTTATGGAATATTACTTAAACTATGTGAAGGTGTATTATATTTGTTTATGCTGCATTTTTAATTATGTAAAGATATGTTGCTGTTTTATCTTTTCTTCCTAAAAATACTGGATTGGTCTAATAAAAAGCTGAATGGCCAATAGCTAGGCAGGAGAGAGATAGGTAAGGCTGGTGGGCAAAGAGAATAAGTAGGAGGAGGAATATAGGATCAAAAAAAGCAGTAGAGAAGAGGAGAGAACATGGGAGATAGAGAAGGGGACACCGGAGTCAGCCAACCAACCAGTCAGAAAGAGTAAGCAGGGAAGTAGGACATACAGAATATAACAAAAGAAAAGCAACATGTAGATGAAGAGAAACACATTAATACAAAATATAAAAGCTAGCAAAAAACAATCATAAGATAAGGCTGAACATTCATAACTAACTAAAATATAAAAAGAAAATTCAGATTCAGGAGTATGAAAGATCATTATTGTCATTTGGAATTTACAAAATTGACGCACAGTTCATTAGGGGAATATTTTATTTTACAGTCCTGCATCCTACACCTATGAACATATGAACTCCACAGCTCATCTGGACTGCCACCTAAGGAGTGCAACATTCCTGGCACTCAGGATTGAAATGTAGAAAAACAAAAGAATTGTTTTTTAACAACAAAATATTCCAGTACAGCTGCTCCTCATAGCACACGTGAAGAGCTGCTGTCATAGAATTGGTCTCCATTCAACAACACATCAGAATACTTTGGAGGATCTAACCCTTGAGTCTTTAAGCAGGTAAGTTACTACTGCAGTCTGTGATACAATACTTTAAACCTCTTCCTTTGTAAAGGTAAGGAACTAGAAGTTTCTGTTCAATATTACTGTGCATAATAAGAAGAGTTCACATGAGCCCATCATACATTGTAACTGGGATGTTTACTTTTGTTAACTTTATCCAAATTTATTTCCTTTCTGCTTTAAAAATTTTATAGACAGAAACAGAAAAAAAAAAAAAAAGATGTTCAATATTCCTCACAAAAACCCAATTGAGGCCTACTGTGCCAGAGCTCAGCAGTCATTTATTGACTGAAAGTCTACATCTAGACTTTGATACCAGTGATTTTTTACAACACTAGTTATTACAAAGCATGTTTTAAGGTGATTGGGGGTAGAATAACATTTTAGAATTTTAGAGGAAATATATTCATCTTTATAAAGACAATCAAAAGTCTTTAGAGACAGATCAGTGGTCAAAATGATTGAAGTGTAAGCATCAAGACTGAGGTTCAGTTTCCAACAACTTATGTGAAAGGCATAGTGGCTACCTGTCATTGCAGCACTCAGGAGACATAGACAAAGATCTCTTGAATAGCCTGGATTGGAAAGGCCTGCTTAATGAGAGACTCATACTCAATAAATAAAATGAAGAGAAATAAGGGGAAGGCAGCTAACATCAGTATTTTAGGAGTAAGATTACTGACCTTTAATAATAGCTCTACTTACACTTTAAGGACACTTTTTTCTAGAATAGGTATAATCAGTGGTGTATGTAGACTCTGTTTCTTCCAGGTTCTCACTAATATGTTCTTAGTGTCTGGTAACAGCATCTCAGCAGTGATGTGGGAATGCCGTTCTGTGTGCTGTGCAAATCATTCTTTAAATAAACGAACTATTTTGGCCCTTGGTGAGCACTGTAGAAGAAGTAGGTGGGAAATCAGAGAATAGGTAGGAAGAGGTCAGCAGAGTCATAGAGAGATCACCCAGCTGCCCAAGGAAGCAACATGTAAGGAATACAAGTGAGCCATGGGCCATTTGGCAGCACAGATTCATGGACATGGGTTGAATTAAGATGAAATGCTAACAAGCAATGTGCCTAAGCCATAGGCCAAACAGCATGAAATTATTATAAGTGCCTAAGTCATTTTGTATCATTTTATAAAATATCTCTTAATTTTGTTGGTGGTTTCTTTTGCTGTATAGAAAGTTCTTAGTTTTATCCAATCTGTAAATGTAGTTTGTATTCCTAGTAGCCAATTTGCAGAACTCTATGGATCTAGTTTTGCAAACTGATAGCATCACGTTAAGTTAGTATGTATGTTAGTTACAGGGAACCCCAGTTTTCCTCCTGGCAAAGACTAATATCATGAGTCCACTCTTTAATATCTATGAGAACACTGTTATAGATAGAAGGGAAAAACATGCTTTGATTTAGCCAGAAAATTGTAAGCTCTGGAGAAAAATCTGGCTTTCATCCCTGAAAATATTTTGATAAAAGGACGTGCAAACAAAAAGAATCCACTACACTCTGACAAATAGAGAAGAGGGAGAAAAGATTAAATGCATTTAATCATGTACATGAATTTATTTACTGAAGATGTAAAAAGCTAAAGATAAAAGCGATTAGAAAAAATATTTAAACATGCTCTGTCATAACTGTTAAATCAAATGTAAAGGAAATGACTTAAAGCTAAAACCCTCCCTCTTTAGCAGCAAACAATCTGTCAGAAGCTGAGCTGTACAAAAAGTAAAGCTTGTAACTGTGGGAGAAGAAATATATTCACTTTTTATTACAAAATCCATATTCAGTGAAGATCACTCAGCAAATACCTCATAGTTGTGCGGTTGTTATTAACAGAGCTGTGGTGAAAGTGACAACTTCACTGAACAATCATTACTTGTGATTATAATATTCTTTTAGTGAATCACATCCTGTTTTTATATGCATTATTCTATGTAACACCATTAGTAATCTTCTAAAGTGATAATACTCCAGTTTGAAAATAAGGAGTTTATAACATTAAATATTTTATATTGTACACTTAAGAATCTTAAATGTAGAATATTTCTCTTGGTTGCCATGACATTTTATTCTATTTCTCTTGCTCTTAATTTCTGGATTTATTATGTCTTTTACTTTGGTGTGACACTGTTGTCTGTCATGTCAGTCATATATGCTTTAGAATTCCCATCACTTCAAAGTCATGCATACCCACAAGCCAGGCTTAGTAAGCCAAAGCTTGGTTTATTAAGGAATTCCAGGCCAAGTAGTCTAGCTCTCAGGAGACAGTAGCTTCAAACAGTGATAGTCCGTCTAACAAAAAATATATTGCAAATGTTTAAAGGAAATACAGGCAGCATAGTTTGCAATTTTTCAGCTTCTTATATTTTTCTGCTTTTTTAATCCTTTTTTGTTGTTTGATTTGTGTCTAATATATGGAAAAATAAAAACCATACAGAAGGAAAAAATTAGCTAACATGAAGGCAAGCTGATACAACTTATTTGAGACATTTATATTTTTATCTTAATTTATGTCAAACCTATCTTTAGATTTGTTTTAAATAACAAATATAAAGAAAAAGGAATATTTATACAGTGTTGCAACTGAAGACTAAGTTCACAAAGAAGAGTGAAGCCAGAAATGAGCATGGCACAACATTAAATGAGCCAAAAGCTCTTAGGCTGTCTATTGTGTTTGTTTCAGGTCGTGTCAAAAATGATGACAATGTATGACTTTTACCTGATGAAGATTCTAAGACATTTATGCCTGTTATGACAGACAACAATGCCTACATCAAAATAAACAAAATATAAATCAGAAATTAGACACAAGAAAAATAGAGTAAGTGGTTATTGCAAACATGGGGAATATTTAATTTTGTAATAAAGAAATGGACTTTAAGTAATGATAAGTAGCATAGAAAATTAAGAAAAAATATTGAAAAATACAAACTTTGTAAAAATAATATATTAATTATTCTTGGAATAATTTATACACGTACACAATATATTATCATCTTATTCACTGTTTACTCCACATCCAACTAATTTATCCTGGGATGTTTTAATCTTTCTCCCAAGTTATAAAATTTTGTTGCTGTTATTATTATTATTATTATTATTATTATTATTATTATTATTTGTTACTTACATTTTCTTGTTAGTGCTGACCATGTTTTCATGATATAGATCTGTCCACAAAGATATGGACAATCACATCCTCAAAGAAAGTGATTCTCTCTCCCTTAGCAAACATAATCTGCCAATAGATTATCAATTAGGAATGGGATCTCAAGAGTCATTTCCCCATCAGGTAAAATTTATGAAGATATGTGGTACCCACTAAAGTGCACTTTGAGTTTATTTACACATCAGACATGGCCTATGTATAAGTCAGTGTTTCACAGTACTTCTTATTCTTTAGTTCTTACAATTTACCTCCATTCTTTTACATATTTCTTGAGTTTTGAAAGGGAGGCAATTGATATAGATATTACATCCATAGCTTAGGAATCAAAGTCAGCCCTTCTTAACAAGTTTACAAATTATAGGTCTCTTATTTATTGAGAGTAGTACAAACCTACAGGTTACAAACAGAAACACTAAGAACATAGTTTCACAATATGATCACTCATTGATAACATGCTAGTAGAATTTACTTATACATGAGCTTTTGTCAAAGTTTATAATACTGTACATGTAATCCCTTCTATGAGACAAGCCCTACATATAGTCAGAAAGTGTTTAGTAACTCTGATAACCATAATTATATTTTGTGCTAATGAATGGAAGAAAATATCCAACATGCTTCCAAATAGATGTCTTAGAGAGGCTTGTGAATGAGGAATCATACTTGAACATAATAAAGGCTATCTATAACAAACTGGGAAGCAGCATCATGATAAATGGAGAAAAAGGATATAGCATTCTTACTAAGATCAGAAGCAAAATAAAGGTGTCCACAATCTTAATTCCTATCCTATATGGTATTAGGGTTTTAGTTAGAACAATAAGACAGACAGAAATAAAGGAAACACAAATGTTATGGGTTATGATTAAATATTAGGTTAATATAAGTTAATATATCACTATTTTCAGATGATAAAACCAGTTACACAAAAGACCCTAAAGACTACACCAAAAAATTCTTAGATGTGCTGAATTATTACTTTTAAATGGCTGTTATTTAATGTTGATTTTATTCACATAAAGGGCATCAAAAAGCTCTCAAAAGGAAAGAAAATAACAATTGATGGGAATTTAATCAAAAGAGATTTTTAGCACTACCCTCATGAACTCACAGTAGTTCTGATTGTCTACACAAGGTTGGTTGATAAAACCATCAGTGTTCTAGCACAGTGTGAGACAGGATGATTAAGTCCTTCTGTCAGCTGAGAAGCTACGGACGGTTGGTAGTTCTGAAATAGGGAGAAGCAGTTTTCTAAGACTGTTTCTTAGTAGGTCATTCATGAAGAAATAGACCTAGACCCAGAAAAATGCAAACAGCACAAATTACAGTCAATGGGTTATTAAACTACAAAATAAGAGGACCTGAAAATGTGTCTGGGTATGGAGTTGTGTGTGAATCTTAGAGGAGTAATGTGTATGGTTGTTATAAAGACAAGTGCAAAACTCTTGTGAGAAGATCAAATTCATTGATTGTGTCTTATTCTTTGTTGTATGTCTCTAATTTTATCAACTCTATGAAATATTTCATATTAAAAGCTTAAGTAATTTCAATTATATTGCGTGCTTCCTACTCCTCAAATTCTTCTCTGCATCAAAACCAGGACCCCAAGTTTCTCTTAGCATCTCTGAAAACAAGTTATCAGAACTGTCTCTCTGATCCCTGCCCTGCTGTCACTTAACAGAAACATACCTTTGACCTTGTACATGTGCAGAGTGTTTATAATATGATCATGGGGGAGGTTACTGTGTATTGGAGATAAAGTTTTCTTAGGGTAATGATTTTTGATTTCAGGTATCAAGGACATTAACAATATTAATGATGTGTCTAGCTTAAATAAATAAAAGCACAAAGAAGTATCTCTTAAAAAGTTATGAGTGTACAATGACTTAAAAGAGTGTCCTGATTATATATTATGTAAAAACGTATACATACAGTGGAATTTAAGAATGGACATGGAAGTACATGAGGAAAGTCTCCATATACTTCCATATCTATACCCCATGAGTCTTTATAGATTCAGCTCATTTGTTTAGTCTTATTTTTAAAAATAAAAAATAGATAAGCCATTTAATTGTGTTAAAAATAGTCACTTCTTAAAATTTTGTTTAAAACTATGCCTGATTTTTGTTATGATGGTTATGCTGGAGTAAAGTAGAGTCTCAGTGTTGTTTTCTTTTAATATTATTTTTATTATTCTTATTGTGTGTGCATGTGTGTTTGTGTGTGTTTATGACAAATGTACAGGTGTGCATATTATAAGCTGATCAAATTTAGAGCCTTAGGTCTTGCAAATAAAGCATTTGACCAGAATTATTACATGCTGAATCATCATACTATTCTTCAGTGTTGTTTTGATAATCATTTAATTTCTGTGATGTCTAATGATCTTGAACATGTTTTTCATGTAACTATTGGTCATTTCTCTTTCTTCTTTTAAAAATGTGTGTTAATCTCATTTGCCACTTATTAATGGGACTACATTTAAATTTTGTATTCATATGAATATGTGCGCACCTGTGTGAGTGTTTATAAGCACCACAAATATGCCATCATCTGCAGATTCAATTAAGTTCTTGATCCTCTAGAAGTGGAGTTTAAGATAGTTGGGAGGCATCTTATATTTGTATGGAAACTGAAACTTTGCCTTCTAGAGTAACAATAAGTGATCTTCACCATTAAGTCATCATTTAAGGCCTAGGTATGGTGATTTTAAAATTCTTAATTTTTTGAGTTCTTTTTGTATTCAGTGGAATGGAGTTAACTGTATCTCAGAAGACCGTACTTACTTTAAAAATGCTCTCACTAAGTAAATATTGAAAAGATATGCATTTTAAGAGGCCACAGGATTCTAAAATATAATCAACATAATAGACAGTAGACCATATTCTCTACTTTTGACTATTTGTGTGTTGTTCTTCAAGATTTGGTCTTAGTGTCAAAGTGTTGGAACATAAAATTTCTGTGAACATTTTAAGAATTTGATTTAATAAGGTGGAGTCAGAAGATGGCTAGAAAGAAAGCTTTGATAATTTTTTCCTCAATTCAGTTTCAACTGTTTTTTTTTTTAATTTTCAAAATTTTAGAATTACATCTGTCATTTTACTTAGGTATTTTAAAGCTTGGTGGAAACTTTTGTTTGTTATTTTGTCTGTTCTCAAAGATGCAGAAAAAAGTTAGAGAAGAAAATATAAGCTGCCAATAAACTAATTCTGTTTTAAATTGGAACTTCTCCTAGCATTTAACTTAGTCAGAATGGGTTAGACGTTTATTCAAACAGCTGTAAGACATCTCCATAAATCACTTACTTTCTCATTTATTTTCAGATAACAGAGTGTGTACAACTAACTAATAGGTTAATATTAAAGTCCATCCTTTCATTATTCAGTACAAAGATAAGTAAGCATCAATAGGCCAATCCACTTAATTAAAACTATTAACTATAGTATATTTGATTATGTAGTCTCTGATGACTATTGACTACACGTATATTTTCTCTATAGCATTAGCTGAAGTTAAAGCTGCTGTGATTCTTATATAGACAAATGGTGGTGTCATCCGTGACCACCCTGACAAATGCTTCCATCTCCCATAGAAGACAGAATTCACAGACACATGGCACCATGTCTTTTTATATTATCAAGGCCTGGGTATCATATTTTTTTAAAGTTTAAAAAGTAAGCATGAGGTGGAGAATACACTACTTCTTCTACATTGTGGTATTTATATTACTTGAGTGACAGTGGCCAGGTCTAGCTTGTGACTAATTAGCTTTTCCAACTTAACATATTAAATTAGGATTCCCTCTCAATCTATTTACAAATTATATGGTAGACATACATAATAGATGTAGAATACAGCAAGACCCACATCACATTAAGGTATGGAGTGGGTGAAAAAAACAGGCAAGTGTGGAAAGAAATAAGAAAGCCTAGATTCTGAAAGAGGATAATGCAAAAATATTTATGGCAGCTGAAGAAAGAATAAAACATTGTGTAAGGATAAGGTAAAGGATAGATAGAATAAAAGAAAAGTTTTGACTTTAGGAACCCCCTAAGTATAAAATTATTCTTCATAAAAATCATACTGGCAATTAAAAAGGCATATGGAATTAGTGCTTGAATAGATGAAGCAATGTAGATTCTTCAGAGGCTGATACAAGCAAGGGTGATTTAAATAATAGCCATAAAAAACATTCAAGAGATCTGTACAGATGGGGCATGAACAAGAGAAGAAAGAGTCTGGACATATTTCCCAAATCTCAAAGATCATGTTTAAAAACTAAGAGCTCAATGTATGCATTAATTATTTTTCTGTTGCCATAAGACAACAGTAAAGGCTACTTTAAAAGAAAATGCTCAGGGAGCCTCTGGGTTCCAGAGAGTCACGGAGTCCATCATACTGGGAAGCATAGTAACAAGCAGGCAGATATGGCACTGGAGCACTATCTGAGACCATATATCTTGATCTGCAAAGATGAGGAAGTGAGAGTCCAAGTGTTAATTGGGAGAGGCATGGGTTTTTCTAACCTCAAGACCCACAGCCTCAATACACGTTTTCAGGAAAAAAAAAAAAAAAAGACACGAATGCAGAAGTAATTTGCTTTTGATTGAAAAAATAAAAGCAACATGATAGCTCTTTAATTCTTAAGTACAAGTTAAATTCTCCAAATCATTTTTTCCTTTTTCTTTTTTTACATTTATGCATTTGGTGATGAGTTAGATAAAACACACCGTGGTTCATTTGCAGTGGTTAGGGAACAGTCTGGAATATTTTGTTCTTTCTTCTTTAATCATGTATGTTCCAAAGATCAGACTTATGTGGTCAGGCTTGACTGAAAACACTTTTACTTTTCCATGCCAAGCTATCTCACCAGTCCATCAAATTTTATTTCCCTTCCAATGTTAAAGATAAAATGATTTTTTTCCAGGTAACCAATTTGTAGATATGCTTTCTTTTCAGTTCATTTCCCCAAGGATTGAGGAGGCAAACCATGGAATGCCAGTATTAAAGTATTGCCTGTTGAATCCAGCATCCAACTAGAATGTCTTAAAAGTGACCAAAGATATACATCTGTTCAATTTTGCAAAATTCAGGAATATCTCACATTTCCCCAAAGAGATTACAAATTATATTTTCTTTAACACCTCCTGAGTTTCTACTGCTTCGTGCCACAGCTATTCCACTCTAATAACAGACAGTATTTGCCCTTTTCCCCTTTCCTTCTTCTAACCCAGTGTCTCACCTCTATCTGTCTCTCTGTGCCTTACTCTCATCAATGGAGAAAATAATGATATGATTTTTATATTCAGTTTGTAATTAGTCTTATATTTCATGTGTTTTATATTTTAATGTTTCTACCGTCCTTTGTTGTTTCAACTATGACCCTTAGCCTAATGGGGGGGGTATTTTTAATTGTATTAATTTATGAGTGCTATCAAATACAATAATTGAAACTTTTACAACTATGAGAAAGAAATTAAAAAGGGATATTGAAAGAACAAGATGTGTGCTGGGGAAATTCTCAGGAGTTACAGACTACATGACTTTCTTGCAGAAGATCAGGGTAAATATTTTCCACAGTTGCAATTGCTTGTAACCTTAGAGGCTCTGACTCTCTCTTCTTGCTTTCTCTGAAAAATTTCTCATGCACTTACCCACACACAGATGCACATAAATCAACACAATTAAGAAGTGAAGATGAATGTCCTTTTTTAAAAGATAACACAAGATGAGTCTAAGTATGACTAAGGAAAATCCAATGTCATGGGGAAAATGATGTGTTGAATGAAAGAGGGAACAATATATATTACAAATTCTCAAAGGAATGGAAAAGAGATTAAGTCTACCAGATTTCTAGATTTTGAAGGGTAGGGATTGCAAACTAGGAAAGCAAATTGAGCAGGAATAAAAATCACAAAACATATTACACTGATATACTGAATAACATCTCTTGGTATGATGGCATGCAAGGCAACAGTGAGAGCTTACATACAAAAGCAATAAAAGGTGAGTGATTGCAGCATATTTTTAAATTGAAAGAACTGTAGATAGATGAGAAAAATGTGTCTTCTGTGAATATAGATTTTATATTACGGTAGAATTTCTCATTATTTTGCTTTCTACTTCATGAATAGACATTAGCATAAAGCATGAGAAGATAGAAATACATTAAGTTAAGCAAAGAACTTCCAAAATTTTACACAAACAAAAAATGGGCTTGTTGGTTTTTTGACTTTGTTTTTTTCTTTCTTTATCCCCTACCCCCACCTTGCAAATTTCAAAACATTTTGCTTTGGTTCTTTTCACTAGCAGTTCTCAATGAGCATCTGAAAAGTTCCAACTACATCTGTCACACACTATTGGGCTATATTATCATGTAAGTTCTTCCTCCAAATTCATTAAACTATAGTTTCTAAACATGACCACATTCAAATACTCAGGACATAGAGAAAATGTAGACAAATTGTTTGCCAGAAACCTTCTGGTCCTCTGCTAGTATAGTCCTCCTTCCACCCCTGTGAGCTCATTTCCACTGTCACATATTGCTTTAGTTCCTGTTGTATTGTGATGGAGGAACACATTGGCCAAGGGAGCTCCTATGGAAAAAAAAATAATTTAATTGGGAGCTTGCGTACAGTTTCAGACACTAACAACATAGCTAGACACATGTTAGCAAACAGACAGGCAATGGGCTAAGAGCTTATATTCTGATCCACAGGCAGGCAGGCAGAGGAAGAAACACTGGGTCTGACTTGGGCATTTGAATGCTCAATATCCCACTCTAGCAAAACACTTTCTCCAACGAGTCCATACCTCCTAATCTTTCCAATCGCTCTGAATTAGTCCTTCATCCTGGTGATTGAACATTCAAATATATGAGCCCATGGGAGGCATTCTTATTCAAACCACCACATCTATTGACCAGAATTCTGGTAGTCTGATCCCCCATCATAATCACCCAGTGAGACAGTGTTAAAGATTTCAGGGCTTCTCACTCTAAATATTTTCAAAATCTCCCTATAAGCCATAGGCTTCTACAACACATGTACAGTTTCAACCATGGCAATGATTTGAAACTCTACACAAATTTTCCTTGTTAGTTATTTTCCTTGTTACAGTGACCAAAATTCCTGGGAAATGATGTGAAAGGTGCCAGGATTTAGTGTAGCTCCCAATTCAGGAAGTTCATTCAGTGGATATTTGCCCTGGGTATCATACACATCATGGTGCAGGCAGAGTGCTATAAGCTGATTATCAGTTTTTACTTCAGAAGAAGCAGAAGCGTCAAGAAAAGGTCAAGGCAAGAGATCCCTAAGGTTCTGTACCCAGAGACATACTTATTTCAGCTGTGATCCATCCCTATACACTTATAGAACCACTAAAAAGAGAAACATCACTTGGAAATCAAGAGTTCAAAACAGAGTCTGAGAGGATATTTGATTCTTAGAGTATCGCAATGACACATGTACTTATTTGTCTACTTATTTTTGCATTTTAAAAGTTCATTATGCATTTGAGTTGGGAAAGGGTAACTACAACTGCTTGGCCAAGATGATTGTCTCATAGCCACACTTTCCAACCTATAACAACTTCAAATTCCTTTTTACATGCCTGAGTGTCTTAAAACAAAAGAAAAAATCTCTAAATAATTTGTATGCAAATATCATTTAGATAACGTTACAAAGACATTGGTTTCACTATTTTTAAATGTTATATATTAAATTACCACACATAAAATATTTTACTTATCATTCGTCAAGGATATAAAAGCATCCCAATTGTATTCTAAATTAAATTTTTAAGTATAATCTGATGTGAGAATGCCTTTCTGTATGCTGTGCATATCAATCTTTAAATAAAGGAGCTGTTTTGGGCCATGACAAGCACCATAGAAGAAGTAGGAGGAGAAATCAGAACATAGGTAGGAGAAGCAGGGCAGAGTCAGGCAGACACAGCTGAAGCCCAAAGGAGCAACATGTAAGGAACATAGGTGAGCCATGGGCCACGTAGCAGACAAATTAATAGAAATGGGTTGATTTAACATGTAAGATCTAGGTAGCAATGTGACTGAGCCATAGACCAAACAGCATAAAGTTATTATAAGCATCTGAGTCATTTCTAGGGGCCTGAGCAGCAGCAGCAGGCTACTAAGGGGTCTGGCGCAGCAGGTCTGTGGGTCTGGGCCTCTGGCCACCCAGGACCAAGAAACCCCACTGCTACGATAATCTTTAATTGAATTTAATATTTATCTAATTATACCTCTTGAGCTTCTAGATTATTTATTCAATAACAATTTTCAGGACTGATTATAATGTTCAGTAGATAAAGATCTGATCACCAAGTTTAAGGATCTGATATCAATTCCTTGGGCCTACAAAGAGGAAGAAAAGAATCAATTCCTGTAAGTTGTTTCTGAGCCTCAGGTTCACACCTTTGACTGTGCAGTGACACATATCAATAATTGTAACATTGCAGAAAAATTATTTGCATTGTGTTGTGTTTCTTTTTTAATGGTTTATGTTGTTTTGTTTAACAGTGTGTATGTGTACATGTAATCTTGGAGTGTTTGTGGAGTACAGTCTTGTGGAGTCATAGGCATTGGATCCTTGTGGTAGAAGTAGGCTTACTGTGAGCTACCTGATGAAGGCATTGGAAACTAAACTTAAATCTACGGAAGCAAGTATTGTGTGTGTATTTATATTAATTAAGCAAGTCCTCTTAATTTCATAATCAAGTACCCCATTTCCTATATTTGGTTCCTATAATAGAGTTTCCATGGCCTGAATATTACACATTATCCATATGTTAAATTTGATTGAATTAGCTGTAGTATAACTTCTTCATTCTTCTTATCATCAATGATTCATAAAAGCCATTGACTGCAAAGATATTTTTCAAGATCAAGTGAGTTTTTTCAACTTTATTTTACTTTTCATTTTGTGTATGAGTCTGTATATGTCAGAGAACAAATGGGGGATGATGAGGGGTCACTTGTGCTGTGACTTGTAGGGATCAAAGTGCAACTTTGTAGAGTTGGCTCTCTTCTTCTACCTTCATATAAGTTTCCTGGGCTGAGCTCAAGGTCATCACATTTGTGAGCAATCAGCTTTACCTGCTGATCCATCATCTCAGCTCAAAAGGAGTTTTTGTTTTAAGATCAAATCTATGCCATTGAAATGTTAGAGTCCTTCAAGAGGAGGCACACAATCATTGCTGATCAGTTTTATTGTTACACAAACTGACAATTTTGAGCAGAGAACAGGAATTATTCCACCTGAATTTGGAAAACAGATAAGTCTGGAATTTGAGTTTACTTCATTTATTTGTTGTCAGATGCTTGTAATAAGAAAAACACCTCACTGATTATTATAAAACCTTAGAGGAAGGAACAATGGCTATTGTAATAGAGTGCTTCCTGTGCAAGCAGGAGAAATTGAGTTTGGAGCACAGCACTCTTGTATATAAAACTGGATGTGGTCACTAACACACCTGCATGCCTAACCCATGAAGTTACAGACACAGGAAGATTTTGAAGTTAGATAGCTTCAGATGAAACAGACCCTGTCTCAAAGAAGAAAGACAGAGAGTGTTAAACTGGGATGCCAGATATCCTCCTCTGGCATGTACATCTTCACACATGTGTATAAACACCTCTCTTCTCTCTCTTCTTCTTCTTTTCTCTCTCTCTCTCTCTCTCTCTCTCTCTCTCTCTCTCTCTCACACACACACACACACACACACACACACACACACACACACTTAAAACTAAAAATAATAAAAATAAAAGGAAGGAAAAATGGTCATTTTCATTAGTAGTAGTTTTCAGGAATATACTTACTTCTGAACGAGCTTCATAAAGCACTCTTATTTTAGCATAGATCCAAAAACAGTTTTGTACTTGAGTCTATAACAAATACATTTTCAGCTATGCCAAGCATCTGTCTTTAACAGTTTGAGTCTTCTCATGTCAGAGACATCCTTAAGAAACATCAAAATATTCATATTTGGGCAATCCTGCAGAAGACAAGGAGAAATAATTGTAAGATCCTGAGGGGTCAAGGACACTGCAAGATAACCCACAGAATCAACTAACCTGGGCTCATGGAGGCTCAACAGAGGCTAAACCAACAACCAGGGAGCCTGCTTGGGATAGACCTAAATGCTCTGCATAGATGTAACAGTTGTACAGGTTGGCCTTCTTGTGGGACTCTTAACAGTGAGAACAGAGACTGTCTGCAACTCTTTTAAGAGCTTTTGCCTTATACTCCTCATACTGGGTCAACTTGCCCAGCTTAAATACACAGGGAGGTGCTCAGTCTTACTGCAACTTGATGTGCCATGTTGTGCTGATATTCATAGGATATCTGTCTTTTCTAAAAAGAAATGGAGAGGAAGTGGACTGAACAATGAGAACAAACTAGCACATTTTAAGGGAACAGACTGGAAGGAAAGAATAGAGGGAAAACTGCTTTTGGGACAGTAAATAAATTTATTGTTTTAAATGTATGAAAATTACTTGCATTTTAAAAAATGTTAAATGAAAAAAAATCCACTTTCACAGAAATACTGTATGTAGGCATTTGATCCTAAGGTGATCTTATTCACATATAGTTGTTTTTCACAATATTTTGACATTTGTTTTGAATATGTGATATGACACAGAAAAGACATTCCTCCTCCTTCTCTGTACTCTCTAATACTTTTGGCTCTTTGTGTGATGGGTATCTTTATGTTGTATCTAAATTTTAGTATTTACTAATACTTAATAAAATATTTTGGAAACTTTAGTGGTTGAAAACAATATTATAATATAATCAATTAAATAACAAAACAATTCAATCTAAAAATTCTGATTTTTAGTTTTTGTTCCATTCAACAAGTTTCTAAGCATTTTCATAAATTTTGTAAGCTGAAGGGCACTTTTTAGTGTTTTCAAATTTTGCATTTTAATGCTGTTTTTACTCTCCTCTCTTCTATTTATTATTGTGATGTAACAGAAGTGAAATCTTTGATTATTACATTGGTCTTATAATCAGAGGGCTTATGGTATTAATATGGAATTATAACATTTACCTGATCCTATAACATCAAACATCTCAAATCATGTCCAAATCCACCTTTCTGAAATTTGATCATTTTCCACTTCCATGCTCTCTACATTTAAATATAACCACATTTACACTTGGTATGCATTTCACATTTTTGGAGAAACAGTTTAAGCTGCGGCAAACTGTGAGGAGGTAGTAATTTTTCTTGTATCACACTGAGACAGCTATCTTAGCACTGAACTGCTCTGATTTATGATCATAGTTCTGGAGCTCTGCTCTTTGACATCTTCCATTCTCACTATGTTCATTGATAGTTTCCTTTTTAGGTTACTTATAAATGAGTTATGAAAGTAAATAGAGCCTCTAAGAAGCAAACAGTGATAATATCATCAGCTACACATTTTATTATTATAAATTATGCTGAATTTTAAATGTTAAGAAACTAAGTTAAAGTAAGATATCTGATACCAAAATATTCTGGAGCTAGGGTGAGATATAAATAAATGTCAGAAGGCAGAATTACTTTCTACATAATTAAATCATGGAACATGAGCTAAGAGTAAATTTAATTCAAATTATTTATATTAAAATTAGTATTATGTGATATGGGAATGTCTTTCTGCATGCTGTACATATAAATCTTTAAATAAAGAACTGTTTTGGCCATGGCAGGCACCATAGAAGAAGTAGGTAGGGAATCAGAATAGTTAGTATAAGGAGGGCCGAGTCATATCAGATGGAGCCAGAAGCCCAAAGAAGAAATGTATAAGAAACACAGGTGAGCTACCAGCCACATGGCAAGACAGATTAATGAAAATGGGTTGAGTTAAGATGAAAGAGCCTGCTAGCAATGTGCCTGAGCCATAGGCCAAACAGCATGAAGCTAATATAAGTATCTGAGTCATTTTGGGGGCCTAAGCAGCAGCGGGAAGATAAGGAGTCTGGGGCTGCAGGTCTGTGCATCTGGACCTCTGGCCAGACCAGGTCAGAAACCTTATTGTAACAACTATGTATAAATTTTTCTTACACAAATTTATGGAATAATGTGACATAATTTGATACATATATACAATGTGTATTGATAACTGGCAAGAGTTAATGTTCCCTTGCTTTTAAATATTTGAAGATCTTTTTGATTAGCATAATATATTACTATAATAATAAAAATTTTAGCCATTGAGTCATTTTTGATTTTTCAGGGGAAAAGAAAATTGGAAATAATCTCTAATGTATCATCATTACTTTTGGAAATAGATAACTCAACTTGACTTTTTAAACTGCATTATCTTTTGCATAACTGGACTTCTACAATGTTTCACATTGTACCTTAGGCATTCAGTAAACTCTGCACATTGAACTCTGCCATCAGAAAGAAACATACTAGTCATCTACCAGCTCTCATTATCATTTGCTAAAGCAAGAAAAGCTCTATGATCAGACTGTCAGGATTGGTGCAGCTCTCAGAGGAACCCACCATGCAGTGACTATGCTTTAGTATTCTTTTAGATCTACTCAAAGTGTTTGTGTGGAAATCATGATGAGGGGTGTTGGAAACACTTTATACCACAAAATATTTTTATACCTATGTCAGGGCCAATACTTGTTCCTCTTCTGAAAATGCATTGGCAACAAGTTACAAGAAAATCAAATCAGAAATTACTGTTTTATCTTATCTTGTTTATCAAAACTATGAATGCCACCCTCACTCTGGGAGATGAAACATTACACTTTTTTGCCATGAAATATGTTTAATATAAAATGCATCGTGATTATCAATTGCTGGGTCCAGGTGATCAACCAATGTCTACTAGGGCTGTACTAGAAAATATCATGTTCAAGCAAATAGGTTTTATATTAGGGCTCATAACAATATGTCTGAAGATTTCCATAAGACACAAATAATTCTAGTAACCAAAAATTGATAAATATACAAAGAAGGCAAAATTAATTCATAAAAAAGAATGATGTCATTTATCCATCAAATCAAGGAAGGCTAGCTATATTCTTCAATAATATGTGTAAGCACTGAAAATATTACACAAAAGATAAAATGCTAAATAAGGAGTTTCCTAACATCTAGACAGAAAGCATATTAGTAGTTAGCATGTGCTGCTAATAGAGTGATGGGAAGTAATTCCACCATAACTATAATTTTATGCTCTTGGAAAGTCATACAAGTTGAAATTAGAAGCAGTAGTACTGTAGTTCTATAGCTCATGAATGCTCTCTTGCTATTGGCTCTTTTGGTTTATGATGGTTCATTTTATGCTATCTGAATGCATTCTAAGCACAAGTAATGTATGTGTTCTGTGTGTGTGTGTGTGTGTGTGTGTGTGTGTGTGTGTGTGTGTGTGTGTGTGTGTGTGTGATATCTGGGTGGGTCAAATGATTCCTTTCTTTTAGAAGCAGACGTAGCTAGTATTGGGGTTTCCTATATTTCACATGATACAAATAATTAAGCAATGCCTGTTAAATCGGGAGCAGAGGAATTTATCTGATACAAAGAAATATCACATGCACAGGCTGTGAGGCATCTATATTTCCTAACAAGAGAATGCCCCCGGACCAATGTCATCCTTACTCCTATGTAAGAGGTATCCATCATGTGTGATTGTCTTCCTTTTGTTTGATAAAAATAATTTCAGCTAAACAAAATCAAGGGTTTATAAATATAATTATGTTTGGACAATTGACTCAGAAGGTAAGAGCACACCTCACTCTTTAAAATACCACACATTCCTTACCCTCAACCATTAATAACTCCAGCCTCTGGGGAAATCCAAAGTTCTGTTTTTACTTCTACAATCACTGGGTATGAACATGGTACTCATGGATATATGCAGCCAACCACTCATACATAGGCAATTAAAAAATAAATGAATCTTAAAAAATCTTTTAAAAATACAGTAAAATCAGCAATGCATTTAATTGCACTCTTAATATCAGTAATACTGCTTATGGGATTATGATATTAAAAATAAAAACACATGTAAATCATGTATGTATATATGTGTGTGTATTCATAAATCCAAGGAGATTTATTCCCTAGAATTAATGTAAATTTGAAGCTATTTCCTAGTAAATATGTGAAAATGCAAAAAGAAATGTTGAAGCATCATATTATGGCATAAAATGAACAATAATCAAATAAATCATTTCCCTCAGAGTTCAGGGAAGCCTGCAGAAGAGAAAGCAGAGGGAGTCATGAAGGATAGCAAGTAAACAAGGCCTTGTATGCCAATATGAAGAAAGTTCATTGAATTCCCGGAGACTGAAGCAGAACATACAGGGTCTGCACAGGTCTGTACCATGTCCTTGGTGCATATTTTACAATTCCAGCTCAGGGTTTTTATGGGATTCCTGGGTGTGGGGATGAGTTTGTCTTCGACTCTTGTGCCTTCCCTTGGGCTCATTTCCTTCTTTGGGTTTGTCTTCTCTAACTTTGATGTGACAGTCTTTGTTCTTATTATATTTTTTAATGAAAAAATTGATTAATTAATTAATTATTAAAACCTAGCCATTAGTGCAAATATTAGCAACTGAACTGGATTTTACACCTTCAGGGAGAAAGACAATTAATTTTCACCAATGGAGTAAGACTGGAAAATTAACCACACCAAGACAAGCCTCACATTCAAAAGCAGTTGGCAAACATATAATGGATGCTACATATCTTTGTATATATTTTTATTTGGTTACAGTTTATTCCAGAAGGTTGTTGTCTTTTTTATTTGTTTGTCTTACTTTTGCTTTACGGGTTTATTTTATTTTGTTTTCTAGATTTAGTAGGAAGTTTTTGTTTTCATTGTATTAGTTTGTTGAATATTTCTTTGAGGAATAACTTAGTTAAGTGGGCAGGACCAGAGAGAGTGTCAGAGCTTGAGGAAGGGGAAGAATGTGACCAAAATTTATTCAAAGTTAAACTTAATAATAAAAATAATGATGATGTTATTTTTAGTTGAAAAAGCAAATAGGGCCTAGGACTGTAGACATGGCTCAGAAAATATGTACTTGTTGGTCCACCTTTCTACATAACCACTGGAAGGCTCACAGCTACCTACAATTACAGCTCCAGATGTTCAACAACCTCTTCCACTGGAGTGTTTACTTAAAAATGATAGATGGGCAAAAATCATATACTAGGAAAAAAGACAAAAATTCACAATCTTGTAGGGAGATTATGTTGTTCCATTGTAAATAATTGTCCCACCCACTGGTTTAATAAAATGTGCTGATTGGCCAAAGGCAGACAAGAAGTATGGGCTGCTGCGCTACCAGACAAAGAAGACCCTAGGAACAGGCAGAACAGAACAGATTGCTAGAAAGAAGCCAGAAGAAGCAGAGGACAACTATGCTGCTCTGAGAAAAGGTACTGAACTGCATGGCTGAATAGGATAAGAGTCATGGGTTAGATTAAGGGTAAAGAGTTAGTAAATTATATGCCTGGGCCTTGGGCCAATCAGCCTAAAACTATTGTAAGTTGTGTGTCTCTGCGGGTCTGTGGATCTATGGGTCTAAACCTTGAGGTTAGTCCTAAAAATCCGGGCCAGAAACCTCATAATACAAATGGCAGCCCAACATGGGTGATATACAAGAAATATACCCACATAAAGCCATAGAAAGCTTTAAAAAAAAAAAGTCTAGAGCTCAAAGCAGCTTCTGAGTTGTATCTCTAATGTGAGCCTTGGCACAGAGAGGCCCTGGTGAGGCACGTGGGCTTGTACTACAATGGCGAGCCTTTGGAGTGCAGCTTAAGGTGTAATATGGCTTATTCCTGAAGTCTCACAGGACCCTCAATATAAGCAAAAGGTCATAAATGATATATTTAAGGTTTCTGTTCATAAGGACAAAAAGGGAACAGAATCAAAGATGGCTTTGTAGTGAAGATGTTTTCTTGGATCAGCTCTGTTAGCTGGAGGCAAGCAGAGGCTTGACTTTTTTAAGAGAAGTTTCCTGATTCAGCCTTAGAGACAAAACACTTGTGAGTTTTTTAAGAGGCCCTGCTGCCTAATACTTAAATGGTGTTAATGAGCAGCAGATGGCAAAGCTTTCCTTGGTAATTATATGAACTCTAAAATTCCCAGAGTACCTGGGTTAAAAAGATAAATTCTATGAAATTAGACTAGGAGCTTGGTGGAGCCTTCCATCCACCCTACCAACCTTTAATCCTTAGCCAAGGTCCTTATCAGATCAAAGGTGTGTTCAGAAACAGAAAAAAATAGAAGAATCTGGGTGGAGTCAATCACCTTAGCCAAGTAAAGGTGTGGTCAGGGACAGAAAAAAGTTAAGAAATAAATATAAAGTAAGGTTTAGGGTGTATTAAAAATATATATATATATATATATATATATATATATATATATATATATATATATATCGGCACAGAGAAAGAAAAGAAAAGGCAGAGAAAGCCCTTAAAAAGGAAATAGAGTAAAATAAATAAATAGATAGATAGATAGATAAATAAGCCCTAGCCCGTAAAGATGGAAAATACAAAGAATGTCTAGATACTGTATGTTATTGTCTTATCTTTAAGTTTCTTGATTGAAAATGACTTAGAAAAAGCTGCTAAAGGACAGTTGATTATAAATGCTTTTGGATTAATTCAACCTATATATTTTGTAAATGAGTTTACTTTTAAACTGAAATGCAAAGATATGCTACTTTGGAGAAGAGGTTTTCTTTTTATTTCCACAGAAAATAAGATGCTGTGGATTTATTCCTGGATAAAGAGCATAAAGTTTGATAGAGGAAAAGCCCCTGAAAAATCTCCAATGAAAATGGATGTCTCAGATGTTTCTACATTTCAGAACACTTCTGTGAATTTCCTGAACTCTGTATCCAGAACAATTTCGAGGAGACTGGCTGAGATGGCCCAGGTTTACAGACTACTCCACTAAAGACTTGTGCATAATCCTAAATTTTTATTTGGATTCGCATGGAATTTACAGCACCACCATTCAGCAAGAAGTATCTTAGAAAATGATTCCCACATTGCCAAAACATGGATTATGAATGTTTGTGTGTATTTACAGTGCTGTTTATAAGTTGTTATAGATGAGGGGGGAACAGAATATTAGATTTGGAGTTCTTTTCATTTTAAAAAGAGAAAAGGGGATATGTAGGGGTATTATGTTGTTCCATTGTAAATAATTGTCCCACCCACTGGCTTAATAAAAAGTGCTGATTGGCCAAAGGCAGACAGGAAGTATGGGCAGGGCTACCAGTCTAAGAAAACTCTAGGAACAGGCAGAACCGAGCAGAATGCCTAAGAATAACCAGAAGAAGCAGAGGACAACTATGCTACTCTGAGAAAAGGTACTGAGCTGTGTAGAGAGCTGAGGAGCCGCACCTTAAGGATGGCGCTGGCTTCTGCCTTCCACCTTTCAGATGGTGAGCGCTCTCTGGGGTAAACAACTCATTATTTGGCTAAGGCTGAGTGCTTTGTTTGCTTCCTCATATGTGGACCTATTGGCAAGGCCCACGTGGCGCTTGGTGATTGGTTATCCTGAAGGCATATAGCTGGGCGGGGCTTCCCCCATGAGAGAGAGAGAGAAAATCCATGTACAAGGTCCTGAATAAATCACTGGAAGAAGAGCCTAGTGTCATGTCTTCCTTGCAGGCGAGGTAGAAGTGACAAGTGGAAGCCCATATGGGGAATGTTCGGCTGTTGGAGGCCCACAACTTTCAGTGATCAGGGAGTGCGCTGGTAAGTCCTCAGGTAAAGTGGGGATCCGTGTCAAGAACAGGTAAAGGTCTGGGACAAGAGTGGAGGATTTTAGCTTCACTCTGTAGATACAGAGGAAGCAGTCTCATGGATGCGTGAGAAAGTGAAACTAAGAATTTGCCAAGCAAGGGCTGTTTGGCCGTGGCTCAGAACAAGTCTTAAAATTAGAGAGAAAAGGGTATAAGAGACTAGAGGAGAAGGAGGAAGAGATGGGCGCCTCTAACTGGCACCCAATTTTTTGGCTCTGCAAGAGCTGCTGCACTCTAAGAACTTAAAGTTAAAAAAGAGTACATTAGAAAGATTTTTAGAAGAATGTGATATGGTGGCTCCTTGGTTCACTGTTTTCAGGAGCCTCACAATCCCTTCTTGGGATAAGTTAGGAAGAGATCTAGACTTTGCTTATGACCAGGGCACGTTAAAAGCAGGGGTGAGACCTATCTGGAGGATGATTCGTGGCTGCTTAGAAGACCAGCGGTACTCAGATATGGTTAACTGCGGACAAGCCGCCTTAGAGCAGCTGCAGGCAATAGAATATTTTCCTACAGCTGTTGCCAGTTTAGCCCTAAATGGGATTCAGCAGTCCCTGCAATTTTTTGGACAATTACCTGCCTCCATTATTATACCCTATTCGGCTAATCAGGTTCTTACCTTGTGTACAGTTGTGGATGATTGGGCAGTTTTGTGCTGCACATTTGCTGGAAAGATAGATAATCACTATCCTCAGCACCCACTTATAACCTTTTTTAAAGAAAATTCTGTGATTTTTCCAAAAGTAACTAAATCTCAGCCCATTGCCGGAGCGGTCAGTGTGTTTACAGATGGTTCTAAAACAGGCTGTGGGGTGTATATGGTAGAAGGTCAAAAGCCTGTACAATGTCAGTTTCATCCAGGCTCGCCACAAGTGGTAGAGCTACAGATTGTATGCAAAGTGTTTGAAGATTGTTCCTTTCCTTTTAACTTGATTTCTGATTCTGCCTATGTAGTAAATGCCCTTAAGGTGTTAGAAACAGCAGGACCATTGCGTCCATTTAGCACTGTTAGTGCCCTCTTTCGTCAACTGCAGGCACTGATTCTGAGTCGCACTAATGGATTCTTTCCTCAACATATTCGGGCCCATACAGGATTACCTGGTCCTTTAAGCAGTGGCAATAACACTGTAGACCTCTTTACAAGGAAAGATTGGGCTTTTGCAGCTACTGCCATTGAACGTGCAATAGAATTTCATAAAAATTTTCATGTTAATGCTAAGGCTTTGCAACAAAAGTTTTCTCTGTCACGTGGTGACGTGCACCAAGTTGTTTTAAATTGCCCTCAATGTGCTGTTTATCAGTTTCCTCAAGGGCTTGGAGTAAATCCTCGAGGATTATGTCCTCTAAAAATTTGGGAGATGGATGTTACTCATATTTCAGAGTTTGGAACACTTAAATATGCACATGTGTCAATAGATACTTGTTCTGGCGTTATGTATGCCTCTGCAATGACTGGAAAAAAAGCAAAAAATGTTATAGCCCACTGCCTTGAAGCGTGGGCATCTTGGAGAAAACCCCTACAATTAAAGACTGATAATGGCCCTGCTTATACTGAACAACAAGTAACCTCCTTTTGTCAACATATAGAGGTTCAATTACTTCATGGATTACCTTACAACCCTCAAGGTCAAGGCATTGTTAAGCACGCACATCACACTCTTAAAGAATGTTTATTTAAACAAAAAGGGGGAGTTGGCTACACCCTCACCCCTAAAGAGAGACTTTCCTTAGCCTTATTTACCATTAATTTTTTAAATTTGGATTCCAATGGATTATCTGCTGCTGACAGGCATTGTACACCTCGGGGTGGCTGTCAAGGCATGGTCAAGGCAAGATATCTTGACAGGAGTCTGGAATGGTCCAGATCCAGTGCTAACTTGGGTGAGAGGGTCTGTTTGTGTTTTCCCTCAGGACTGACAGGACCCAATCTGGGTACCTGAGCAGCTGATCAGGAGAGTCCCATCCTCGGACTCGAAAGATGGCGATGATCAAGAACCCATTGCTGCTCAGCCTGACCAGCCTGCTAATACTGTAAGAGCAGCAGAGCTACGCTGGGGGATTCTATCCATATTCCCAAGACAGATGCCAATTCGTCATGATACCAGATTGTTTCCATGCTTATTTACCAGTAATTGGACTGGACAGTTTGACAGCTTAATGGAAGAACTCCGAGTGGCTGTTGTAACTGTTAATTCCCCCAGGATAGATGCTGGCTTAGCTGAAGTATTGGCTACCTGGTTTGCCACTGCCATGGATTATTTGAAAGAGTGGGAAAGATTAGGAGCTATGACCTGCCTGATGGTGCTAGCCTCCGGGGTCAGCCTGTGGTGCCTTTACCGCATTAGGCTCCGACAATGCCAAGATGCAGCCATGATCGCCCAAGCCTTTATAGCCATTGATGCTGGAGAGTATCCCAGTGTTTGGCTTCTGCCTTAAAAGATTAAGGTTTTTTGTAGGTTGCGAGGCTAGTACACTGCAGTTGAGCACCTCAGCTATGTTTTGGAGGGCTCAAGGAGAGCATGTCTGCTTGCATGTGGGTTTCTCACCCTAATGTCCCACCTCTGTGAAAAAAGGGTATTGAACGAGTCCCATAATCCCTAGGGGGACTCCCCAAAAGGAGTCTTGGGATAATGTTCCTTGCACAACAGAGTGTAGACCTCTGCACCCACCTGCTGTAATTTTAATTTTAACAAAAAGGGGGAACTGTAGAGAGCCGCGGAGCTGCACCTTAAAGATGGCGCTAGTTTCCACCTTCCACCTTCCTGATGGTGAGCGCTCTCTGTGGTAAACAACTCCTTATTTGGCTAAGGCTGAGCGCTTTGTTTGCTTCCGCGTATGTGGACCTATTGGCAAGGCCCACGTGGTGCTTGGTGATTGGTTATCCAGAAGGCATATAGCTGGGTGCGGGCTCCCCCACCCCGGGTCAGAAGAAGAAGAAGAGAAGTTCCATGTACAAGGTCCTGAATAAATCGCTGAAAGAAGAGCCTAGTGTCGTGTCTTCCTTGCAGGCGAGGTAGAAGCGACAGAGCTGTATGGCTGAATAGGATAAGAGTCATGAGTTAGATTAAGGGTAAAGAGTTATCAAGTTATATGCCTGGGTCTTAGGCCCATCCACCCAAAACTATTGTAAGCATCTGTGTGTCTCTGCAGGTCTGTGGATCTGTGGGCCTAAACCTTGAGGCTAGGCCTAAAAGTCTGGGCCAGAAACCTCTTACTACACAATCTTACTCACTAGTTAAAGAAAAATGGGGGCTGGGTTTGGCTCAGGGAATAAGCCATATTGTCTCTCAAGAATAAGGACCACTGGCATTGGGACTTGCAGTACTCACATCAAAGATGGTTATGTGTGGTAGTTACCTGTGATGCAGGCACACATGGGGTAGAAAGAGGGAGTCCTCAGTGTAAGCTGACATAGAATACCAGACCAACAGCAAGTGAGAGACTGTGTGTCACATGTGGAGAGCCATCCAATACGACAACTGACATCAAACTCTGTCCTCAACATATACCTGCAAACACGGATGAATGTGCACCACACCTATGCACATCACACAGCTACACACATGCCAGAGGAAGAAAAGAAGAGTAAAACTATCAGAAGACAGGAATTTTCATCTGGAAAATGTACATATGATTAGTATGTACTATGTTAGTCAAAGTATGTAATATCTGCTGTCAAAGCTCTGAATGCTTGTCTGTTGTGGTACACAAAATATAAGGTCATTTGTAGTAATTTATTCAATTTTAAAATTATCTATTTAATATGTGTTTGGAGTATAACAAATGGTAGCAAATTAAAACTAAATCCCAACAAACATTTATATATTAATGAAAAACTCAAACTAATGTTAATGAAATTTCTTACATTTGTGAGAGCGCATTCAAGCAATGCAGTGCTAGGTACAGAAATAGACTGTAATGAATTTGATATATAAATATATCAACTTTACCAGATATCTGTAGGTAAAGTCAAATGTGGCAAGGTAGCACAATTTTATTTCTGGGATAATGGTGTAATATACAAGTTTTTCTACACAACTCTGAAAACACTGCATTGAAAAATATAGACACATCCTCACAAATACACCCATACATAAATGTAGAAAACAGCAGCACTCATGAAGTCATAACTATCATTTGTCTTTGAAAAACAGATCATGCATTTAGATGGAGAATTTAAATTTAAATTTTCAAATGCTTCTGAAACTTTTATGTTATTGTATCATAGGTTCAATTTACCTTAATAGTGCAATTATAATTCCAATCATTTAAAATTGAAAAACATAGGTAAAGAGACCTTCAGTATACAGGGTTTCTTTGCACAAATAATATTTTTTAAATGAATGTTGTCAGTGAACATAAAGAGCAGGCTGCACACATAGACAATACCACTCACAGGAAGTTCAAACCTTCAAGCAATAATAGTATAATTAACTTTGAAAGACAAAGTTTTATTCCAAAAAGTGGATCCTTATTACAGGAGGTACATTATTAACATGGGGAATACTGAATGATAATTCTGTTTATCTAAGTGATAATTCCACTTTCCCCACCTCATACTGAAGCCTTGCAAAGGTCTTGAGCACCACACCAGGTATTCCAAATCATACTTTTTTTTAATTCTCAGGGAAGCATAGTAGACTGAAAGTGATTAGCATTATCCCAGTTCAACTGACTAGCAGATATGGGAAGAAAAGAACAAACTGAATAATGACAATCATGTGTCTTAACAATTTCAGTATCATTTCTTGATTAATGGTGATTAGAGTACTTGAATAAATATACAGAGATTTATTGTCATATGATCTTTCAACTCACAGAGTCATAAACCACCATTATACTGATTAGTAGTTAATGATGCCACGTTTTAGAAGGGGAAGCTTCCATTGAAAAGCAATGCAGTTTAGGCTGTGGTAAAAGGAGTACACTTCCAAATTTTAAGCAATTAATGCTTCGGCATCATTGAAAATGTGCAGGTCAGTAAGTAGAGAGCAAACATCATCCCTCATCACCAAATGGAATTTCCCCTTCAATGAACAAAAATTGTCCATCCATGATGATGGACCAAATATTATGCAGATCTTGTTCAGGCAGTTATAATTCTAAGATTACCAGGCAGCAACAGTGATGTGTAGCCAAGAAGACTCTATCTCATGACACCTCACACTTTCTTCATGCTTTTAAATATATTTTATTAATTTGAATTATTAGAGAATTTCCTACATACATACTATATTCATTTCAACCTCCCTCTCCCTAGTCTAATCCATGTTGTATCCCCACTGTCTCTCCATTTGCTCCTTTCTTTAATTATTGTACATATATACATGTATGTGCATATATACATTCTGTTAAGTCCATTTGTGTTGCTTATATGTATATACGATTAACAATGATACTCCTACACTAAAGGCTCAGGGAACATCCTGGAAGAAGGGGGAAGAAGGGGCAGAAGTTTCCAAGAGCCGAGGATTAGGATGCCTGCTGCAATGTATTGTCTCCTATATATGACTCATACAATCTTAAAAATAGGGTCACCTAAAAAAATATATGCATAAAGATCATACCTGTTGAATGGGAGAGGTCTCTCAAAGTCTGAGCTCTAGATGAATTACAGGTATTGATGTCTTCTGAGAGAGGGAACATCCTCTGGGCTAAGCTCTCTGACAGCTTATAACTCCTTTCTTCATGGTGTCCTTATAGATATGAGAGGAATGATAAAGATGTCCCATTTATATTTCTTTTCTATTTAACAAATAGATAATACAATGGGAACTTTATTTTTTCCAACATTGGTAGAAAATCCTTGGATGAATACTATATTTAGCTTTTAATATTTTGCTGTATATTTCTAATTGAAATATATATTTAATATTTTGACCCAACATTTGCCTGACTCTGTAAAACAAATTTATCTGACTTCACTATCTGTCAATTATTTTAACAACTAGTGAATTACAATTATTTCATGCTCATTTTCAAGTATATTCTAAACAATGATGACAATCAGTATCACAGAATAATTTTAGCTTACCAAATAATATTATATCACCAAACTTAGAATGTTAATGGTGATTAAAATATTTCTTTCTATATTGTCACTCTATTGTTACAAAGTAGCTTCTTGGTCCCAGGTGGCCAGAGGCCCAGACTCACAGACCTGCTGCCCCAGACCTCTTAGCCGCCCACTGCTGCTCAAGCCCCCAAAATGACTCAGACACTTACATTAACTTCATGCTGTTTGGTCTATGGCTCAGGCACATTGCTAGCTTGCTCTTACATCTTAAATCAACCCATTTTTATTACTCTTTTTTGCCATATGGCTCGTGGCTTACCTGTATTCTTTACATGTTGCTCCTTTGGGCTTCTGGCTCAGTCTCTCTCTCCTTACATGTTGATCTTTTGGGCTTCTGGCTTTTTCTGTCTCTGACTCTGCCCTGTTCTTCCTACCTATTTTGATTCCTCCTCTTACTTTTTCTGTGGTGATTGTCATGGGCCAAAACAAATCCTTTATTTAAAGATTGCTATTCACAGCATACAGAAAGACATTTTCACATCACTCTGCCTTTAATAACATTTTCGTCAAGATCATATGATTATTTTTTATGTTAGAGACAGCGTTTCTCTGTCTATCCCTGACTGTCCTGGAGCTTCTTCTCTAAGGCTGAGGGAACTCATAGAGATGTGTTTGCCTCTTCCTCCAGTGTGATGGGATTAATGGCATGTGCCGCCACACCTAAATCAAATCCAGATTTTATTTTTTATTTTTTCATTTAAAAGTTTTTTTTTTTAAAAAAAAAAAATACACTGTTCCCCCTCTATCTCTTCTTCCCAGTCATACCCCTGCTTACCTTAGCTCATGCCCCATCCATTCCTCAGAAAGGGTAAGGATTCCCAGGGTGAGATCATGTAGTCTGTTATATCAAGTTGAATTAGGACCAAGCCCTTCCCCCTGGTATTAAGGCTGAGTAAAGTGTTCCTTTGTAGGAAATGAGCTCAAAGAAGCAGGTTCATGTACTAGGCATAAATTCAGTAGGAGTGTCAGAGGTCACATAAAATACCCAAGTCATACAGGTGTCATCCCATTCAGAGAGCCTAACTGAGTCCCACAGTGGTTCTCAAACTACCAGTTAAGAATCAGTGAGCTCA
Organism: Phyllotis vaccarum; assembly: GCA_033318265.1. NCBI lineage: Eukaryota > Metazoa > Chordata > Mammalia > Rodentia > Cricetidae > Phyllotis > Phyllotis vaccarum. The sequence goes on along the minus strand of JARWLC010000005.1, from coordinate 91,618,526 downwards.
TAAAAGGTCAGGTTAGCTGTTTTTGAGGATTCCTTCAGCATGGTCTTGATCCCTATGCCCATATAATCTCTCCTCACACTTTACCACAGTGCTTAACTGTGGATCTCTGTGTCTGGTTCCATCAGTTGCTAGATGAAGATTCTATAATGACCATAATGGTGGTCATCAATTTGATGATAGGGCACCCTATTCACTACTGCTTAAAGTCTTAGCTGGAGTCCTGTTTGTGGGTTTTTGGATGTTTCCCTAGCACCAGATTTCTCCCTATCCCCACAACAGCTCCCTCTATCAAGGTGTCTCTTTCATTGTTCTCCATATCTGTTCCTCCCCTCACTCAGCCATCTCATTCTCTTATGTTCTTTCCCACATCCCCATGCCCCTTCCTTACTATGGTCCCAATTTACTTAAGAGGTCTTATCTGTTTTCCCTTCTCCGGGGATCCTTGGATGTCTCTCATAGGTTTCTCCTCCTTGTTTCCTAGGTGGAAGGGAATGTACATTCTTATCTCAAGGACATTTGCTCAACTATGTTCATAGAAGCATAATTTGTAATAGTTAGAACCTGGAAATTCTCAACTGAAGAGTGGATTTTTAAAAAGTGGTATATGTAGACAATGTAGTGCTACACAGAAGATAAAAAAAAAAATGGCATCCTGAAATTTGTAGGCAAATGAATAGATCTAGAAAAAAATTGTCTTGAGTGATATAACACATACCCAGAAAGACAAACATGATATGTACTCACATAAGCAGATTTTAGAAGCAGAGCAAAATATAATCAGGCTACAACTCAAATCCAGATTTTTAAGAAACAATACCATGGAAATTTTTAGAATAAATTTAAGGATGCATTTGAATAATTTGTATTGCTTTTTCATGATTTCAACAGGCCATATCTCAACATTAAATATGATAGACTGTTAAAGTACCTCTGTCTTCAAACTATAGCATCACTCTCTGGATGTTTGGAATTCAATAATAAACTTTACATATACATATTGACTTATTTCTTTGATTTCTCTATCTCAATCAGTCCCTGAACTGACGATCTCTTTTGGCTAGTGTGTTCTGTCACAAGATGGTATTTCTCTGATTATAATTATGGCCCATGTTCTACATTTAAACAAGGTATAATGATGGGGTTTCGTGCTACATTCTTCCTTTTCTTGCCTCTGAATCATTCATGCAGTTCTGCACTTGGCTTTCTGAGCAGTGTGACATCAGCTTTGCTGCATTTCTGACAGCCAGAACTTACTGCATTTCAATTCCAAACCTAAGTCCCCTCGTGAGTGTTTCTCAGAGTCCATCAATCCCTGGCATTTTTCCCTTCTTTTCTACCTGGAATTAAGAGTCTTATTATTTGTCTTCCATATGTTGTGATTTCTTTTAGAAAGTTCAATTTTTCTGGCTTTTATGGTTTCTAAAGTATAAAAACACAATCCATATGTAAAAGCGATCTCTATGCCAATATCAATTTGTTTTTCTTTATGGTTTGAGAATTTTGTATATGTGTGTCATTTGTATTGATTCATTCTACTCCCTCATCCTCCCTCCATTTACTTCTCTATGCCCCCAATACTTTTGTTCTAGTTCCTTGACTTTGATGCTAATATTTACAAAGCAACTCATACTGCCTGAGCATTTTTTGTTATGCTGTCTATCTCTTTATGTGAATTACCTAGGATCAGTTGAGCTTTGTCCAGTGCATATTATCTTTTGACAGTTTTTACAAATGAGGCAGAGATCACTCATTTCTGCTTTAAGCTTTAAGCTTTATGCTTTGTTGAAAGAAGAACCCAGAAACCAGCAAAGCTTTGCTGATAGCATATAACAAAGAAGGCGTGCTTAGCCTGTTCTCTGGAATTAGATCTCAAGTCCTCTCCAGTTCAACTCCAAGCCCTGAACTAAGTAAAGCTAAGCAATGTTGTTTTCCATGTCACTTTCTATCAATAGAATTTCCTCTATAAATTCGGTGACCTGCTCTTTTATCAGACCTTTCTTAACACAATAGCTAAAAAACACAGACATTCTTTCTCATAAACAGTGCCTAACATACAAATGTTATAGACTTCAGACTTTGCCAAATATATTTTATTGTCCTTTAATATTTTATTAGAATTTGTCTTTATGTAAAATAAGCAAATTTATTGTTTGGCATAGATTTTAAATTAATACAAAATAGTGATTACTATGCTTATTTCTTTAAACAACTTAATTTTTCAAAGTATAAAAATATATTTACCTTCAAACTGCAGAGATTATTGTGTCAGTCTATGTAAAACTACCTCACAACGGCATCAGAAAAAGGCAGCCAGAATTAAGTACAGGATATTGATAATCTGGAAATTAGAATAAGATAATAGTGTTGAAATAAGTCTAATATAATTGAGGTTACCTAATTCAAAACCCACTAAACTCAATAGATCACATATTCAACACAATAGTACTATTATGGCAATTGGATAAAAGGGGCCCCTTTGAGTTGAATTTGGTGTATTTTCTCACTCACACCAAACCATTATTCTCTAATAATTCCCCAATATTATGAGTTTGGTAACAGTTACATAGAAATAAAAAATTCATAATCAAAGGTACTTTTAAAATATGTTGGCAGAAACAGATATCAGGGGCTATCTGGTGCTATTCTTAGTCTTTGGATGATGGAAACTATGGATTTGTAAAGTTAATACATCATAACATTCCAAAGTTGGTATCTGTTAGTCACCAGATGTTCTATTCTAAACATAATGGAACAAGGAATGACTACTCATAGGGTTAAAGATACCAAAGATCAAAACAAAGAATCATGGAACCAATAGACAAAACTGTATGGGTAGGATAAAGGAGGAGTTGAGGGAGGAAAGAATGTGATCAAAATATGTTTTAAAATAAAACAATTTGAGCAGGAAAGATAATTGAATATACATTGAAGGAGAGGTTTGAACACACAATCTTATGATCTCGAGTCAGATGCACTACCATTGCACCACAAGGCTGGCCTGGAATGGACATGCCATGCTGGCCTGGTCTACCTTGGGACTTCATGCCCTTTTGGGGATGGGATGGGTGGATGGAGAGGAGGGAGGCTGAGAGCTGGCTGGGAGGAATTGTGAAGGGGGAGGGGGGAGAGAGCAGGGTTGATGGAGATGGCATTTTTAATGAAAATAAAAAATAAATATTAAAAAAGAAAGAGGGGTTTGACCTGCAATATCCCAGTGTCTCCTCTGTCATCCCATTCTAATCAGATAATTAGCCTTGGAGAAGTTTCAGCCGAAGGTAGAATTTCTTTCTGGGAACTTTTATTCGCAAATGTGTCCCTCCCTTACACAAAAATAATCCACTCAGAAGTTTGGAGCAGGTTGAAGTAGAATTTCTCTTCCCCTAACATCTGACAAGACAAAAACTGAGAATGATGAGACCACACATAGAAAAAGAAATTTGTCTTAAGATCATGCATAGGATGATGCCATGCTTCTTTAGACTGGGCTAGAACGTTAGTGAGCAGATTCTGCAAGATGCCAAAACCAAATCACAGGGAGTAGATATCACAATAGAGAGTAGAGGCAAAGATTGTTGTGATGTTTCTCCAAGCCAAGGAAAATCAACAACTGCAAGACAGCCGGGATGTCTAAGAGACATGGCCAGGGAAGCAGCTCCTTCTTGGGGCTTGTGAAAGAAAAAAACCCACATTTTTTTTTTAAACTTGTGATAAATGAGGGCACATTTCAATTGATGTATGCTACCAAGTTTGTGATGGTTTATGAATACAGAATACATACAAACACTTAGAGAATAATAAGCTAATCATTGATGCCAAGACTATGTGAGGAACATTCACAAAACCAGATTTAGCCAGAAACACTTGACATATTGGAATATTCTTGAGAAACCACAGTACAAATAGATAAAAACTACTGACTAAGCAGAAGAGTTCATAAGTGGAGATGAATCATTTCTTTACATTCTGCACTTCATTTCCTTGTTACACTTTTATACTTACATTTGTTGAATTTGACTACATTTTAAAGATTTAAATAATAATTTTTCCTAGAAAGACAGAGTAAAAGAATAGCAAGTTAAAGGTCAGCATGAGAAATGTGATATAATTCTGCTTCAAATAATGATTTTCTAAATATGGCCTGGGATATAAATGAGGGGTAGAGCATTTACTTAGTGTATGTCTCACCTTTTGTTCAATCTAAATGCTACAATAAATAATAAATAAATTAATGAATATCAACTTCCCATTCTCTCTTTACTCAAGGAACAAAGTAAATATCTTGACTGTCTGAATCCATAACTTAAAAAAGAATGAAGTAATTATACTGCTTAGTTTCTTGTCAGTCAGACACAAACTAGAGTCCTGGGGAAAATGAGCATTAATTAAGGAATTGTTTTTATCAGATTGACTTGTAGACATGTCTGTGGCAATATTTTCTTGATTAGAGTTGATATAGTAGGGCCTATGTCAACGTGGGTAGTGTCATTTCCTGGCAAGGGCATGGGCTATATAAGAAAGATAACTGACAAATCAAGGGAGGGCACATCAGCTGGACTCCTGTTTACCCCCTGCTGCAGTTCTTGCCTAAATATCCTGCCTTGAGTTCTTGCCCTGATGTCTAGTCATGATAGAATCTAAGATATCACATGATACCTCCTCCCTTTTGGATATGGTGGTTTGTAATGAGGTTCTTTTGGCCTTGGGTGGCCAGAGGTTTAGACCTATAGACTTGTAGCCTTAGACTCTTTAGCTGCCCGCAGTTGATCAGGCTTCTAGAAATGATTTATACACTTTTATTAAGTTTATGTTGTTTGGTTTATGGCTTAGACATATTTTTAGCATGTTTTTGTATGATTATTTAACTTATTTTTATTAATCTGTCTGTCATGTGGCCCATGGCTCACTTGTGTTTTTTATATGGTTTGTTTTTTTTCGGGAGGGGGGTGGCATCTGGCTTGGTTTGTCTGACTCCACCCTGCTTTTTTATTTATGTTATGATTTTTCTGCTTATTTTTTTATGGTGCCTGTCATGGGCCAAAACAGCTCCTTTATTTAAAAATTGATATTTGCAGCATACAGAAAGACATTCCCACATCACCTCCTCCTTTTTGTCTAATCAAAAAGGAAGGTTTTAAATTTAACATAACAAAATTATATGTAAAAAAATAGCCATTAATTAAGAATTATAGCTATATTTAGTTTACTTGTATTTAGTTAAATTAAAGAAAATATTTTATCATTTATTTTATCTTTATGAATTTAAAGTTTTATATATAATTTATTTTTAAATGACTAAGAAATACTATATTTATAATTGTTTAATATTTAACTATATCAAAGACTATAGAAGGATATATTTAAGTAAACTGGAAGTGTAAGCAACTTTTAAAATATAAAAATGACAGAGATGACATTTATTTGTCTGGATAGTTACTTAAAGTGTTTTTATAAAGTTGGGGCATTTATCTTTAGCCTATAGACTTAGAGTTTTTTTTATTTTAGTGAAATAGGAAATTTGTTTTGTCTATTTTGATATAGTTTATTAGTAGATTTTTTTGAGTATTGAAGAATGTTTGATAGGTTTTTTTGTAAAGTAGGAATTTGAATGACTATCTTGGCTTATTTTGTCAAAGTTTAGAGGTCACATTTTTATGGAACCTGTATGTTTAGTTTAAACAGTATATTGTCAAGCAGTTAATATAAGAACATGTTTAAGTTTAGAGGTTAATTGTTGTCATAAAGAAAGTAGACTCTATATGGAGTTTTTTTATGCCTATTTTTTTCTTGAAGTAGATTGGTGCTGTTAGGAGCAGATCTGTCTCACTGTCTAGAAAAGATTAAGATATTAAAATAATTTTGGATGTTATATTTTGTAGGTCTTAGAATTATTTGAAGGCTGTATATCTAATTGAAATATATATTTGTATATTTAAAAATCTAACTAACATGTATTTTTTAATTATAGGTTATAATTTAAAATCAGTTATATAAACATCATATCTTAAACAAGAGTAGAAAGATATATATATATATATATATACATATATATATAGCATAAGAGAATTGACTTTAAATTTGTATCAGTAAGCTAAAATCTATATTAATGTAAAACATGTTGAATTAATAGCTGATTTTTTGATCTAAGTAAATTTAATAATCTAATTTTTAAAAAATCATTCATATACCACAGCAACAGAAAGCAAATTAGTACAGAAAGCAAACTATCAAGTCTCATTAACCAAACAACACAATGATATTGAATAGTTATAAACTAGATAAAATATTTAGAGTGAAATGACTTAGTAGGAAAATCAGATGTCCTGTTACCCCTACATGTCAGTGGAAGAAATGTCATATACAAAGAAAATAATCATTTGAAGTTTAAGATTTAGGAGTGCTTTGTACCATGTCCATTTCAGTCATATCATGAGAAGTCAAATAAAAATTTAAAGCTCTGAATAGATGAGGGTCACACATGAAACACTGCATGCCCTCTGTTTAGCTTTCTTAATGCAGCTCTACTTTTTTTTTTCTTTTTCCAATAGGACAGATCATTAAAACTTTTCTGCTAAACCCAAGTATATTATTCCTTTGCTTCCATAATTTTTTAAAAAATCCATTCAAATGTTACAACCTTTGGAATTAAAGCTAAAACAAATCACTAATTTCTCTAAGTGCCAGTACACTGGCTACACACCCTTTGGATCTTTGTTGGTTTGTTTAATTTTACTTTAACACAAAAATCATACATATTAAATACATATAGAAAATTTTGATGATAATTGAGATATAATTGTTCCTTGCCATTATAGTGGAATTAGTACAACTTAGAAGAAATGTACATTAGTGTCATGGGAGATGTAATGGCAATTTTGCAGGGCACTGCCTCTGAACAAAACTTATATAGTTGTTAAAAGATTTTCTTTTGATATTTCTCTTTTAGCTCACATATTCAGTGGCAATGAGGACTTGTGTCTGAATGCCCAAAGAGAAAATAATCTAGGGAGAGGTAGTGGGCTCAAAAATAACTGACAGAAGCAGATATAATGGGATAGATTTGAAAGCAGGAGGCAGAGGAAGCCTGGCTGGCTGCTGAAATCAACAATGATTGACAACTGGAAAATGTCTCCTTTGCTACTCTTTCCTTACTTAGTGTTGGATCATTAGGAAGAGCATTTGTTTTGACAGAAGACACCTCATGAGGGTGATAAGGGTATCATCAAGGAGTTTTGCTAAATGTTCAGGCAATGAGGGAAGAAGCGAAACACAGGACTGACTCCTGAGTTACTTGGGACTGATTATGTGGGTGATGGACTGTCAGATGTCTCTTTCTCCCTGCCTTGTTTTCCATCTGTTGCTCACAAGTGGTCATTTCACTGTTCATTAGTCTCTTTACCAGAGGGGTGGGAATCATTTCAAAAGCTGAAGACTTTAAGTGTTGCTTCTTAATTGCGATTACATTTGCTTTTGTCTCTGTGGATTGCAGGAATCTATTTCCTGGCCTTGTAGAGTATTTCTGAAGTTGTTTTTGTATTCATGATTTCAAGGCTAACTATTTCACTGGAAAACCTAAATAGCAGGAATCATGCCTGCTATAGGTTAGGTCTCTTCCTATCAGTCAATAGCTGCTTAATTGTTCTTTGTTTAGGGTTTGGGATCCAAAGAAATTTTCTAAATTCCATGTTAGCCTGTCCAATGATCAGGTTCTGGTTACATATATTTGTATATACACATACATGTGTGTGTGTGTGTGTGTGTGTGTGTGTGTGTGTGTGTGTGTGTGTGTGTGTGTTAAATCAAAGAAAAAGAGGCTATCAAATTAAAATAAAAGCCATGAGAGGGGAGCCAGGGGCATAAGCAAGTAGATAGATAAGGGAAGAAAGAAGGGGGCATTTAATATTATTATAATTAAAATATTAAAAATGAAATTACAGAAAGGAATATCTCTGAGCAATAGCAGTAGTTTTGGAAAAGTTTAATTTAGCAGTCTGCAAATGTGAATGGTCTCAAGTCACATACCTGGAGATAGAAAAGAATTGATCTAAGCCAAACACTCCTCAAATCAATACATCAATCTTGCAGCACTGTCATCACCAGCTATACTTAATGCAATGACTGAATACCCTGTTCAAAGGTACATTGAGAACTGGTAAATGGAGAATGCCTGTAGCCAGACCTATAACATCTAGGACAGAGTGGATAAAGGAAAAAATTGACTCCTGGAAGATGTTTTCTGACTTTTATGCGTGTGCTCTGATATGAATACACACACACACACACACACACACACACACACACACACACACACACACACACACATACACACTAAATAAATACAACTGAATTTGTTACAAAAAGGTATACTGTGAATCCAGTAGATCATTGTACTATTTAGTTTCACATCACTAACTAAAATTTGGGTATCTTTTTGAGAATGTGGGCTTAAGCTATTCGCACCCTATCAACCTGTATGCCTTCTCTATATGCTTGGCTACAGAGTAGTAAGCAAACTCCCTGTCTTCCTCTCTCTCACATTTTAGCTCTTTTGCTTCCTTAATCTATATATTCTTTCAAAAGAAGCAAAAGAGGTCTTTTATTTTCATGAAGATTTTAAGTTTATAGATTGTTAATATGGGAAAATAAGGAAGCAGAGGATAATGTATTTAGGTGAAACCTCTTTTATGAAGGTGCTATAATTTACATCTTAAATGTCCCCCTAAGTTCCCATGGTGAAGGGTTGGTTGTCAGATGAGTCTTACCAGGCCTTGTGGATGGAAACTAGGTATTGGAAACATGCTCTCCTCTGTCTCTACTTGCTCCCAATGGCAACCTTCTCACCATACATTCCCCATGGGTACTATCCTGGGTCCCAAACTGTGAACCCAAATAAAATTTTTTCTCATTAATTTGATCATATTAAATATTTTTATTATGGCAACAGAAATCATACTGACAGAAACAGTTATCAGAAATTACTAAACCATTGTGTACATTACAATTGGAGCATTCATTTACATCTTTTCTTAATATATGAATTTTATATCATAATTCCCTCTAAACAAAGGGCTTAAGATTAACTGTCTTACTTCTTTTCAACATTTCAGTACTCAATGACATGCCTGGGTGCAGTCATTAAATTGTTATTCTACCTACACATTTCTACCATTATTTCAACATTAATCATATTTTTCCTTTATTTTTTCTACTTTCCTTTTCTTAGACTGTTTCCTTGTTTCTTCTTTCGATGCTTCACAGACATTATTTTCAAATAGATGTTTGTGCTGCAATTTTCAAACTTGTCTCTAAACTGTGTAGCTTCCAGAAATGGTCCAATATGTCAATAAAATGATATTTATTTTTTAAATTATCTGCATTTTATTAATGGTATTTATTTTTTAAATTATCTGCATTTTATTAAGATTATCTTTCAGAGAATGACTTTTTCTTCCTTGCCTACAAATGAATTATAATATAGAACATAACATACTAATCAATATGTATCCAAGTGACAGATTTACAGGTCTACATACTTCATTGCATAATTCTAATCTAAAAAGGCAAAATGTTTTTCTATTTTATATTTAAGGTAGAAGATGGGGCTTGAGAAGTGCCTTAGTGGTTAAGAATATGTGTTGTTCTTCCAGAAAACCTGAGTTTTGTTCCTAGCATCCATGTTTGGACACTTGCACCTACTTGTAACTCAAGATTAAGGGAATCTAATGCCCTTTTATTTTTTTTTTAAATGAACTGTATGAGTGTGTGTGTGTGTCTACACATATAGACACATTTACGTACGCACACACACAATCTTAGAAAAAAATGTTGAGAAAAGATTTAGGACCTTAAAACAAGGAATTATAAAAGAAATTATTTTCAATTTCAATACCAAGTTGAGGTCTTCACAAAGGAGTTTTATTCACTGTATATTTTCTTTAATAATATTTACATGGCCACGTGTGTCTGTAGTCTCCCATTTTAGTTTAAAGGAAGAAGTGGGAATAATTTAAATTTAGCTCTCAAAGTGACAGAAAACTTTGACATACTCTGTCATAAAGCAAATATTTGTTGAATTAGATTAGTTTATCAGTATCCTAGGTAAAATAAATGACTAATATTGAAACCATTACTGTTAACTTTATTACCATAATAAGGCAATTTTGAATCAATTAGACAGATAAATATGATTGATTTAACATTATATGGGTAATGACAGATAAGAGTCTGAGGTTGACTAAAGCTCATACTTAAATTTCAGCGCATAAATATTTTACTAAAGTGTTGTACTGGGTACTTCCTGAATGATGAGTACTGAGTATTTAGAAATACAACATTATATTGTTACAGTTGATACACGTGTATCAGATAACATGGGGCATTTTGTACTTAGATCCTAGGCACTCGTCTAATACCAGGAAGGTTTCTAGCAAGTATAAATAGGATTTCTTACATCATATGTAATGCTATCTCCTAAGGCAGTAAATTTTATTTAAAATATATTAATATAAGATTAATATTTATTGGAAAATAAACTAACATTTACTATAATAAGCTATACCTTAGGAATGTATTTGAGTGATTGGATGGTCTAAGCGATGGACGTTGATTTTGTCTCTTAAGAAGGCAGGAACAAATGGGCTGCTAAGATCTATCTCCTTAAGAATGATCTGAGAGTTCACATATTCCATTCTATTTCAGGATGTTTTCTCATTTGAATCATTGATTTCTAGGGTGAAGCTACGAGTCACCTGAGTTTAAACTGACTGATTTCTCCCTATTAGGACTCTTAATACCTAAAGGTAAGTGAACTACAACCCATGAGAAATATCTTTCATTTCTTGAGAATGAATTTATATGCAGGCTGGCTTTTTAACCCTAAATGGTAATTAATGGACCCTGGGTTTCAAATGCTTTGACCAAGCTATTATTCTCTCCTTCGAGACTGCTGATAGAAACTAGAATCTATATCTGTCTTTGGTAGATGTAGACCGCCTGCTTCAAAAGAATTGGGTCAATAAATACTATCTGACTGGTAATACATTCTACCCTTCACTCAAAATCTCTTCAAGCATTTGCATACTTAAGGAGTGACTAATGATAGAATTCCTTTACAAACAAGGCATCTTACTACTGACATTTCAGAAAGAACATAAGTAACAAAGTTATCAGTTTCTGGGTTCTAAATGAAGGCTCTGCAAACTTTTTATGTGTAGGGATAGAAAGTAAATATGTAAAGATATTTGGGTCAGGATATCTCAGTTGCAACTATGTAGTGCCATCATGCCAGTGAGATGTAGCTAAAGCCAAAAATTAACAGATAACTTGTCTGAAGTCCAATGTATGGAATATCTGAAAAAGCAGGCAGAGAATAGATCATATCCCCAGCTGTAGAGGACAGACTCCTATTATAGACCCTACAGGTTTGTTCTCAATTACTTTTCATAGATGTGTATATCGTTATTTTCCATTTTGAAATAGTTATTCTTATGATTTTGTTATTTAATGTTTACTACCATAAGTCAAGTGTATAAACTCCCAAATCTGGTAGAATTCAGCAGTGAGTACATGGGCTTTTCTTTGTTAGCAGACTTAATTTTTCCATTGATCTTACAGTTTGCGATGGGTCTATTTAACTTGTTTATGTCTCCTGAATTCATTTATAGTAAGTTGTAGGCATCCCTCTTTGGTGCCATTTTGTTATCTAGCCTATCTGGGGCTAAAGATTGTAGGTTTCATATTTTATACTTTTTACTTCTATTGTCAATTTACAGGTGAGTATATATCATGTTTGTCTTTCTGGATCTGGGATACCTCACTAAGAATTAATTTTTATAGTTCCATGGACTTAAAATTCCATGAGGTCATTGTTTTCTACAGTTGGATAATACTTCATTGTGTAAATATACTACATTTACCTTATCTATTCTTCAGTTTAAGGACATGTAGATTCTTTCTAGGCTCTGGCTATTGTGAATAATGCTGCTATGAATGTTGTTGAGCAAGTTTTCTTATAGTATATTTGAGCATCATTTTTTGAGACTGGTCCAATTTGTTTTCAACATATTCTATCTAACTCCTACTCTTACATATTTCAAAGTCAGGGAAGGGAATAGGATAGTGATGTTGGAATGCCTTTCTGTATGCTGTGAATATCAATCTTTAAGTAAAGGAGCTGTTTTGGCCCATGACAGGCACCATAGAAAAAGTAGGAGAGGAAATCAGAGCATAGGTAGGAGAAGTACAGTGGAGTCAGACAAACTGAGTCAGAAGCCTAAAGGAGCATCATGTAAGGAACAGAGGTGAGCCACAGGACACGTGGCAGACTGATCAGTGGAAATGGGTTGAGTTAAGATGTAAGAGAAAGCTAGCAATATGTCTGAGCCATAGGCCAAACAGCATGAAGTTAATATAAGCCTCTGAATCATTTCTGGGAGGGGGGGCTGAGCTAAGGGGTCTGGGGCTGACCACAGGTCTGTGGGTCTGGACCTCTGGCTGCCCAGGACCAAGAAACCTTTTTACAACAGATGGAACCCAATGTGGGGTGAATATCCACTGAAAGCCTGAGAAAGTTTTAAAAATGTTTTAGATCAGAAGCTGAGCCAAAGCAGCTTCCAAATGGTGTATCTGATCATTGTACAGAGAAAGCGATGCATCCGGGCTACATTCAAAAGGGCACCAGTGGCCTGTCAGCAGGCAGTGTAAGCTACAATCAGGCCAGTTTCTGAAATCTCACAGAAGACTCAGTAGCATATGATTAATTTTAGATTTCTGTTTATTTTGAACAAAAAGGAAACAAAGACAGTTTCATAGTTGCAGCATTTTCTTGGGTCTCCTCTGTTTGTAGGCAACAAACAGACACAGTCCCTTTAAGAGAACTTACTGATTCAGTTTTATCTGCAAAAACTATGTGGCTCTTTAAGAGAGTGCAAGAATTTAAAAGCTCTTAGGTTTGGAAGATGATTAATGATTCACCATAAAACAGATTCTGGTGAAAAGAAAAACCTGTAAACTAGTTGCAATGTATGTAAAGGTACATAGGTTTCAAAGAGAAAAGAAAAAGGACAGAAAAAGTCTTTAAAAAGATAAATACAGTAATAAAAAATATAATAAGCCACAGAAAGATGGAAAATAGAAACAAAATCTGGATTTTGGTTATTATTGTGTTTTCTTTTAATTTTTTAACTGGTAGTGAGCTAACTGCAGAAAGACAATGGATTACAAATGCAAAGGCTACTAAGTTAAACAAGAATAAATATTTTAAAGGTATTTTGATTTTGGAATTTGTATCTAAGGATTTATTGCTTTGGAAGACTTCTACCTTTGTTTCCACAGATGATGAGAACCTGTGGATTGCTTCCAAACAAATATGGTTTCATCAACCAAGACCCCCTGGGAAAAAATCTCTGATGGGAAGAGATGGCCATATCAGCATCAGGGCTGCAGACTATGATCTAGTCTGAAGAACCCGTGAGATTTTCAATGCCCCATAATCAGCAGGAAGTAGGGGTGGAAAACTACACCCAAATTTTCAAAATATTGTTTATAAATGTTTGCTTTTATTATAAATGGTTAATGGTCATAGTTAATCTCTTTCTAAGAAAAAAAGCGGATATGGTATATGAGTGATTTAAAAAAATAGATTATTGAATTTACTTAGATCAGGAAATCAGCTGTTAATCTCAAAATGTTTTACATTGGTATGGATTTTGGTTTATTGATACAAATTTAAGGTCAATTCTCTTATGCTGTATAAATTTTTCTACTCTTGTTTAAGATATGATGTTTATGTAACTGATTTAAAATTGCAATGTATAATTAAGAAATGTATGTTAGTTAGATTTTTTTTTATGTATACAAAGAAATAATTCAATTGGATAGGTAATCTTCAAACACCTCTAAGACCTACAGAATATGACATTTAAAATGTTTTAAGAACTTAGACTTTTCTGGACAATGAGACAAATATGTTCCTGGCAGCACCAAATTTACTTCAAGAGAAAAATGGGCATCAAAGAAACTCCATATGGAGATTAGTTTCTTTGTGGCATCAGTTAGCCACTGGACATGAACCTGTTCTTATATTGACTGCTTGACAGTGTGCTGTTAAAAGTGGACATGCAGATTCCATAGGAAGGTGACATCTGAACTTTGGCAGAACAAGCCTTGATGGTCATTTAGGTTCCTGCTTTGCAGAGAAAACTGTCAGACATTCTTCAAGACTCAAGGAGCGCAGGCTGATGAATGGGCAGAGCAGATTTCCTGCTTCACCAAAATGAAGAGAGACTCTGGGCCTGTAGACTGAAGATGGATGCCCCAACTTTATAAAGGAACTATGGGTGACTGTCCAGGCAGATAGGTGTCATCTCTGTAATTTCTAGATTTTGGAAGTTGCTTGTACTTCCCGTTAACTTGGGTAAATATATCCTTCTGTGGTCTTTGATGTAGATGAAGATCAGATAGCTATAGGTATAGTTTTTCTTAGTCATTTGAAAGGTATATTGAATTTGAAACTTTAGATTCACAATGATAAGGTAGATGATAGAGTATTTTCTTTAATTTTGCTAAATACAAATAGACTAGATATTGTAACTGTAATTCTTGCTTGATGGCTATTTTGGTATATGTAATTTTCCTATGTTAAAATTGAAACCATCCTTTTTGATTAGACAGGATGATTAGACAGAAAGGCGAAGGTGATGTGGGAATGTCTTTCTGTATGCTGTGAATATCAATTTTTAAATAAAGGAGCTGTTTTGGCCCATGATAGGCACCATAGAAAGTGTAGGAGAGGAATTCAGAGCATAGGTAGGAGAAGTACAGTGGAGTCAGTCAGACTGAGCCCAAAGGAGCATCATGTAAGGAACACAGGTGAGCCATGGGCCACGTGGCAGACTGATTAATGGAAATGGGTTGAGTTAAGATGTAAGAGCTAGGTAGCAATGTGCCTAAGCCATAGGCCAAACAGCATGAAGTTAATATAAGCATCTGAATCATTTCTGGGTGGCCTGAGCATTGGCAGGGGTCTGGGGCTGACTGCAGTTCTGTTTTTCTGAGCCTCTGGCCACCCAGGACCAAGAAACATTTTTACAACAGGGTAAGGTGAGGGAAGATTTCTTTGTCTTTGTTTCAATGAAATTAGGAATGTATCACACACAATAGATTTAATGCATTATAAGATCACATTCAAGAAATCTAGAAATAGTCTTTACTTCAAGAAACTATATGCCCATATAAAGCTCACAAATTCTATTAATATAGTAGAAACGCAGAGCAAATGAGAAGAAACTCACAAGTTTCACAAGTTAATCAATTCAGCAATAGAAGTGTAAATGTAGCAGAAATAGAGTTGCAAATTTAAAGGGACATGATATAGACCTGACATATAACAATTCATTCTAGTTGTCACCCATGCTCATTACAGTCTCATGACATTTGAGTCTTAGATAGATGAACTGATCATTCTAAACAGCACATGAGGTTGATGATGGGAGTTGGGCTTGATCACTGTCTAACTTGTTCACTGAAGCAAGGAATCAAGGTCAAATCTAGGATTCTCCCATAAATGAATGCTGAGTGACCAGCCTGACTTGTTCACCTCCTTTATCAGCCTCCGAAGGCTTCAGTCACAACCCAGCTTCCATGTCCACTTGGCCTGTTACCTGGTTTCTGTAATCCAAACTTTCCAATCTTTATGTCTGCACAGCAGGTCTAGGCAGGAGCCCTTTCTCCAACCCCTCTATTAACTCAGTAGTTAAGAGCTTCCTAATCTTCCAGACAACCAAATTTAGCTCCCAGCACTCATGCCAGGAACAAACATTTCTAATTCCATATTTTCAAAATTCAGGGAATTCTTTACTTTATTCTGTCATTGGCAGGCACTCGCATACATGAAGCACACACCATAAACACACAAACAAAGAAAAATAAAAATTAACTTAAAAAATGAAACAGTAGACATGATAAAGTGTACCAGTGGAAAGCCAGTAGGCTTTAAACCCTACACAAAGAACTACAGATATCTAAAATATTCTGAAAAAGATTGAAAAAAATCACTTGCCTGGTTGTTTTCTAATATCAAAGGATTGTCCGTAAAAAAAAAAAAAAAAAAAAAAAAAAAAAAAAAAAAAAAAAAAATAGACCATGAATTTTCAAGAGTAAGTAAGGCTATATGGGAGGGTTTAGAAAGAAGAAAGTAAAGAGAAAAAAGATACAGTTGTATTGTAATTTCAAACAATAGAAGTAATTAATTAAAAAATGAAGCACAGAATTACACTAAATATATTTAATAATTCTAGAGAGGTCAAGTAACATCAGACTAGAAGTAAAATAATATTAACTTCCTCAATAAATATAAAAATAAGTACATCTTTGCATACATAATAAAGTGACTTGATAAAAGGCTTCAAGATTATCCCTTCATAAAAAATTCTTTGAATTATGATATAATTTCCCAAGGCAAAGCTTTTGATTTTAAAATATATTAAAATATATCAGAGAATGAACCAAAGATTTAATTGAAAAAATTTAGATGACAAAGTCTTTGAAGAAAATTTAAACAAAAATTCTACTGTAGTAATGGGGTTTCTCAGTTCCGGGCAGCCAGAGATCCAGACCCACAGACCTGCCACCCGAGACCCCTTAGCTGCCCAGCTGCCCGCCGCTCAGACCCCCAGAAATGACTCAGACGCTTATATTAACTTCATGCTGTTTGGCCTATGGCTCAGGCACATTGCTAGCTTGTTATTTCACCTTAACCCATTTCCATCAATCTATCCTGCGATGTGGCCCTTGGATCACCTGTGTTCCTTACATGTTGCTCCTTTGAGCGGCTGGTTTGATCTGTCTCTGACTCCGCCCTTCCTTTCCTACCTATTCTGATTCCCCACCTACTACTTCTACGGTGCCTGTTATGGGCCAAAACAGCTCCTTTGTTTAAAGACTGATATTCACAGCATACATTCCCACATCAATTAAGAGACTCAAAAGAAAAGTCACAAGTGGAAGAAACTATCTTATATCATTGACTCAGGGTTATGCTCAAATATATGAAAATACGTTATGATTCATGCTGGACATAAATCTATTCATCTATCTATGTTTATATGTATTAGACCAAATATATCTATAAATGTGGGGTAACCAACAGCTGTATTATTTGATTCAAAGCCTGTTCAACTGGTTGAAAATTATGCCTGGTACTAGAAATCTAGCCAACCTCCTTGGATTAGTGAGTACATGAGTACATGGATGTTAGAGAACACCTAATACAACCATTTTACTACAGAAGAAAAGAAAATCATTCTCTGAATCTAAAACTGTTTTTTTTATAGCCATAGATAAGCCTAGGCATCACCATCATTATATAAAGTTCCTCTTTACATTGGAGACTATGACATAAATATATAACTTGTCACAATGAAGCGATAAGTAAATTATATACATATACAACCTATATGCTTCATCTAAGACACAGGTAGCTTTGGGTCAAGTAGTCAGAAAGACTACAAGAGGCTGAGCAACAGGAAGTCTACTGTGATAATTTATTTTATAACAATGCCAAGGAAGCTGCAGGCATGATATCTCAAAAAACATGACTGCCTAAATAAGACCTGAATAATTATAATATCATCAGACATGCAAAAGTCTACTGGAAGGAAGAATGCCAGAGTTTGAAAATTAGCCTTTCCCAGAAAAGATCCCCTAATTAGCTTTTTAATATCAAGTAGAGTGGTCAGTCCTGAAACCATACACCAGCAAGCAACAAAAAACATACTCTGCAGATTGTATTTATATATTTGTGCATAATAAGAAAAGAATAATAACCAAATAAAAATGGTCATAATATCGAAAAGGAATGAGAAGTAGGACATGGGGGTGGTGTTGGAGATAGGGGTAAAGGAAAAGGTAAGTGCTGTTATTTTAATTTAAAACAAAAATTATTTTAAAAAAGAAATATAATAGTATATTTAAGGATGATTAAACCTTGAAGATACCATAGCAAATAAAAGAGGCCAATCACAAAGGCAAAAACTTTATAATTCACTGATAGGAAGACAATCACAGAGAAAGAATAGTGTGATAGTTATCTGATTCTGACAAAAAAAAAAAATCCCGAGGAATTTGGATATTATTATTTATTTAGTAATCAGTTTGGGAAGATGAAGAGTATGGTAGAAGCAGGCACTAAAAATAGTTCCAAAGCCCTGTACTAAATTTATTTAAAATACTAAATTTATGTAGTAACTAAATAATATATATGAAAAAAATAAATCATTTAGGCAAATCACTGAAAACTTTCAAGAACCCCAAGACTATAACATGCTTCAATAGTTCTCTGAAATGCAAATTATTTAATATTATTATAATGCTGCTTCCTTGATACCACCAAGCCATTCTCTAAATGTTAAGAACTGCTGTTTTAGAAGTTTTATGTGTGTGTATAAACATGTGTATGTGTCTTTATCTTTCTAAATACAAACCTTCCTGAGGTCTGTAAAGATGTCATTTATTACACATTTAAAAGATTAAAAAATTGAAGAGGTCAGGGACTCAGAAGAAACACAAAAAAATGTCAATTTAAAATAATATTCATCATTAATATATTTTTTATTATTTAGAAAAAAATTTTCCCACACCCACCACTCCCCCTCCCTCCCCTCCTCCCAGTCCTTCTCATCCTCCCTGACACCCATTCCCTTATCTATTCCTCAGGGATAGCAAGGACTCCCAAGGTGAGTCAGTTCTTTATGATATACCCATTTGTGGTAGGACCAGTTTCCTCTGCCAGTATAAAGGATGAGCAAGGTGTTCCACTATAATGCATTTCAAGAAGCCATTTTATGCAACAGGAATAAAGTCTGGTCCTACTACAAGACTCTCCACACACTGCTCACACCCTTCAACTGTCACCAACATTCGAAGGTTTTAGTTTTTTTATAAGAAGGTTCCTCAGCAGTTATTTCGAAGGCAGTAAGTTTCTCATAGCTCTGGCAGCCATCTCTGTGGATATCCTCTTATGACCTTGATCCCTCTGCTTGTCTAATCTTCCTCCCTCTGTTCGCTGGACTTGGAGCTTGACCGGACACTTAGCTATAGATCTTTGCATCTGCCTCCTTCCATTACTAGATGAAGGTTCTTTAATGCCAATAGGGTGATTATCCGTTTGATTAAATGTAGGTCAGTTTAGGCACCCTCTCCACTATTGCTTTGAGTCCTAGCTGGTGTCATCATGTGGGTTCCTGGATGTTTCCTTAGCACCAGGTTTCTCTCTAACCCCACAATGACTCCCTCTATCAAAATAGTGTTTGTTCTCCCTCTCCAACTCAATCATTCAATTCTCTCATGCTCTCTTTCCATCTTTCCTTGCTCTCTCCCTTATATGATCCTAGTGTATTCAGGAAATCTCTATTTCCCCTTTGCAGGGGAAATCCATGGATGTTTCTCTTAGGTTCCTCCAGTTACATAGCTGCTTGTGGGTTGGGGGTTGTAGCTGTTTATCCTTTGTTTTATGTCTAAAATTCAATTATGAGTGAGTTCATAGTATGTCTATCTTTCTGGGTCTGTGTCACCTCACTCAGGATGATACTCTCTAGATTTTTCCATTTGCCTGCAAATTTCAGGTTGTAATTTTTTTTCTGCTGAGTAGTACCTCATTGTGTAAATGTACCACAATTTTGTAATCCATTCATCATTTGAGGGGCATCTAGGTTATTTCCAGGTTCTGGGTAGTACAAATAATGCTACTATGAACATAGTTGAACTAAAATGCCTCTGGGGTAAGAATCTGCATCCTTTGGGTATATGCCCAATAGTGGCATTGCTTGATCACTAGGAAGATTGACTCTCAGTTTTATGAGGAACCACCGTACTGCTTTACAAATTGGTTGTGCCAGTTTACATTCCCACCAGGAATGGAGGAGCGTTCCCCTTGTTCTGCATCCCTTTCAGTATAGGCTGTCACCTGTGTTTTTGATCTTAGGCATTCTGACAGGTGTAAGACCTGCATTAATTAATATCTCTTAATATCAATGGTCTCAATTCATCTATAAAAGGACACAGGCTAATAGAATGAATATGAAACAGGATCCATTGTCTGCTGCATAGTACCTCAGAATAATGGATTGGGAGAAATCTTTTTAATCAAATGGACTTAAGAAATAAGCTGTTATAGCCATCCTAATATCTAACAAAATAGACTTCAAATTAAAATCAATCAAAAGAGATCAGGAAGGACATTACTTATTCATCTCAGGAAAAGTATATCAAGAAGAAATCTCAATCATGAACATTTATGACCTCAATACAATGGCATTTACATATGTAAAAGAAATATTACTAAAACTTAAACTTCACATCAAACATCACACACTATTAATAGGAGACTTCAATACCCCATTCTCACCAATGGATAGGTCAACCACACAGAAACTTAAGGGAAAAATAAGAGAGCTAACACATATTATTATGCAAATGGACTTAACAGATATATACAGAATATTCCACCCAAATGCCAACCAAGGAATATACCTTCTTCTTAGCACCCCGTGGAATTTTCTCTAAAGTGGACCACATACTTGATGCGAAACAAATATTAATAGATACAAAAAATGGAAATAACTCCTTGTATCCTATCAGACCACCAAGGACTAAAGTTAGGGTTCAACATCAACACAAACCACAGAAAGCCTACAAACTCTTGGAAACTGAACATCTCCCTGTTGAACTACCTCTGGGTCAAGAAAGAAGTAAAGAAAAGAACTAAAGACTTCCTAGAATTCAATTAAAATTAACCCACAACATATACAAATCTACAGGATGCAATGAAAGCAGTGATGCAGTGATGTGGTGTGGGGATTTAATAAAAGCTTCAGATATAAGAGGGATCTACCACAGTCAGTCTAGGAGGATCAGATAGTGGTGAGTCACATCTTTAATCCCAGCACAGGGAGTATCCTGGAGTGGTGACCTATGCCCTTAATCCAAACTGAGTTTGAGGTCATTTTAGTTTACAGAAGGAGTTCCAGGCTCCCAGAGAGGCAGTGGTGGGGCCACGCCTTAACTGAGCAAAGAGAGTATTTAAGGCAAGTGTAGAAAGACAGAGGACTAAAAAAGGCCAAGAGAAGCCAGGCTGAGGAAGCTGGAAGACAGCTGGGTAAGATTTGACTGTGGTGTTTACTCTCTCTAATATCTCCAACTTTCTCAGAGATCTATCCCTGAGTTTCATTTATTCATGCAACAATGTGGGATTCTTTCTGTACACTGTGCAAAACCATTGAGTAATAAAGTAACTGCTTGGCCTATGACAATCCAGCTTATAGTTAGGTGTGAAATCCAAGCGTAAACAAAGAGGGAAGAGGGATAAAGTTACTTAGAAAAGCCATCCAGCTGCCTAAGAAGCAAGATGTAACAGAACACAATTAAGCCACAAGCCATGTGGTAAAACATAGATGAATAAAAATGGCATAAGCTGTTAGAACTAGCAAGAAATATTCCCAAGCCATAGGTCAAGTAGCAAGTAATTAATATAGGTCTTGATTATTTGGCACTGCTGGTCAGGATCTCAGGGCTAGTCCACAAATTCTTACTACAAAGCAGTTCTAAGAGGGAAGTTCATAACATACAAATTTTGGAGGAATCCCACACAAGAAATTTAACAGCAGAGCTGAAAGCTGTAGACCAAACAGAAGCAAACTCACCAGAAAATAATCAAATTCAGGTCTAAGAACCAAAAAAAAAAAAAAATTAAAACAAAGAGAATGATACAAAGAACAAATGTAACAAAGAGTTGGCTCTTTGAGAAAGTCAGGAAGATAGAAAAACCTTTATCCAAACTAACCAAAAGGCACAGAAAGAATATCTGAATTAACAAAATCAGAAATGAAAAGGGGGGCAAAACCCAGACACTGAGGAAATCCAGAGAATCATTAGGTCATACTTCAAAATCTGTATGTACTCCATAAAATTGGAAAACCTAAAAGAAATGGTCAGTTTTCTGGACCAATATCACTTACTAAAATTAATCAAGAAAGATAAAGGACTTAAATAGACTTATAAACCCTAAAGAAATAAAAGCAGTTATTAAAAGTCTCCCAAGGGGGGGGGGGGGCTTCCTTAAATTGTTCTACATAATAGAAACAGAAGGAACACTGCCAAACTCTTTTCACTAAGCAATATAGTCACCCCAATGCTCAAAGCACACAAAGATGTATCAAAGAAAGATAATTAGAGACAAATCCCCCTCATGAATATTGATGCAAAAATGCTCAACAAATACTGATAAACCAAATTCAAGAACATATTAAAATAATTATTTGCCATGATCAAGTAGGCTTCATCCCAGAGATGCAAGGATGGTTCAACATCTGAAAAACTCTCAATGTCATCTATCACATAAACAACTTGAAAGAAAAAATATGCATGATCATCTCATTTAGTGTTGAAAAAGCCTTTGACAAAATCCAAAACTTCTTTTTGATAAAGGTCTTGGAGAAAGCAGGGAACAGGGGAAATACCTAAATATAATAAAGGTTATGTACAGCAAGCCGACAACCAACATCAAACTAAATGGAGAGAAACTGAAAACAATCCCATTAAAATCAGGAACAGACATGGCTGCTCTATCTTCCTAAGTCTATTCAATAGAGTTCTTGAAGCCTTAGCTAGAGCAATAAGACCTTAAAAGGTGATATCCTTTTATATTCAAAGCAGATTAAATTCTAAATTTTAATTTCCCCCTCTCACATAAAACAAATATTGAGATGGTATTCAAGGAATTAAGTAATTACTAGTAGCCTGATTCTCACAAAACTTTATATGCAAATAAGGTATTTACATAGAGCTACAGAGTATAATTTTCTTCATTACATTTTATTATATTTTCAAAAAAATAGGTCATAAAAATTTTCATTGAGGCATTAAGACACTACTTCCTCTTCTTTTCTCTAGGATGTAGATAATTTCTGTAATCATAATTTGACCCTGGGTAAAATAATAAGAGTAATTTTATGCAAAGTCTTTTCACCTTCACAAGTGTCCTCCTTTCAGGAAAAATATTTCACTTTGGACTCCAAGGAGTAGTGAAGATCCTCAGTATACTCTCCAAAAGTATAAAATGAATACTTATTTTTTAAAAGTTACAACAACAGATTCCTAACTTCAACAGGAAAACGCTGTCTTTAGAGATGCTGTCTCGGTAACAGAAAATATAGAAACAACTACCTCGAATATTTATATCTATCTAAGCTAGAATAGCATACCCCACAAAGGCCTACAAATGTAGTTGTCAAAGGAACACATTTAATGGTTTGAAGACCTGAAGGATACATGATTTACAAGGTTTCTTTCATGAGATATAATAATTGGTTTATTTCTGAAGTGGTGGAGCTTATAGTTAGGAAAATGTTTTTGACTTTTATTGACATGAGAAGCAGCTGAGATAACACTTCAATAAGGAGGGATTTTTGTTGGTATATAAATATATTTTTATTTTTGAGATTATAGGATAATCACATTGATCTCTAATTCATTTCCTCACCCTAATCCTCCCATACACTCTCTGTTTCTTCCTTTATTTCAGATTTTAACTGTTTGTAACATGCATATATATAGATACATGTGTGCTTTTAGGGATGAAATATGACCCTTCAGGACTGGGTCACCAGTTGTTATGTTCTTTTCTGGGGAGACTATGCCCCCCC
The DNA here is from genome assembly GCA_033318265.1 of Phyllotis vaccarum. Lineage (NCBI taxonomy): Eukaryota > Metazoa > Chordata > Mammalia > Rodentia > Cricetidae > Phyllotis > Phyllotis vaccarum. Next base: position 91,594,833 of record JARWLC010000005.1, on the reverse strand, counting down.
TCAGCATTCTTATATTGATTGTACTTATTTGTATAAAGTTGTTTTAAATTTGGCTTATAAATGCAGATGTTTCAGTCCACAGTCATCTGGTTCTGTTGCTTTTTATCCTATGAGAAGCTGAAACATCATAGAGGGAAGGACAGACAGCAGGAACCAGGATAAGATAAGCTTCTATGAACAAGTGTTCTTAGTCAACCAGTTATCCTACCTCTGTATGTTCCCTATGCCTTCCAGAAGAGTGTACCAAGCAAGAAAAAGACACTGGAGAGTCAGATTGTGTATAAACTAATAGAAATGAAACACAGGAAGACAATAAAAGCAGATTACTGAAAAAACAGGGCCTGGGAAGGCTGTAGGTGCCTTTCATTCTGAATGCCCGATGAGGGCAGATTTTTCTTTCTTATTAGAAATTTAAATATTTAGTTACTGAATTTAATTCTTATGCACGTGCCTAAGTATATGTATATCTACTACTAGTATAAAGAAGCTCCCAATGGTCAGAAAAGTCTATATGATCCTCAAAACATGAGTTTCATATCATTGTGAGCTACCATATGGGTTCTGGCAACTGAAGCTATGTCTTTTGTGTGTACTTTGAATTGTTGAACCATCTCTCTAGCCCCTCAATAGAAACTTGAAAGACTAGATTGATAAATTTATATTTGCATACCTATGTTCTAGGATATTTAAGCAGTTAGATACACATAGACCAATTTTAGCTATGTTGATAAAATGAAAATTACATTGTTCAATTCTCATGTATGATCTCTATTGTTAATGTATAAGTGTGTCTCTCAATAAATAATTAATCTAAACACCATAGTTTTTATGAGGCACTATTGTCACCATGCAACATCAAAAAGCATCTCCTACAATGAAGACAACTGTTGTGGGATGGTCTCCCCGCACGATGTAAATATATGTTGCTACCATTTATTAATATGGAAGCTGATTTGACCTATGGAAAAACAGCTTACAGCTAGGTGGGAAATCCAAGTAGAGAGACAGGAGAAGGACAGAATCTGACAGACATGATTCAGCCACCCAAGAAACAAGATGTGAAAATTTCAATAACTCTCCAGCCACTTAGCAATACATATATTATTAGAAATGGGTTAATTTAAGAAGCCAGAGCTACAACTTGATATGATTCCTAAACAATCATTGGATCATAACAGGTAGCAACCAAGAAGAGAAGGGAACCAAGAGAGAAGAAGATGGGTAAGTGAGAGGAGCAAAGTGGGAGATATAAAGAGATGGATATTTTGATAGAGGAAGCCAATGTGGGGTTCGAAAGAGAGCAGGTGCTAGGAAAAACTCAAAAAACTCAAAGGATAGCCCTGGCTAGGTCTCCAACCAACAATGCAGGGGGTGTCTAAACAGGATTTCCTCTATAATCAAATGAACAACCGCCCTAAGTGTTACCACAGAACCTACATCCAACAATGAATAGAGGTGGAAGCAGAGATCCATGGCTGAGCACTGGGCTGAGCTCCTGGCCTAGCTGAGAACATGGGAAGAGAGTCTGTACGAGAAAGGGGATAGGGATTATGAGGAAAATGTCCATGGTAATGGCTGGCTGGAGCTCTGGGGAGCTCACTGGAACAAGAACAGCCACTGGAGATTCATCAGGAAAAGGAGGTAGGCCCTCCAAGGGTAGGAAACTGATCATTGGCATGGACAGTATAGGGTGAGATCAGACTGTGTTCCTGTGTGGGGGTTGGCACCTTGGAGTCCATACCCTGCAGAGGAACACCTATCCCAGTCTTGACTTTGGGATGAGGAAATAAGACTTGCCTGAAGTGACTGTGCTATGCTGAACTGACCCACTTTAGGACTTCTTGCTCTTTTAGGGGAGGGGATGGAGGGATGGGAAAGGGTGTGGTTGAAAACTAACTGGTAGAGACTGGGATTAGGGAAGGGAGGGGAGCAGGGGGAATACATGAATAAAAAAAGACATTTTAATTAAAAAATAATAAAGTGATCATACAAAAAATAAATACATGTGCCTTAATAAGCTCTTTCAGAAATCATGTAGGTCTTATATATCAGGATTCATATATTCTAGAAAAACAGATAGCAGTGGCCATTAATAGAAACAGGTTAATTTAAGATGTAAGAGCTAGCTAGCAATGTGCCTAAGCCATAGGCCAAACAGCATAAAGTTAATATAAGTGTCTGAGTCATTTGGAGGGCCTAAGCAGCAGTGGGTGGCTAAGGGGTTTGGGGCAGCAGGTCTGTGAGTCTGGACCTCTGGCCACCCGGAACTGAAAGAAACCACAATGTAACAGAAAAAGAATGGTCTGCTTTTATATCACTTTCTCATTTTATACAACCAAGGATATCTAGTAATGTGAAACAAGGATTTAAGTTAAACTACCCAACTAGAGTGTTTTCTGCACTTACCATCTTTAGAACAAACCTGGCTCTCATTTTGTGCTATACACAGTTGGTTTATAGCAAGCAGAGCTTCCAAAGAGAAGACAAGTAAGTTTTAGATTATCTGTAGAAAATAAAAGAAGTCCATTGTAGATTCTAGCTAAGAGTAAGTCTGAAAAGCACAAAAACTTCTTTTAAACTCATTAACATGAATGTCATACCCTAAAAGAGGGCATTGTAAATCAAAGAAAAATTAGACTTTAGTCTGCATTCACTTATGATGCTTTCCTATTGCTATTTAATCTTTTGATCAGTTATTGTACCTCAATGTTATTATCTGGGAGGCACATGATGGACAACTGAAGATCATGGCAACTGAAATGTTGAATACTTTTCTCTCTTGAATTCGAATGATCATGAACATATACAATTGGTATAATTCTCATTTTTGAAATCCATGAGTCTTTTACTAAGAATCCACAACTGTAACTGAAAATTATCTGTCATAAACTAAAACACAAGATAATATATTCTCTATAAAATCCTTACAATCATAAAAAGAAATACCCCCTGAGAATCAACTAACCTGGGATCATAGTATCTAACAGAGACTGAAATAAAAATCAGGGAACGTAGATGGGACTGAACTAGACACTTTAAATAGATGTGATAGTTGTAGAGCCTGGTCTTGGGGACTTCCAGAAATGGCAGTAGGGCCTATCTTTGACTCTTTTGCTTGCTTCTCAGACCCCACAAATCATATTGGATTGCCTTGTCACCCTTACTGAAAGATGATGTGCTTGGTCTTACTGAAGCTTCATACCTGCCCCTTTCTGAATAAAAATGGAGAAGGAGATTTGGGAGGAAATAATAGGAGACACTGGGGAAACAGGAGGGGGAAGTGTGCTCAGGATGTGAAATAAATTATTTAATTTTCAAAAATTAAAAAGAAAACTAATAACTTGATAAAAAGATTGTGTATGTCCCGGGGAAACAATAAGAAAATAAGTTGTAGACTCTTTTTATGGTCTGTCAAAGACACACCAGACAAAATGAGCTCAAGAAGGTTTATGATAGGCTATTTTAGAAAGCTTGTGATTGACTGCTCAGTGCCTGAGCTAGACAATGGGAAAAGAAGCAACATGATGCTACAAATAGAAGGGTTAAAAATATGTTTTATGAAATTGAAGAATTTGCATTATAAAACATATGTATTTATCTTTATAGAAAATGGATTTAAGCATATGGCCTAATATAATGAGAGATTATTAGCTTCATAACTCTTTCCTGTAACAGATAAACTACAAAAAATCCTAAAATTTTAAATATCTGGCTACGAACCTGGTTATTCATCTTCATTTTTTTTTTTTTCCTAGCAAACCTTTTGCTCTTGGTAGACATTTAAGAAGTGTTCTCTTGTGTTACTTCCTGATTGGCACATCAGGGATTTAACATTTGTTGGTACACATCAGTAACTTTGATATCTGAATTAAACCCTTGAATTTCTCATTTTTTCCTCAATAGTGGCATCATTTTCTGATCTATAGAAAAAAATTAATTTAAGCAAGGAAATTCAAGATATGATGAATAAGTTTATTTTCATAGAATTATCCCTTTTTAAACCAAGCCCTTACCATCTGCTTTCTTCTTTATGTATTTGGGATGTACATAATTAACTGAGCAATCATGTCATAAAAGGAAGGAGATGAGTCATTTCAGTGTATCTTGGTAGTTTTTGTACAGTACAGCTGTTATGAAATATTTCCTTCCAAACACTGTGACAGGTAAGAGTCAAAAGAAATCTGTCTCTCCTTTGATTGAGTCTTCCTAAAATGCACATAAAATAGAAGTAAATTTGAGAGTTCCATATTCACTGAAAGCACATAGCAAGTTGCAGACCAGAATAAGGTCACACATTACTTATTGTATTCATAGTCAAAACATTATAACAGACTATATTTTATCACCAATGCTATGTCTGCTGCAACTCAATAAACCCTGCCAAACTAATTCTTCAACTTGATGTACTGCTTCTTTCTAGTACTAACAACATGCTGTTTGTTCTGCATGAAACACTCTCAGAGGGTTGGAAATTATTTCTCTGTATGTCATATCTTTCCAAAAAAATCTATGCACTCCTTAAATTTAGCAGAGAACCATATTAGAACTTTACATTGAAATTGTTTCATAATTCAATTTCACATTAACATATAAACTCTGTGAAGCTTTGTGTGCTAATTTTTTTCCTATATAACATAGATATGTGGAGAGTGTAACTAACAATGGATGTCCAAAGAGCTCCATAATTAATTAAACTAATACATTGCACCATCACCATTGCCAATTCTAAACAAAAGTGGATGTGCCTACAATTATTTATTAAATGATTAAAATCTGAGGATGTGCTCATGAAAATATATTACCTTATAAAAGAACTGCTTGTGACAATGTAAATTAATACTTCTTTTCAAAACTCATTTTAAGATTTACAGTGAAAATATAAATTTGTATGAACTTTCATAGTAATATTTTCAATAGAAATAGATTCAAATGTGAGTCTATCAAAAACTAAATTATGAAATTATATGAGAGGAAAAAATTAAGATTATTTGAAACATAATTTTTTAAAATATTAGCATTGAGAAGGTCACAACTGACTGTTACTTCAACACCAGAACAATCTCACTTTCTTTTCTGTGTTCTATAGGCACATGCACACATGTAGCAGACACAGCATATACTAAAAATAAATCTAAATTAATATTAACAATAATAAAAAGTAAATGAGTAAATTAGAATTTGAAATCATTGGCTCATTGTAGTTTTTCGGGATTATAACTCTTAGGTAAAATCCAGATAATTATTTCTGTCTAAAATAGGGAGTAAACACAAATTGACCATTGTATAAGCACTGCTATATAATAACAACAACCACTGTGAAAATAAGGCCGATTTAAGGGATTACCATTACCATGTTCCAGTCATTCTTGTTACTTTGGATATTTTCCTGGAAATTAGGATGAGACTAGTTTTCAGTTCTGTTTTAAATTGCTGCATTATATTAATTTATTTTTAATTTGGTTTGCTTACTGTTGGTTGTGGGAGATTGTGTTGCTTCATTGTAAATAATTGTTTCACCCACTGGTTTAATAAAAAAGCACTGATTGGCCAAAGGCAGGCAGGAACTGTGGGTGGGACTACCAGACTAAGAAAACCTTTGAGGACAGGAAGCACAGAGCAGAATGCCAGAGAGAAGGTCAGAGAGAAGTCGTAAGAAACAGAGGACAACCATGCTGCTGTGAGAAAAGGTATTGAGCCCCATGGCTGAACAGGATGAGTCATGGGTTAGATGAAGGGTAGAGAGCTATCAAGTTATATGCCTGGGCCTGAGGCCAATCAGCCAAAAGCTATTGAAAGCATCTGTGTGTCTCTGTGGGACAGTGGGGACTGTGGGTCTGCAGGTCTACGGGTCTGTGGGTCTGTTGGTCCGTGGGTCTAGACCTTGAGGTTAGGCCCTAAAGTCCAGGCCAGAAACCTCGTACTACAGTTGGTTGTATTATTTCCTTTGGAAATTAAAATGATGTTTTTATTTTTACTAGTAAGTGCAATAAGTATTTTAAATGGAAATGAATAGATCTACTAACAATAATATCCTGGAGAGAAGTTTTGAAAGGTCTGAAACATCTGGCAAACCAAAACACAGTACAAACATAACCTATGGGTTATAGGATGCCCAAGAGATACATAACAACCTTAATCATTCTACAAATCATTGAGGTTTCCTTCAAAGGAGTATAAAGATGTACTATAAAACCCAAAATGCACGAAGAGTGGCAACTAAGAGGATGGTTTTTTATAGTAACCAATAGGCTTGCTTTTAACTCTGAAGAGAACACAGACTCAACACAATGAAGGAAGCAGAAAAGATTTTTTTCAAAGGTTTATGATTTTGCACAGGTAATAAAATTAATAGTTAGACTTGGCAACAATGAGCTATGACTGATATGTTTCTTCAGCATTCCTCAAAACACACACATCCATATAAACACAGCAAAATACAGTATAGTGTGAGGAAATTTTATCCTGAGTAATTTCTGTTTCTTATGTTCCAATGGACAAAATAAATTGATTCAGGAATGCATAGGAGAAACACTAAATATTTCACATTATCAATAAGTAAAAAACCAGAATGAATAATGTTCATTGAAATCATCATAAACCCAAACAATAGTGATAATTTTCTTTAAACAATCTTTTTAAATATGTTTACTTGAATAAAGACAGAATATGTAAGAATGAGAAATATTTTGAAAATGTGACTTGATGTAGAATGATAAGTACTTCTAAAATGATGTACACATAGCTATATAATTGAGCTTGAATAACATATAATTATGTAGTCACATGATATATAGATTAAAGTGTGAGGAGACTAGAGAACAAATGAGACCAATCTGGCTACGTGAAGTAGTGTGTGTGTGTTTCCTAGCACTGCAGACATACAGACAGAAAGATTGATGAGATTTCCAGCTCAGCCAAAACTGAGAACATCCCCACCCCTTCTCCCCTTCATGTAAAAATGAGAAAGAGAGAGAGAGAAAGCTTCAGAACATTTTTTAAAAGTTTATAAAATAGTAAATGTATGTTATGGTGTTTTATTTAGGAAACAGAGCAATGTTGGAAATGCGAGAGGAAGGGGGTGGGGATGCTAAACAAATAATGACCTGTCAATTCAGTGTCTATCTAATTAGAATGTCAGAAGCAAAGAATCTGGAGTAATTCAAATATTTTAGTTTTAAAGAACTGAAAAATATGCATTTTTATAATAACTCAAGAAAATGAGTATAGGATATTTTGCATGTAAACTTGTCATCATGAATCAAGTACACTCATAAAAGAAAGCAAGCTCAGCTGGTTCATGTGAAAATATCCCTAGTTAAAGGTGAATTTTTCTACAATAATTTGAAGAAAACTACCCTTAAATAAAAGTATTAAAATAAAAAAGCTTCCAAATTTGTTTGCATGATAAATACATTCTGAAAATTAGACTGATCCTGGATTAAAAATCAGAAAAGTAAATAATCTCTTACTGAAATCATAAAACTTATACTAAGTATGGTATAATCAGCCATTAATCAGAAACTAATAAAATAAAGGAATATTGAAAATCCTTCCCTGATTTATGTGCTAAAAGGTACTCTTATAAATATTGCCAAGTATATTTTAAATAATTTATTAGTTAATAACACTTTATCTTTAAGAAGTGAATGAATTCATATTTTGACAAAGTTCTAGATTTAAATATATCTGTTTGTAAAACTAAAAATTAACTAAGTCAACAAAGCAAATGTAGTTAAAAAATAAAATTCACTTGGATTTAAAAAGTAGAAAATCCTAAATAATGAAAAAGCTAGGGGGATATATCTCAAAGTACATTTTGCAATTATATAAAAATCTCCTTATAAACAGTATTATGAATATAGAAAGACATTGACTAAGTAGTAATTAAACAATAATGAAGCTAAAGTTAAAATCAGGGATTCTAAAAATCTTGAAATCATTAATCTAGATTAAGTGTGATAAAAAAGAAACAATACAAAATCATGTCATGATCAAAAATGTTACGGTGTGTAAGAAAGCTTGCTCATTGGGAACAGGCACATGCCACACCTGAAGACCAGAGTTAGATATCCAGGCTAAGAATAGTGGAGGAAAAGAAATGATTTCTGTGAGTTGTCCATAGCCCTCTACATGGAAACTTCAGCATACACATGACTCCTCTCCACCACAAAATAAATGACTAAAATATTAAAAATAGTAGTATTTAATGATAGTAGTATAGAAAAACTAATTTTCTGCTTTAAAAAATTGAGAATCTCATTTGAAATTCTAATAATCCAAGCTTTTAGTGCCACCACTACCCATAATGGAATGTTATCTCCTTTCAAACTTTTTGTTGATTTTTATTTTATTTGAATTATAAGGTTTTTATATGTTTTTCATAGTTTCCTGAAGCTGTTTAATCCTCTCTACAATCCTCAGATCTCCATCTCTCTCTACCCTTTCTTTAATTCATGTTTCTACCTTTTAATTTCTGTGTCTAATAGTCCCTCTTTCTACTTCCATGTTTTCCTAAGCACCCCTCCATTCAATCCACCTTAAGCAATCAACTATTTACAAAGTAAGTATACAAAAATCATAGATTTAATGAACCATGATGTTCCTGTTAATCACCTCTGGCTTCTGCAATTATTTCAGGTTAAATACTCAAAACTAGAAATTCAGAGCTATAATCCACATATGAGAAAATCAACCTAAGCTCTGAAATACAAATATCATAATGGTCTCGCTCACAAGATACTTCAAAAGATGTTTTGCATTTGCAAAATAGTTACAGTAATGGTTGTTCATAAATATTTGGGTTGCATACAAATATTGCACAGTTTTTTAAGCTGTTACTTGTAGTCTATTTCTACTTTCCTGATAAGTGAGAATAAGAGCTCAAGGTGACCAGGGGTGCCTGGGATATGTGTGTTCAATATTCAACATACATTTGTGCGACTGTATCTTATTTAACACAATATCGGCAAGAATATGTTCAACAAAAATTTTAAAGACGAAAGAAAAAGATAAATGAGAAGGAATCAAATTCTCAGGCACATAGAGTAAGATGACAGAAACAGGGCACAGGAAAGATATTCAAGAAACTTGGTTGATTTCAGGTAATGGACAGAACAGAGCATTTCCTTTATTCTGTGCCAAGGCTTCTGGAATGACTTCCAGTACCAGACTCTTTCAGATAGCCACTTTGGATCTAGTCTAACTCACACGTATCACAAGAGAAACAGTTATACATAGAAAGCTTCTTTCAGAGGCACTTCTTAGAGTACAGCCAACTCCTCAGAGCCACAAGCACTTGAAATATTATATGTGATTAAATCAACACAGTACATTTAATCCTAGGCAAGTTTCTATTTCAGGTCCCAGTTCATCCATCCTTAAAAGTATAATGTTGGAGTAAAGGTTTAAACACATATTTTGGGAGCCTGCATTTCTGTTATTTCTGATTCTTAAAGGAGGTTACACTTAATTGTGCATTTTTATCTACTCACAATTGTGAACGCTTGGTCCTGGATAAGCAGAGCCAAACAGCAGGGAGATGTAACTGAAAGACCCCAATGAAACTGCTTCAAAGACTGTGAGCATCCCTTGTCTCTTCTCAGGCAAAATGCTGGCAAAAAGAAGGAGGAAGAAGCCCAAATGAGTGTGACTAAGAGGAAATATGAGAAGTAAACTGGGAGTTAGATAGCAAAGGCGTAGGAGGAGATGCTTAGAAATATATATTTTACTCCAGGAGTAACCTCCAAGACCAGTAAAGGTTCACAAGTATTACGTGTTCTACTTTATTTTTTTGCTGTGAGTTAGTAGATAAAATCACTTTCTTTATCCTCTTTCCCCTGCTTGTTCTTCCATTTTTTTTAAAGGAACTACAATTCCAAATAATATTCTTCCATTGATACGATAGAAACTTTTGTTTCAGGTGTACTGATGAATTTGGGGCTTTACAGATGTTGTGCAAGTGCTCTACCACTGAGCCCCATTCATAGAACCCTTCTTATTGATATGTAAGGAAAAATTACTCATTTTAAAATTTAAAATATTGAGAGGCAACCTCAGCTCAAGGTATAAAGTAATAAATAGAAAATATTTCAGTTCTAGGGTATATTACCTGAATATCATATAAGATACTGTTTTATGGCAGACCAAAACAATAACAACAAACACCACCCCAAAATAAACATCAAAAAATAAACAAAAATTCTAGAGCTTGATAATTTCAAATATAATTAATTTAAAGACATCATCAACAATTTAAGAAGTTTCATTTCACAGTAGAATTATAATTTTAGTAAAATCAAGTCCTAGTTATAGTATAGTTCAAATGTTTATTTCCAGTTCTGTGTTTTGAGCTGGCTATATTTTTCAGAGAGTCAACCTGACCCAAAAAATATAAGACATTAAAAAGGAAACTGATTTTTTTTTTAAATTTCATGCTGTTTGGCCCATGGATCAGACATATATTGCTAGCTAGCTCTTTCATCTTAATTCAACTCATTTTCATTAATCTTTCCTACCATATGGCCCATGGCCCACCTGTGTTACCTTACATATTGCTTCTTTGGGTGGTTGGATCATGTATTTCTATGACTCCACTCTTCATCTCCTACCTATGCTCTGATTCTTCCACCTACATATACAGTACCCACCATAGGCCAAACTGTCCCTTTATTTAAAGAATGATATTCACAGCATACAGAAAGTCATTCCCACATCACTTCCCCTTTTCTGTCTAGTCAAAAAGGAAGGTTTCAATTTTAACATAGCAAAATTAAATATTAAAAAAAACAGCTATCAAGCAAAAAATATAGTTATAATATCTAGTCTATTTGTATTTAACAAAATTAAAGAAAATAGTCTATCTTCTACTTTATCCTTGTGAGTCTAAAGTTTCATATCTAATATACCTTTTAAAATAACTAAGAAAAATTAATAACTATAGCTATCTAATCTTCAACTACATCAAAGACCACAGAGGATATAATATTACCCAAGTAAACAGGAAGTGCAAGCAACTAAGGAAACCCTTATTCAGAAAATGTCTTCATCACATTGGCTTTTAGGCATGCCTGTAAAGCATTTTTTTTTTTTCTTGATTGAAGTGTCTAGTGTGCTGTACACAGTGCTGTTCCTAGATGGGCGGGACTAAGCTGTACAAGAAAAAAAAGATTGAGGAAGCAATCTGGAGCAAGATATTAGCAGTATCCCTTCATGGTCACTGCATCAGTTCCTGCCTCTGTGTTTTATCCTTGTGTTTCTGCCCCAGCTCCCATTAATAAAGGGCTGTGTGATATGTAAGATGAAATAAACTTCATACCCCAAAGTTGCATTTGGTTGTGTTGTTTTATCACAACACTAAAAGACAAACTTGGCAGGTGACAAATGCCCTTTATCCCGAACCACCTAACCCCAGAAAAGAAAAGCATGGGTCAAACTAAAAATAAGTAAGAATATAGTCAATGGACAATTGAATAGTGTGTGGGAAAAGAAAGTGAGAACTGAGCAAATAAAAATTGTACTGTAGTTTCCAATGAACATCACACTCTCACCAGATAAAATAAATCAAAATAAATCAAAAAGAAGACATGGGTCATTTAAAGTTTGAGGTTACAGAAGCAGCAACAAGTAAAACAATAACACACTAGATTCTACACAGTAAGGAAAGAGACCAGTACCAAAAGGCAAAGGGCAGTTTGGGCAATACTTGCAAACTGCATATTTAGTAAGATGCAATGAACATTATTTATTTGAAGAAAACTCACAAGTCTATAATGGAAAAATAAAAAAAAAAAAAAAACACTTGACTGAAAGTGAGAAAGAATTAGAATACTTTATTTTTCCAAGAAATAAAAGTTGCCAGTGGGTGCATGAAAAAGTGCTCAGTCTCAGTAGCTGTTAGCAAATGCAAGTGGAAGATATTGTGTCATATCCATGTGTATGATTATTAACAAAACACCAAACATAACTATTGACCAGAGAAAGGAGAAAAATGCTTGGATATAATTGCTCTTTATATGGATTAGTACAGTGATTATCAAAACAAAATGGATGTTTCTAAATAAATTAAAAATTAAATTACCATAGAACCTAATAATATTGCTTCTTGGTAAAAGAATTAAATTTTCTCAGCATGTAATCATGTTTGCTCTCCCCTGTCTATTGCAGAAATAGTCATAATAACAAAATCACAAAAAGCTAAATATCTTCTAAGATGTGAGTGACAAAAGAAACTATGATTAAGCAAATGTGTGTTCTATCATTTTATAAACATGTGTATATATGTATATACACATTATATATATATATATATATATATATATATATATATATTTCTGAATGTTATTGAATCTTGTTAAGAAATATGTTTTACTTTTCACCAGACATAAAATATAATAATGTATGTGAAATAAGGCATATAAATAATGAAAAATACTATCTATTCTCAATTATGTTTCCATTTTTTTGAAGCGAAAGAAAACAGTATAATAATAAAAGTTGTGAAGTACATGAGTTCACAGTGACTAACAGACTGCACCCTTAAAGCTACGTGCACATTGAAGAAAGAGAAAATTGGGCCATATTTTGCATATATAGTAGTTATGTGTAGTGTGTTCATCATAAATTAAGTGCTCAATAATCACAGAAGTAATGGGTCATGGAATTTTAAAGTGATTATTATTTAAGGGCAGAGTAAAGTTAAAAATTTGACATTTTAAAGATTAAAGAAGTTTCTGTTGTCAGAAAAGAATATACAGGAGTGCAGTTTCTGATTTTGATCATTAATTAGCATGTATTCAGTACAGTAATATTTTTACTTCGCCAGTCTATTTTGAAGAGAGATGTGGTGGTGCATCCTACCACTACAAGCCTTTAATATTCTGAAAAGTTCCTGTTGTAGCTGTGGGAAAATTCTTGCTGAGTTTTCTGTGGCACATATTGCATGGATTTCCTTTTCAGCTTACCTAGTCAGCTTTCAGTACAGCAGGTGCATTTGCATAAGAATGAGCTTTGGTAGATTTCCTGACAAAAGGTAGGTTTTTTTTGTTGTTGTTGTTGTTTTGTTTTTTTTTTTTTTTAATGGATGTTCCTGAGTTGTAGGTTTTTTACAGAGATATTTGAATGTGTAAATTGCAGGTGTGAATTTTGATGAAATTTTAAGATATTCATACACACAGATATTTGCAAATACAAAGATGAATACACAGATACATATTTCCTCACATTTCATTAAAGAAAACATATTATCACTTTTATAATCTTACATATCAAAAACTAAGCACAGTATCGGGGAAAACAGGATTTCTTTTTAAAATTTAGTTAATGAATACATCAAAGAAATATTAAAATAATAAAATATGCTTTGGGGAAATAAATACTTTTTCTGACAATGCTTTTACTCAGTAAGTTAGATTTCTGAGGAAAGATGCCTTTTTTAAAGGGGAAAGTATGTAGTGATAAAATAAACATCTCACCTTAAAAATATTTGTAATATAAGGAGAGAGACTACCAATCAGAGCCCCTAACTCTGAAAATACCATAACCCAAATCTCTACCAAAATAAAACCCCACCCTGCCCAAACTGCACTCTTTGATTTAACTGTTACATTGGAAGGCAGAGAGTCCAAGCTTAAACTCGAATAAAGGCTCTTTGCTTTTATATACAAGAAAGAAAGAAAGAAAGTGTAGTAAGAGGTTTCTGGCCCGGACGTTCCGGCCTAACCTCACGGTCTAGGCCCACAGACCCGCAGACCCACAGTCCCGCAGTCCCACAGAGACACACAGACGCTTTCATTAGTTTTTGGCTGGTCGGCCTCAGGCTCAGGCATATCACTTGCTAGCTCTCTACCCTTCATCTAACCCATGACTCTTCCTGTTCAGCCATGCGGCTCGGTACCTTTCTTTAGAGCAGCATGGTTGTCCTCGGCTTCCTCTGGCTTCTCTCTGGTGCTCTGTCTGGCATTCTATTCTCAGAGATTTTTTTAGTCTGGTAGCCCCACCTACACTTCCTGCCTGCCTTTGGCCAATCAGCTCTTTTTATTAAACCAGTGGGTGGGACAATTATTTACCAGGAAACAATACAATACCCCTACAAGAAAGAAAGAAAGAAAGAAAGAAAGAAAGAAAGAAAGAAGGAAGGAAGGAAGGAAGGAAGGAAGGAAGGAAGGAAGGAAGGAAGGAAGGAAGGAAGGAAGGAAGGAAGGAAGGAAAAGAAAGAAAAGGGAGGGAAGGAGGGAGGGAGGGAAAAAGGAAGCAGACTCTATTTTGTCTTTAATATATTTCTTAAATATATCCAACCAAACACAGACATTAGGGGGATCAACAAACAATAGCCATAACTTCTAAAATATATATCCAAACAATGAATAACTTATATTTGAAGTATTATTGATTTATTACAATTTACACTTGGCACCATGGTGTCTTGACCTGCACTTTTCATACATGTGAAAGTCATTTTTTCCCAGACATTCAGAATACTGTAAAAGAGAGTTTTAGAGGGATTTTTGGCTACTAAGAATAGCTTCAAACAGGATGGTACTCCCACATCTAGTGGTTGATCAAAGGGAAATAAATTTTTTCAGACTCTATTCTCCACCTTGGAAAAAAACCTAAATTATCATTTTATTTATGTCTCTAAGACATTATCTTGATATAAATATCATCATGGGCTGTGTAAAAATACATAACTTAGCATGGGTCAGAAAGTAAGCCAGTAAGTACCCTTTCTACATGGTTTCAGCCTAAGGTTCTGGCCTGGAGTTTCTCAGCTTCCTTTGGTGATAGACTTAATCTTGAACTATAATCTTAAAACCCTTCCTTCCCTGTGTCACTTTGGGTCATGGTGTTTTACCCAAAATAGAAGAGGATACATCAATAAAAATTGGTACCAGTAAAGGATATTGCTGTGATGAACAGGGCTGTTGTTGGGGGTGGGGTGTTGCCAGATAGAATAATGTCTACTTGTCACAAGCTAGCCAGCAAAATGGAGGGAATCTCAACTAAGAAAATGCCTCCATACAGACTCTCTGTGGGCAAATCTGTAGGACATTTTCTTAATTAGTTATTGATGGGGGAGGGCCTATCTCACTGTAGCTGATGTTTTCCTAAGGCTGAAAGTCCTGGATTCTTTACAAGAGCAGTCTTAGCAACAATAATGAATAAGTCAGTAAGCAGCAGCCCTCCTCCATGGCCTCTGCATGAGTCCTACATCTTCCAAGTTCTCACGATAACTTATTAAGCTCTGATCACTCAATGAGTTTTTAAGACCAATGTTCCAAAATCTTCCACAAAAATCCCTGTCTTTACTAGGGTTTCTACTGCTCCAACAAAACACCATAACCAAAAATCAAGTTGTGGAGAAAAGGGTTTGTTTGTTTTATATTTCCATATCATTGTTCATCATTGAAGGGAATCAGGATAGAAACTCAAATAGGGCCATTATGTAAACTGCTTGTAAGAAGAACCATAGGCTCTATTAAAAAGCCAAATACTAAGAAATAGAGTTCTGCTATACCAAGGAAAGTGCATTTCTATTTATTTCTAAGAATGTGACTTGAAGTAAAATATAGGGCTATCTAAGTTACACACTGAGAGATTTTTAAATCCTTGAAGTCAGATAACGACATTTAGATAGATGTACTCCATCCATTTATATTGAGGGTATGAAAACCCACAATATTTACAAAAAAAAACGCAAGTAGCTGTCTTCTGTAGTACTGCATTTACCTCATTTTCTGATTATCATTAAGACTGAGTCACAATATAATCAAAATGAGGGTGCAATGGGACTTTTGGTAGAGAAGTGTAACATTGAGGTTTTTTTGGACCCGGGTGGCCAGAGGTCCAGACCCACAGACCTGCAGCCCCAGACCTCTTAGCCGCCCACAGTTAATCAGGGCCCCAGAAATGATTCAGACATTTATATTAACTTCATGCTGTTTGGCCTATGGCTTAGGCACATTGCTAGCTTGCTCCTTTATCATTAGTCAACCCATTCTCATTAATCTCTCTGCCACGTGGCCTGTGGCTCACCTGTGTTCCTTACATGTTTCTTCAATGGCAGCTGGCTCGATCTGTCTCTGACTCCACCCTGCTTCTCCTAGCTATGTTGTGATTTCCCTTCCTACTTTTTCTATGGTGCCTGTCATGGGCAAAAACAGCTCCTTTATTTAAAGATTGCTATTCACAGCATACAGAAAGGCATACCCACATCAGAGAACAATTATAATTTCTAGGAACTACAAGTCTTATCAAGTGCCACAACAATTATATACTTTAGGTATGAATGAAATAGATGCAAATATACCTCTATGAATGAAATAGAGGTAAATTATAACCTTGAATTAGAGTTTATCAATAATATTTTCATTTCCTAAGACACAGAAGTTAGCATCTGATAAAATATCAGCTAGAGAAGTGAGGATGCTATGGTAATAACTGACACAAAAAAAAGTGATCATGGTTAAGAAAGATGGGGTAGATGTGACAAAAATAGAAACTGAGAAAATGAAGGAAAACTTCCAAAGTCTCAAAAGGATGACATTTTGTGGATATAAAATGGAGGGTCAGAAAACATACTGATTCACTATAGTTTTCAGAGCTATAAACCATGTGTTATGAGACAAGAATTGGGAGAAAGACATCTTATTCAGTAGGACATTGTGCACCAAACTTTTCATATAAAGCATACAAAGTTAGGAGATATTCTTACCAAATTAGGCCCACACTTAGGAATATTGAATTTAGGATTCAAAACATTGAGTGAAGAGTAGAAACAATTATTGTTAGAAGCAATTTGAGCACAAGTATTGTTCATAAGTATCCAGGTAGAGTGACCTTGGCATTCAAGAAGGGCAAGAATGCTTGATTTTTCAAAGGATTATAGGAATAGTTAATGGACTGTAAATTTCCTAGAGGCAAAGCAGATGGGCAACCAGTAACACACTGTCAATCTGTGTTATCTCCAAAGCCAAGATGACTGGCCAGAGGCTGAGGGCAATTGCCTTTATTTAGTGCCATGACTTGGCGAAGTTTTGGTTATCAGAATTTTCTAACCTGTAACTAATTAAATGAAATTGAGATGCAGAACTCAAGAAAAAAAAAAAAAAAGAAATCAAAACAGAATGGAAAATGCGCACACAAAAAACTCAGTAAGGGTAAGTAAGCATGTAGGATAAAAATGAGATGAAGATGCCCAGCCTTGGAGCTTACATAGGTCATCCTACTAAGAACGGTGCTGAAGGACAAGATACTTGACAATTCCAATGTAACTTTCTCCTCTTTTCTCTGTCCGCATGGGGGAGGCCTGAATATTTATCAAAAATAAGGGAAAGTATACATTTATCCACTTATCAAATAACACTCACATTAATGTGATTCTACAGAAAAAAGCAATAAAAATTCACACTCCCATAGAGTTAACATTTTAACAGCTATCCAGAAAATGAAAAATATAAAGTATATTGGAGTTGTGTTAGAGAGCAATATATGTGGTAAAGTAGAATGGGAAAGTATTGAAAGGGTTCCAGAGATGCATATTGGAAGGCTGACATTTTAAATAGAAATTCCTTCCAGGGAATGAGATTTGCCAGGTACTTAACTGATTTGAATATTTGAGCAATATGAATGGGTAATAAAATCAGTTGATTTCCAAGCAGTGGGAACATCATTCAAAACAACTTAGAAAGGGCCTATATAAGCCCAAAGACCAGAGTCCAGATAAAAATATCCATCTAAGCTCAGCACTTACAGAGATGAGAGGGAATAGATAGATTTCCAGGACCTGAGGGTCCATCCTAATGGCACAAAAAGAAACTCCAGGTTCAGAGTGAGCCCCTGTTTTGGAAAATGAAGGTATAAAGCTAAAGCAAAAAACATTTGAAGCTAACCTATGGTCTTCATAAGGTTTGCGTGGGCTTACATGCACTTCAAGACAGACAGACACACACAAGAAAAGGAATTCTTGTGGTGTGCTCCAGAAATAATAGAGTCAATGTTTTAGTGATGGATGCGTGAGGAGGAGCTGAAGATGGAAGTAAAACAAGAATTAGAAATACTGCAGGACACTGTCCCCAGATTATAAAAACTTAAAACAGGACTTTGAATAGAATAATGAATACAGTATAATTTTCTTTTGTATTCAGAAAACCTTGGCTCATAGCAGGTTTTTGATTGTCTTATTTCAAGTTTTATGTGTTTACACTTTAGAAGCTATAGGAACTTTGAAATATTAACATCAGAATAAAACTACATAGTGTAAGGGTTTTCTCAGCACATGGCACCTTGGTAGCTCAGACACAGGAATACCTAGAGTAGCATCAAACAACTAAACTCATACAAAAATTTATTGCTGAGAAGAAAAGAACAAAAGCTGCTTCTAAACAAGAAGAGGAATAAAAGTGGGGTGGGCAGAGAGTAAGGTTTTTATAGTGTCTTTGGAGCACATGCAGTAAGCTAATGGGAATGAACAGCATGGCCTGAAATATTGTCTGGCCATTAATGCTGAGTCACAGTGGCTAGAATTTCTAAATCTTAGAACTTGATGTCAAGTTAGAGGCAGAGTGTTTTCTACTGACCCTACACTTAGGATGTAAATAATTGTTTATAATTGCCTTCCTGGTAATAGGGCTTTTGATATTGATAACACAGTTAAATTCCATTCTTTGAGCTGAAAAGTAGGACAAAAGTAAAAAGCACAAGTTGATGTCCCATTTTGGAGATGTTGAATGACTGTTTGGAGAGAGAGCTGGGTGTATGCTCAGAAGTGCAGTAGAAAGGTCCAGATCAGAGAAGCAAAAAACAAGTTCATAATCATTTGGGGAATGAAAGACTAAATGAGTTCCTTGAATTAGCCAAATACAAATGATAAAGTCCCTGAGATCCTGCAGTCAACAACATTTATAAATAAAACAAACAAGAAAAGGAATTGGCTAAGACATTAGTAGAGGTATCTAGTGAGTTATTTTGGAAAATAGTGCATATATTGCAAAATATCTGATAAATCAAAGACTAAGGATTTGATCAAATCATTTCACTGTTAATTGTTTATTATGCTTGATTTGGAAAATATTTTGATCATTATGCTTGATTTATAAGAAATATTATGAGTATGCCCACCTTGGTAGTTGGAAAGTAGAGTAGTACTACATGGCTCAGTAATTATGAATGATTGCTGAGTAATCATGAGGAACAGAGTTTAAACTTCAGCATACATATGAAAAGCTTGGCATATCAGGAATGACTTTAACCTTAGGAGTCAATGATCTCTACTGACTTTTGACACAGGTGTACAGCACAGAGGTGGAGAGAGGAGAAAGATTAATTAAATTGTTTAAATATTTAGAAAGTAGAGGATTATAGACAGACTGCTAATACTATAGAAAGCAGTCTTAGGATAAAGCTGGAGTTACTATAGCCCCAATAGGAAATTCCTTCCTGCTATAGGTGAGTGCTGATATTTGTATTTCTTAAAAATTACTTAATGTAAGTTGTGGCCAATTCAACAGAAAACATGTAATTTAAGCAGAGAATAAAATTCTGTTTAGAAAAGTGTATAGGTGGTGTTTTAAAAACAATATTCTTTAGGACATATATAACAAAAGGTTGAAAGTCATCCAAGACATCTTTGAAAGTTATAATACTGATTCTTGACATGAATTAGAACAAAACAAGAAATACATGACAGATATAAGATGAGAAACGCATAGCTATTATATAAACAGAATATCTCCAAGTTATCCAGGAGCATATTAATAATTAATGGACCACAAACATACATTTCTTCAATAATTCAAAAATATTAATGAAAATTCTAAGAGTATGATTCTGTTGATTAGGATATTTGTTCTCCAGATGCTGAACTTTAATGAGATCTTAGAAGGGAACATTAAGTTACATAAAATCTTTAGCTGGACTCTCTCCTGAATGAGGATATAGAGCAGAAGAGTCAAGAAGGGTTAGATAATTTTAGTTGTAAGAACCCAGAAGTCTGGAGTTGTCTTTAACTCATGCAGCAAAGAATAAAAATGGAGGTGATAACAAACTCCATAGGCCCAGGTACAACCCACAACAGTCAAAATAACATGTAAATGACCCAGCATCCCAGTTGAGCAGCTCCAGTTTCCAACTCTAAGCCTTAGGACACATCCCATGTCCCTCCCTCTCCGATCTCAACACCAGCATCACTGCTTGACCCTCTACTCAACTTTGGTGGAATTTCTCTGCTTTGGTGCAGTTCTCATCAGTAATGTGCTGCTTAGTGACCCACCCACTCCAGATTGTCACCACCCTCTGCAGTCTGTAAGCCCAAGACCAACTTCACAACCCAAACCATCCCACTTTATCATACCTCTAGCAATCAGCCCCCTTCCAACAACTCCAGAAGACTTCATATGACCAGATATAGTCTAGGCCAATCAAAGGATCTGAAAACCCTTTCCTGGGTTCCATATTCTGGTCTACAACTTCTGAAGAAGACTTTGCCTTTATAGGAAGCCTGACTAGATTTAAGTACCCAAGGCTCCAAAACCTCAATAGAGACACCCCACTGAGCTCTAGAAATTCTCCAGTCACCAGAACCCTTTGACAGTTAAGCCAGAAGACTAGAAAAAAAACAGAAAATAAAGGAACAAAACACCCATTTAACAAAGACAAATGCATGAGTCAGTACATATACGTATGTTCATCCCAAATCTAGATGCTTAACTGCTAGCGTTAGAGCACAATCAATAACAGAAAGAGCAAAAAGGCACTGCCAGATTGCAGTGATCTTACCACAGCAAGGCATAAACATTCAAATTCAGATGAAGCAAAAGAAAAATTGCATTGTAAATAACTTTATGAAGATAATAGAGGACATTAAAGAGGAGAAACAAACTCTCAAAGATATTAAGAAAAAAACAAACAAAAAAGTGGGAAAAAATTAACAAATACCATAAAGAATTGCAATAAATCCCAAAAAACACCAAGTGAAGGAAATGATGGTTATAAAAATGAAAATAGAAACAATAAAGAAAATTCAAATTGAGGAACATCTGGAAATGGAGAAAGTAG
Organism: Phyllotis vaccarum; assembly: GCA_033318265.1. Lineage (NCBI taxonomy): Eukaryota > Metazoa > Chordata > Mammalia > Rodentia > Cricetidae > Phyllotis > Phyllotis vaccarum. The sequence goes on along the minus strand of JARWLC010000005.1, from coordinate 91,573,785 downwards.
ATAAGTGAACAAGAAGTATGCAAGTATCACCAAACAGGCCAACAGATACCAGAGATAGAGGAAAGAATGTCAGACATTGAAGATATAATAGAAAAAATAGATTCGTCATCAAACTTTTCACATAAAACACACAGCAAATTTGAACCACTATTAAAAAAAGATCAAAGCTAAGATTAATAGAAATTTAAGAAAAGAGAAGAATTTGTAGTTAAAAGTTTCTTGGTTTTGCCACCCCTGATGTCCAGACATTCAGTTGCTTACAAAATAATTAACTCAGAGGCATAATATTATAGTAAATGCTGGGCCAGCATTTACTGACTAGCTCTTAGGTTACTCATGATTCTTTTATGTTTAGCCACATGGCTTGGCACCTTTTTGCTTAGGGCAGCATTCTCATCTTCCTCTATGTCTTTTTGGCGTATCTGTTCTCTGCCTTTTATTATCTAGAATTCTCCTAGTCTGGTTGCTCTGCCTCTACTTCCTAACTTTACTGGCCAATAAGCATTTTATTAAATCAATACAAGAAACAAATTTTTAGAGTATACCAGAGCATCATCTTATAAGAATCCCAGCTCAAAATACTAAAAAAAAATATAAATCCAATAATATAATAAAATATTATTTTCCAGCCTAAATGGCATGCCTGTAAAGGTTTAACAGCCTATAAAACAATATACTACACCAGAAAAAGTTCCTTTAGCAAATAATAATGTAAAAACTAAACATAAAGAATAAAGAAAGAATACTAATATCTACAAAGAAAAATAAAATCAAATTGAGGTATAAAGACAGACCTATTAGAGTTATACCCAACTTCCCAATGAAGAAACTTAAAGCCAGAAGAGCCCAGACAAATTTCTTAAAGGCAATAAGAGATCATCAATGCCAGCTCAGTCTACTATACCCAACAAAACTTTCAATCACCACAGATGAAAAAACAAACAAGCAAAAAGCAAACAAACAAAAAAAACAAAAAAGAAACAAGATATTTCATGACAAAGTCAAATTTAAACAATACCTATACAAAAATCCAGCCATATAGAAGGTAGAAGGAAAACTCCAACCCAAGAAAGTTAGATAAGCCCATAAAAACTCAGGCAACACATAATCTCTGTTAATTAATGGATAATAATAAGAAAAAAAAAAAGGAAAACACACACACACCACATATATACAAAATACCACCACCATCATCACCAACAAACAAAAAATACAAGAGTTAACAATTACTGGCCATTAATATTTCTCAATATTCTTCAATTTTCCCATAAAAAGACACATGCTGACAAATATAAAAACAGGATCCATCCTTTTTTGCTGCATACAAGAAACGTACCTCATACCAAAGATGGACATTACCCCAGAGTAAAGGGTCAAATATAAAAATCAAACATACCTAAAAAGTAATCTGATATAGCTATTCTAATATCTAATAAAATAAACTTCAAACCAAAATTAATCAAAAGTTTTGGGAAAGGACACTTAATACTCATCAATCAATCAATCAATCAATCAATCAATAAAGGAAAAATCTGCCAGAATGACATTTCAATTCTAAAGACCTATGTCCCAAATACAGGAGCAGCCACATTTGTAAAAGGAAATATTATTAAAGCTTAAATTACATACCAAACCCAAGACATTAATAGTGGGATAATTAAACACCCCATTCTCACACATGGACAGGTTATCCAGACAGAAACCAAACAGAGAAATAACAAAACTAATAGTTGTTATGCCTCAAATGGACCTAACAGACATCTACAGGGCATTTCAACAAACACAAAAGAATGAACCTTCTTTTCAGAACTTCACAGAATCTTTTTCAAAATGGAGCATATATTTGGTTACAAAGCAACTTTCAAAGGGTACAAAAAAATCCTGTATCTTATCAGCCCACCAGAGACTAAAGTTGGAGGTCAACAACAATGCAAACTACAGAAAACCTACAACTCATAAGAACTGAACATTGTGGGGAAATTCAGGTGTCAGTTGACCCTGAAGGGGGAGTGGCCAACCCCATTGATAAGGGGCTGCTGGGACCCTGGGAGGCCTGTTTTCCTGGTTCCTGGTTACTGGAGAGACTGGTTTGGGATCCATCGTCCATTGCTCAGAGATACTCCATTCCCTGTTCAGGTGCCACTATAAGCTGTTATGTGTATCATGAGAGTTGGTTTATATTTTAATAAATATTAATCCTGGAATGGTTCATTGTAAGAAAAACTCTGCCTACATAACATCTCTCAACTGAATTAATAATGGATAAAGGAAGAAAAAAAGAAAAATATTAAAGACTTCCTAGAATTCAATGAAGAGGAATCCACAACAAACCCATATTTATAGGACACCTTATAGAAAGCAGTGTTAAGAAGAAAGTTAATAGTACTAAATGTCAGCATAAAAAATTAGAGAAATCTCATGTTTCTCTATGAAATATGAAACACGTGAAAGAGTTAGAACAGAAATATTATGTCATACTTCAAAAACCTTACTCTGAAAAACTGAAGATCCAAAAGAAACGGACAAATTTCTTGATGTATACCACATACTACAATGTAATCAAGACTAAATAAACAATTTAAATAGACCTATAATTCCTAAGGACATAGAAGCAGTCATTAAAGTCATCCCCCTAAAACAGAAACAAACCCTAGGGCCAAGGTGGTTTTAGTGCAGAATTCCATGAGACTTTCAAAGAACTACTACAAGTCCTCTTCACATTATTTCACAAAACAAAGAAAAACATTGCCAAATTGGTTTTATGAGGCCATAATCACCCTAATAATCAAACCACACAAAGACTCTCAACAAAGAGATTAGAGATCATTTTTTAAATGAAAATTGATGCAAAATTGCTCAATAAAATATTGGGAAATTAAATCCAACAATACATTTAAAAGATTACCAGAAAGATTGAGTAGGTTACTCAATAGATTACTCAGTAGGATGGCTCAACATTAAATTGTCTGTCAATGTGATAAACTAAACAAACTGAAACAAAGAATATGATTATCTTATTAGATGATGAATTTTTTTTTGATAAATCCAATGTCCTATCATGATGAAAGTACTAAAGAATTCAGGGATGCATGGGCCATACCAAAGATAATAAAACATATTAAACAGCCAATATAAATTAAGTGAAGATAAACTCAAAGCAATTTCACTCAAATCAGGAGCAAGACATAGCTGTCCACTCCCTCCATGTATATTTAATATAGTACTCAAAGTTCTACCTAGAGCAGTAATACAACTAAAATAGATCAAGGACATACAAAACAGAAAACAAGCAAAAGAATAGCTATTTTTGGATGTCATGATAATAAACAAAAGCAATTCCAAAAATTCTACCAGAGAACTCCTACAGTTTATGAACAAACATAGTATGCACTCATGCATAAGTAGATATTAGCTCTAAAGTAGAGAATAACCATGCTTCAATCCATAGATTCAGAGAGGGTAAGTAACAAGGATGGCTCCCAAGGGGATGCAAGTAGCTCCCAGGAAAAAGGAAATAGAATATATTTAATGGGTGGAGTTAGGGAAGTTAGAGATGGGAAAAAGATGGATCAAGTTGTATGGAGGGGGAAAGTACTGAAAGATATAAATGGAAGCTGGTATTTTGGAGTCAGGTAGAAACATAGATGTGAGGGTAACTCCTGGGAATGTACACTAATGACTCCAGTTACGACTCCTAGGAATGGTAAAAGGGAAGCCTGAACAAGTTATCACCTGTAACCAGGTGAGACTTCCAAGGGGAAGTGTTTGGGTTGCTAGCCCAGCAACAACTCTTTTGTAGTAGGGGTTTTGGGCCCAAACTTCCGGGCTTAGCCTCCAGATTTAGGACTGCAGGCCCACAGACCCACAGAGACACACAGATGCAGAGGATAGTTTTAGGCTAATCAGCATAAGGCCCAGGCATTTAGCTTGCTAACTCTTTACCCTTAATCTAACCCATAACTTTCATCCTGTTCAGCCATGTGGCTCGGTATCTTTCCTTAGAACAGCATAGTTGTCCTCTGCTTCTTCCAGCTTTTTTCTGGCATTCTGCTCTATGCTTCTTTTTCTCAGAGTTTTCTTAGTCTGGTAGCCCTGCCCTCACTTCCTGCCTGCCTTTGGCCAATCAACGCTTTTTATTAAACCAGTGGGTAGGACAATTATTTACAATGGAACAATATAATCTCCCACAGTGAGGTTTCTTATCCCAGGTGGACAGAGGTTCAGACTCAGAGACCTGCAGCCCCAGACCCTACAGTCGCCTGCTTAGGCCCCCAGAAATGGCTCAGATGCTTATATTAAGTTCATGCTGTTTGGTTTATGGCTCAGGCACCTTGCTAGCTAGCTCTTACATCTTAAATTAACCCATTCTCATTAATCTGTCTGCCACGTGGCCTGTGGCTCACCTGTGTTCCTTTCATGTTGCTCCTTTGGGCTTTGGGCTTGGTCTGTCTGACTCTGCCCTGCTTCTCCTACCTATGCTAGGATTTCTCCTCCTACTTTTTCTATGGTGCCTGTCATGGGCCAAAACAGCTCCTTTATTTAAAGATCAATATGCACAGCATACAGAAAGGCATTAGCACATCACCTCCCCATTTCTGTCTATTCAAAAAGGAAGGTTTCAATTTTAACATAGCAAAATTACATATAACAAAATGTCTACCAAGCAAGAATTACTTAGAATATCTAGTCTATTCATATTTAGCAAAATTAAAGAAAATAATCTATCACCTAGCTTATCCTTGTGAATCTAAAGTTTCATATCCAATATACCTTTCAAATAACTAAGAAAAACTATACCTATAATTATCTAATCTTCAACTACATCAAAGATCACAGAAGGATATATTTACTCAAGTAAACAGGAAGTGCAAGCAACTTCCAAAATCTAGAAATGACAGAGATGACACATATCTGCCTGGACAGTCACCCATTGTTCCTTTATAAAGTTGGGGCATCCATCTTCAGTCTACAGGCCCAGAGTCTCTCTTCATTTTGGTGAAGCAGGAAACCTGCTCTGCCCATTCATCAACCTCCTTTCCTTGAGTCTTGAAGAATGTCTGACAGTTTTCTCTGCAAAGCAGGAACCTAAATGACCATCAAGGCTTGTTCTGCCAAAGTTCAGAGGTCACCTTCCTATGGAACCTGCATGTCTTCTTTTAACAGCATACTGTCAAGCAGTCAATATAAGAACAGGTTCATGTCTAGTGGCTAACCGATGCCACAAAGAAACTAATCTCCATATGGAGTTTCTTTATGCCCATTTTTCTCTTGAAGTAAATTTGGTGCTGCCAGGAACATATCTGTCTCACTGTCGAGAAAAGTCTAAGTTCTTAAAACATTTTAAATGCCATATTCTGTAGGTCTTAGAAGTGTTTGAAGATTACCTATCTAAATGAATTATATCTTTGCATACCTAAAAATCTAACATGCATTTCTTAATTATAAATTAGCATTTTAAATCAGGTACATAAATATCATATCTTAAACTAGAAAAATACATACAGCATAAGAGAATTGACCTTACATTTATATCAATAAATCAAAATCCATACCAATGTAAAACATTTTGAGATTAACAGCTGATTTCCTGATCTAAGTAAATTCAATAATCTAATTTTTAAAAATCTTTGATATACCATATCCCCCTTTTCTTCTTAGAAAGAGATTAACTATGGCCATTAACCATTTATAATGAAAATAAATATTTATAAACCATATTTTGGGAATTTTGGTGTAGTTTTCCATTACTACCTCCTGCTGATTTCAGGGCATTGAAAAATCTCATGTGTTCTCGAGACTGGATCATTGTCTGCAGCCCTGAAACTGATATAGCCATCTCTTCCCATCAGAGGATTTTTCAGGGAGTCTTGGTTGATGAAACCATATTTGTCTGGAAGTAATCCACAGGTTCTCATCTTCTGTGGAAACAAAAGCAGAACTCTTCCAAAGAAATAAATCCTTATACACAAATTTCAAAATCAAAATAGCTTAAAAATATATATACTTGATTAACTTAGTAGTCTTTGCATTTGCAATCCATTGTCTTTCTGCAGTTATCTCATTAACAGTTTTCTCTGCAAAGCAGGAACCTAAATGACCATCAAGTCATTAAATTAAAAGAAAACCCAATAACAACAAAAATCCAGATTTTGTGTCTATTTTCCATCTTTACGTGGCTTATTATATTTTTATTACTCTATTTCAGTTTTTAAAGACTTTCTCTATCCTCTTTTCTCTCTGAAGTCTATGTACTTTCTATTCACATCGTAGCCTTTTACAGGTTTTTCTTTTCATCTGTATCTGTTTTATTGTGAATACTTAATCATCTCCCAACCAGAAGAGCTTTTAAAATACTCACACTCTCTTAAAGAGTCACATAGTTTTTGCAGGTAAAGCTGAATCAGTAAGTTCTCTTAAAGGGACCATGTCTCTGTTCATGGCCAGCAAACAGAGCAGACCCGAGAAAATGCTGCTACTAAGAAACCGTTTTTGTTTCCTTTTTGTTCAAAATAAACAGAAACCTTAAATCAATCACATGCTACTTAGTCTTCTATAAATTCAGTAACTGGCCTGATTGCAGCTTACACTGCCTGCCGCCAGTCTGCTGGAGCCATTTTGAATGTGACCAGGACACCACACATTCTTTGTACAATGACCCACTTCAGATACACAATTTGGAAGCTACTTTGGCTCAGTTTCTGTGAACTAGAACCCTTTTTAAACATTCACAGGCTATAAGAGGATATTAGACCCACATTGGACAACATCTGCTGAAATGAGGTTTCTGGGTCCTGGGCGGCCAGAGATCCAGACCCTCAGACCTTCAGCCCCAGACCCCCTAGCCGCCTGCTGCTGCTCAGGCCCCCAGAAATGATTCAGACGCTCATATTAAGTTCATGTTGTTTGGCCTATGGCTTAGCCATATTGCTAACTAGCTCTTACGTCTTAACTCAACCCATTTCCATTAAACTGTCTGCCACATTGCCTGTGGCTCACCTGTGTTCCTTACATGTTGCTCCTTTGGGCTTCAGGCTTGGTCTGTCTGAAACCACCCTGCTTCTCCTACCTATGCTCTGATTCCTCCTCCTACTTTTTCTATGGTGCCTGTCATGGGTCAAATAGCTCCTTTATTTAAAGATTGACATTTACAGCATACAGAAAGACATTCCCACATCAATCTTTGATTTACATTCTGTCCTGCTTGTGCGAAGTGCTTGTAGATAAGAGTAGCACTGAGATTGTATGGACATTCAATCTATAACTGGCCCAACTTTATTTTCATCCCCAGAAATTGAGTCCATTCTTGAAACTGACTAGAGTGTGAGAACCCAGAGTCCCATTGGCCCATAGACCTAGAATAGAAACAAATACAACTGGGAAAGATGTCAATACAGTGATGACTAATCATATTCTGCCATACACATAAATTGGTGACTACCCCAATTGACATTAGAGAGGCTTCATCAAATACCTGATAGGAACAGATGCAGAAACACAGCTAAGCACTAGATAAACCTCTAGGAATCCTGCTGAAGACAAGGAGAATTTTACATGTTAGAGAGGACAAAGACATTACAAGGGAACCCACAGAAACAATTTACCTGGGATCATATAAGCTCACAAAGTCTGAAAGCCTGTATGGGACCAACCGAAGCCCTCTACATATGTGTGACAGTTATGTAGCTTGGTTTATTTGTGGGACTGTTAGCCATGGGAGCAGTGGCTGTCTTTAATGCCTTGGCTGATGTATAGAAACCTATACATAATACTGGTTTGTCTTGTCCAACCTAAATACCATGAGGGGAACTGAGTCCTAACTCAATTTGATATGCCATGCTTTGTTGATAGGCTTAAGTTGCCTGTCACTTTCTGAACTGAAACAGAGGATGAATAGATTATGGGAGGAGGGGTCAAAGGAGAAGTGGCTGAGGAAAAAGTAGGTGAGGAGGGAAGGACAACTGTGCTTAGGATATAAAAAATTGATAAATTTAATTAATTAAAAATGGAGATGATTATGTTCTTTTGAGAGACCTTTTACTATAAAAACCTCAATTGATTTTTGTTAAATATCCAATAGAAGTGGTAAGTAGGCTGTTACATTAAGGTTTCTTGGTCCCAGGCACCAGAGGTCCAGACCCACAGACCTGTCTCCCCAGACCGCTTAGCTGCCCACTGTTGCTACTTAGGACCCAAAATGACTCATGCATATATTAAGTTCATGCTGTTTGGTCTACGCCTTGGGCACATTGCTAGATAGCTCTTTAATCTTAATTCAACCCATTTCCATTAATCTGTCCTGCCACGTGGCCCGTGGCTCACCTGTGTTCCTTACATATTTCTTTTTGGGCATCTGACTTGATCTATCTCTGACTCCACCCTCCTCCTACCTATTCTGATTCCCCACCTACTTCTTCTACAGTCCCTGCCATGTTCAAAACAACTCCTTTATTTAAAGATTGATATGAACAGCATACAGAAAGGCATTCCCACATCAGTAGACAGGTGATGTCACTATGAAAACCAGGAAATATGCTCTGGATGGGTCCATGGGTATTTTAGATTTAAAATGTCATAAGTCAGAGTAAGGTTATCAGACCATGAATTGAAGTAGAAAATGAAATCAAACCTATGGTATTGAGATTTGGCGAGTCCCAAAAGGAAGTCAGAAGAGGAAGACACCATGCAATTGAGAAATCTGAGAATCAAAGGGGAGAGAGTAGTATCCTCTGAGGCTGATTCTCTGTGCATCAAAGGATATTTACCAACACAAATAAATGTGTATGTAACATATGTGCACATGTATACAATATGTACAGATAAGTTGACATAGTATGTATGGGTACCTCATGTAGGGACATATATATCTCCAAGATGCAGTCTTTGTTTCTATATCCATACCGCAAATTCTACATAACAGCTACTTACCTAGGATTTGAAGTTTATCGGATGTTGTAAGTAATATAGAAATGGTTGAAAGAGCACTGAAGAATTTCCTCCAGATCTATGCAAACACTATATTAATTTGTATAGGGAACTTGTATGTACAGGAATTAAATACCTATGAGATTTTTATAAAACCAAATACCTTTCTTTACTGAGCAATGACTATTAACACATGTACACAAATAGATACACACTTAGGACTGATTTTAAGAATCCAAAGGGAATGCATTCAAAGTGATAAATAAAAGGCAATACTAAAAACTGGGGCATCAATAAAGTGAGATAATTGCTCAAAAGAAATGCAAAAGTCTTGTGCAAACAAAAAGATTCCTAACTTGAAAGAATGCTAGTGAGGATATATGGTGCAAACCCACTAATCTCTGTTCTGCTTTGTGATTCAGGGGTTGGATCCCAGTAACATTGTCCATGTGATAACAAGGGATTCTTTATCCTCATGTGATGATAACAAGAGGATCTTTAGTTTCTTGTTTGCATGTAAGATCTCCTCTATTTTTCATCAGTTCATTTTTAGCCTTAAGTAGGCAGTTCATCTAGGACCCAATATTAGAGTAAGAAATTTAAAAACAATTTAACAGAATTTATTTATATTTAGTAGTACAACACAATTTATAATCAATATAAGTAGGTATTGTCAAAAAGTCTTAGGCTATGTCCTATAGTGTTTTTAAAAAGGAAAAGAACACATACACATAAAGTAGATTAAAATGGACTATACACAGGATGATAAATGTAAGGAATAAAATGTTTGTGAAGTATTTATATCAACCTAGAAAACAAATGTAAAATCTGTCCTCATAGACATATATTTTAAAAATAAATACAATTTTAATAATGTAAAACAATGACTAGAAAGCCTAAAATATGATAAAATCACAGAGCTCTTTTGTCATTGCAGATACTCAGTTTCCTTACTTTCTTATATCTATTGACTTAAAAAACTATTATGAGGAATGATTAAATATAACTTATTTAAGAACCCTTCAATATCAGTAGAAACTTCCTAATATTCTATCTAACACAAAATCTACATTTATTAAGACAATAATAAATATTTGAGTGCATAACATCTGATTTAAAGGCATTTCCATATTTTTCGTCATTGAAAAGCTTAATTCTCTAATTTATTGCCTAACATTGTTTGTTACCATGGAGAGTGAGGTGCAAGCAGAGCTCATAATGAATGAAATGCACTATTTAGAAGGCTTTCGTAGACCACAAAGCCATGAGGGATTACTATATCAAGTAAAGATTAAAGAATGTGGTCATAGGTTTCTGCCTACGAAGTCCCATGTAGCCCTCATTACAAACCTATGAAAAAAATAGATGATATCTTCTGAGGATTTTGAGCATTATGGAAGCTATATAGCTTCTACAAAAACTGAAAATTGCATACAGAAGTTCTTCTGAAACCAAATTTTAGTCCTCTGACCTTACAAGGCCTCATCATAACTGCCCAACTCATCATTTTTTTCAGCCAGCCACATGTGTGTACAGAATAAGGACAAGTTCTGTTATTCCAGAAAAGCTTAACTCTCTGTGTGTGCTTTCTTTTATGAAAGTCCACAGTGACTGTGGCAATAGAAAATCACTCCAGTATAGAATTAAGGCCACATTTGGGGATCTTCAGGCACACAGCAGAAACTCATCTGTGTTCCACCTGTGTTCCAGCTTTATCTTGTTTTGTTACTGAAAATACAGAAAAGAAATAAAAAGCCTGAACACTTTTTACACTGCTTCTGTAATTAAGCCACACATGCAATCGTGATGTGTGATAATATAGTTATTTACAATTCATTTATGTTGGTTCAATTACTTTATTAGTTAATTATAAAGTAGATACATTTTTTTCCTATATGTTCCTTTAAAAAACATGAACAAATACTAGTCCTATTGATATGAACTCTCAGTTGGGAGAGTATCTCTTATAGGAGAGATTGTCAATTCTCTTCTGCAAATGATTCTCCAGAGAAACGGAATTATGTTCTCTGGACACATAACCTAAGATCTAGTAACCGATATGCTTTCCACAACCCCACAGTTTTTCTCAATATTAATTCTAAGGGAGATACTCGTGCTGAAACATCTCATAGACTAAGGTTATGGAAGAACACAATTCAGAGATTCATTCCCCCTAAAGATGTTTTAGGCCCTCTGAAATATGCAGCCCATGGACACTCAATTACTGGTAGTTTGGCATGTTTATTCTAAAACCATCGCCAACCATAGTCAGAAAAATAGTCTGTGAAACCTTTGTTAGAAATCTTAAACTTTGCATAGAAGAAAGATTGTGTAAATTGCATTAGCATTTCCAACTCAGAGTTTTCTGTGGGTTCAAACAATTTATGTACACAAATAAAAATATAAGAGAAAAGACTAATATCAATCTTTGAACTTTCTTTGCTTAATTAAAATCTCTGTTTTCCAGTATTTGTAGATATCATTTCATTCCTATGTGTGTTGACTAGTTTTAATAATATTAACTTGACACAAATCTAGGAATAATTTGAAAGAGAAACCTCAATTGAGAAATCCAGAGATTGACTAGTAGGCAAGTCTGCATGAGTGTGGATGAATGGCCAATTTGAGATTTTGCTGCACATGTGTGTGTGTGTGTGTGTGTGTGTCCATCAGTTCTGGGGCAGTAGAAGGGATAAAATCACTTGCAACAGGAACTAAAAATGGTGGTGAGATATCATGTGGGTGTTGGGAACCAAATCTGGGTCTCTGTGGAGCAGCTAGGGCTCTTAACTGCTGACTCATGCTGCTCTCAACTCCAGCTTTCCCATAATTCTCATCACAGAAAAACATTCTCAAATTTGTGCCAAATATTCACAAAAGTGACCTGATGACTAGATATATACTTTCTAATATATGTATTATTTAAAAATGTGAAAATTTAACCTATTTAAATTGTAAATGTATGTCCAAAAACTCATTTAATTGAACTTTTATAAAGTTAAAATTGAATATTATGATGCTTCAGGTGAAAGACACATCATGTCAACTTTCTCAAAGAGATAATAAATATTGGCTGTTTGTTTCCCTCTTTTTCCCATCAGATCAAGACAATTCTGCCTTCTTGATATCTAGTTATTCATTTCCTTTTGTGCACATCCCTATTTTAGCTTAATATGATCCCCTGCCATTGCTCATTTCAATTACTGCAAGAGTATTCTCACAGCCTTGGTTCTTACCTCTGTGTGAAACATGCTCTACAATGATCTTTTAAAAATGCAAATATGCTTAGAGCTCATTCCAGCATAAAATTTTTAATGGAATCAAATTGCCTTCAGCATTAAGTCTTAAAGTGAATGACAAGGCATGCAAATTTATCAGCAGGCTCTCTCAGTTTCCTATCTGTACCCTTCTATTCCATGCTCTCTTTTTTGCATCCCTTGTCATACTTAGTCAACTTCAACTATTTGTGTGTCCAAAATAGTCTTACCTCATTTACTTTCTGTTCAATTCACATGTGTTTCTATGTTAGATATCTTCGGTTCCCAGTTCCTCAACTTTGTTTCTCATCAATACATGTCACTTCACCTGAGTTGATTTCTTGATGATTTATTCCTGTGATGTGTGGTTATGGCTGTTAACTCTAGAGGGCTTAGAATAACTTATATCTGTGAGGATGATTTCAGAATAGATTTAAATGAGGAAGAAGGACTTCCACTAAATATGGAGAGGATCATTCATGGATTATGTTCCTAGACTGAATAAAAAATCAGAGAAGTAGCCCAATATGTAACCAGCATGCCTCTCTCTTTTTTTTCTCACTCAGAACAGTGTGAGCAGCTGCCTAAACTATTTATGTCATAGCTAGCATTGTTCTCGTGCTATGCATTCCCTACCATGAAGGACTACAATCTCAACCTGTGAGCTGAAACAAACTCGACAATCCTTAAAATGTGTCTGTACCCTATATGCTTAGTGTAACAAGAAAAGTAATTATTTCAATACCCATGCCCAGAATGAACACCCCTTACTATCTGTTTACTGGGTTAGAATCATTGTATGGCCTCTATATTTGTACAGGAACTTTATTTTAAACCTTAATGTCCAGAGATTTTTATTTATTAACCACATAGTGATTTCTTGGTAACTGGCTGAGAAATAAATGAGAACAGAGCAGCATATGGACAAACTGTTTCCCAGTCATGTTAAATTTCTCTCTTTTATCAGCATGTTTTCTGTGGTCCTTTGCAATATTATGCAAATTGCTTTCTGAGCTTGCAATTACAAGCACAATAGCTATCCCCAAAAAAGTGTTACTTTTTTATTGGAACATTAAAGATTACAGCTTTGCAGAATAGGATTTTGGGTACTTTGGCAGTCTACGGAGACTGCCAGTTGTGGATGCTTTTCTTTCCTGCTGAAATCGGCACTCCTTTGATAACTGCCTCCAACAGTTATTACTGGGCTCATCAGGTTTCAGACATAGCACCTAACTGATATAATGGTGCCATGAAAAGCTGCCATGTGTGGGTTTCTAAGATGATTGTCATTCGTATTATATTACAGAGGAGGCAAATAAACCACTCAAATACATAAAGCATTGTTCATACATAGCCCTATCCCAAAATGAGGCAGATTTGCAAGATGTACAATTAAGCTTTATGGCACTAAGATTTTGATTTACATTATCTGTATGAAAGATTTTTTTCTTTTTTTAAAGCCTTGATGAGGCAAGGAAATGACACAATAGCCTATCAAATAGTAAATCCTGGTGATGTACATTCAAACTGTCAGCTGCTCAAGCAGATATAAATACATGAAAGATGACTTTTCTGTAAAGTAATGGCTCATTGCAATATATGCTTGTTCAGAAGAAGCCTCTGTCTTTTGCTGTCATTCCATCCCCACATCTGTCTCTTTATCCTTGCCTATTTCTCTTCTTTTCTCATCTTTTCCCTTTTTTCTTCAGAATTTATGTTTTTCTTTATTTATTCACAGTTAACCACCAGCTCTTTCCTAAGTCTATAGATGGCAATCCCTATAGACGTGAAGGTCCACTTGTTAGATTTTTTTTAGAATGTACTTCAACATAGACTCACGAGTATACAGCAGTAAAAGTTCTGTGGTTAATGGAAGATATATATATATATATATATATATATATATAAACAACTAATGAGAACTCTGATCTTTTTCTTCTGTGGAACTCTTCCTATTTCCCTATGCAGTGATTTGAGAGATCTACAGCTATTTTCCACAATTAGTCCTTATATATTAGTGATCCAGTAGATCCCACAAACACAGTGATAATTTAAATCTAAATTACATGCATATCACAACGTTTTAAAGAAAATTGTAACTAAAATGATAATTAGATTAATTTTTTCATACATGTCAGATTTCAAAATCATGGACCACCCCACCCTACCCCTACCCCACACCCAATCAATATATACCACCATTTTGTATATACCTTGTTCTTAGATTAAGGCTTGTTTTGAGATTAATTTAATTTTTAGTCACTAATAGATCATCTATCATCTATAACTTATCTATGTGTTATAGAATTTCATATTACAACTATAGGATAATTTAACTATTTTATTAATGATAATGTAATTTTGACCAGCATTTAGTATGTTAAGTCACAATAGTCTTATTTTTGTCCCTCAATATTTCTGAACTTTTATCATATAATAATGTATAAAACTTTTTCTCTAACCCACTTGAACACAAATTAAATGTCACTTCCTTGGGGGATGTTTCACTGATTTCACATATTGAATTTTATTTCTTTAAGCCTACTCTCTTTAAATTTATATAATAGTTCCACTTATCCTTAAAATGTTAGACTGGGTATGTGCAATTAATTAAGTAACATTTATTTTACCAAACTTTAATGTGGACACTCCACTACCATGCTCTCACAGCATCCATTATTTATTTTCACCCTTCTCTCATTCATTATATAGAACCATCTGTTGAATGTTATGGTTTCTTATAACATTATCAGACCCTATGATAAAGCTATTTGCTCATTATTTTATTTCTATTATTTGAAATGGTGCCTAAAATATCCTTGGTTGTTCAATGTATAGCATGAGTTAATGATTAAACAAAAGAATAACCACTAATAAAATCATTGAAATTAACATTTCATTTTGTAAGATTACTTAAATTTATTCATGTAAATATAATTGTTTAAAAAGTTGTTATATTTAAGTTTTAATTGAAAAAGTACTGTTTTTCTCTAAAAAATGAGTTAATATAATAGATATATTTTAAGCAGAAAAGAAATGTTAATATATCAGACAAATCAAATTCAGATCAGTGTATTTTTACATAATCAATTCATAGAAGTTAAAAGAACAACATAGGGAGGCGTAAGGCACAAAGGCTAATGATATTCATTCCAACACTCTGCAGGCATGGAGGCAGGATCTTTTGTGTAAGCCAGCAGCTTTCTAGGTAAATCTAGACTGTCAGTGAAGCAAATCCAGCTGCAAAAAATAATAACTTTGTGTGTCTTTTCTCAGAAATTATGAAGCCTAGGATTTCTTAGTAAATTAGATAGACAAGTAAAATATTAAAAAAGGTTATGCATGTATAGTTTTTAAAATCCTTGAATGGCTACTTAAAAAATCATATGTGCAAGAATTAAAGATTAAAGCTTGATGAAAAAAAGAATCTTAGGAAGATTTTGTTTCATTGAATGAACATTACAACCAAAAAGAATAGAATGCCTCAGAAAATATCTTAGTACCCAGGGTACTACTCAAATGAATATATATGTTGGGACAAAGCAAGGCCATTAGCATGTTCATCCTAGGTATTTGAAAGCTTCTCCAGAGCAGATAAAGTGCCTAGCTACCTCTGTGGTGAACAGGTGAACATCGAGCATGAAAAAATAGGAAGTACAAAAGGAGATAACTCCAAATGTCATAATATGACCTAATATGACTGATAAAAATGGTTATGCAGATATGAACATGATTAATTTTCAAAGGGTCAGTGAAGGAAAGTAATGTGATTTTTTTAGTTTTATTTTTTTGCATACATGCATGAGGTTGATTGGAGATGGAAATATAGATTGGATTATATTTTACTATTTGACAGTTATTTTCTCATTTCAAGCCTAAGTTGTTTTGTTTTAATCTTTTTCAAAGTAACTTGTAAGTTGTCTAAGCATTCAGAATTGTTTTTATAATTAAATAAAGTTGGTAGTTACTTTTGAATGACCAATAAAATTTTTGAACTACAAAATGATGAATAAATATTTCCTGTAATTCTACTGAGAAAATAACTTAGGTTTATTGTTAATAGATAAATAAAAACTAAAATCCAGCAGCAGGAAAATACCAAGAGGGGAGTGTGTCCAAGTATAGACAGAGGCATCATAAGAAGCTCAACTAGCTGGGGTCTTATTGGATAGCTTGCAGTCCTTTCACCGGAAGAAAAAAAAAAGTTAATTTTGTTAGTTTTCTTCATGTCTAAGACATCAATTTGGACTCTATAATTTATTTATGAAAAACTGAGAGAGACTTTTGAGCAGCTTTATAGTAATAGAATCCTCTCTGTAGGTTGTATATACAATAGATAAGGCCAAGTCAGTAAAAGATGGAGTTCTTGGGCTGATTTTGGGCTAGTTAGTAGAGATTCGATGCAGCTGCAAAAGTATAGGATGGAAAACTACATCACTGTAGATCAAAGATGGCCTAGGTCACAACTCTTCTATGCATTCTGTATTAGTCTAATCTCTACCAAAGAGAAGGATGGACAGTAAGAAAACTTCATCTGTCATTTATTTATTTGGCACATAATTTCCTTCTTTGTTTAATCTGCCAAACTCTTAGTCACAGTTCAGCTGAACTTGACTTAGGGTTCACCTCTCTTTGATGTAGACTTTCCTTCTTTGTAATTCTTGATGGCATGTCAGAGTCAGCATGTCCTTCTTCCCTATAGATTCTAAATTATTGTCTTTTCAAGTAAGCTTAATATCTAGTGTGCAGTTTGACACATCAGCCTCTGAATGAATGCATGTGCATGATGTGTATGTATGTACATGGTGTGTGTGTGTGTATACATATGTATGTACATGCAGGCACATGCATCCTATGGAAAACAAGTTAAATTTAAAAGAAAGACTCATATATTGGTCCTTGCCTTATACTTTAATTTAAATCATGTTTCTCTACTGTTTGCTACATTGTACCCTATAATAACTGGCCTCTGAATTTCCTGGAATTTTTTGTTTCTGATCTCTGTCTTACAGTAGTAGTACTGAACAAAGTTGTGCCCAGATTTTCAGGACTGAAAACCATGTTTTCATTCTTGGGCATCAAGTGTTTTCCCATGGAGACATCTCATCAATATGATACACTGACTTTTGCGAAATGTAATCGGGACAGGGTACAAAAGAAATGTTCACAGGTACAAAAGTTAATAAAAGAATCAATTTAAAAAAAATCCTTCTCCTCCATATTTGAATTAATGGTTTTAAGCAATACCTACCTCATAAAAATTTTAGGTAGTTATTAATAATTCTGAGACAACATTCATAAGAGAAAACAGATATATTTCTCATAAGAGAATTTTTAGCAGGATTAAAATTGTCAGCTAGCAAATGAAATGAAGTACTAATAAACAAGTATGAATTTCCTGCTTTAAAGACAAATTTCCCACTGTATTACTTTGTCAAGTCTGCCACCATAACCACACACCAATGATTGGGTGGAGTCAACAAAATATACATGTTACTAAGAATTGTAGAATCCAGAAATTCACTGTGGAGTTTCTGGCAGTTTTGAGAGTCCTCTGTATTTATTAGTGTGTGTCTTCATAAGCCCTCACTTTGTATGCAATGACACTAATTATAAGGAATTAAAGCTTCATAGTTTTGGCCACACTTTACCTTGACATTTCTTTAAAGACTTTATTTCCAAATATAGTCAGATTATTAGGAAATGGGGTCTCAGGACTTCAACTTACTAAATGACAGATAGCGAAAAGGTGACAATTTTTTATGTTAAAACTCCAAACATCTCTTTATTTTTTCTTAGATACACAAATTAAAGAATTATATTTTTTGTACATTTTAAGGATTCTAAGTATTGGGTGATGGATTTTAACAGCTTTTTCTGAGCTGTGATTGACTGAAATAAAACTTAGTTGCCTTCATTATCGGTAAGCTATAAGAACTGAAATTGAATAGAGACGAACATGTTGAGTTCCCCAACAGACATATGTTTTGAGACAGCCTGTGTCTCCCTGATTTTAGAACTGAAATAACTGACTTAGTAATAACAACATCATCCCTAGAAAGTCTGAGATGACAAATTATATTCTCTGATCATTACACCTCACTTATATCATTACCTGCTTGGTAATTAATTTAAACATTATTTTAAAATATAGGGCTACTTTTTATGATGCCATGCTTCCATGATATTTAGGTAGATACATGAATAATTGTATATTTAGCAGGCACTCCTCTAATTAGTTTTTATTTATGAATTTTGTATACTTTATTTAGACTGACTAGTATAAGTTTATAAAATCAGAACAACTTAGCAAGTAGTAGAAAGAAAAATAGAGAAAAAACCAATTTGCTACTAAATTGATCTTGTTTCACTGTCATAATCATTTAGTATAGGTATCTCCCAGTGCCAAGATACAGATCTTAAATACAATATAATATATTTTACTTTGTGTAAAAAATAATTGTATTTATTTATTTAATGGGCCATGGCTATATGTCCTTCAGTGTACTTGCTGAGATCAGATGTCAACATACAATATCTAATTCTCTTCTACTGTATCAGTCTTAACAGTATAGACCATCATTCTCAACTTGCTGAGCTATCTCACTGGCTCATAAAATATTATCTATTTTTAAAAATTAGTAATTTTCAGAGATTTCATAATGAGAGACATTGATGATACAAATGCTAGTAGAATTGAGGCTGGTTATGGACTTCAATATAAACCTGTGTACATTCAAATTCCCTGGATTATAGACATGAAAATTGAAATATAAATGCATCTTGTCAAGAACTTCACTAAGCACTGGTAAAGTATTTCCCTTGCTCAATTTTCTTTATAATAACTATTTTAAAGCAATGGAAAGAGAAATGAAGAGAAGATGGTGACAAATATAGAAAATTGGTGAGAGAGAAAAAGGTATAAAGAGCAAAGAGGGGACAAAGGGTGGGAAGGGAAAGGCTGGAAGTATGGACAATCCATGTTAAATCCGCTGAGATAAAGTAAAAAATGATAACTTTTGAAAATACCATGAGAATATTTTGTTCACTAGAACTCTCCTAAATACATATGCATATACAAAAATAGCTTCAATAAAGTTACACTATAAAAGTGGGACAACACATACTAACAAAACCCTAGTGTTACCAATGGGTTGCTTCTTTTTGAGTTGATGATCTATGAGATCCTATTGACCTATAAATTATTGTCCATTGTCATTTTTCTTGATAATCTTACAGACTTTAAGGATAAGACCTTATTATCTAAGACATAAACTGGAGTTCAGGTACTTAGTCTGCCTCTTTCCTAGATGATATAAAACACACTGAGTTTCTGGAATGCTGGTGGATCTCCATCAGAGCACACTTTCCCACCCAATTTCAGCTTTTCTGCATGTGTGTATGCTCCTTTACATTTAATTTGTTGATTCCATAATATTAACCCCAAAGATGTGCTGGTTCTGAAAACAGAGTATTTCTAAATTTTCTCCAGAAAAGCTTCTTTGTGCAATAGGTGCCAATCAGCAAAGAGAGCATTCACTGGTCATTATATAGAGAATAAGAAACTTTGGAGTGTTCAGTTCTTAAATGGGACATTTATATCATAGTGTTATGGAATATTTCCTTACACTGTATGAATATATGTCACTATAATTTGTTTAATACGCCAACTGGCAAATAGCTAAACAGAAAAGGGTTAGTCAGGAGAGTCAGATTAGAAAAATGTTTAAAAGAAGAAGGGTAAAGTCAGGAGTCACCAACAGAAGCAGAGAGAAGCAAGATGAGCACGCCATACTGACAAAAGGTACATGGCAAAGCAGAGATAAAAAATATGGGTTAACTTAAACGTGAGGGTTAGCAAGTAACAAGCCTGAGTTGTTGGCCTAGTATTTATAATTAATAGTTAGACTCTGAGCAGTTATTCAAGAGTGGCCAGCACAGGAAATACCTGTCTGTGTCATAGTGCTCAGAGATCATTTAAGAAGAAATACAATGATTATGAACCACAGGGGGCAGGCAGATGATTACAAAGAAACAGTGTTTTCCAAACACATGAGGGAAAGAACAAGCACATGTAAACTCAAAGTGAAGGTAACAGCATGCACAAGGCCTGTAAAAGCTCAAGCCAGACAGAATCCAAACTTGCATCTCAGAGGATTCTGAAGTTCATCTCCGGCTATTGATATTTTATAGCTGTTAGGGGAGGGAGCGTTGGTTTTCTTTACATGTGTAATCTCTTTTACTTCTTCATGCTTCACCATGCTCATCGCCACACCTGAGAGTATTTGGAAAACAGAAATGGGTTTAAAAATAAAACAATATGAAGTTTGCAAGTAGAGAGATGAAAGTGGACCTGGTAGGAGTTAAAGAAAATGGTAATTGTGATCAAAATACATTATATGAAATTACAAATGATGTAAAACATATTTGCAAGAGAAAAAGATGATAAATGACAGAAAAGCAGTACTAAAATCAGTCATTGATGAGTGGAAATGAAGATGAACAAGAGAAAGGGTCAAGTTAAAGAGAGGAGTGGGTAAAAGGGAGGCAGGACAAAGATTGCTAAGACGAACGGTATGGAGAAGAGAGAACAGAAAAGCAAAGCTCAAATAGAAAGAAATTGATCAGTGAAATTCATAAACTGTTTTTAATTTCCAGTCACAACTCAAAAATGCACCCCACACTTATCAAGCCTTAAAAACTCCTCTTAGGTATAATTTAATCACCAGCAGAAAAAGTTAAAACTAGTCACAAACTTAAAAATAATACTTCTGCATAACTTGTAATCTGAGTAAATGGTTGTGATATAATAATTTTGCAAAATAGAAATTACAGGCTAACACATAATTAAGAGAAATATCAGTATTAAATCTTATGAAAAGAATTATAAGACTTTTCATTAAAGGGTTATTTAAAAGAAACACTCATAATTACATTTTTTAATATTAATAAAGATTTTTTTCAGTAGACATTAAAGTAGTTTTAGGTGAATTAAAATGTCTTAGAAATTTACATAAATATGTAAAAAATAAACTTAATTGGTATAAGGATCTGGATCTGTTGCAAAGTATTAGAGAATTTTAAATATTTAAAAGTCCTTTTCATAAAAATAAGAAAACATATACACATACATATATACTTTATGTCATAAATAAGAAATATATGCTTTGTAATTATGGAAAGTCTGTATATCTGTCCCATACTTTGAATTCTGGGAACAAAGTGGTAAAAAGATTTTTTTGCCTTTGTATTCATAACTGCCTTGAAAATGATGTAGTAAGACATCCCTTCAGACTGCCCATATGGGGAACAGGTCCTTTCTTAAGATGAGTAATAGTCTTGGCTGGCCAGGGAGTCGGGGGTTGGGGGGGGGGTCTATGCAATGGAACAAAAGTGCTAATCAGTCCTATGCATCAGACAGAAGGAAGAAGAACATTTTGGCTATGACAGCCTCAGAGAATCTAGAAGCAGCTGGGGATCTAGGTCATGCCATGTTGGTCAGGCATTAGCTGCAGAATGCACACATTTTGTTTCCAAACGACCCCATGGTTGTGTGAGGCAGATGAACAGGGGAAAAAAATGGTTATAAAACATTTCAGCAATTTCCTACTAATAAGTTATTTCTGTTATGTCTGATTTCATGAATGATTTAAGTTTTAAATACATTCTTAGTATTTAAGTTCTTATGCTTTAAAATGCCTTAAAACCAGTTAATTTATATAAAAGCTTTCTGATGTCTGATGTATCAGTGTTACACCAAAAGACAGAAGTGTGCAATTATGTTCAAGCTTGTTTAAAATTCAGGTGAGACTTAACATGGTCTTAAGTTATCAGAAAACTTGCTTTAGGTAGTTTTTGATTTTGTTTTTGTTTCAATTGTTTTTGTTCATTTCTGCAGCACAAATACAAACTTGATCATTGAATATTTAGGAAGGGCAAGTTTTGATTGTATGACAATTTCACTATCATCATTACTTAAAAATAATCCAAAATTTCATACTGAAACAAATACAAACACTGTCTTAGAGTAATATTTATATAAAATGCACCCTACTTAAAATGATGCAGACATTAATTAATTAGCTGATATTAAAAAACAAAAAAAATGGAATCCTAACCATGACAAATGGTACTCATATACGGATTGCTAGAGCTTCTAGGGATAAGTTTGGGTAATTGGAGAACACTTATGCTTCAAGGTAGGAAAGAGCAGAAATGCAATAGCTTCTTCCCTAGCACAGAAAGATACAAAACAATAAAACATAAAAAGAATGAGTCCACAGTTCATTTTCGTTTGACATTTTATTGAAAATAATTATATTCATACAATATAAGTTTTTCATGCTTTTCCCCTCTTCAATCTCCTCCCAGATCATCCCTCAATTCTTCATCCATCCAATAAGTATAACTCAAGTTTTTTTTCGCTTGTTTTGTAAAGTTATTCCAACATATATACATATATGAAGCTACTGTAAATGGTATTGGCTTGTTTGAGACTGCTGTCCTCCAGATGCAGGAAACTGCATAAGAGGGTCAGAACCATGGCACAAGAGAAAACACATCAGAAAATTTCATTTGTACTTTCTGTACCAGATAAAGGATGCACACATACACACGCACACGCACACACACATACAGAGGGGGGAGGGTGCTGACCTTGCAGAGGAAGAGACTGTGATAGAACAACCTTCCTCTGAATGGATAGTTAACTAGGCAGCTTTAGAGACAAAGGTTTATCTCTCTGAGAATGGAGAGCTGTTGTGATGTCATGGTACTAAGCTGTGAGGTCGAGACTGAAGAATGTCACTAGATTTAACAGAAAAACTTTGAGGACCAATGAGTTTTTCAGAAAAAGCAAATCTGGACTATCCATAGACTGAGTGCACAAAATATAGACAGGATCGCCACCCAATTCCACACCCAGGGCTGCAAAGACGTAGGTCATGCATACCATGGACTGCACAGAGACAGGACTATGCGGATCTGTATCCATGTGAGAATCCAAACACAGACTCTGTCCTCGGTCTTTTGACTTTCCTCTACATTTATACTTCTCTTACCATGTCAGATTTCATTTTATTGGACAAGCATTGTCCTACCTTATCCTCTTCCTTTTGTCTTGATTTTATTGTCATATGTTTCCTAAGGAGAAATGGTGCCCCTGTACTCGAGCAGCCCCCCGCTTCAGCCTCCTGAGCATATGTGATGGTTCTCAGGTATTTAATGGTACTCTTTTAATTTTCTCTTTTTATTTTATTTTTAGATGGAGATACCTTGTCTTCTCCATTCATTTTTATTCTCTTCTATTTACTTTCACGTCTTCCAGTAATATTATTTTAGCTTCTCTAATACCAGTGCTAGTCACGCTGCTCATTTCCTTTCCATTCCTATCCTGTGAAGCAGTAATCTAATTAATATAATCAATAAGAAAATCAAAAGTCAAATATTGGGGTAAAAATTTGAAAGATCAGAGAACTGGGAATAGCTGCCAGTTGCTTCCTACTTCCTCTGTCCAAAAGGGCCTTAGATCCTCTTCTAGCTCAGCCTTACCTCTTCCTGGCTCACTTCTCTACAGTCTTCCAAACCTCTAAGGTCAGCTAGTGGCTAGCCTTGTGCTCTAACTCCAAGCAGGATTTATTTGTTCAAAAACAATCAAAATATCACACAATATTTTCTCCTTTTTTTCTAAATAAAAAGCAAGGATTTTAACTAATATTGTGTGAAACTATACACAATAACTAAAATAACTATACACAAACATAAACAGGTAAGAATTACATTAACAGTATCCAATCTATATTTCACAAAGTCAGAGAAACTACTCCATTATCTATCCTATCTTGGTGAGTCCAAAGTATTGTACATAATTCACTTTTTTACTAACAAAATGATTGTCTTTATTGTTTTATATTTGTACAGTTAAAAAAACAAATAGGAAATGCACAAACACATATAGGAAAATGTGGTGAAGCTAGATGTAGTAGGTACCACCTAGGGATGTTATTCTTGACCAAAGAGCAAGTGTAGATAAATGAGTAGAATGTAAAATGCCTGCCAAGATGCTTTGAAAGATACTTTAACCTTGTATAATAGATCACATGTTCTCATGTCATACCTGGGCTCAAAAATACCAGTAGGACTTGGATTCTAGGAACTACAGTTTCTGCTTTGATAGCTGAAGGTATGGAGAGACTGTTTCCCTAAAGCATTTGTTTGAAAGAGCAGGACTTAAATCCGATCACTAGTTAGTATTTTAGGCTATATTAAATATTAGACTTCCCTTCAACACTCAGCTTATTCTTATATTCTTTCAGTAATGATCAAACTGCAAGTTGGAGCTAAGTCAGCAATTGCTTAACTTGTGTTCTTACAAAGCATTTTATTTATTTATTTATTTTTACTTAAAAGACTTTTTTTTTCTTTTACATATCCACTGTTTCCCTCCTTCCCCTCTTTCTAGTCATGCCACAGCTATACCACTCCACCCCACCTCACCAATGTCTACTCCTTAGAGAGTGTAGAACTCTCAGGGGTAGTCAATGCAATCTGTCATGTCAAGATTTGGCAGAACCTAATCCCTCCCTCAAGTATCAAGGCTGAGAAAGGTATCCTGCTATAAAGAATAGGATCCAAGAAGCCAGTTCAGGCTTTAGGAGTAAGTTATGGTCCCACTACCAGCGGCCCCACAAACTACCCATGTCACACAACTGTCACCTATATTTAAAGGTCTTAGTTTGGTCCATGCAGATTCTACATCTGTTGACCAAGGTCAGTGAGCTCCTAATAGTTCGACTCAGCTGTCTCTGTGGGTTTTCTTAACATGATCTTAACCCCTTCACTCACATAATCTCTCCTCTTTTTCTTGACTAGAAGTTCAATCAAGAGCTTAGCTGTGGATCTTTGCATCTGCTTCCATTAGTTGCTGGATGAATATTCTATGATAACAACTAGGGTGACAATTTTATTACAGAGGAAGGCCAGTTCAGGCAGTCTCCACTAATGTGGTTATGTTTGTGGATTTTTTTCATGTGTGTTTTCTTAGCATCAGGTTTCTGCCCAACCCCAAAATGTCTCCCTCTATTAAAATACCTAGTTTATTGTTCTTCCTCTCTATCCCTTCCCCCACTCAACCATCTTATTCCTTCTATTTTTCCCCCACATTCCCATACCCTCTGCCCCTCTATGGTCCCAATTTACTCAGAAGATTTTTTATCTATTTCCCCTAACCAAAGGGAATCTATTTCTCTCAAATGTGGTACATATACACAATGGAGAACCACTCAGCAGATAAAGAAACAAACAAAAAAAAAAAAAAAGAAAAAAAAAAGAAAAAAAAAAAAACCCTGACAACCTGCAATTTGCAGGCAAGTAAATGAATGGAACAAGAAAAACAAACAAAAAAACAAACACAAAAACAAAACATCCTGAGTGTTATAACACAGATCAAAAAAAAAAAAAAAAAACACACACAGTATGTACTCACTCATAAGTGGATATTATATGTAAAGCAAAGGATAAACCTGCTACATTATACAACTCCTAGAAAGCTAGGTGAATTAATTCTCTTTCTATCCTAACCTTTATTACCAACACTATACTATATTTTTATGTCTTTCAGCCTTATATACTTTATACCTCTTTTTTGAAGTTTCCTTTCTGAATTTGATAACAAGGAAAACTATAACTATAATTGTCTGGTCTTTAACTACATCAGATACCTGAGAAAGAATAGGATTACCTGATTAAACAGAAAATGCAGAGCAAATAACTTTGAAAATTATGAAAATTCAGAAGCAGATGGTTCTTCTGTAACATTGGGGCATCCATTTTTGGCCTACCGTCCCAGAATATCTGATATACTTTTCAGTGAAGCAAGGTTTCTAGTAGACTGTGCCACCTTGTCTTGGGAAAGTTTGGCAGTTGCATTCCTTTTTGTCCTGTTTATATTATTAAAACATCTAAATGCCAGATTCTGTAGATATCTAAAGTGTTTGAAGACCACCCACCTTTCTAAAATATATGTTTGACCTTGAAAACATACCTAACATCACTACAAGTTTGATTTCTATGTGACAAATTACTAACCTGCATTTCTATATTATCCTAAATAGTTTGCAATAATAACTTTCAACGACTATAAACTTTACAGTACATTGTTAACTGAGCTCTATAGATAAAGGACCAAAAAATATTGAGGAAAAAGTGTATACAAAAAATATATTAAATAAGTGTAGAAACAGTATAACAAAATAACCTCAAATTTAAATTTTTCAATCTAGTAGTTGTTTTTTTGTTTAAAATTATATTCAATAATCCACTTTTTATTCTGTCATTTCTATATCCTTCCTTTGTTATTTAGAATTAAATCCTTGAATCTAATAACCTTGTTCAACTTATTTTCTTATTACTACCAATAACAACTTATAACCAACTCCCCTAAATGATGACAGATATCTAAAATCTTCTGAATGGCCAAAATCACCTACCTCATCTCTTGGGCATGTGGATGTCATGTTCTTACAATTACTTCCTGCTGTCTGTAGACAATGACATCTTTGAGGTATCTACAAAAAGACATTGGGATAATTGTCAAGTCCTGGGACAGCTAGCTGAATTATTTGTCATCCAGTCTCTGTAAAGGAAAAGTACAAGGCTTATCTTAATTCCTGGATAGAGTAGTCTGTGAGGTTAGGCCATCTCAGTAGCCAACTTGAAGTTGTTCTGAGAAGTTTGTAATCCAAAACCAATCTTTGAGTGCTATTTTTCTTATGCAGCAGATCTTGAAGAGGTTAATGGGGCATAATTTTTATATGCATCTAGTGATCAATAAATTAATTCTTAGTTTCTTGATAGAGACTCAAACCTGAAATCATATACAGGAAGCTAGATGAAGCTTTTTTTCTAGAATTAGTTATTACACTCTATGATCTTTAATATCATGGCAAAAAAGTTTTATGTATATTAATGCTGTGAAATATGCTCTTGTGTAGTATAAATACTTGTGATTGTAAATATTGCTTTAATAAAAATTTGATTGTCCAAAAGCTAGAAATACAAGAAGTATAGTTAGGGTGATCAGAAGAGGAGAATTCTGGCAAGAGAAAGAGCAGAGTCACCAGAAAAACACAGAGGAAGTAAGATGAGAATACTGCACTTAGAAAAGGTACGAAGCCATGTGGCTAATCATGGATAAAACTCATAAGTTACTTTAGGAGTAAGAGTTAGCAAGTAATAAGCCTCAGCCCTAGGCCAAACTGTTTATAATTAATTTAAGCCTTTGTGTGACTATTTGGGACTAAAAGGATGTACATCAACCAGCCAGGACAGAGAAACTTTTGACTACATATTAATCTTATAATATTTATACCTTAAGAAAAGTCTTAGAAAAAGTGTCAAAATAAAACCAAAGACTTATGAGATTAGTGGGAATAGAATGATCTCTTAATTCTTATTTTTCTTCTGTCCTATATCAAGGGCTCTTCTGACACAAGAGAATTTGAATTTTTTTAACAAGCAAGGTTGGTTTATAGAAGGAAAGAACCAAACCCTAACTCAAAAGCCATCTTTAATTTTGAATTGAACTGAGGCTGCAAAAAATCTTCTGTGTTGTGTCTGTAAAGAACAGCAGAAACAAAAATTTAGGAAGATTTATGGAATTTTATCCTGTTGGAGCTGTATTATACTAATATGCCATTTTCCTCCTTGTCTGTGGACATTTTTTCTAGATGATTTGTTCTTTTTATTCAGATGTATTTGTCCAATGGTCTTCTGATTTCTTATCTGGATGCCTTCATTTAACTGAGAAAACAAAAGCAAAATCCTGCCCAAACTCTAACTTTGGGGAGGTTTCTTTTTGGTAAGTTATATCTGATCAAGTGAAAAGCATTTGTAAGACTTACAGGGTGACTTAGATTGAATGGTTATAGTATTAGATAAGCTATCAACCTCTTCTAATCAAGAAGTCTCTCTTGCTTGAATATAATCTTTACCAATTTTGATAGTAGCCTTAGCTTTTCTTCTCCTGTAGAAACAAAATCAAATCCTTTTCTCCATTGTAAAGAATATCCTGGTTTTCATTCTATGGTCAACACATCCTTAAAGTATAGAAGCTGATTTAATTCAGCAGTTTTTATACTATCTAATATCTCTGAAAGTGTTCCTTTCTCACTAGCAGTTAAAACATTAAAATTAATAAAGCATTATATAATCTATCACTGTGGATGTTTATTACCTCTTTCTGTTTATTAGGCATCTTTTAGAATTCAATTTGATCTTTCTAGAACTTTTTCTGTTTCCAGTATTATGATAACTATAATATGCATTATGTTGTAATATGGAAAAAACAATATTTTACTAGAGACATATGTAGAAGCGTTGTCAGTGTTATTTTGTACAGTTATCCCCCATGATGGACATAAATTCTAACAAATATGTGATTATAGAATCAGCCTTTTTAGAAAAGTTGCCCATTGTATTGAATATATGGTGTATTTATTTCAAATTTTCAAACTCGGAAAAATAAAACACACCCATTTACCAAATTTCTTTCTTTCTTTTTTTAATTACCATTTGGGCTCTTTCCTGTAGGTAATGGAGTTTGATTATACAAAATACAAATAGGTCATTTCCTTATAGTTTCCTGCCTTTTGATGAATAATGGAAATATCCCTTTTTAAACCCTTGATTTTGACATGATGTTTCTTATAAATTCTGAAGCTTCTAGAACACAGTAATACTAATAGTTGATTAATTTCATCATTACCTTGTACTAGAGGACCTGGTGGACCTCCTTCATGGGCTCTAATATGCATTATATAGGGATTATATATATTATATCTATTTATAGTCATTTCTAATAATTTGAACAAATCATGTCAATTCTGAATAATTCTGAATCATCTGGACTAAATTTCTCTGTTTCAATATGTAAAATAAATTTTTCTGCATGTTGAGTGTTAATAGCAATATAGTTTCTGTAAAATTTAAGAACACAACGACAGCATATAAAATCTGCCTATTGAACAAAATATTAAGGGCTTTGAGTTACTTTACTTAAATTCTCTGTCTTAAAGCCTGCCTCTCATCATTTGATTGTACCAGTACAGAGTCTACGTACTCCAGAAATTGGTGTTCCCCACACAGTAGAATTGAAGACTAAATAGTTATGTTTTCCTTAGTTAAAATAAAACTTAAATTAGATACAGAACTTTGGACTCACCATGATAAGATAATTATTTTCTCTAATTTTGACAAATGCAAATGGATTATATAGCATTAATGTGATTCTTACTTGATAATTGGTTTTATTGTAAATAGTTTTACCATATTAATGTTAAAACCTTCCTTTTAATTAGGAAAAAAGTAGAAAAATCCTTTTCTACACTATGAATATGTATTACTTTCATTAGTTAATAAAAATCTGAAAGGCTGGTAGCTGGTCAAGAAATTAGGCATTAAAAAAGCCAAACAGAATAATGGGAAGGAGGCAGAGTCAGGAACAGAATAATGGGAAGAGAGAGGGCGGAGTCAGGAAAGATTCCAGAGAACAAGTAAGTCTATGAGCTATCTAGCAAAATATAGATCATCAGAGATTGGTTAATTTAAACTGTACAAGCTAGTCAGTAACAAGCATGATATATTGGATGAGCATTTATACCTAATATAAGCCTCTATGTGGTAATTTGGAAAGTGGCTGTTGAGAACTTGGGGACAGGAAGTTAGGATAAGAAATGTCCAGTTACAATTCTGACTACCTATGAATCTTAAGACATAAATTCCTATTCTTGTTTCTTTACTTTCCCCAATTACTTTAGTTGAAGAAATCATTTTTTAAACTGGCTGTTGCTATACTTTCATAGTGACTATATCTATTGGTATGCTTTTCATCTCATAATACATTTGAAGCCAGAATAAACCATGTTTTTCTGGACATGTGAGTTTAAGATTAATCTACTAAACTGTAAATGTTGTCCAGTTGGGGGAGGAAGGATGTTACCTTCAACTACCACCTAATGCTATATTTTATTTAGCTTCCACTGAAAAGGTGGTTAAAACGTTCTGCTGAAAATTTCATCACAATTGCTCAAGTCTTAACACAGTACCCAAGAAACAAATACGAAAAGCAAAATGACTCCTATGTCCATTGTTAAATCCACAATAATAGATTATAGTGAGTGTGAATAGGATGAAAATCCAAAGATCTCAAAAGAAAAACTACAAAAATGTCAAAAGGAATGAAAGATGACATGAAGAAAAATGGAGAGAATGAAAAGACAACAATATTTAATATGTGGATGAGTGTGTAGTGTAAAGAACTCATTCTACAGTTGTCAAAATGAGCAAAGCAGTAGAGTCCCTGCCTAGCAACATGATGGCTTGAGTATGGATATTCACTACCATGAAAAAGCCAGGCATGGGGGCATGTGTCTAGAAACCCAGCACCAAGGAGGCAGACAATCAGATGACTGGGGGTGGCCAGGTTGTCAATGTAGTGGAATTAGAGAGCTGTAGGTTCAGTAAAGTAGAATTTTTTCAAAGAAAAAGAAAAATTAAAATAAATGTGGTGAGAGATGGAGGAAAGCACCTATGTTAGAAAAAGAGAATACAATGTTTTTGAGTAAGAAATAGAAATAGCCAATTCTAAGCATGCCTTAAACCCAAGACCTAGATGCTGAGCTCTGTCTCTTTGAACTAGTATATGTTTTTAGCAGATAACACTATTATTTTGCTAACACAACATTTAGAATGATATACTAAAGGTACTGTAATATTAGGAAAGCAGACATTAAGAAAATACCTGATCTATTATTCTTAAAATGCATATGAAGTGCCCCCTCTATACACCCTATGATATGCTGTAGTGCTGAAGCAGCAGCATTCAGTCAAGGCAGGACCTTTGAAAACTAATCAGACTTAAAAAAATAATTTCAGCCTAAACCATAACCCAAGTCCTGAAATAATGCCCAGTTGATGATATGGAAGTTTTATTATGAGCTTCTAAGATAGGTCTAGATAACAAATTAAGCCATTTAAATGTTTCCTTATCAGAAATGATTACTGATAAGAGCATAACTCCACACTTTCTAAATTTCTTATGCCTGTAACAGGGAGCAGAGTTATAATAGCTCATTCAGAGGTATTGATTCAGGAGGGAGTGGTCAAGAGTATTACCTCATATTTACTGTGCCACGTTCTTCATTATCAGTCTCCATCCCTCATCATAACTCTGCTAATAATATGTTGGTTTAGTTGAAGCTGAAACTGTATTGCCTGGGATTTTATAGTTTGTAGTATTACTATCCAGATTTTCGAAGTCTTTATCCTCTGCAAAAGCTCATCAGCTTGGGGTTTAAAGCAGTTATTTATTCCCTTCATATCTTAAATAGCATGAAGATGAGATGTGTGAGATCTAACAATTTTCTGGTGAAATCACTTCTTTTAGATATCTTAACCCTGCCTATTCCCTACATTTTAATATCAAAACCAATATGAGGTCTTAAAGCTGGTTCCCAAAAGGGAATATTTTTAATAATACAGAAAACAATTTGAGTATGTGTCAGAGTTCCAGACTGTAAGAAAAAGATTTTGACTGTTTTCCTTTCTCTGTAGTTTTTCAATATGCTTTTAAAACAGAGAATTCTACAGTTTCTTCTATTTCTTTATAAACTACTCATGCAATAGTAGGATAAAATCACACAGAACATATTTTTTTTTGCAGATAATTAGTGATGGAGCATTCATTATTAAAAGCATCTTAACACCTCATTCTGGGGAGCCAGTTTCTTCAGGTAGGTCATGGGTAATGCACATCCCATATTGTTTTTGAGCACAAGAGGCTTCAGTAAAGTGACACAGATCAAAACCTTAGGATATTCTAGGCACTTTCATTAACCACCTATCTTCAGAAACCCTTTAGTGCTATTTGTAAATGGGATTTATGATAACTAAATTACAATCATATATTTTAGAATTATATTACATAGTCCTCATGAGATAACTGGAATAATAAAAATGGTAAATTTTCTTTTATGACATATTTGGCATTTGTTTGCTCCCTGAATAACAGTGTTTTAAGAACAGAAAATACACTAAGATTCTTTAAGTTAGACCATTTACTCAATTCACTATATTTCTTTGCGCTAAGAATAATATGTATACAAAGAAAGTACATAAAAATGAGTGCTACATATTTATACATAAAAAGCCATTACAATTAATAATAGTCTGTTGTAATACATGTGAATAAATAAAAAGCACACTGCTTAAGACTACAAATCACCAGCAAGAATGCATGCACCCATCATTCACTCTGCAGATTTTATGTGAATGCTTCATTTATCACCTTTTCAGACTACGTATTTATGTTTTTATTGATGTACATACAAGCATTTTTATTCATTTTTGTGTGTATAAGTGTAGATTTGTGCACGAGTCCATGCACATATATGTACATAAGTATGGATGTCAAAGGTCAGCCTTGCACTTCATAGTCATTAATTCCATCTACCTCCTTTGAGACAAGACCTACAAATAACCAATTATGTGAGACTTTCTGCAAGGGAGGCCAATGGATCATTCAGTTCCTACCAAACACACCCCCTTGCACTGGGGTTAGAAGCATGTGACATCAGTAAGCATTTTTATATGAGTTCTGGGGCTCAAACTCATGTCCTATGCCTGGGTAACAAACTAAAGTATCTCCCAAGCCATTCTTTTTAAAAATTCTGCAAAATAATAATAATAGCTATCAACGAACCCAGCACATACATGTATATATGTTCAATACCTGGCCTATAGGCTACATATATGTCCCCAACATAAAAACAGAACTTAAAATATTATGAAGTTTATTGGAATTATATTGTTTGGTAACTTAATACAGTGTTTCATACAAAGCTGACACAAGAAACACACAAAGTATGTGAGCCTGATAACCTGAGTTCTGCTTCTAAAGCCTATGCCAAAAATAGACTCAACATAGTCCACAAGTAGTTTACATAGAATAGCACACCTGCTGTAGTTAGATGTGAAGACAGGCAAATCTCCCTGAAACTATTATGCCTGCTACCCTGAAATACATTACACAGCAGAAGCAAGAGATTCTCTGCCTTAACAATGTGGAAGGCAAGAACTGGCTTCTGAAAGTCCTACACTCACATCCACTGCCCATTACCACCCCCAACCTCCCTATCATACATCCAACTATTAATTTTAAAAAGTTAGAATTGAAAACTGCAAAAGAATTGCGTTGTGTAATAAACTTACGATTTTATGGTGGACTGTGGACTTTTTACATCGATATCCTTGACTATATATATCCCACATACTGTGGCGTGGAAACACCTGAGATTTATTAAGAGTTAATTTAAGCTTGATAATTGTATACAATAGCTTCAAATACATAATAAATTAATGAGTATTTAATATGTCTTTTGTATTAAGTACATTCCTGCATTCTGTAGCTAATCACATTTTGAAGCCACCCTAAAAGTGACAGTTCTTCATAGATGGTAACTGAAGGTCACACACCTCATGGCTATTAAGTGTAACATTTACAACATACTTGAGAGAAGGGAGTCAATTAAATACCAATGGATTTATAGACAAAGTAAGTAAGCTATAGAAACCAATTAGGAAAACTCTAAAGTAATTAGATACAACATCCATTATTTTATATATTACATCTGGGAGAACTTCAGACATATAAAATGACCTGTTCATTTACCCTGAATGTGAAATTGGGAAAATTTATGCTTAGATTTAGGTTCTACCACTAGACACATTACATGATAATGGGAACTAGCATTATATGTTGCAATATATGTTAAGTGGTGAGGATACTGCTTATTTGTACTATTTTCTATTTGAATTGATATGTAGAGGTATTGAATATATGGTCAGTACCACAGTATTACTCCAATGACATTTCTAAGATTTATGTCATATTTGGTTCTTTCACATTTCTGCAATACTGTACAGGTCAGTCAATGGATATACACAGGATCCTAAACCTTATAAACAGAAATATGAAAACTTTCTAAATAGATAACCTAGAGTCAAAAGTTTCTTCTTTCAATTGTTGTCAGATAATTTTAATGTACAGAAGGATTGAAAATAAGTTAATCAGAAGGAGAAAAACTAGTACAATAAACAGAGACATCATTGACGCAGAAGTGCCATGCAATTAAGTTAATTTATATGC
Organism: Phyllotis vaccarum; assembly: GCA_033318265.1. Lineage (NCBI taxonomy): Eukaryota > Metazoa > Chordata > Mammalia > Rodentia > Cricetidae > Phyllotis > Phyllotis vaccarum. Next base: position 91,539,405 of record JARWLC010000005.1, on the reverse strand, counting down.
CAAGTGATACAACGTGTCATGGCAATGGAGGGAGTGAGTATGAAAGAAAGATATATAGCTATTTAAATATTTGCTGGTTTTACTGTTTCACTTTTTTTTTCATTCTTTGCTGCAAAATAGAAAGAGCCATAAAAACTCAAAATACTCCATTTTATCATAATTTTAATATTTATCATTTTATAACCCTGAATTTAACTGCAAGCTATTCTTTTTAATTGCTTTAAAGCATGCTTTCTGATATCTGTATATCAACAGAGGTTTGCACAGCTCTAATGACACTGGTGGTCCTGAGTAAGAGCACCACCCACTGTGTCTTATGCAACATTTCCCTTCTACTTTGTGGAGAATATTCTCTGGTAGTTTCACAGCCTTTGTTCTTAAATAAGTTCTGTTTTTTTTTTTTGATATTTTGAAAACAACTTCAAATATTAAGATGTCCCTAGTCACTAAGAAACACATATTTTTCCATTTCTGCTCACCACTTTACCCAGATGGTATTAATTTCTCTTAGTGTTTCACTGCGCTGAAGCAGTGCCCCTGTTTTACATTTGAAATTCTGTAACAAAATAATGTTTAAATTGCTGAAGGGAATCATTTATAGCACTTTTATTCCCTCACATAGGAGAAAATAGTTGAATAAATCAACAAAGCAAATGTGTACTAAACCAAGTACTAGCAATACATATGAGTGATGGAAACAATGGGCTGGGATCTAGAGCTACTTCTCTTCATAATGACTTTTCATATAGGAATTACAACACCTGCTCATTCAGCGGCAAAAAAAATAGAGTCATATTTGGACAAGTCATTTTGCATTCACATTTATGCCCCTGATTTAGTAAAGAGTCTGGTTGAAGTCTGATTCTTTAGCTGTAGAACTTTTTTTTTTTTTTTATAAAGAGTGCATTTTATTTGGTTTTTATTAAAGTTCATGAAACTATGTAACATTCATTCTTTTCTAAAATAATCATTTCTGATGATGCGTATTTCTTTTCTTATTTTTCTTTTACATTTCAAAGATTTTTTTAAAAAATTTTACATAGCAGAGTTCCCACTTCTTCCCCTCCTCTCACTCACCCCTTAGCTTCCACCACTGCACTCCCCATATACTCCTCAGAAAGAGTAAGGAAGGCCTCCCAAGGGGAGTCAACAAAATCTAATATATCAACTTGAGGCAGGACCAAGCCTTGTATCAAGGCTGAGTAAGGTATGTCTCTATAAGGTATGGGCTCCAAAAAGTCAGTTCATACAGTAGGGATACATCCTTGTCCCATTGTCAGAGACCCCACAAACTGCCCAAGCCACACAATTGTACCAGTTCAGTCCCTTGCAGTTTCCCTAGTTGCAGATGCAGTTTACTTAGGAGATCTTATCTATTTCCCATTCCCAGGGGAATTCATGGATGTCTCTCTGAGGGTCCCCCTTCTTATCTAGCTTCTGTGGGATTGTGGATTATAGCCTGGCTATCCATAGCTTACACACATCTAATATTCTTTTATAAATAAGTAAATGCTATGTGTGTCTTTCTGAGTCTGGGTTTCCTCACTTAGGATTTGTTGTTTTGTTTTGTTTTTTTCTAGTTTCATCCATTTGCCTGAAAATTCCAAGATGTCATCTTTTTCTGTTGAGTAATAAATACCTCATTGTGTAAATGTACCACATTTTTATTTTATGCATTCTTCTATTGGGGGACATCTAGGTAATTATGTGATACAGGATATTATGAATAATGCTGCTATGAATACAGTTGAACAAATGTCCTTGTGGTATAAGTATACATTCCTTGGACATATGCCCATGAGTGGGATTGCTGGATCTTGAGGTAGATTGATTCCCAGTTTTCTGAGAAATCAACACACTGGTTTTCTAAGTGGCTATAGAAATTACACTCCCACCAACAATGGAGGAGTGTTCCCCTGTTTCACCACTCCCAGTATAGGCTGTCAGCAGTATTTTGATCTTGGTTACTCTGGCAGGAGTAAAATGAGAGGTGTCTCAGAGTCATTTAATTTTCATTTCCCTTATGGCTAGGGATATTTAGAAAATCTTTAGTTGACTTTCAGTTGTTTGAAAACTTTCTATTGAGAATTCTTTATTTAGATCTGTACTCCATTTTTTAATTGGATTATTTGGTATTTTGATGTCTACATTCTTGTGTTATTTAGATATGTTAGAGATCAATCCTCTATCAGATATAGGGTTAGTGAATATCTTTTCCCGTTATGTAGGCTGCCGTTTTACCTTATGACAATTTTATTTTCCTTGCAGAAGCTTCTCAGTTTCAGTAGGTCCTATTTATTAATTGTTACTCTCAGTGTTTATTCTACTGGTGTTATATATAGAAAGTGATTATGTGTCAGTGTATTCAAGGCTATTTCACACTTTCTTTTCTATCATGTTCAATATAACTGGATTTATATATAATTATGAACCGTGGTTTAAAAAAGTAGCATGATACTGACATAAAAACAGACACAAGAATCAATTAAGTATAATTGAAGACCATGACTTTAATCCACACACCTAAAAACACATGACTTTCGAAAAAGAAACCAAAAATATACAGTTAAAAAAAAAAGAAAGCATCTTCAACAAATGGGGCTGATGTAACTGTGTGGTGGCACACAGAAGAAAGCAAATAAATACTTATTTATCACCCCACACAAAGCTCAAGTCCAACTGTATCAAACACCTCAACATAAAAATACACAGAAGCTAATGAAGAGAAAGTGGAGAAGAGCCTTGAATCCACTGTCAAAGGAAAAAACTTTCTGAACAGAACATCGTTAACACAGGTACTAAAATCTGCCATTAATAAATGGAACCTCATAAAGCTGAGAAGCTTCTATATGGCAAAAGACACCATTCCAAAAGCCCATTTCTTATCACCCATGAAGCTTCGAGTATTGGGATGGGGTTACATATAACTGAATTGTTGTCCAAAGGGTTGTTATAGGAATTCCCAAACAACCCAGGCTATTGCCATAACTAGAGGTTGATTTCCACAAACTGAGAGAAAGCCCTTTGCTGAAAAAAGACCTAAATTGAACATTGAGATGTTCATCTGGTACTTATATGGAGTCTTTACCTTTGTGTTATAGCATCTTTGGTCAGAAAGGTTCTCTGATGCTTTTAAAAGAAAAATGTAAACGCAAAACAAGTCACAAAATCTTTATCTACAATTCTGTGTCACCTGTAAAATATGCTAGGTTAATGAAGGCACAATGCTTTTAGTAGTAACCATCCAAACTCTTATTTGACATAAGGACCTTTCCAAAAAATGGAATATATACCTAATACTGCTTGGGTGACCAAGAATCTGAGAATAGATACCCTAGGGACCTAGGGAAAAATCAAATAATACTGGTCTAAAATACAGGAAAGAAGTGTAGTGATAAAATGACTCCTAATGGTATTTTGCTAAGCTCATAGACTATCAGAGAATCTTTGTTCTGCAGCAGGTAAGAAATAACATAGAGACCACAGAAAGGGATTATGCAGATAGACAGGGAGAGACCTTGGAACATTCAACCCTACATGGGATGTCACCATCACATACATACCCTCAGAGCTCAGGAAACTTTGGTTGGAATTTTCTTTGGGTTATCAACCAGCTCCAAAATACAGATCCAGAGACTTAGAATTATTTATGAACACTTAGCCTTAGCTTAGGCTTGTCCCACTAGCTCTTTTAGTTTAATTTAACCTATTTCCATTTATTTACATTTTGCCTTGGTTTTTATCCTTTATTTTCTAATTCCTACTGTTTTGCTTCCCCCATGTCTGTGGGTCTGGTTCCGGGCATCTCTCTGATGTCTCCTTTCCCTTTTCTTGAGCCTAAATTCCTCCTCCTGTTTATTCTCTTTGTCTGGAAGTTCTGCCTAGACCTCCTTCCTCACTCTTAGTCATTCTGCTTTTTATTAGACCAGCCAGGTGCAAATTAAACAGCAACCCATCTGTATATAATTAAAAAATATAATATAATTTTAGATAGGTAAACAAATATTTCATAACTGGGAACCCTATAGAAGAGGAGGCAGAAAGAGTATTAAAGCCAGAAGTCACAGAGGACACCAAGAAAACAAGGCCCTTTAAATCAGCATGATTAAAGTCAGTGTTGTACTGATATATAGAGACACAATGACCAAATCAGAAAGCATTTAATTGGGGCCATTTTACAGTTTCAGTATCATTATGGTAGGTAGCCTGGCAGCAGGGAGTATGGCAGCATGCATAGCACTGGAGAGGGATACATAGGCCAAGATAGAGAGAGAGGGCCTGGCATGGGCTTTTGAGGTTTGAAAACCTAACCCCACACCCAGTAACACATTTTTCTCCAAGAGACCACACCTTCTAATCCCTCTAATTTTTTCAAGTAGTGCCATTCCCTGCTAATTAAGCATTCAAATATATTATCCTCTGGGACCATTCTTATTCAAGCAACCACAACCACTGAACTATTTCTCCAGCACCTCAAATCACAAATTCATATATACTTCCCAATTTTTTCAAATTTTCATATGAAAAACTTCAGGTTTAGAAGATTTAAAATAAAATGTTTATAATACTAATTATTGCAATTCAATTCTTTTCTTTTCGACACATTATCAAAAGTCAAAGCAAATTTCAAATAATGAGATAGATTTGTGTGCATACAGACCACATACACACACTCAACTACATACATAGAGAAAAATATCTTTGAATTTTAATGTCAAGAATACAGACAGTCTAAGAATAGAGTCATATGAAGAGAATTCTGAGTGACTGTAAGAAAATCCCAAGAAAAGATGAAAAAAGTCTTCTGACCTCAATTTCTTCAAAAGGTAGCATTGGACTTGGAATGTAATTTCAAACTCCACCCAGTTGTCCTGGATAGGAGTGAGTTTACCTCAGGTATTCATTGCTGCTGGCTATTGTTATTTGTTTACATGCCTCTATGGAAAACATGATTTTGCCTTAGGAGATTTGTTTTTGTGACTGTACACTTTACTCCAGTGGTTCTTCTTATCTCTTACAGTATAAATTACTGATGCCCTGAGTAAAGTTGGGTATCACATGAGACTTCTCCACCTAACTTTAAGGCCCCATTCTCCCAGGTTCACACTTCTAACTAAAGTGGTAAACCAATTTTCTAAAAAAAATTTACATTAAGAATACAATTTTGAATAAATATTTGATATTTTATAAAATTGGCATCTTCTAAAATGTTATGAACTGTTTAGTTTCGATTTTATGACCATAAATTCTGAGAATACAGTTACTTATTAGCACATAGAATATATATGAATAGGGACACATCCGGAGCTGTTGAAAATTCTTTCCTAATCTGGTTATATTTATTAATGCTTTTTGAAAAAACTCAATAAGAAACTTTTAAATTTAACCATTATAAGAAATTTCAAAACATTTTGGCTGAAATTTATATCACTCTGTCTTAAACATCAGGTGTCAGCTGATCAGGTCAGAAGACACTTATCCAAGGTCCCGGCTCCTGAAGGGGGAGTGGCCAGCCCCATTCAAGAGGGGCTTCTAGGATCGTGGGGATCCCGTTTGTTCCTGCCTGCTTGAGAGACTGGTTCGACATCCATCGTCCATCGCATAGATAATCCGATCTCTCAAGTGCCTATATAAACTGTTACCTATATTGTGAGTGTTAGTTTATATTCCAATAAATATTAATCTTAGTATAATTTTAAAAAATGCACCATCAAATGCCCAGGAAAAAGCCAGATATGATCAAAGAATCTCCTGTCTCAGATAAAATATGAAGGACCGTGAAAATATATAATTTTCAAGACCATTCAATACTATTAAAGCTGCTGTATTTCATGTGCAGAGACTAATTGTCTTTATGATTTTAAATTTTAGATACTGTATTTTTCATGAATCGGGAGCTGATATTATTAATAAGTACTGAAATGCATTGTGAACATATTGTTAATAATATATAATTAATAACAAGTTGCTATGGAAAGAGCACAGATAAAAAAAATTAAATGTGATTTTATCCGAAAAGAATATTTTGAGAAATATTTCATAACTGGGTCATGAAAATAGGTCAGTAACAACCAAGTAACAGGACAGTTGTTTTAAAATGCAATAGCATTTTGGAAAAATTAGAAAATATATAAATGTTTTCTATGATAAAATAGCCAGAATTTAATTTGGTGGGCTCAAAGACTTACATGACTTTTTGCGTCTACCTTAATTTGAGAAAGGCAATGTTGGAGAACTCAGACAAAATAATTTAAAAAATAATTTTAAATACCTAAAATATTGTATTCAGTAAAAGACAGACCTATATGTCAATGGCATTGAAAGATATATTGGGCAACAGCCAACTTTCCACATATGTGAGAATATTTCAAAAAGATGTAAAGAGATGCTGTGTTTCATCTGCTGCTACTTGTGCTTTTATATTTACCTGTTTGTTTTAGGGAGATTTTTATAATTACTTTGCTTCCATTGACAATAGGTATACTCCTGCCATTACGGTCTGAGATTTAGCAATTAGATATCTAGTAAACAAATCAGTATCCATATATACAATTAGAAATCCACAAACATACCCAATATTGCATATGTTAATTAACTTGGAATGAAGTACACCAAATGCATATGATAGCATTTCCCTGAATGTGATTAAGCATGTGATTACAAAAGCAAAATTAAACTTAATACCATCTTGCAATATTTGTGAAATTTTTACTTTGAAATTTATAGTTAAAGGAATTTAAAAAAAGCTTGATAAAGAAAGAACATATTGACTATCTAAAGAAACTGAGTTGATAAGAAGTACTGTGAACTGGAAAAGTAAGAGGTAAATATCAAATTAACACAAATAGAATCTGTCCTGCTTGTGAACTGCTTAAAAAAGATTTACTTCATTAATCAACACCCAATAAAATAATATTCTATGTGTAAAAAGAAAATATATTTATAGAACATTAACATTCCCCAGTATAAGAATTTATTCCATGTTTATTCTTGTCTCCTTTTTAAAAAAAAAATCATCTTTTCTTTGAGGATTTTATAGGTGTTTTGATAATATTCACCCTGTCTTTCCCATCTATCTAGTATTATGCCCAATATAGTCTGATACAAATCTGTGGTCTTGTGTTTCCCCATCAAGGCTAATATGTTCTTTCCAAATATTCTCAGATGTGAATCCTACAGTCTTGTACTAGAGCATGAAAGACCTAACAGGGACTACTGGTAAGACAAACCATTTCTCTATGAGCAGCCAACAATTACCAATAGATCCTTAGCTAGGGATTGTGGTGATATGTTATATAATCAATAATACCAGTCTGGAATATCAGAGAAGAAATCTACCCACAGTTAATCCGGGAGGATCAGAGTGATAACTCATACCTTTAACCAGCTCCTGGAAAGACCAGGAGTGTTGACCTATGCCTTTAATCCCAGCAGATCTAGGTTTGAGGCCAGTTTGGTTTACAGAGGGAGTTCCAGGCTCCCAGGAAGGCAGTAGTGCTGCCAGGCCTTTAATCTCATAAATCCAGAGACAAAGATCTTTTTGTGTTTCTATGGGTTCAAGGCTAATTATCAAATAATAATAGCCCACGGTCTTTAATCTTAACCTGGATGTGAAACAACTGGGCAAAGAAGGTACTTAAGGCAGGTGTAGGAAGACAGATGAGGTGGTAGAAGATAAGTAGAGCGAGGCTGAGGAAGCTGTTAAGTAGCTGGGTGAGATTTGACTGTGGTGTTTCTCTCTTTGATATTTCAGCCCTTCCCTGATATCTGGCTCTGAGTTTCCATTATTACAACCAGAATCCATGCTATAAGGGATGAAACTTAATATCTAAGTAGTATCTTCAGGATGGGATATATTATGGCTTAAGCTTGCATGGTTCTTATACATACTGTTACAGCTTTTATACTTTCCCTTTTGTTTCCAGAAGATGTTTTTTTTCTTGTAGTCATCCATTGTCTGTGTCTTGTACACATTACACCTACCCCCCCCCACACACATCTTATTCATAATGATCCCTTAGCCTTTGGAGGAGAGTGCATGGTATACATTGTCCACTTAACGCTGAATATACTGCAGTTTATATTCCATGAACCTTTCCCAGTTCTGTTCATTATCATCTACAGAAAACAGACTCTCTGATGAGGGTTGAGAGATGTCTTAATTAATGGACATAATTAGTTACCAGGAGTTGATTTAATACCATGATTATTTATCAAAATCTCCATGGTGGTTTATTTTACAATGGTCCCTAGCAATAGCCATAGGACTTATGCACGATAATGGTGTCAGGTCTGAGTATTATATTATGCAATCAGCTTTCAATCCAAACAGGTTACTCCCACAAAAATTTTGCCACTACTTCACAAATAGGAAAGGCCTGTCAGGGAAGTCATTAATTTAATTCACAGGTTTTCCATCTGGTTGGACTGATGATTGATTCTCCCTTGAAGTAGCATTCCCAGCAGCTTCCAGAACTATAAAGGCTAGCAAGTAGGGCTGAAGCTCTCAGGTTAGTACCAGCTCAATCTTTCCATGTTCATTTCGTTCAGGTATGTATTATACATAAAGTTATGGAGGATAATCTAGTGTATTGTCAATAACCTTTAATGTTTGGGAATCATTGGGACCCCAGTGACTATGAACTTTAAAAGAATTCCTGGGACTGGAAATGTTAGTCTCTACTGTCTAGAAGGAGCATTGCTCGTCATAGAATAACTGCATTTTTTTTCTGTATATATGTGCAGATAAATGTTGGAAGTTTGCTGAAATAGTGGGTTTCAATATGTCATTTTTGTAATGTTATTATTCTGCCCACTTCCCTCTTTTCCAATGGCCTCCCCTCTCTATACATTTACCCTACCGGTTATATAATTTTCCTCTAACCTTTTAAAACATTGTATTCTATCTCTCCTCCATTTAAAGCCTTTTTCTGTGTCGTTTTAGTAATTCTCTAACCTCTGTGCATATCCCTAAGTTTTCAAAGTTAATATCCACAGATAAGAGAACATGTATGAGTTTTGTTTTCCTGGATATATGTTACTTTACTCAGAATTATTGTCTCTATTTCAATTCTGGCTTTTAAAATAACTGAATTATATATCATTGTGTAAATGTAATGTATTTTTATTATCTACTCATCAGTTGATAGACATCTATGCTCTGTCAATATCCTGGCTATTGTGAATGGAGTGTTAATTAGCAGGTATGAGCAAGTATCTCTGTAATAGGATGAAGAATCTTTCGGGTTTATGCCCAAGAGTTATGCAGCAGAATCATTAGATACATCTATTTTTAGGTTTTATGAAATCTTCACAGGGAATTTCATAATAGCTATTCCAGTTTGTATTTGTATCAGCATTGATTGAGTTTTTCCTTTTCTTCAAATCCATGAAAATATTTTTTGATATTTTCATCTATCTCTCTATCTGTCTGCCTGTCTATCTACCTATATGGCTACCTAGAATCTATCTATCTATGTACCTACCTATTTATTTATTTGTTGGCTCCTGGTCATTCTGATTGTGATAATATGAAAGTTCAAAGTAGTTTTTATTTGCATTTTCTTGGGGATGGTGAATATTTTGTTGAAATATTTCTTAGTCATTTTTATTTCATCTTTAAAAAATTCCCATCTTAAGCACTTGACACGGAACTGTGTGTCCTAACCTTGTCTTGTTATTTTATTTCATCTTTAAAAAACTCCCATCTTAAGCACTTGACTGGGAACTGTGTGTCCTAACCTTGTCTTGTTATTTTATTTCATCTTTAAAAAACTCCCATCTTAAGCACTTGACTGGGAACTGTGTGTCCTAACCTTGTCTTGTTATGCACCTTTCAGAAGGGACCACAGACTTCTTCCACATCTATGCACACCATTATTTCATGATGAGAGCCCTTATCTACCCACCGTTGTCTCTAGGCAGAGTTCTTAGACTCCTTCCAATAACTCCATCCACCACTGATAATTCTGCTTATATCTGATATGTACACTTGACCCCTTCTTTAGGCAAAAATACTAGACTTAATTGGCCATATGTAACAATTTCTATGATTAGAGGATTGCTCCTCACTAATAATGGACACTGGTCCCCAATAGGCAACTCTATCCATCTTTTAAACATGCCTGATGACAAAATGCCCTATCTTTGTCTTCTTCTTCATCTTATATCCGCGTAAGGATACTAGACTCATCTTGGCAACTCCTGCAGCACTTAATGCCTGAGGAAATGTCCTGACTATCTACCACACTCACAAAGATTGGCTGAGAAACTTTTCAACTATACATAAGGCCTGCTCATGAACTTAGACTTAGCTCAATCTGAACTGGGACTACTACATATATAAAAAAATCCCACCGTAATATACACACTGAATTTTCCAAAATCTCAATTAAAAAAAAAAAAACCTATACATTTGGTCAACCACACTACAATTAAACATAATTGAGTTACACACATATATATATCGTGCATGAGTGATTACCTCAATAAGCTTATTAATCACTTCTAACATCTATCACTTTTGAAGATAGAAATATTTAAAATCTCTTCCTAGCTATTTTAAAGTATACAATAAAATATTGTTAATTATCTTCACTTTCCTATAGAACAAAAAATGATAAGATAATCTCTATAACTATAATGGTACAATTAATCATTATCTATTCATCTTCATTTTTCTCTATATAACTTCTGACAGTCATGTTGACCATTATTTATATGGCATCAGTATTTTATATTTCACAGACATGATATAAATATAATTATTTATCTGTGTCTGGTTTATTTTGTCAAACATAAATTTTCTTCAATTTAATCAATTCAATATATGATAAAATTTATTTTCGTTGTGTGGATATATTCAATAATATATAACTATTTTATGTAATTCATCCACTGATCATCAGAAAGTTGATTCTGGACATTGGATTTGTAAATACTGCTATATGATTATGAAAGGACAACCATCTCTGGCATAATGGTCTAGTAATTGAATCAGTCTTTAGAGAGAAATGGAAGAGTATCATGTCTTTTATGAAAGCTAATGTCAAGACAATATAAATAACTCAACTTAAAAAATATCTGATTTACAAAGTAAAGACTAGAAAACATATTTAAAAAGTAACACAAAGGACCAAAAAGTGCATGATAAAGCAGTGAACATAACAACCATTAGAAAAATGTAAATTAGAACTGATAAGGATATTCAGCTCAGTTAGAATGGCTATTATACAAAAAGCCAAGGAAGAAAATGCTAATGTGGGTGTGAAGAAATAAAGGGATAACTGTTGGTAATATGTAATATGGAAACAGCATGATGTTCAAAATGAAAATTAAATGCAAAACCAATTGAAATGCAGAATTGCAGAGTTCAGTCCCAACAGATACACTTAAAAATATTCCTACACCTAAGCTAAGGCTCAGTAACATTACAGAAGAATGAATAGAACAGATTTCAGAGCCAAAAGATCAGTGTGTTTACTGTAACAGTGCCTCCCAATGTCAGAATGAACACCCATGAAGTGTATAAACATGACTCCTCAAACTTTAGCTAAATAAGAACAGTGACAGATATGCCAATATGGACAGGAGCAATCTATGAGGCTTTAACAGACTCAAAACAAACAAACAAACAAACAAACAAACAAACAAAAAACAAAAACAAACAAACCAAAACAGGCAAATAAGGACTGCTGAAAGAATGATAAACAGTCTTCTCTAGCATAATGCATATCAATTGGTTATTCAACAATACCCAAAGGTCAGTCTTCAAAACATACACACAAGTAATGTGAAAATTGAGAAGTTTATGTTTAAGACTATATATGTAGATACATATACCTGCATGCATGTAACAACAATTTGATAAAATATATACATGGGCTTAGTAGATGAAAAGAGAATGGATGTATGATGTAACTATGCTGTAATTTCAAAAATAGAATAAAAAATAAAACTATACCATACAACTTAGTATAAATACCAAAAGGAAATGTCATTCCCTTAAAAAAAAAAAACTCAGGTATTCCCTTTTTTAAAATGTGTTAACAACTGTTAAAATGAAAGACATATGGGCTGGGAGATGGCTCAGTGGTTAATAGCACTGGCAACTCTTCCTGAGGTCCTGAGTTCAGTTTCCAGCAACAACATGGTGGCCCATAACCATCTATAATGAGATCAGATTTTTTATTGTGGTGGTAACAAAGACAGAGCACTCATATATACATAAATATATGTATGTATGTATGTATGTATGTATTTATATAATATACAAGTAAATAAATATTTAAAATTAAAACGGAAGACATAATAAAAATTGAACCTGCTATCAAGAATATTATGCAGTATATCTTTTAACAGTTGTACTTTGAAATGCTGGAAATGTAAGTATGTGTTGTAATTTATAATTAAGCTCAAAATTTGTTCTTTGCAACAAATTTCTCTTTGAAAAAACAAATATTAAATTTATAAAATGGACAAACCTCTCTCCCATATCTCCATATATGTATATGAAGATGTGATTTTTTTTTGTCTTGTGTGTGTATGTGTATGCACAAATATGTATTTGGAGGTTAAAACTATGTTTAAATAAGCAGGACTTCTTACCAGAGCTACGATGGTGCATTGCTCATTACACAAGTAAACAAGGAAGGCCCAGGCACATGGTATAGAATCAGTCATACACGTAAATTTTATGTCTGTGAGTACAGATAAAAATTGAATTGATTTTAATTGTCAATTTTTATTTTAAGCCACTAAGTTATGCTTATGTTCTTAAAATATTAATGTATGCTGAATATGTATATATAGTTATCAACTTATGTTCATGTGTGCATTTATAATAAACATATATATTCATATATATTCTATGGAATTTAGGTAGATATAACTGTTTATTAAACTAATTTAAATTATTTGAGAAGCTATGGGAACCTGAGAACTCTTGAAAGATAGGGGTTTTTTTTCTCCCTGGGATTATGGTGGCAGATAAATTGTTCATGCCATTATTAATAACCAAACACCTCTGTGTACACAGAGAACACTAATTGGATTAAAAGAATATGTAGGAACAAAAATGAATGCACAAAGTCTGAATAAAGAAAGTGTTAGAAAATTCTAGGGGACTTGCATGGAGGTAGCAACAGTGGATAGATATATCACTATATATTCTACAAATATATTGCATTCTCAAAGGAAATAAAAGGAAATGAACTTGGGGAAGAAATTTTGGGAGATTAAGAGCATGCTGGATCTGAGACTGAATTAGAGAGGAAGGGGGAGAGAATATGATCATGATACATAAGGAAATATTCAAAAAATAATAAAAATATATGAAAATACATCTTTAAAATATTGAGATGAGGATATGAGCTCAGGTTAGGAACCTATTAATGTTATTAGATATAGTTTATCACAGATGTAGTGAACACAAGAAAGATTTCACTTATACACATATGGAAAGAGATCTTCATGACTGTGTGAAAATTAGAGGCTGGTGTTGAGAAAGCTGCTTCCCAGACCTCCAGTAACGTTAATACCTGAATCTTGCTTCACCAGTTTTCTCAACCCAAACTTTATGTGTACTCCAACCAGGGTGGTATCTGGTGCCAAGGAATTTTTTAAAAAGCTGCCATCATGAATGTATAAAAACAGAAACTCTTCTTACATACAAGATAAATAAAGTCTGAGGGGCAAGCTATAATACCATCAATTTCCACCATTAGTAAATATTTTTTGAGGTTGTTAAACAAAACCTTTTTTATTGGTCTACCTCCCCAAATATATTTTAGGGCCTTTTCTAAATGTCTTTAAAGAGAATATTAATTGTAAGACAGACTCTTGCCTCGGATTCTATTGCACCACGAAATACCAGGTAGTTACTTAAAAAAAAAAAATATGTCAGAAAAAAAGAACAACTAAAGAAATAAATCTAGGAACCCAGTTGAGACACCACTATTTTCATATAAACTTTAAATATTATGATTAAAAGGCCTGAGAACCACATCTCAGTAGATGACAATATTTAGATACCCGTGTATAGGCTGACACCTTGGAGTTCATTTCCTGAAAAGGAACAACTAACCCAGTCTTGAGTTTGGGATGAGGAAATCGGACTTGCCTGGAGTGGTTGTGCCATGCTGACCTGACTGTGCCATGCTACTCTCTTCGGGAAAGGGAGGGGTGGATGGGAAGAGAGGATGCTGAGGGCTGACTTGGAGGGATTGGGAGGAGGGAAGGGAAGGGGAGCAGGACGATACATGGATAAACAAGACATTTTTTTTTTTATAAAAAAATAATAAAATTAAAAAATTTTAAAAATAGCAGCCTTCAGAGAAGAGGTAATCAAATTTATGCATTATGTTGCATTTTCTCTCTGTTCAGTCTCTACTTGCCTATAGCAATTTCCTTATTATCATTACTTTGACACTTTGGGGAAGTACTTAGCAGGTGTTTTGCTGGATGTCCCTCAATTTGAGTTTTTCCTCCGTGTTTGCCTCAATTATATTGGTGTAGGTTCTTACAAGTCTTTTAACTATTCTTCATGTCAGACTTTCATGTTATTTGCATGACTTGTTCATCTTAGTCACTTGTTTAATAAAATGCTTCCCATCTTCCTCTACTGTGGTTCTATTTATATTATAATCCATTCTTTTGAACTGTCATAGTGCTATCTACTGCAAAGAAGTGTATGTTTGGTGTAAATAGCTCTATTTCTGAAATGGGTCTATGTAAATTATTTAGATACCTGTAAGAAAATAATACCGCTTGTTTTCTGTATTTGGCAATTTGTTTATATACCACTACAAACTTTATGATATTTATTTTTGCCTTGAGTTACAACTTAATAAAGTATGCCATGAAGTCCAGCTCCACAGATACAATGAGGGATCAAAGAAAAGATCAGAGCAAACACAAAGGAAACTTAGAGCAGTTCATCTGAGGACATTTCTAAAGACTAGATAAATTCATAAATGAACTGATTGGGTCATGATTTTGTTTAATATTCTGCTTTATATTCTTTTGTTATAACTCTAATTTTTACCTTTCTTACTCTGAGTTCCTAATTTCTCTACATGTCTAAATACACATTTATAACAATGGACTCTTTGTAATAATAAAAAAAGTTACAAAACCTTCTCAAGGTCAACATTCCTTGGGAGATGATAAAGTGAAAAACCATGTGTTATGGCAACACATAGATGAGACATGATGCTTGGCACTTTCTAGGCAGTAACATCTACTGTTAGCTGGACCAAACTGTATTTTTCTGAACTTGGTTAATTGATTGTTTGTTATTTGGAACCTAAATAATAAGTTGTTAATTGAAGCTTGAGTTTTTTATTATAAACTGAGGTTGCAATGTTTGTACAAAATATTAATTGCTAAAAAGTCAAAGCAGCAGATTTCTATAAATTCCATTATCAGCTGCCAATGAGAGAGGAGGCGATCAGGGCAATTCAGTCTCTAAAGGACCTTGATTTAACAAAGCCAGACATTTTATAATTTGTCCTTGAGTCTAATCTGGGAAAGTCCTGCTTGTGTTCTATCTACAAAGACTCTGTCTGGACAAATTGCCCTGTCAGAGTGTGATAATTATGAAAAACAGTCTTCTAACTTTTTCATAGTAATACAGAATAGCTAAAATATGAGAGCTTGTTTCATTTCTAAGAATAACACAGTGTAAAAAGGATTCCTCTTCCTGACTTTCACAAATATATGTGAACATAAGACTGAGATGCAATCATGAGATTACATATACATATCATATACAAATTCACAGTAATGGAGAAATACCACAAATAATTTTACACATGTGAAATTACAGACAGGAGCCAGTTATATATGAATAATAATTAGTAAAATTTATTAAGTAAATTAAATATCATCAAAGAAAAAACAAATACAAATATTAAAATTTTCAATTGATGAAGACAGAAATAATTCCTAGTCATTGATTAATAAATAATATAAAATCATATTATATTTCCTCTTATTGGAAGTATACTTTAGAAATATGTATTTATGTGTGTTATAAATTAATCTTGAGGGGGTAAAATTCTTTTGAAAGTTCCACACTTATATACAATGAATTTTAGTTCATTTCTTCCTGTATTTGCCTGCCTCATACTTTTATTGAAGTGTTTTAAGTGATAACTCACATGTATAAATTTTTAAATATTGGTTTTTAATTCTGTCAAGTAGAAGTTCTTAAAAATTTATTTATATCTAAAAACACTTTTATGTTTTTGTTGAATAATAGATATTTTCAATATTTCTAAGTTTACAACATGTTTGCAAGAGAATTTCTGTATTTAATAAGATAATTTTGTATTCTTGAAAATTTCACAAAAAGTGGGTATTATATTATATATTTAATAAAAGTAGCCTGGAATATCAGAGAACAGAATCACCTACAGTCAAGCCATGAAGGTTAGAAAATAGTGATACAGACACACACACACACACACACACACACACACACACACACACACACACACACACACACCCCTTTAATCCATTCACTAAGGAGACAGATCTTTCTGGATTTCTTTGAGTTCGAGGTAATAGCCAAGCAGTAGTAGCTCACACCTTCAATCCTAACTCTACAATTATGATGCAGAGTAGAGCCAGAAGTTAAAACAGCTGCACAAGAAGGTATATAAGGCAGGAGAAGGCAGAAATTCATTTATTCTGTAGAAGCGACCAGCCAGGATGAGAATCTTTGAAGATAGGATTTATCCTGTTCAGCATGAGAAATTGGCTGGGTGAGAATTGACTGTGGTCAGTTTCCTCGTTCTGATATTTCAGCTTTCCCCCAATATCAAGATCTGGGCTTTCATTCTATGCTAACTTGAGCTCATGCAATATTTACACGCATATTTTTTAACTATGTGAACTGAAAATGAGGTAATGAATATATTACTTAGTATGATTAATGTACTTTCCAAGATGTATACATAGTCAAGAACATAGCTTAAGACACTGAATATCATCAACTATTGTTTCCTTTATGTATATTTTACATTTTGGTCTTGGTTACCATAGTATCCTATAATTAATTAAATTTATTGATATTGGCTTAATCCAAATATATAAATAACATCTAGAACATGTCCTTTTTGAACCTATAGAGATTCACTATACAAATTTGTGTTATATTGACTTATTTTTTCCATAGTATTTTTGCTTCAATTTTTGTAATTTTTATGTCTAATGTAGTTAGAAGATATTTTGTCCTGTCATGGGCCTTTGTTCTACACAAAACTTTCCTACCTGCCATCCTGTAGCCATTTATGTAATAAATACTTGGAGGTTTATATGATTACAAACTATTTAGACTATGGCTCAGGCTTATTACCAACTAACTCATAACAACACATTCCTATTAGTGTGTGTAATGCCATATGGCTAGTAGCTTTACCTGTTCTCTCACATCTTGCTTCTCCAGGTAGCTCACATCTTCTGCCAGACTTTGACCTTCTTCTTCTATATCTCTGCTTGGATTCCTTGCTTCCTCTAAACTGCTTTGAAATAGGCCAAGACAGCTTCTTTATTAACCAATAGCAATAAAGCATATTCACAGTGAAAGACATCACATATTAATCTAACATATCAACATGACATAATATCAATTTAGTTTTTTGTTGTAGTATTTCTGTAAGTTATAAATCATCAGTAAATTTATAACTCTACAATTATACACAGAATGAGTGTTCTATGATAATATGAAACCATATATTTTTATTTCCATAGAATATTAATTATTCATGGATCTGTACCAAAATTCTGATTAGACAGCTTGTTGTAAGGCAGTGAAATTCATTTCTAGAAATATATTCATTAATGTGAAATTCAAAGTATTAGTGCAAAGGTATTGTGTAGTATGAGGTTTCTGGCTCTGACTTTCGGGCCTAAACTCAAGGTTTAGACCTGCAGACCCACAAACCCTCAGAGACACACAGATGCTACAATAGTTTTAGGCTGAATGGTCTAAGTCCCACATATTTAACTTGCTAACTCTTTACTCTTAATCTAACCTATGACTCTTATTCTGTTCAGCATGTGGTACGGTACCTTTTCATAGAGCAGCATAGTTGTCCTCTGCTTTTATGGCTTCTCTCTGGCATTCTGCTCTGTTCTGCCTGTTTTTAGAGTCTTCTAGTCTGTTAGCCCCACCCACACTTCCTGTCTGCCTTTGGCCCATCAGCACTTTTTATTAAACCAGTGGGTGAGACAGTTATTTACAATGGAACAACAGAATCCCCTACAGTATTGAATGACATTAGTCATTTATTTACTTGTATATTACCATCATAAATTTAGCCACATTATACAAAATTCTAAGTAATAATCCTAGGAGAACAGAAAAATGATTCCTCACTATATAATTTTATTACATAATTTATTTACTCATTTGCATAATTATTAATTGGTCAATTTTTTACCTTTATCCTGTAATTAGAACCCACTGTGGCATTATGAAAGTAAGTATTCTTAGACCTCTGCTTAGTCAGGGTTTCTCCTGAGTTCAGTTATTACTAATTGTACCATTATAAACCTGATTTGAATATTGAAATAGCATGAGAGAAAGTTGAGATCACCTATAGAAATCTGAGTGATATCCTCATGCACTATGTTTATCAGGTATTAGTGGTGGAATAAAGAAATTATAAAAACTGAGACCCTCCATATGGACAAAGAAAAATGTATGTGTGCACAACCCATATAAAACAAACCATCGGGACAGCAAAGTAAAAACCAGCAATGCAGTATGCATAAAAACAGCATCACATGCAGCTGGCCATTCACCAGAGCAGAGTATTACTCACACTGCACCAGAGCAGCTCTAAAATTTTCTTAGTGCACAACTGACATGAAAAAGTGCTAATATTCTTTTCATGTAGTATGCAATGGACAATTCTATTTTAATATGCTTGTTACAATATTAAATTAATTAGCTTAGTAGTTAATTTTGTGAAATTTATTTTTATAAAAGATATATTTCTGCTGATATTTATACTCTTCCTATTGATTAATGTTTCTTATGGATATGTAAGATGCAGCATTTAAGATTACATGCATAAAGCAGATGTGCATGGGGAATAATTTTCACTTTTAATTATGAAACAATTTTCATAATAACATTAGTTTATTTGTTATTTATTATCAATATGAAAAGTTAGCCTATTTTGAAAGCTTTATAAATTTAATTGACTAAAGTGTGCTTGAAGACACACAAGAGGTTGATATTGTTTTTAGCCATTTTATAACCTAAGATTTGGAAGAAATGTTATAGGTAGTCATGCAAATTATTATCTAGGTGTCAACTAAATGCCAATGATTGATGGTACTACTCAGTACAACTCTGTTTTGTTGATTTTCTGACTCCTAGCCATCACTGCTAATAATAAGATTCTGAAATCCCTAAGTATAAATGTGGATTCTTCTATTCTCGCATTACAGCCACTTCTCATTTCAGATCTCTAGAGACTCTGTGATAAGACATATTCATAATCATTCAATCATCTCTTTGAACATTTATCTTTGTTCTTTAATCATTTTACAAGTTACTCTGTACATTTGATAATTTTATTTATCATAGTTTGTTCTGGTGTGATTTATATCAGTTACCTAAAAGCTACCTTGTTATTTGGTGTGTGTGTGTGTGTGTGTGTGTGTGTGTGTGTGTGTGTGTGTGTGTGTGTGTATGTGTGTGGTGTGGTGTACATGTGTGTGGGTATGGTGTGTATGTGTGATGTGCATGTGTATGTGGTATGTTTATGTGTGTGTGATATGTGTATGTGTGTGTGTGGTGTGTGTATGTGGTGTATGTGGTGTGCATGTGTATGTGTGGTTTGTGTGTGGTGTGTATGTATGTGGTATGTGTATGTGTGTGGTGTATGTGGTATGCATGTGTCTATGTGGTATGTGTATGTGTGTGTGGTGTGTGCATATGTGTATGTGCAAGCACACATGTAAGTGTATATTTGCTGTACATACAGGTGGAGGTCAGAGGACAACTGATTTTCTTCTCTCCTTACAACTTTAAGTGTGTTATGAGGATCAAATGTCAGTTTAGCAAACACCTTTACTTACTTGTGCCTTGAACTAATTTTTATTGAGTGTTCAGATGTTGTAAACTTATCCATCATTCTATTATAATATCTGTCTTATAACTGAAGCCAACTGTTTTCAGACAATCAGACCAGATTTTTGTGACGTTACTCCGCAATCACATGCATGTTGTACATGAGCACATACTCCCACTGGGTGCTTTAATGACTGAGTCATTCTTCCAGTCTCCATTTAAATTTTTATTTTTATATTTATATTATTTCAGTCTAAAGTGATCACTAATAACTGTATTTTTATATCTACTCCCCTTGTTATTTTTTATTATTTATCAGATAATGTTCTCTCTTTTCTACTTTTTCTGCCTTTTATGATTTCAACTGGTCCTTGGAAGGAGACTCTTGAAATCTATTATATTTTTAGAATAATGGAAAAGTTGAACAGACTAGAAATCTACTGTATGCACAGACAAACACCAGAGAGTTCTGTTAGATGAAAATTTTTTCTGTGCCCAAATATTGAGGGCACATATATAGATGAAATAGAAATGATATAACCAGACAAAAATTTAGAAAAAAAAAGCACAAAAGATAATCCCACTACATCAAATACGAATTCAGTCAGAAAGTGAGAAGTATAACTGACAAGCTGCTATAGTTGATTGTGGTGTTGAGAGTTAAAGTTAATCACTTTCACGGTCACCCAGACTGCCATGGCAATTTCCCTTCTAATTCTGTTATTAAGAGGGAAGAAAATTACCTATGTAGGAGGAAGAAAAAAAGTAACATTTTAAATATTTACCCTGTCTTTTGAGAGAAAATCTGCCTATAAAACCTAGGTTGTCTGGAACTTTCCATCTTCTTGTTACGTTTGGCTGCAATGCATTATGTCTTTTCTGGTTCTCTGCTCTCCATAAAAAGCTGGACCTCAAGTAACATTAATTGTCGAAAAGATGAAATATCAGGAAAAATTTGGATGAATAAATAGGAAAGATATTTAATCAGAATAAAATAGTAATACATTAAAGATTAAAATAAATGACAATTTAATATAAGGAATAGGAGAAGTATGGGAGATTCCTAATTAAGACCTTTCTCAAAAGTAAATTGCAAGTTGAATTCACTTTATTTTTTTGCTTCAGTAAGTCATGATTCATAATTCTTGGGTCAAAGAATTTTTCTTGTTGGGCTTATGTTAAATTTATGTCATTTACTAATGAAGAAGATTTCATCTGGATGAATAATTTCTAATCAAAATTGAAAAAGTAATTCCCTAATAGGTAGCTGGCAATGTAGGAAACCAGAACAGTTGTGACACGATGCAGTAAGCACAACTCCATAAAATCATTACTTAATACATAATCAGAGACAATAATTTTTCTAGTCTTCAATTCATGCTCTTAGAGAATCTGAGATATACTTTGTTTTTTCACCATGAACTCAATTTGTGAATATTTATGATCAGTAGTTTACATTAATATAGTTTAGAACATCTATAAAAATACAAATAATGTTTAGAAATTTGATAAACTGTTAGAATTAATAGACAATATAATAATTATTTAAAGTATAAGTACTTATCCTAAAAATATTTTCTTTATTTTA